>OX276342.1:10900130-12133464 GCA_946251885.1 Cosmia pyralina | reverse complement strand
CTTATATACAACGCACTGAAAAGACCGAAACAAGATTGAGAATAGAAAACAAAATTAAAATAAACTAAGAACAAAACAAACTCTACTTCGGTTGAACATACATTATTATGAGCTGAAAGCCTCATTTTCTTTCAGTTTTTAATTTGCAAATGGGTGCCGTCTGCTACCAATTTAATGTAGGCTTTCAGTAGTACTATTCTGTAAATATCTCACCGTGAAAACTTAGGTGAAGTGGTCTTAAAGTGAGCTGTCAATAGTGTCAACCCCTAGCATCAGTTGGAATGACAGCTCACTACACGCTCACTTCACCTAAGTTATCACGGTGAGATGTTTGCAGAATAGCACTACAGCTCATAATAATAATAGGTCGGGGAAAAAGTTTCTTCGCATTTTTTAAGAAAATTCAAAACATTTTTTAATATACATTATTTACATATATCTAAAGTATGTAGGTACTATTTTGTTCGATAACTTTTTGCCATCTTGTAGGTAGGGACATGATCCCATTGCTATAGAAATTTGGGACTTCTGATCAAAATACCGCGACAAGTGGTTTTGGCAGTCCTCTCGTGATGTTAACCTGACACTGCCTAAAGAATTCTGAAGAGACCGAAACAGGTGAAAATCTGAAGGTGCAAGGTCAGGACTATACGGTGGATGCATTAACACCTTCCAGCCAAACTCTCTTAATTTTTGCTGAGTGGCTAAAGATGTGTGAGATCTAGCGTTATCATGATGAAAAACCACATCCCTTCTGTTGATTAATTCCGGCCGCTTTCTCTCAACTTCTTGCTTTAATCTCATCAGTAGTTCGCAGTAGAGTTCAGAATCGATGGTCCTGCCTGATGGTAACAGCTCATAATGAATAATGGCCTTCCAATCCCACACACACACAGCATCACCTTGTTGCGAGTTAACCCGGGTTTCGCCACAGTCTGTGAAACCTGACCGGCCTTTGACCACGACCTTTTTCGCACGTTCTTGTCGTACGTGATCCACTTTTCATCACCAGTTATCTGCTTCTTCAAAAATGGTTCGGTTTCACTATGTCGTAATAAAGAATCACAAATGAGTACACGGTTCATTAGGTTTCTTTCAGTGAGCTCGTGAGGTACCCAAATATCGAGCTTTTTTGTGTACCCAGTTTTTTTCAAATGCGCCAAAACTGTTTTGTGGTCAATTCCCAATTCTTCAGCTACGTCGTAGCTACTGATATGCCGATCTTGCTCCATTTTTTCAAAAATGGCATCCATTTTATCCGTAATAGGGCGACCAGAGTGACGTGCATCTTTGACATTAAAATTTCCGGATTGAAAACGCTTAAACCAAATTTGTGCTACTCTCACAGACACTGCACTGGGTCCATAAACATCGCAAATTTTTTTCGCGGCTTGCATTGCATTTTTACCTTTTTTGTAGTAAAATTTTAAAATGTATCGAATTTCTATATTAGATTCACTCATCTTGACAGTACGAAAAATAAATGAAAATCACACATTTTCCTAATTTGAATTTGGAATTATGTTCTTTAAAATTTAAACTTTCAATGATACCAAAACCAGCCAGATACAAATAGTATAGCCAAAGAGATTTTACTTTAAATTCATACATACTATAATGCGAAAAGACTTTTTCCCCAACCTAATATGTTCAACTGAAATAGAGTTTGTTTTATTTTTTGTTTTCTATTCTCAATCGTGTTTCGGTCTTTTCAGTGCATTGTATATAAGTTGAATTTTTAGCAGTCGGGTGTTTTTTTTTTTAATTATTTATTTTATTTTAGACTTTTTAGTGTCCCGGCAAACTGGAAACCGGAAAACTGTGTACTTTTATTAAAAATGCGTAACACGAAGTCTGACACACACTTGGCCGAATTAAAAAACGATAAACACCTGCAACCATTTGAATGCATTGATTGTCAATTTATTAATCCAATTACATTGAAACATGACTTATGTCTAAATATTTTTATATAATTTCCTTCATTTTGATACTAGGTTTGGTTATTTTTCTTTTTACTAACGACAAATTTAGCACCAAAAATGTTGTTTTTTTAAACACCTATCTAAGGGCACTTGGGTTTTTGAGACGAATCTAACGAAGGTATCGTTAAGGGGGAAGCGCCAGGACAGCCCGCGAAATTCAAATTTTCTTACGTTTTTTGCAATTTGTAAGTCTGTCTTAGGTTGTATGTTGATTAAAGTATGATTCGCTACCGTAACAAATATGTATTTACAGAATTATAATCATTATAATTAGTAATACAACTCCTTAAGTTAGTGCAATCCTCAAATGTCAAGATTTCATGAAATAGTCATTCAACAGGATTACCTGGTCTTAAAGAGTTGTATTGATGACTTTAATGATTATAATTCTGTAAATACATACTTGTTACGGTCGCGAATCAAATTGTGATCAACATAAAACCTAATACTGACTTGCAAATTGCAAAAAACGTAAGAAATTTTGAATTTCGCGGGCTACCCTGGCGTTTTCGCCTTAACTGTCTAAATCCATCCAGCCGTTTAGAAGATACGATGTAATAAAGAAATTTATAAACACACAAGATTCGCGCAAAAAACATAACCCTACCTTGGCAGTCGGATAAAAATACAGTGTTATTGATGTAACCGAAAACTTCTTAAGGGGTCATTGTACTCATCATTATGAACAACTTTGACTGTGGGACAAAACAATCTGCTGCACCATTTATGCATTTATGTTCGCATAACTCGACAAAATGTAGGGAGCCATTGTTTTGTTTGGCGATTTTATGCGTGGTCCCTTTGTAAGAAAAATGTCCTGTCATCCTGTGGTGCCTCTACGTTGGCGCGTGCCGCTCGTGGGGCGGTTCAGTTTAGTCAGTGCGCGTGAGGTATAAAACGACTATAATCTATGTTCTTTACCGTCCATTTAAACTATTAGGTAACCACTAAATTTAATTTAGATTGTTTAGCTAATCCTGCCAACACTGTCACGCGGTTTGGCAGGTTTATAAAATATTTGGGATACAAGTGTTTGGTTCAAAATAAACGATGTAATTATTTTTTATTTACCAAAAGTCTTCAGTTATTTCAACTTGTTTATGGTTAACATTGCTAATCATAGACCCGGTCAGAATTAAACGAGATAGCCTAATAATATTTTTTCGTTTTCTTTTTCTAGTGATCGCTACAAAGTGTTCTTGGACCTGTTCAACCTATCAACATTCCTGCTGCCTCGCTCTCTCATTCCCCCACTGGATGATTGCATGAAGAGGAGCCTCAACCTGACTTGGGGGGACACGTACAAAGAAAATGGGGAGAACGGCCAGAATGGGGACAGCAGCCAAAATGGGAAAAATGGTCTCGACACATCGTTATAGGGTTACCTAAAATAATTTTTTAGATTGTAATTTTGCAGTGCTAAGTGACTTGCATTTTGAACGCCATGAACGACTATAGAGTATACAGTCCTTTCCATAGATATAAGAACCAATTTTGAACCTTATAATAATAGCAATAAAGATCACTGTTACGCAAAAGCAGAGATAAAATTCGACGCCAAATGAAAAGTGCACTAGACGTCACAGACGTCAACAGCCGTAAAAAAATAAGATTTTCAAAAAAACTACTAATGAAAAATGGTGTATTTCTGCCTTTCGTGGCGCTCAAAAGCAAGATAATTATTTCGAATCTAAATAAAATGAATGAATCGAAATATCTCTATTGGTCCAGATAATTTTACCTTGTTAAGGGGGATGCGATAAGGTAGCCCGTGAAATTAAATTTTTCTTAAGTTTTGTGGAATTTCCAGGTAAGGTTGTATGTTGATCTAAATATGATTCGCGATCGAACAAATCGAGGGTTTAGGTACTGCGAAAACCAACTAAGTGCAGTCAAATCAGTGCGTTTTAAAATTCTATAACTAATTAAAATACTATAATTTTAGTAAATCCATGAAGTATCTTCTAAACCGTTTAACGTAGCGCTTAGCCGGTTTTACCCGTATAAAAAGCTCGACAAGATGAGAATTTTATTGCATTTATCTAATTTTTGTCAAAAATGTTGGTTAGCAGGTTTTCGCAGTACACCCTCGAAATACGTATTTACAGAAATATAATCATTAGAATAACAAAACTATCTAAGTTAGAATTGTCCTCAAATGTCATGATTTCATGAAATAGTCATTCAATGGGGTTATTTGATGTGGAGTTCTATTGATTTTAGTGATTAATATTCTGAAAAAATACATAGGAACTTGTTACGAACGCGAATCAAGTTTTAATGAACATACGTTAGGTTGTTTCTATTCTTTATAGGATACTGATCTGCAAATTGCAAAAACATTACCCTCCTTCTGGGACAGTCGGGTAAAAAACGTAAGAAAATTTGAATTTCGCGGTCCTAATCTCTACTTTATTTCTCTTTCTTCTTTCTACTCTTTCTATCTACTTTTGAATAAAAATCTGCCTAGCCTTTTCCAACCCAACAATGCTGGGGTCGACTTCCAGTCTAACCGATGCTGCTGAATACCAGTATTTTACATGGAGCGACAGCCGATCTGATCTCCACAACCCAATTACTGGGTAAAATGATACTCCTTGGTTAGACTGGTTGTCAGACTTTTGGGCTTTTAACTACCCGTACCGACTGTCAAAGATCTACGAATGACAGCGAAGTGAATTTAATACAATGCATTTAGTATAGATAGGAATAATGTTTTTTTTTAATCATGACATTTATTTTTAAGAACATTTCAAGCAAATGTGAATTAAGTAATTATTTATAAGATGTGTTTTAATTCGCAATTTTTTTGTAATAGTCGTAGGTACTTTTTGCTAACATTTTAAGAAAATAAAAGAAGGTTGATATATCATGTAGTTTTATTCCAAAAAGGTATAAATAAATCAAGTACCTACATTGAACAATTACTTTTTTTTATAATTAGCACTATCTAAGTAGGTTTAACATAATATGGCAACAAAATATTAAAATGGCAAAAACAAATAAATTTATATGTGTTTAATAATATGTTGTTAATGTGTTGTTTTGTTGTCGTTGTTGTTTTGTTGTTGTAGTTTTTTGTTGTTTGTTTAATGGTTTTTTGTTTGTATAATATTATATACTTTGCTACTAACACCAAACAAACTAGACAACTATCAGTCGTACATCAAATATATGATGTTTTAAATAGTTAAATAGAAGAAGAAAGTTTCCTAACAAAAACATTGTTAAATTATGTAGGTATGTGTATAAGTCATAAGTACCTATTAACTCTAGCAATTCATATTTTTCCACGACTAACATAATATCTTAGTTTTCTCGAAGAAGCAGTAACCTTCCCATATTTTTCCATTCTTAGTAACCATTCCTAAGTTGACATCACCGAAGGCACTTCAATAACTTTGTCAGGATTGTACACCCCAAACTTATATACCACACGATGCAAGTACTCCTCACCAGGGACCAAGATGGCTGTCGGGAAGTTGGTATGATGCACAGCATCTGGGTAAGTCTGGGTCTCCAGACAAAAAGCTCCGTGGCGACGGTAACCAACCCCGTTCTTGCCAACCAGGGCAGATTCAGTGGGAGCTGGTAGGTAGTTGGCAGTATAGAACTGGACTCCTGGCTGGTTCGTGTGGACTTCGAGATAGCGGCCTGAAGGTGGATGGGTTACGGAAGCGGCGAGGGTTAGGACCTGAAAACAACAGTTTTATCATATAATAGTCAGTCTTCATATAAGTTTAGTTTCTTAGGAGTTTTATCATATAATCGTTATACTTTGTAATACCTACATTACTTGTAAGATTTATAAGTACTGTATTTTTCCAATTTTTATTTTTGAATAAAATTCTATTCTATTCTAATTCTAAAAAGTCAAGGTCGAAAGTCATTTATTTGCTATAAATGCGGTAATACAAAGGTGGTCAATATTCTTGTGCGACGACACATTTTGCCATATTTTGGCATGCAATGCAAGAATACCGTATATTGTTATTGTAGGCGGTTTGGTAAAAATTAAAAAACTATCTACAACATACCTCTAGTTAGGATATACAAAAATAAAAATTTAATAAAAACAATACGTACTCTAACATGGATAGATAAACAGAAAACTAAACATGTACAAGAAGCCTAAGAAGTACAGTGAAAGACTGAAATATAACGTAGGAAGTACAGGGAAATGCAGAAATGTAACGTAGGAAGTACAGTGAAAGACAGAAATATAACGTAGGAAGTACAGTGAAAGACAGAAATATAACGTAGAAAGTACAGGGAAATGCAGAAATGTAACGTAGGAAGTACAGTGAAAGACAGAAATATAACGTAGGAAGTACAGGGATAGACAGAAATATAACGTAGGAAGTACAGG
Source organism: Cosmia pyralina (assembly GCA_946251885.1). Classification (NCBI taxonomy): domain Eukaryota; kingdom Metazoa; phylum Arthropoda; class Insecta; order Lepidoptera; family Noctuidae; genus Cosmia; species Cosmia pyralina. Next base: position 12,127,110 of record OX276342.1, on the reverse strand, counting down.
GATAGACAGAAATATAACGTAGGAAGTACAGGGATAGACAGAAATATAACGTAGGAAGTACAGGGATAGACAGAAATATAACGTAGGAAGTACAGAGAAAGACAGAAATATAACGTAGGAAGTACAGTAAAAGACAGAAATATAACGTAGGAAGTACAGTAAAAGACAGAAATATAACGTAGAAAGTACAGTGAAAGACAGAAATATAACGTAGGAAGTACAGTGAAAGACAGAAATATAACGTAGGAAGTACAGTGAAAGACAGAAATATAACGTAGAAAGTACAGGGAAATGCAGAAATATAACGTAGGAAGTACAGTGAAAGACAGAAATATAACGTAGGAAGTACAGTGAAAGACAGAAATATAACGTAGAAAGTACAGGGAAATGCAAAAATGTAACGTAGGAAGTACAGTGAAAGACAGAAATATAACGTAGGAAGTACAGGGATAGACAGAAATATAACGTAGGAAGTACAGGGATAGACAGAAATATAACGTAGGAAGTACAGGGATAGACAGAAATATAACGTAGGAAGTACAGGGATAGACAGAAATATAACGTAGGAAGTACAGAGAAAGACAGAAATATAACGTAGGAAGTACAGTGAAAGACAGAAATATAACGTAGGAAGTACAGTAAAAGACAGAAATATAACGTAGAAAGTACAGGGAAATGCAGAAATATAACGTAGGAAGTACAGTGAAAGACAGAAATATAACGTAGGAAGTACAGTGAAAGACAGAAATATAACGTAGAAAGTACAGGGAAATGCAGAAATGTAACGTAGGAAGTACAGTGAAAGACAGAAATATAACGTAGGAAGTACAGGGATAGACAGAAATATAACGTAGGAAGTACAGTGATAGACAGAAATATAACGTAGGAAGTACAGGGATAGACAGAAATATAACGTAGGAAGTACAGAGAAAGACAGAAATATAACGTAGGAAGTACAGTAAAAGACAGAAATATAACGTAGGAAGTACAGTAAAAGACAGAAATATAACGTAGAAAGTACAGGGAAATGCAGAAATATAACGTAGGAAGTACAGTGAAAGACAGAAATATAACGTAGGAAGTACAGTGAAAGACAGAAATATAACGTAGGAAGTACAGTGAAAGACAGAAATATAACGTAGGAAGTACAGTAAAAGACAGAAATATAACGTAGGAAGTACAGGGAAATGCAGAAATATAACGTAGGAAGTACAGGGAAATGCAGAAATATAACGTAGGAAGTACAGTGAAAGACAGAAATATAACGTAGGAAGTACAGTGAAAGACAGAAATATAACGTAGAAAGTACAGGGAAATGCAGAAATGTAACGTAGGAAGTACAGTGAAAGACAGAAATATAACGTAGGAAGTACAGGGATAGACAGAAATATAACGTAGGAAGTACAGGGATAGACAGAAATATAACGTAGGAAGTACAGGGATAGACAGAAATATAACGTAGGAAGCACAGGGATAGACAGAAATATAACGTAGGAAGTACAGAGAAAGACAGAAATATAACGTAGGAAGTACAGTAAAAGACAGAAATATAACGTAGGAAGTACAGTAAAAGACAGAAATATAACGTAGAAAGTACAGGGAAATGCAGAAATATAACGTAGGAAGTACAGTGAAAGACAGAAATATAACGTAGGAAGTACAGTGAAAGACAGAAATATAACGTAGGAAGTACAGGGATAGACAGAAATATAACGTAGGAAGTACAGAGAAAGACAGAAATATAACGTAGGAAGTACAGTAAAAGACAGAAATATAACGTAGGAAGTACAGTAAAAGACAGAAATATAACGTAGAAAGTACAGGGAAATGCAGAAATATAACGTAGGAAGTACAGTGAAAGACAGAAATATAACGTAGGAAGTACAGTGAAAGACAGAAATATAACGTAGGAAGTACAGTGAAAGACAGAAATATAACGTAGGAAGTACAGGGAAAGACAGAAATATAACGTAGGAAGTACAGTGAAAGACAGAAATATAACGTAGAAAGTACAGGGAAATGCAGAAATATAACGTAGGAAGTACAGTGAAAGACAAAAATATAACGTAGAAAGTACAGGGAAATGCAGAAATATAACGTAGGAAGTACAGTGAAAGACAGAAATATAACGTAGGAAGTACAGTGAAAGACAGAAATATAACGTAGGAAGTACAGTGAAAGACATAAATGTAACGTAGGAAGTACAGTGAAAGACAGAAATATAACGTAGGAAGTACAGGGATAGACAGAAATATAACGTAGGAAGTACAGGGATAGACAGAAATATAACGTAGGAAGTACAGGGATAGACAGAAATATAACGTAGGAAGTACAGGGATAGACAGAAATATAACGTAGGAAGTACAGAGAAAGACAGAAATATAACGTAGGAAGTACAGTAAAAGACAGAAATATAACGTAGGAAGTACAGTAAAAGACAGAAATATAACGTAGAAAGTACAGGGAAATGCAGAAATATAACGTAGGAAGTACAGTGAAAGACAGAAATATAACGTAGGAAGTACAGTGAAAGACAGAAATATAACGTAGAAAGTACAGGGAAATGCAGAAATGTAACGTAGGAAGTACAGTGAAAGACAGAAATATAACGTAGGAAGTACAGGGATAGACAGAAATATAACGTAGAAAGTACAGTGATAGACAGAAATATAACGTAGGAAGTACAGTGGAAGACAGAAATATAACGGAGGATGTACAGAGAAAGACAGAAATATAACGTAGGAAGTACAGTAAAAGACAGAAATATAACGTAGGAAGTACAGTAAAAGACAGAAATATAACGTAGAAAGTACAGGGAAATGCAGAAATATAACGTAGAAAGTACAGGGAAATGCAGAAATATAACGTAGGAAGTACAGTGAAAGACAGAAATATAACGGAGGAAGTACAGTGAAAGACAGAAATATAACGTAGGAAGTACAGTGAAAGACAGAAATATAACGTAGGAAGTACAGTGGAAGACAGAAATATAACGTAGGAAGTACAGTGAAAGACAGAAATATAACGTAGGAAGTACAGTGAAAGACAGAAATATAACGTAGGAAGTACAGTGATAGACAGAAATATAACGTAGGAAGTACAGGGATAGACAGAAATATAACGTAGGAAGTACAGTGAAAGACAGAAATATAACGTAGGAAGTACAGTGGAAGACAGAAATATAACGTAGGAAGTACAGTGAAAGACAGAAATATAACGTAGGAAGTACAGTGAAAGACAGAAATATATCGTAGGAAGTACAGTGAAAGACAGAAATATAACGTAGGAAGTACAGTGAAAGACAGAAATATAACGTAGGAAGTACAGTGAAAGACAGAAATATAACGTAGGAAGTACAGTGAAAGACAGAAATATAACGTAGGAAGTACAGTGAAAGACAGAAATATAACGTAGGAAGTACAGTGAAAGACAGAAATATAACGTAAGAAGTACAGTGAAAGACAGAAATATAACGTAAGAAGTACAGTGAAAGACAGAAATATAACGTAAGAAGTACAGTGAAAGACAGAAATATAACGGAGGAAGTACAGTGAAAGACAGAAATATAACGGAGGAAGTACAGTGAAAGACAGAAATATAACGTAAGAAGTACAGTGAAAGACAGAAATATAACGTAGGAATAGGTACACATACGGAACACAACAAAATCCTATAATATTAAATGAGCAATATTTGTAAGTATAATATAAGTATATTCGTGTATTTCACATCACGTTCTCTTGTTCTGTAGTTTCTGCCTACCCCTATGGGATAAAGGCGTGAGTTTATGTATATATGTATATATAAGTATATTTGTCATCACGTTCTCTAAAACGGCTCTATCGATTTCGTTGAAAGTTGCAATATAGGGTTTACGAGGGCGAAAAATCGATCTAGCTAGGTCTCTCTGGGAAAATTCGTGTTCTCTAGTTTCACTCAAGCAGAGCTCTGTCGACCAGGTACTAACATGTATGTAGGTACCTACCTAACTAAAGTGATTTACACTTCAGATTTTTTTATCTGCGGTATTAATACTTCCCAGAATGACTTCTAAACCACCACCAAAAAGCTATCACCACCTTTTAATAATGATTGTCCTCACCTGTTTTCCAAGGGTTTCAACGCAGTAGTTGTCATCAAAAAGATTGGCGCGAGCTGACATGGCGTCGCCCAGCTTTTTCTGAACAGTGAAGTCGAATGACGTGTTTTGTACCGCGCAGAATCCACCAGTTGGAATTGAGTTGGAGTCCGTCTTGGTGATTCTAGAAAGACAAAGCATATATCCAGTATCCACTCATATGACCAATCCTTTACTATGGCGGGTTGCGAAAACTCTAAAATATGCAAATTCATTATAATGGCGCTAAGAATTTTTTTTTGTGGACTCTGTTCTATTTTTTTTTTTTTTTTTTTAAAGTAGCTACAGCCGTCGTTCTTATATTGACAAAAAGCCATTGTAATTCCTGATATTTTCGTTAGGTGGCGTTGTTTACCAGGAGGCATGACAAAATATTGAGTAGCTTTTAAACAACCGCAGCACGTGAATGGATATTTAAAGTTAGTTTTTTATGTGATGAGCAAGCGACTTAATGATAAAGGTGCTTTTCCGAAGACGACCGCAACCCCCCAATCGCAGGAGCACCATATTTTTGTAGTACAGACAACAGCATACCAAACTGTCATACCAAACTGTCAAATTTCTCCAAATGATTTTAAACATTAAAATGTTGATAAGTTCAAAATCGAATGAGAAAATTTGAGAGTTTGTAGTAAATTGACCTGCTGTTGTGTGTAGCTACCGGTGGCATTGCGGATGCGTTGCCAACTTGCCATCTCATAGAGATAAATATGTCCATAACGGAACATAACAAAGCGACTGCATTATTAATCATTTTAATCAATTTATTTCGGAATAAACAAATACAGATAGACAGACAGACACGCACATGTTACACAGGCGTGTCGTGCGTCACACAGTATTTTTTTCTTATATTATAATTTCTTTATTGAATCACTAGCTGCGCCCCGCGGTTTCATCCGCGTAGACCGGGATAAAAAGGAGCGTATGTATCCAGGGTATAAGCTACCTACATACCAAATTTTTGAGCGTGAAGACTGTAACAAACATACAAACACACACACCCACAAACTTTCACCTTTACAATATTAGCACAGTCTATACATCATACAGTCGTCCGACGAAGCCGTCTAGACAGAGCAATCGTGCGGGGTGTGAGGGGCGAGACGCGGGAGGCGCGAGACCGAGCTGCATACTTCCACCGTGTTAGTAGCTCGGTACATAATTTTCAGGGCTATCGTGTTGATTTTATTATTTTTTTAATTTATTATTAAGTATTATTTAATTTTTATACACGGAAAAATACAGAGATACGGCATAGTAACATTTGAGGGTAGCAGGACACTTGCGCGAAAGACATTTCCGCGAAAGACACTTGCGCGAACCCACTTGCGCGAAAAGACATTTCCGCGAATGGACTTTTGCGGGAACGAACTTTTGCGCGAAAGACACTTACGCGACAAGACATTTCCGAGATTGGACTTTTGCGCGAATGGACGTTTGCGCGCAAGACACTTGCGCGAAAGACACTTTCGCGAATCCACTTGCGCGTCAGGACAGTTGCGCGAAAAAGTTGCGCGAATGAGATTTCTTCATGACGCACGCCAAAGGGTTGAGTAGTGATGTACAGTACATTTTTTTTTTCTTATTTATACAGAAAAAAACATTTGAGTGCCTATTTATTTTATTAGGTTTTTTTTTCTAATTATCTTATTATGTGTTCCGTTTGACGTCCGAAGTCCATTATGAGAGAGTGCTCGCTTCGTTCCATGAACAGCCGCTAGATGTCCATACTTACCGCCTCGTAATCGCGCCACTAGCGACCCCCAACGTCATATCTGTGAACTACTTTCAAAAAACCGCATACAAGCCGCCATGTTGAAGTGCTATGTCATTGTTGCGTCGTTTTCCGAACTGTGCGCAGCATTGCTAGATTATCAGTTATATCGAATAAAGCGATATTTTATTTTTTATTTTTAGAACTTTTGAGATTAAAGTAGAAAGTTCAATAGAATAATATTTAATAAGTTAAATTAACTTTCCGTCTCGTGAACTGTGTCTATTTTAATAAAATGGACGGTGATACTATCGCGCCAAACGATACTTCGCGGAAGAGGACACGGAGTTAGAGTTCTTCATCGTCATCGAAAGGAGGTGATACGGTGTCATCGGAGAGCAGTGTAGGTGATCCAGCGCCGCGCAAGCGCCCCCGTCAGGTACGCGAGCGCTCCCTCTCGCAAGATTCTGAACTGGATCGCAGGTTTGATCTACTATCCCAACAGTTGGTGAGTCATGTCAATAATGTTTTAACAAATTATATGATCGCAAATGGTGCACAAAGCCTACCCGCCACGCAAAATTATATTGGTACCGAGTTACCTTCAACATCGACTGTACCTACCCTCAATTTACAAGAAAATTTCTTACGTCCGCCGCAGCTTACCCCTTGCTTAGAAAATATTGCAAATCTAGACGTTTCCGTTAAGGAACCTAGTGTACCTAAAGCAAATCCAGAACGTGTAACGAAAATAGCAGAAATGCAGAGGTTCGACTCCCCGGATTGGAATGCTGTACGTTACACAGAAGTACAGAAAAAATATGTGGCTTTTCCTAGTTTTGTCGAATTGAAAGTGAACGAAGAATTGCGGCGTTTTGAAGATCCATTTTCACCATTAAGATGGTTTCAAATGGAACGCAGTTTTGCGGCGTTATCTAATGCTTTCCTAACTCAAAACGAGCATGTGAACGCGGCATTACAGAAACTAATTGATTGGTCTGCTAATTCGAACGTCCAATTATCTTCAACTAACCTCTATGACAAACTAAAAGAGTTGTTTGGTGCTGAGTCATCTTATAAAACGGTATCTCATGATATTCTCCAAATTATTTGCGGTAAACGAGCTGAGGTCATAGAAACACGTCGCCGATCGTTATTGAAAAATGTTAAAAGTAAATACATACGCGACGACATAGAAAAAATTCCACCCTCAGTTGAATATATATTCAATCCTCAAAATTTATCGCACTACCTACAAAAAATTGGGGGTATAGAAAAGTTAGAAAAACAGAAAAATAGTGCGGGAACTAGTCGTCCAATATCCGTGGAGCCTTCGACGTCTTTTCAAGATAATACTTTTCGTTCGCGACAAAACAAACCGAAGCGAAACGACAAAAAAGACAATAAACGAAATTACGATTTCTCTTCAAAAAAGAAGGGGGGGCGAAAAGATAAGAACGGGAGGCGAGCAGGACATACGCATAAATGACTATTTAATACCGAGATTTTGGGGCGGCTGTCTTCAGCATTATATAGAAATATGGAATCGTTTCGACCCTCCAAAAACTATTTTAAAAATGATATCGGGAGCTCGTATACCCTTCAATCAGGCACCGCCCTTAATTCTACCTACTTTGGACAACCTGTCAAAATTTCAAACCCATGTTTCGGAAAAAATGACACTAGAAATTCGCAAGATGATTCAAGAACGAGTGTTAGAGCCTGCTCCGTCGACCCCATCGTTCATTTGCCCCCTTTTCATGATCACAAAGAGCAATGGCAAAACTCGAGTGATATTCAATTTGAAAGCACTAAATTTATACATGGAGCCAAAGCATTTCCATCTTTTCCACCATCAACAAATGCCTTCGTTTCTGCAACAAGGCGACTGGATGGTCAAGTTGGACCTCAGCCAGGCCTATTATCACCTCGCAATACGCACAGAACACAGGCGCTTTTTGCGCATCAGCTACGGTGGTCAACTTCTGCAGATGACATGTCTACCATTCGGCCTGGCTGCTGCTCAAAGAATGTTTGCTACTTTAACAAACTGGACTGCAGAATACCTTTGCACAAAAGGTCTGCGCCTCGTCGTGTATCTAGACGATTATTGTTTAGCCCACCAGAACAAGGAAGTACTCAGCACGCATCTAAACATAGCTGTAAGCTTCTTGTCCAGTCTGGGCTGGTGTATAAATCACGAGAAATCGATCACCAGGCCAACAAGGTCGATCGAATATCTCGGCATCTTTTGGGACACCCAAACAAATCGCAAGTCCCTACCACCAGAGAAGGTAAGAAAAATTCGACAGAACCTCTCGACCAGACTCGCAGCGGGCAGTTGGACCCTCAAGCAGGCGCAACGCCTCTTAGGGCTTCTCAACTTTGCGTCCTTCATCACCCACCGGGGAAGGATGCATTGCCGTGCGCTGCAATGTCACATCAAAGTACTGCGTCAAAATCCTCTCGGAGCAGTACAGCTGACACAAGACGTTCGCCAAGAACTCGAGTGGTGGATGGAGAATGTAGATCAAAAGACAGCAATTCACACGGATGTGTTACCCACAAACTTTGTCATCACGGACGCTTCCGACATTCTGTGGGGTGCCCTGGTCAACAACAACAAAGTACAAGGTGCATGGCAACCCAACCAGAAAAAATGGCATTGCAATCTCAAAGAGATGTATGCTGTGATTGCTGTGTTGTCAAAGGAGTCCAGAGCCCTCCGGGACTCCAGGATCATTCTACAGACCGACAACAAGACAGTGGTTTCGTACATTCAGAAGGAAGGCGGCACGAAATCACACCGATTGATGAAATTGACGCGGGAATTGTTGACTCTGATAGACGACCTCAATGTTGTACTGATCCCTCACCACCTACCAGGGATGTACAACACCGAAGCCGACCACTTGTCGCGAAATCGCGCCGGCAGCGAGTGGCACCTGCAGGTGGCAGCAACTTCAAAGATATTTCAGACTTGGGGAAAACCGGACATAGATTTGTTCGCGTCGCAAACCGCACACGTCGTGATAAATTACGTTTCTCTAGATTCCTCAGACTCCAACGCCTGTTATCACGACGCGTTCAGCAGATACTGGCGATACGCCCTCGCATGGGTGTTCCCACCGCCGGCGTTGCTTCCACGAGTTCTTCACCACCTCAACTCGGCATCAGGTCGGTACATAATAGTGGCACCCAAGTGGAAGAAACCCTTTTGGCGACCAGACCTAAAAAATCGATCCTTGGCACGGCCGCTGAAGATCAGAGACCTGAAGAAGACCTTGGTGGACACGGTGACCGGCCTACCACCAGCTCATGTCAAAGATCTACAGTTGGAAGCCTGGCTCATTTCGGCTGGGACACCATGACAAGCGATTGGTCTCCACAAGAGAAAGATCTTCTTTTATCTTGCTGGCGACCTTCTACCCTTAAAACTTACACACCTATTTGGGGTAAATGGTCTTTGTGGTGTAGTCAAAATAATTTAAATTTCCGTACACCAAATCCGACAGATGTTGCAAAATATCTAGCTTATTTATATCTTAATAAAAAGTTAGCTTACAGAACTATTCTTGTGCACAAGTCCGTAATCGCATCTATTTGTGAAACTGCTTCAAATATTAGAATTTCTTCTAGTCACATCGTTAAGCACATTTTGAAAGCAATTTCAATTGCAAGGCCGTTGCCACCTAAGGTGCCCACATGGGACGCCAGGGAATTAATTACTTATTTAAAAGATAAAACTCCTTGCATCAGTAGTTTGTATGAGGTGTCTAAGCGAACGGCAACTATTTTATTATTATGTTCGGGACGTCGTGTACACGACTTATCCCTTTTGCATATTGACTGTGGACATTTTGTAGATAATGGGGATTCTATAACTTTACACCCAGTGTTCGGGTCAAAGACAGATAGTGCGACTTTCCAGCAATCCAGTTGGGTTTTGTTAGCATCCCAAGATCAAAATACAAATCCATTATATTGGCTCCGCACTTTAAAAAATTTGTCAAAGGAAAGACGGGGTTCATTAAAAAAATTTGTTCATAACTACTAGAGATCCCGTTAGGGCAGCTACACCAACTATAATCGGTGGTTGGGTAAAACGTGTTCTATCTGATGCTGGAATACAAGCCTCTCCAGGTAGTTTTAGATCGGCTGTCTCATCATTAAATTGGCTAGAAAATTATCCTGTAAATGACATATTATCTAAGGCAAACTGGAGGCATGAATCAACTTTCAGAAAATTTTACCGTAAGGAAATCAGATCTAATAACGAAATGTCTTCGGCGCATTCGTTATCAAGATTATTTCAAGTCCCCAATTGATTCTAAGTTCACCGATGTGTCAAATCAAATTGATTCACGTTAAAAATTACTCATGAAGATATTGCGTGATTGCTTATTTACGTTTTCTCTTAATATAATTATACTGCCAGTGCTTAAATGGCTAGATTTTTGTTCATATTTAAAACCTATGTATATGAAGGTACCTGAGGTATAAAAAGGTGATTAAAAATTATATCGGTTTATAATTCACATTGTTGCTTTTCATTCATACAATCCACCAGGAGATAACAAACACATCTCTCATAATGGACTTCGGACGTCAAACGGAACACATAATATAAAAATTTTACCTTAAAATAAAATTTGTATTATGTTTCCTAAGACGTCCGAAGTCCAGGTAAGGTCTTCCTGGTGCATACCTACCTTTACATCATTATGAGCCCAACAATGACATAGCACTTCAACATGGCGGCTTGTATGCGGTTTTTTGAAAGTAGTTCACAGATATGACGTTGGGGGTCGCTAGTGGCGCGATTACGAGGCGGTAAGTATGGACATCTAGCGGCTGTTCATGGAACGAAGCGAGCACTCTCTCATAATGGACTTCGGACGTCTTAGGAAACATAATACAAATTTTATTTTAAGGTAAAATTTTTATATTATTATTTTTTTTAGTTAGCCGCCATCTTGGATTTTCATTTTGGCCTCATTATCGTTTTCAGCGACCTCAAGAACCATGAAAATGACACCTATGACGAAAAATTTGAAAATTTTCGCAGCCGCTATCTTGAATTTCGATTTTAACCCCGTTATCGTTACCAGTGACCTCAAAAACCATGAGAATGACATCCATGTCGACAAAAAATAAACTAAAGAGAAAAATAATAAAATAATTAGAAAAAAAAACTTAAGAAATAAGCAGGCTTAGGAAATGTCGTTTATAATAATAATAATGTTGATGACGATGTTGATTTCAAATAAACAAATTAATTCATTAATATCGTTTACTTGGGACAACCCTTGCTGTTGCGACATTGTCTAGACGTCGCCGTCGGCATTTACCACGAGATCAAAGGCGTCGTCGTCCTACTGTATGTTTTTGTACTATGATATTAGTGTTATAAAGTATATACAAAGGCCAGGGTTATGTATGGAACAGCATATCAGGCTTTCACGGCTTAGCTGGCACACTCTTTTGTCAAAATTTTCCATGATTTTTTGCATAAATGTGGCTGAATTTCGTTGATGCAGCGTTGAATCTTCCCCTTCAATGCACGGGTGGTTGTGGGCTTGTTGGCATAGACCTTTGACTTCGAATAACCCCATAAAGAGAAATCTAATGGTGTAAAATCACATGATCTAGGAGGCCAATTCTGATCGCCAAAACGAGAGAGTACACGACCAGGAAATGTCTTACCTATGCAGTTATCGAATTGTTGTATTTGCCCGATGTGCTAACTAATCCATACATAACCCTATCCTGTGTACTTTATGATTCAATAAAGAAATTTTAATAAAAGAAAAATAAACTGTGTTTTATATTTAATTCAAATCTTGCTTAAATTTTTGGGACACAAGCAAAGGGACAAAAGCAATCTGACAGTGATAGACCAAGATAGTCAATAAACATTACTTAACGCAGATTAGTTTTTAGGGTTCCGTAGTCAACAAGGAACCATATCGGAAATTTGTTTTTAGGTTACCTTCTGTACCTACACGTAAAGTTGTAATGTTTTTTTTTCTCGTCTACCCCATAATGTGGGGTGTTGTTGGATAGGTCATTCAAAAATATTGCGGGTTTGTCAAAACAATTATTCGATTTAGGGATCCGTTTCTGAAATATTAAACTTTAAAGTGCTAATTTTTGTTAGAGTCAAGCTGTCAGCTAAATGGTTAGTTTTGGATGGGTGAAAAAATTCACGGTAGTAGTAAATATAACGAAATTAAAAGGAAAACTATCAGAGCTAAGTAGGTTTTTCCAGATTACGAGTAATAGTCAATCAACTTGTAAAATGTACTTGGAACAGTAAAAATTCCGAACAAATTCCATTAAAAATTACTTTTAAAACGTTGTTAGCTGTGTAAAACAGGTAGTAAATATAAGTTTATGAACCATGTAAAAATATACAAAAATAAAATCATAACATTCTTATTTCTAAATTAATAATATTTACGCTCGAATAACGACGGGTGGCGGCGTGCACTACGGAACCCTTTTACTGCGCGTGTCCCGACACGCACTTGGCCGGTTTTTTGTTTTTAATCTACGAAAAAAGAGAAGGAGTTGTCAAGTCGACGGGTATTTTGAGGCGGCACAAACGAACAAACAAGCAAATTATAACGTCAAATCATTACAGCTTGATTGTTCCTCGCTGATTGTTTGTTTGTTTGGCGTCGCGTCAAAATGAGTAATTTTGACTGAAATTATTTGTTTTTGCTTTTCAGTTTATTCGTCAGTTCATTGTTCTGTTAAAAAGTTTGTTTAAAGTTTTGTTTAATCAGGACCACTCACTTATCAGCATTGATGACCACACAGTGCTTATACAACTCCTGCGCACCACCATCATGTCCCGCGAGGTTGAAATACGAGTGGTTAGTAAGATTGACCACAGTTTTCTTCGTGGTGGAAGCTTTGAAGTCTACGTGAAGTTTACTGTCATCTGTCACTTCGTAGGTCACGGTAGTGACCAGGTCACCGGGGTAACCTTCCTCCAAGTCCTTGGATAAGTAACTGAACACTACCTTAGAGCCGACTATTGTGGATTCCCAGACAACCTGAAAGACAAAGAAACGTTTTTCTTAATCATTTCTGGAAGTGCTTTGCAGATTTTTTTTTTTTTGTCAGACTTGACTGCCCTTGTTGGTTTGGAGGTCGTAATCGGGTCGCCTGAGCATGAGACACTGAGTTCGATCCCCAGGTCGGGAAGCATTAATCGGGCTTATTACAAAGCAAGGTGTATCTTTTGACCAAGCTTTAAACGATCAAGCCACTTTTGAATTTCGAACTTTATTCCGACCTAGTTAAAATTATAATTTCAAAAACTGACGCTAAACCCTAGCCGAAGTTGTCAATGTTGTATTATAGTGTGCGCGCAAGTGCTAGTCACCACCAAAGGTATGTGAGCGGTGAGACGGGGGAGGTAGACAGGACAATCTTACTCGAGTCTGCCAATCGTGTCAATCGCGCGCCCCCGTCTCACCGCTCACATACCTCTGGCGGTGACTAGCACTTGCGCGCGCACTATAAGAACTTTGCCGTGTCAGAAATAAAGTTCAAAATACAATAACTGGCTCGAAGATTTGGTCTTTTTACTAAAGGTAGAAATAATTTTGATAGAGTTTGTCTATTACGTTATTCTTAGTAGCAGCTCGGAGTCTTGATTTGTGCCCGGTTTATAGCAATAGCTCACTCCCCACAACATGGATCTTAAACATATCTGGCGAAGAGTAGGTCTTCCTCTAAATACAGGCGTGATGATATGTAACATACCTTATCAAATCCAACAATCCCTCCATGTAAATGGTCCTTGCCAATATTCTTGGCTAAATAATAAGTGTGGCCATCAATTTCGAAGGTACCGTTGCCAATGCGGTTGGCACATCTTCCGACGGTCGCCCCAAGGTATGGAGTGTTTCTGTTCACGTAGCCATCGAGGTCATCAAAGCCGAGGACCAGGTCTTCCTTGACACCTAATCGATCTGGGATCTGTAATTTTGATGGGGATAGTTTTAAAATTGAATGCTCAGTCAAGCTCTATTTTTCCAGTATAAGCTGATCTCACATTGTATAGGATTTCCTTACAATGAGAGGTCAGTGTAAACTGGAAATGTAAAGCTTGATGTGTAGCCGTGTGTACTATGGATCTGACAAACTCAGTGACATAACCTACATAGTGTCAGATATACAGCCGTGGGCGCAGAACTGGGATATGGGTAAACGTGAGAAATAGCTCCTTTAACTTTCACACAGTTTTTACAGTTTTCCGGGGGTCCCGGACCTTTGGAAGGCATACGAGGGGCTAAAGCCAACTCGCAGAGACCCCTTAAACAATTCCAACAGACGATTATTCCTGTTTGTTCTGTGTAAGTGCACCAAACGCGAATAATATTTTCGAGATTACCATTTTAATTCGGCAGCATTGTATTTCTCGGAGGGACCACGGGTAACAAAATTCCCCGTGGTCCCTTCCAGAGACTACGGCAGAGACCACGGGTAGTTGGGGTTGTGCCAAATCTGAACAGACTCTTCGTCTTATTCTGAAGGAAATTCATTGAATAATAAACTACGTAGGTTCACAGACTGCTTACCTTAATAGACTGAATAATAGCTCCATAAGATATGACAGATATTTCCGACCCTCCAGTGGTTCTCCAAGTGAACTTCTTCACTTTCTTCTCCTTGCACACTCCGAAGTCTTCCACCACTAGCGACACCATTTCTGTAACTCTAAAATAAAGGAAACGCATAGAATTGGTACTTTTTCTCCGTGGGGTATTTTTTGAAGTCGCTAAAAGATATACACACATCAACACTGTCTAGGGATATTTCACATTTAATAGCAACTTTCTGTAATCGCAAAAATCAGAGGTAAGTCTTATTTTATCACTTCGTTTTACTTTAAAAGCCCCTATAGATATCTGTTTTTTTATTTATTTACACATATTTAACCATTTACAGTACACACATTTATAAAAACACACGAGAAAAGAACAGAAAAATACATACAAAGCTGCTGCATAATTATATTTTTTTTATTAGCCTACATTCTGTCCCACTACTGGGCAAAGGCCTCCCCTTTTTCCTTCCAAACCTCCCTGTCTTGTGCGATCTCTGGCCATGTTGGCCCTGCAAACCTTATCAGATCGTCACACCACCTTCGCCGTGGCCTGCCTCGACGGCGATGTCCTCCCTCAGATATCCATTGAGTAATTAGTTATTCTAGAGAAATCTCTCTCTCTCCAGCATGCCTGCGATAGGAAAGTAGATGAAGACAGAGTTGTTTAGACCCTTATATTGTGTTGATGTGCGTAGAAGACGTGGCGAAGCAGGTTCATTCGTTTTAAGGGTCATTCACTGCTTTTGATTTTTATTGTAACTCCAATTCGCTGATGAAATACCTACTTAGGTACTAACATATTATCTTATTTGCATGTATCTAGCTAACTAATGTGGAAGCGTAAGAGATTGGGACAATCAAAGAGAAGCCAGCACGCACAACAGTGGGTGAAGTCGGGCTATGCATTAAATCATGAGTGATGATGTCTTGATGAGCATCTCAATGCTGGGCAAAGAAATCCTTGATTCCCATAAGCATAATCAGCCTGCAAGATTCCCATTGCTGGGTCACAAGCCTCCTCTCTAAGTGCAGCTTAGCCGTCCTATATAGCTCCATCTATTTCTCACACTGAGGTAAGATTAAAATATCATCATCTGCCTAGCCTTTTCCCAACTACGAGTATGTTGGGGTCGCCTTCCAGACTAACGGATGCAGCTGAATACCGGTACCTATTTTACATGAAGCGACTGGGTATCTGACCTCCACAGCCCACAGTTACCTACTGGGTAATACGATACCCCTTGGTAAGACTGGTTGTCAGGCTTTCGGGCTTAACGACTGTCAAAGGTCCACGAAAGACAGCCGGGACCAACGGCACGGCGGTGTCTCGTTATGTCACCCATCCACCCAATCGATCGACCCGTGCGGCTGTTATTACATAACTACGAGAAAATAATAATATTGGTATAAGAGGTGTTGGCAGGCCCCATAAAAACAAGTTGGTCAAGAACTAACCAACTCACCTGATAAAGCCTAGAGCTTAGTTTAGGCAATAGTCTCGCACAATATTCAAAAGTTGTATTCATGGTGTATTGTGTACTTATTCTATAATATTGTGGTGAGAAATAAAGTATGAGTGTGCTAACCAAAAGTGGAGGAGGAGCTCGTGGCTAAGTAATAACAGCCGCACGGGTCGATCCATCAGGTTAAGCTACGCTTGCCGGGGTTGTCCGTGGATGGGTGACCATCTTTACATACCGAGACTCCTCCGTGCCTCGGAAAGCACGTTAAGCCGTTGGTCCCGGCTGTCATTCGTGGATCTTTTACAGTCGTTACGGGTCGTCAGAAGGCCGAAAATCTGACAACCAGTCTTAAAAAGCGGTATCGTATTACCCAGTTACTGGGTTGTGGAGGTCAGATAGGCAGTCGCTTTATGTAAAACACTGGTATTCAGCTGCATCCGGTTAGACTGGAAGCCGACCCCAACATAGTTGGGAAAAGGCTAGGCAGATTGTTTGTGCTAACCAAAAGTGGCTAAGCACATTCACTTGTTTTTACTCACATTTCATTCGGTTTTTCGCTGCTTCGACGATAGTCTTTGGTGCTTCTGAGTCGAGAAACCAAGCAGTTACCCATTTCAAGACAGTTTGTAACTTGAGAATGTATATTGGTGTTTTATCGGACACTCATGATGAGTATGTTATCACATTTACCACAGATAATATACTAGTAACTATGCAAGAATATTAAGTAAATATCTAGTTTGAAGCAAAACTACCAATGCACGGTATTTAAGTGGGTATAAACACCCAGATTTTCTGCAAAAATGCATAAACAGCCTATACTGTTCCCACTACTGGGACACAGCCCACCTCTCAGTAAGAGGGAGTGGGCCATAATCCACCACGCGGGCCCAGTGCGGGTTGGTAGATGTCACGTCTTCATATTATTTGGTTCTAGGACATGCCGGTTTCCTCACGATGTTTTCCTTCACCGTTTTGAGAGCAGTGGTGATAAAATAATTTACATAAAAAGTAAAGCGCCCGTCTGGGTTCGAAACAACGACCTACAACTCGGTAAGACGCAGCCGTTACCACTGGGCCACCACTGCGCAGAAATGCAGTAGGTTTGTTCAATTTGTAGCGAATACCATTTTGAATGAATTTGCCCTATATTAGAGGCACTAGCTACATGTCTGCTTACTCATTTTCAATCCATGTAACGTTACGTAAAAAATAAATAATGTCACACGTATGATGATTAATTATGAAAAATGAAGACAGGTGTGTATTTAAACAGACATTACCTACTTCATAAACAAGGCGCAAGCTAATGTAACACACTGACTGTAAGTCATCCTTATCAAACCAACAATAATAAGTGCCATTTTTAATCAAGGGCTCCATTTTCCAATTGAAAGACTTATCAGTTGTAAAATAACAAACATATATATAATTTATCTTGTATTACTCGTATCATACACAATTACCGCATAAATTATTCAGATAGCGAACACATAAAATAATAAAGTTATTAAACAAAACGTACCAAGAGATAAGAGGTCGATACGTCTATACTGCTTGGCAGCCGGTCCCCAACTGATGTGAAGTTCTTCTTATTTATTTGAATTTATAATGTTGCGAAGTTCGTGCTGTTAAATTGTGAGTGTGGGATAGGTTGGTTAACCACACTACAAGGTCCATTGCTTTAAACAAATAAGCGCGAAGTTGTGGATTAATGGATTTTGAATGCCAGTATCACAGTATAAAAATGTTATATTGTGCCAGTATTGTTCATGATTTTGGAGAAATGTGATACATGAAACTCTTCTCATCGCGCTCCTGTTTGCAGGTTATTATATAAATTATCAAATGTGGCTTTACGGTTCATGTGTAGGTAGGTACCTATACTACATGTTCTTGACTGCATGCTTAGTACACAATACTTATGTATAAATGTAATACCTATATGACATAAGAGATTATTTTGGGTAAAATTATAAAAAATATAATTAATAATACTAGTTCGTTTACCACAGCTAAATCAACCGGAACATGGATTAAGTAGAGATGGAATACGCATCATGACACGGCGGATTGTTTAAAATATAAGAATTAATTATAATAAAACATATTTTGCCTATTGGGAAAATAAGTACTCAAGTACATGAATATTTAAAATACAATTTTCTTAAACTGTGCAATTATTTATTAAATACAATACTGTAGAAATATGTCATTATTTTAACAATGAGACACTTTAAAATTCCTAGAGAATTACAATATTTATTTAACGACAATACATAAATCAATCAATCTGCCTAGCCTTTTCCCAACTATGTTGGGGTCGGCTTCCAGTCTAACCGGATGCAGCTGAATATCATTATTTTACATGGAGCGACTGCCTATCTGACCTCCACAACCCATTAACTGGGTAATACGATACCCCTTGGTAAGACTGATTGTCAGACTTTCGGGCTTCTGACGACCCGTAACGACTGTCAAAGATCCACGAATGACAGCCGGGACCAACGGCTTAACGTGCTTTCCGAGGCACGGAGGAGTCTCGGTATGTAAAGATGGTCACCCATCCACGGACCAACCCCGGCAGGCGTAGCTTAACCTGATGGATCGACCCGTGCAGCTGTTATTACTTAGCCACGAGCTCCTTCACGACAATACATAAATATATAATTACTTTACATATTTACGACAATACATAAATCTGTAAAGTAATTATCATTTACAGCTCTTAGATCCAGGAAGTTTACATTAAAGAAATAATTTATAATTACAGAAATTAAAAACTTTTGGTACAATCGACAGAAAAGGTTGAATTTGTTTTTGAAATTGGAAAATTAGATTCTAATTTTAAAATTTCAAAAACGAATAGGTAACTATCTCAGAAGGTTTAAAGCGTAAATCTTAAAGCGAGTAGTGCTGCCAACTAGCGCGACTATTGAGAAAAAAAAAGTCATAAGTCTGAAGATATGGAACATTTAGAAATTTTCACATTACTTTTTAGTAGATTTCGTTTGTATCAAAAAAATCAACACTAACACCTCCTAGGTTTCAAAGCCTTAGCAGTAAACACCAAAAACGGCCGGTTTTAGGGTTCCGTACCCAAAGGGTAAAACGGGACCCTATTACTAAGACTCCGCTGTCCGTCCGTCTGTCCGTCCGTCTGTCTGTCCGTCTGTCACCAGGCTGTATCTCATCAACCGTGATAGTTAGACAGTTGATATTTTCACATATGATACATATATTTCTGTTGCCACTATAACAATAAATACTAAAAAACAGAATAAAATATATATTTAAGAGGCTCCCATACAACAAACGAGATTTTTTTGCTCGATATTGATAACGGCAACAGGTAGACGCTTGAAATATTCACAGAATATTTAGTTATATATTCGCTTTAAAAATAAGTAATTAAATAAAAATAAAACAAATATTTAAGGGGGGCTCCCATACACCAAACGTGATTTTTTTGCCGTTTTTATAGATAATGGTGGGCTAGTTGGCAGCACTACTCGCCTTAGGAAATTTGGACTTGTCTTGGTTCGCCATTTTTAAAACATGGCCCGGGTCATACTGTAGGGGTTTTATTAACTCAAAAATTTTTCTAAGAAAATATGCGTACCAAACAATTTTATTTTTGCACGAATGACAAGCAGAAAATGATATGAAAAGTCAAGTGTACGAAAAAAGAAAAACAATTACGTATATTTTGCTACAGAACCAAGAAAAAAATTATAGAACAAGGACGCTATAGCAGTATAGCAGCATCTCTTTCGCACACATACAACATATTTTTTAAATCACGTCCATAGCTGTGACCTGTTCAGCGATGCCACATACGTCTGAAATATCGTGACTTTGCTTCATAGCAATCTTCACGTATCCCTGGTCTCCGAAGTCTACGCCGAAGGAGTTTCTGACGATGTAGTAGGGTATGGGGGTTTTCGCATCGGGCCCCCCATATCCTTCGTAGCCAACGATCTGGACCACGTGGTTCAAAACACCGCGACTGGAAAATTAGAAGTAAATTATTATAGTAATAATAAGATATGTCAAAAGAGCCTGCTAGTCCGGTCAAAATAGAAATTCAAGGTTATTCGCATAAAGCTGAATTTTGGTTTGATTGTTTAACTCTTAAAATGTCGATTGTACACCATGTGTACAGATAACAATAGAATTTCAATTGTGTCTGCTAATTGGCGCGCGACGGGTTAAATCGTCAACTAGCAGACCCTCCAGACGTTGTCCTGTCAAAATTTAAATTTCTTTTTATTTCCTATTTCTTTTTTCTTTTAAACCACCCCAGTACAGAGGATAATAAAACAAAAAAAAATTCAAATCGGCCCAGCCGTTCTCGAGTTTTAGCGAGACAAACGAACGGCAATTGATTTTTATATACCAATCTGCGTAGCCTTTTCCCAACTATGTTGTGGTCGGCTTCCAGTCTAACCGGATGCAGCTGAATACCAGTATTTTACATGGAGCTACTGCCTATCTAACCTCCACAACCCGGTAACTGTGTAATACGATACCCCTTGGTAAGACTGGTTGTCAGACTTTCGGGCTTCTGACGACCCGTAACGACTGTCAAAGATCCACGAATGACAGCCGGGACCAACGGCTTAACGTGCTTTCCGAGGCACGGAGGAGTCTCGGTGTGTAAAGATGGTCACCCATCCTCCCATGGTAATAGTCAACGAACTTACATTTACAGTTGGAATGTATGAGAGACCATGTTTTTCAACTACAATGTTAAGTTTGTTCTTAGGATAAATTCATCCCAACTGCGGAACCCTTCATTGTGCGTGCTCCGACACGCATTTGACCGGTTTTTGATAAATAACGATTGAAAATTTGAAGAAGTTGCAATCTCCATAATATAAAAACTTTTTTACAAAAAAATACAACCGACTTCCAAAAACAACACTACAAAGTGAAAAATAACTTTAATTTCGGAAGTCGGTGTCTAGTTAAATGTATTTTCGTTTTTTGCCACCGACTTCCGAAATTAAAGTTATTTTTCACTTTGTAGTGTTGTTTTTGGAAGTCGGTTGTATTTTTTTGTAAAAAAGTTTTTATTGTTCACTTTTTAGTTGTGTACCTACCCCACACAAATTCTAATACCACTATCTGCAAAACCAACTAGAACATCATCCATATAAAAGTGAGGAAAAAAATACGTATTATTGAAGCTAACTCAAAAACTACCAAAGTAAAGTTAATCAATTTTATATGGGACCAACTGTAATGTATACCCTCTCGAATAAAACAAAAAAAAATCCAATTCGGTCTAGCCATCTTCGAGTAATCGGGGAACATAAAAAAAAAAAAAAAAAAAAAGGTTCCGACGAATTGAGAACCTCCTCCTTTTTGAAGTCGGTTAATAAAGGAAGGAATATATTGAATGTCTATTTTTTGGGCTAACTTGATCGGACTATGCCTGCCTCGTTGGTCTAGTGGTAGCAAGCGCTACTGCTGGGCATTACGTCCTGGGTTCGATTCCTAGGTCAGATAAAGTGTTATTGGGTTTTCCATCTGAAATTTCTGGTAAGCAGCCCGTAGTCGGGATTTGTGCCCGGTTGATAGCAATAGACCCACCCCCTATAACAAGGGACTTAAAAATAACTGGCGAAATGTGGGTGTACACCTCACACACACACCCCACCTCCATCACCACACCACCTCTGCCTAACCCTTTGGGGATTATAGGCATGTTGTTATGTATGTATGTCAAAAGAGCTTCGACCAACATCTGAGGAGGCTCTCGTAAAGCAGCTGGATACTTCTGGACAGGGCTCGTTTTGTTAGGAGGTTCCTCTCTCTGGAGCCCTGACCCCGGCCAGTAGCTTGGATCCTGTTCCCGATACCGGTGGGCTACTAATTTATATTTTTAAATGTTTTTATATTCAAATATTTAAAAATGTAATCTTTAAGTGGTACCTACCTAATAAAAAAAAAGATTAAGTAAAGAATGTAAGTAACGCATTGAAAAAGTCACAAAAAAAAATAAAATAAACTATCTTGAAAACTAACCCCAATGACCTCCATTTGATACCATTCGAGTATTTTTAATAAATTCCCTGACTGTTATAAGGTAAATTGATAAATGTTGCGGTTTTCAGAGGATGTTGCGGTAAGTACCTATGCATAAAAGTAATGTCGTATCATTTACATAATTATGTTAAAATTGGCAACACTGATAGTCAAAACGTTCACAGGCTGTTGAATACCTATCAATTTAAAATAGTATTTATGTAAATAAAGAAGACATGTAACATTAGTCCCGGGTTGAAGAGTGTATGACCCGGTGAACTTCGCATCACGTGAGACAAAGGGGTTCGAAGATTTCGCCATACTTTTCATGCGTTATTTTGTTTTTTTTTTTTCAAAATGGCGGCGCTCGATAAAATCTATTTATATCAATTGGGCACAAATAAACGAACAATAAATTACGAAGGTCGCTAATATGTTCTAAAACGTCACGTTACAGAGTTATTTGCAGGAAAAGATCGATTATAAATTGCTTTCATCTTTTCGACAAACTTCGAGAGCAGCCATTTTAAGCGACAGCGCCCTCTATGCATATGAACTGTAAATACATAATAACTATGTTTGATTTTATTTCCATAACTATGAGAAATGTGCAGTGTGTATAATTCCATAGCCACATAGATATTCATTACGCTTTTCTTGGAATGAGATATGCAGGATAATTTCTACATAGCCGAAGAACGTTAGGACATAAAGAACCAAATTATTACTGTTTGCTTGAATGTACACACGGCTACATATCATGCTATACATTTCCAGTTTAGGCTGACCTCTCATTGTAGGGAAATCCTATACCATGCGAGATCAGCTTATACTGGAAATGTATAGCTTGATATGTAGCTGTGTGTACACATCATAACTAACTAAAATTAATAATATTCATATGAACTGGAAACATATAATTAGTGCGTATTTTTCATGGTTATTGAAGTTATCAACATTGATATTTTCCTGCCATAACTCTGTAACGTCACGTTTTAGAACATAGTGTCCAGTATTTTTTTGTTTATTTATGTGTTCCCAATCGATATATATACCTATAGGTTTTACCGTGCGCCGCCATTTCGAAAAAAAAAAACAAAATAGCGGCCGGCGGCGGTATGCCAGGCTCCGAACAAAAATCTTCGAACCCCTTTCGATTTTTTCGATTTTTGGGCCGTTCCTTCGGCTTTTCCTAATTTTCTTTTTTCCTAAACTACCCCCGTATTGACGCGAACAAAACAAAAAAAAAAAATTAAATCGCAATTTTAGAGTTATTGCGAGACTAATGCACGGCAATCGATTTTTTTACTGGGTGAAATTAAATTCATGAGCAATATTTTAAGGGGTCATTGTACTGATCTTTAAGAACAACTTTTTCTATGGGACCAAACCAAAAATCGCCTAAAAAAATTAGCTGTGCCATACATTTATGTTCGCATAACTTGTCAAAATATAAGGAACTGCAGTTTTTTTTTGTCGCGATTTCAGGTTTGTTCCCATAGTAAAAGTTGTTCGTGATGATGAGTACATAGACCCCTTAGAATATTGACCATTAATTCAATTTCACCCTGATACAGCGTACCGCTGCAATGACGACATTATTTTGACACGCGTATACGGTTCCGCGTTTTCGTTTTATAAAGATATTTTAATTTCATTAAACGTTATTATTTATTAATTTATTTACAATTTTCTAAAATAGCGTAATCTTGGAGCAACCCGTAGCGCAGAGATGAAATTAACTCGAACGAGAAAAAAGGTCACACCACTCGAGTTTTTTTCTGGGGTTTTTTTTTTTTGGGGGGGTACAAACCCCCCGTTTGCTACTTCTTCACGCTCAAACGGCTGGACCGATTTGTATGTTTCATATGTAGATAGCTTATACCCTGGATTACCACAAGGCTACTTTTTACCTCGGTCTACGCGGGTGCAACCGCGGGGCACAGCTAGTAAATAAATAAATAATTAAATTCAGGCGTGATGCTATGTTATCAACTTATCACTTACGTGCAAGCTCTTGTAATAATGCCTCCGATGTAGTTCATCCAGTTCGAAGAATCGACAGCAACAACAAGAGGTCCGCGCAGAGCTATATATTCCACCATTAGGCTTTCATTCATGTTACTGCAACATTACAAATGAAAACAATATATTAAGACTAGCTTTTTCCCGCGTGTGGGTCGGAAATTATCCCATGGGTACGTACTAAGGATAAAATTTATTATTTGTCCTATCCCTGGACATGGTCTATCCGTGTGCCAAATTTCATCCAAATCCGTTTAGCCGGGTAACAGACAGACAAACAGAGTTACTTTCGTATTATTTTATAATATTAGTGTATGGATATGCAAGACACAATGCTAAATGCTCACAGCTGTGATTAAATCTAATGTAGGACTTGGTTCCTATCTCGAGGCATACACCGCGAATTGATTGCCCACGCGTGCCCGTGTTCCGCGGCAGAGAGGAGGACACCGTGGTTTTAGTTGGTTAAAGTCCCACGTAACTGCACTATCTCCCCGTGGTAGTGCAGAATACATGAGCATCTCTCCACGATAAAAAAGCATGCCTCATTTTTATGATTTTAAAGATGATAATTTAACTATTTATCTTTTAGTATGTGTTTTATTAAAATACCTTTGGTTTTATGTCTAATAAATTAATAATGCGTCTAATTTGGGACAGCGCTCCTTGATGGGCGAGTCCTATTACTGACTGGACGAACGACGCGTTGCGTGAGCTCAGCACAGAACACGCAAGCTAACCACTGGCGTCTTTATATAAATGACTTTTGATTTTGGTTTCATACAGCCTGGCGACGCTTGAGGGAGGCTTTTGTCCAGCAGTGAACGTCTTTCGATGATTTGGCCGAAAGAGACAAGACTCACCAATGATGCTCGTACCGCTTAACCCTCCTTCCACTATATCCAGCTGCTGGCAGCTTACAGATTTGATCCATGGACAATGTCATGGGGTACTCCTCTTCGGTGACGAATTGTAATTGTTCCCTACAAATGAACTTCATCGCGATGGCGACATTTCCTTTGTAACAGCCTTTGGTGTATGGTGAGCAGTCTAGCAGTTCCTGAGAGGAAGAAATCTATGATATGGAAGCGAAGAACCAGCATCCAAATTGCGTAACACTATTTTGAACAATATTTTGAAGCAAATTGTTAATTCCACATGTTCGAAAAATTTGTCTACCCGACAACGTTATAACGCAATGAATGTTGTTGAACTGTCAAAATGAAATAGATTCCGATTACGTGTTACGCAATTAGAGTACTTGTGTCAACTTGGAAAAGGCCCATCAAGTCAGCCAGTCAGTACCACAGGATTTCAACATGGATGATGAAGCAATACTTATGGAGTTTCTTGCCTGTACTTCTCCATAGGAACCTACTACGCTTTGGAATGGGCAACTAGCTTCATCTTTCTGACTGACCGACTCATTGATTTACAAAAATTCCTGTAAATGGTTTAATTGAAATTTTTATTTTATTTTATTCAGAAAGGAACTCCAACAAAGGACATTACATGCATTATTATACAAAGTACTTTGAAGATTTGTGCTCCTTCAGTTATAGGAGAACACATCATGCATACATCATCATTTTAAACATAGTTTAGAATTGTATGAGTTTATGTAGTTAAACACAATAAAATTTAAATCAAAGAAAAATTAAACAATATTAAATTAAACAACACATGAACATAAAATTAAATTAAACATTTGAAATTAAAACACGGGTTAAATAGTAAACAATAGAAGAGTAAAATTAAAAAAAAAAAAATTAAAACATTAAGATATTCTAAAACACAAATAATACAATGAAAGAGGCAACAATGAATAGGAACTATAAAGAGCAATTATTAACAATATAATATGATAAATGTGTGTGACCTGTCGATACGTCAACATAAAACAGGGTCTGAAAATCAAAATCGTGCCCGAATTAAACGTTTGAACTTAGCAAGATTGTTAGAAAAGATGTCTATGTCTCCCGAAGAACTCGAAACAATGTTTAACTGAGATAACTGAAATAAATGCTTTGAGTTTTTTTTGTTGCCGAGTTGGTTGCGATTCTTACACCCGTTTCCCATTAACTCATTAACATTAACATTAACCATTAACTAGTTATCACGGTGAGATGTTTATAGAATAGCACTACAGGTGACACTTAAATGAATGGATTAATTAAAGCATGTAATTGGATTTTCAACTTTCGGCGCTGAAAATAAAGCCAAGCGTTGAAAATCAAGTCAAAACGGGCATTACTGACTCAGCTGATGAGTATCTTACATGGTCCGTGTGACGAGAGTATAAGGAGAAGAGGTGGTAGGTACCTGTATGCTCCTACTCATGTAATCTTTTAACTGTATTGCGGACATCGACTCCAGGACTCCAACGATGCTGAAGGCCCAACATCCATCACAAAGCTTCTGATTTAAAACCGGCTTTACGTAACCACCCTTTCGCCTGAAACCGTTTTAATGACATCTACTTAATAAAAATCATAAATTCACTGACAGACATTGCACAGCCTAAACCGTTGGGTTAGAACAAAGACATGGGGTGAAAGTTTGTATGGAATTTGTAATTTTCGCCTATGCGAAATTCCATCGGGCCCACCGCTTGTTCTGTCGTAACACTTATATAATTATGTGGGACTATCTCGTGGGTTTCCGATACAAAACAATAATTAAAAAAAAACGTGAGCGTTCGGGGGATCCCCGTCAGGAACGAAGTTCCTTATAGTCCAAGAACCCAGGGCGCCAGACCTTACTCATTTTCTGAGTAACAAAATATGTATGGGATAGTGTTAGTATGTACTTTGAACGAAAGTAGGTACGCATAGGTATGCGTACCTACTTTCTGCTAGCTACTACTTTACTTTTTACTGCTAGCTTGGGCCGACGGCCAATTTTCAGTTACTAAGCCGACGTTCGCACGGACGTAAAAATATAACGGCGGGATTTTATCGCGCACTGGATTTTCAACTCTCGTTGTTTAGCCGAGCGTTGAGAATCCAACCTAACAACAACAGAGTGCATTCTAGCGCGTCGAAAAAACACACTGTTGGATTTTCAACTCTCGGTGCTAAGCAGATCGTTGAAAATCCAGTGCGCGAAAAAAAATCGCCGCGATATTTTTACGTCCGTGCGAACGTCGGCTTATGTGTTTGCTTTGATAACAACTTTCGACTTATGAAAAACTAATTTTATTCGGTGTGTGAATAAGGTTTTGTTGGTGTACTAGTTACTGGGCATTTTTAAGGTAAGAAAATATTTTGATGCCTCCAAAAAGCTATATTTATAGATTTTTAATCGACGAAAAAAAAGGAGGAGGTTCTCAATTCGACGCGTATGTTTTTTTTTTTTATGTATGACCACGCATAACTTTTTAAAGAGTCATCCGATTGGAAAAAAAAATTGTTTTATTCGAGAGGGAAAAAAAAAATAAATAAATAAAAAATAAAAAACGAAAATATATTTAACCAGACACCGACTTCTGAAATTAAAGTTATTTTTCACTTTGTAGTGTTGTTTTTGGAAGTCGTTTATATTTTTTGTAAAAAGTTTTTTTACTACGACGAAAGTTGTTCTCAAAGTCACCCCATTTTTCCGTACCTATTAGGTACTAAAGTTACTAACTGTATGCGGACACTACACGACTGTAGCAGACGACCGCGTGAAGTCGATATCACGACTTTACTACGTCGAACGTACAACTGCATGCAGTTGAATATATGTATATACGTGCGGTTGTTGTGGTGAAACTTTAATTTCGGAAGTCGGTGGCAAAAAAAACGAAAATAAATAATAAAAAAAATAATAAAATAAATATCGGAACAATAACAAAATACTAAGTAGAACAAATAAAACGATGATAGCTGCAAAAGTATAAACTGTAGCGCAGCTAACAACGCCCTTCTCCTGATACAGAATGGAATAAATGTTCCATGCAAAAAGAGAATTTAGGTAATTTAGATTTAGTTAATAAAAGAAAAAAAAAATGCAGTCCGTCTGATGGCAGCCATCGACGCGCAAACTGTAACCATCATTAATCTCCTATACTCCTAGATACACATAACAAACCTCATAATCAACCTAACACAGTTTAGGACCTACGTGTACCTACAATACGCTGACTATGAGGTAGATAGATTAATATCTTACCAATCAACTGATCTTGATATGTTGCCCCCATTATCTGTTTTGTTGATAAATGGTCCGTAATTTGAGCCCGTACAGTCCTTTTCAATGGGTATGCACGAAGGTATGCTAGAGGGTTTTAACAACATGCGGTCGGCGAATTCCTTCTTCGACATGTCAGAGAACTTTGTCAAACCAAATACTGTGTTGTTTTCTAGTTTATTCAATCTGGCTATGTCCTTTAGAGATGCCTGAAATTAGTAAATTGTTAGTCGGTAAACTATTATATCTACTTGAATATGGTAGAGTAATATAATATCAGGCCTGTATTTCCTGTAGACACAGGATACACAGATGGGTGCTCGTGGCAAAATAATAACAGCCGCAAGGGTTGTTCGAAGGTTATTTTACGCTTGCCGAGGCCCGTCCATGGATTGGTGTCCATACATTATGTACCCCTCCGTGACTAGGAAAGCACGTTAAGCCGTTGGTCCCGGCTGTCATTTGTAGATCTTTGGCAAGAAGCCGGAAAGTCTGACGACCAGTCTTACAATACGATTAGTCTAATCGTGTTACCCAGTAACTGGATTGTGCAGGTCAGATAAGCAGTCGCTCCATGTGAAATACTGGTATTCAGCTGCATCCGGTTAGACTGAAAGCCGACCCCAACATAAAATCCGGAAAAGGCTGGGCAGATGATGAGAGGTGTGTGAACCCACAATCCGCCATATATATTTCACCTCCACAAGAGATATTTGGATTTTTCATAGAGAATTTCTCAGCAGTAGCCCGTAACAAAAGTATATCACGAAGGAAAAATCTTACCTTAAAATTCTTGAACCTTCTCTCACGCTCTTCATCGTTGTAAGTTTTATTAAAATCTCTCAAGTAACTGTCGAATCTTAACTTAGCCACGTCTAAAACTTTTACATTTTTTTTTACCCTATTCGTCAAATTATTATTTTTGATCTTATTTACCACATTTTTGCATAATTTCACAACTGCAAGCCACTCAATGGATATGACTGTGATAATAAAAAGAAAAATAACCAAGGTTGCCCAACGCATTACAAGTTTTTTTAATCAGATATATCTAAAGAGTGTACCAGAAGTGTTTTACACTGGTGCAAAGGATACAAACTACTGTACATAAATAATTTTCCTGTAGAACTTTTGCCAGTGCGCATAAGTAGGTACGTATTATACCATGATAATGAGGTAAATATTATTATTTATATTTCCTTATGGTTTTCAATATTTTAGGTAACTGACGTGTAACTCAGTTTAGCATTATCGTTCTAATCATTGTCAATCTTAATCAACTTATACCTAATATGGGTCACTACAAAAACCGCTTTTACGTAGTCTACGGAAAGGCGCTGTGTAATTGGCCAAGTGCTACCAAGGACCTGCGGTTGAATGTACACTGGCGGTGAACCACTTTTCGACCTTATTACTTTAGTAATAAGGTTGTTCGCGATGGTACCTACATTTAAGGTCTATCTCTATTATAGCGTATATAAAATTTATATTTTTTTAATAAATACTTAGGTAATATTTTTTTTTAATAAAATAATTTATTTATTACTTACAATTAAACGATATTACAAAGTACAACACGGGTTAAACAGCAATTTTCTTAAGCTGTGCAATTATTTATTAAAAATACAATACTTACTGTAGAAACTCATTATGATATCTTTATAGCAGATTTTACATGTTAGGTAGGTACCCACTTACCAATCAAATGATCTTGGTATGTGGCCCCCATATGTTTTTTTGATAAATGATTCGTAATTTTTCTCGTGGAGGGGCTCGTGGCTAAGTATTATTACTTAGCCACGAGCTCCTCCACTAATCTAATTATTAATTACCTGATGGATCGACCCTTGCGGCTGTTATCAGCCGCAAGGGTCGATCCATCAGGTTAAGCTACGCTTGCCGGGGTTGGTCCGTGGATGGGTGACCATATTTACATGCCGAGACTCCTCCGTGCCTCGGAAAGCACGTTAAGCCGTTGGTCCCGGCAGTCATTCGTGGATCTTTGACAGTCGTTACGGGTCGTCAGAAGCCCGAAAGTCTGATAACCAGTCTTACCAAGGGGTATCGTATTACCCAGTTACTGGGTTGTGGAGGTCAGATAGGAAGTCGCTCCATGTAAAATACTGGTATTCAGCTGCATCCGGTTAGACTGGAAGCCGACCCCAACATCATCTGCTTAGCCTTTTCCCAACTATGTTGGGGTCGGCTTCCAGTCTGGAAGCCGACCCCAACATAGTTGGGAAAAGGCCAGGCAGATTGATTGATTGATTCGTAATTATTCTGCGGCGAGTCCGGACAGGTCATGTTATCGATGGGCTTGCACGAAGGTATGCTAAAGGGTTTTAACAACATGCGGTCGGCGAATTCCTTCTTCGACATATCAGAGAACTTTGTTAAACCAAATACTGTGTTGTTTTCTAGCCAATTTAATCTGGCTATGTCCTTTAAGGACTCCTGAAATTAGTAAATTGGCGTAAAATATATATCTAAGTACCTGAATATGATTTCTCAGTCAACTTAGTCTATCGCAGTTCACTGCTGGAGATATGTCTCTCCCAGGCTGCGCCACAACGCCCTGTCCTCCACCTTCCGCATCCAGTCTGTCCCAGCCACCTTTTTGAGGTCGTCGGTCCATCTAGCTGGGAGGCGTCCCACACTACGTTTACCTGTACGTGGTCTCCACCCCAGGATTCGTATGCTCCAACGGCCATCGCTCCTTCCGACAAACATGGCCACCTCACCTCAATGTCTTAGTAGCAGCCCGTAACAAAAGTATATCACGAAGAAAAAATCTTACCTTAAATTCTTGAACCTTCTCTTACGCTCTTCATCGTTGTAAGTTTTATTAAAATCTCTCAAGTAACTGTCGAATCTTAACTTAGTTACGTCTAAAGCTTTTACATTTCTTTTGACCGCATTCGTCAAATTATTGTATTTGACCCGATTTGTCAAACTGTTGTATAATTTTAAGACTGCAAGCCATTCAATGGTTAAGACTGTGATTATAAATAGAAAAATAACCAAAGACGTCCAACGTATTTTGAGCATTTTTTTTATTTTATTTAAATAGAATGTTCTGCGCTAATACAAATGTAACAAACGAGTTTAAATAACTGACTGTATATACTTACTGTACTAAAATTCTCTAGAAGAACGTTTGCCAGTTGTTGCGGCGGCCTAAAGCCTTGGGGTGAAAATCGAAATTTTCTTAGTGGACTGTATGAGGGGCGGTTCGGTGACACAAGTAGGTGTTTTGGTGGTGTGGGAAAATGATGATGGTACCTGCCTGGTGAGCTATGGCGACACGACGAGAAGGGTTTCCTTAGCCACGTGGCTGGCGCGTCCAGGATATCACGTACGGACGAGAATCTGCACTTTCCACAACACACATACACGCACTTGCACTGTTCAATAGCAATCTTCGTTCTTCGCGGTGAAAATATGAGTCCTTTTTCGACTTGGGATTAATTTTACCCAACAGGCGTCGATGTTGATTGAGAACTGACGGATCTTCTTGGCGGCAGCGTATGCGCGCCATTGCGGATCTTCCTTCTCGCTCTCACTTAGGCATTATAAGGGTTGTGGAAGGGAGAAGGAAAGCGGAAGGAACTTTATGTTACACAGATACTAATTAATTAGAGTTGCCAGTAATTAGGCATGAAATATAAAATAAAGAAAGTAATGGCGTTAACATTCCTCGCGGCCTTAAAGGGTCACCTTTAAAGAGAATAATATAATAATATATACAGTGAAATTACACTTAAATCTAACTAAAGAGGGAATGGACTGAATAAGATATTACTGAGTAGGAATGGGGCATAAGCGGACCACAGGTCGCACAAGAATCCCATTAGAAGTGCGTACTGAAACGACTCGCGTGCTACCGTCTATAGACGTATGCAACTTCTCAATAACACCTAGAGGCCAGGATAGAGGAGGCGCATTATCATTAACTATCACTACTACAGTGCCTTCCTTAATCATGTCTCCATCAGGTTTATTCCATTTTAAGCGTGATTGTAAACTATGAAGATACTCGCTTCGCCATCTTTTCCAGTACGACTGGACTAATTTATCCATAAGAGAGTGTCTTTGAAGCAGGTGATCAGACAGTAAACCTACTTCCGCGGCGGGTAATGAGTTAAGCGGTACAGTATGTAAAAAATGCGAAGGGGTAAGAGCTTTAGGCTCTTCCGGATCAGCGCTAAGAACAGTAAGAGGTCTGGAGTTCAACAGGCACTCTATTTGAGAGAGAATTGTAACTAATTCTTCATAAGATAGGAGTTGTTGACCTATTGTCTTGAAAAGGTGAGTCTT
Source organism: Cosmia pyralina (assembly GCA_946251885.1). Lineage (NCBI taxonomy): Eukaryota > Metazoa > Arthropoda > Insecta > Lepidoptera > Noctuidae > Cosmia > Cosmia pyralina. Next base: position 12,094,618 of record OX276342.1, on the reverse strand, counting down.
CACGGCCTTCACCATGGACTCCCAACATCCACCAAAGTGCGGTGACGCGGGCGGAATAAAGTGCCAATTAATGCGATGCTCAGCGAGCTCCTCTTCAAAGCGCGGGCGGTATTCTTTATTTATGAAAGTATACAAGTCGCGTAAAAACGAATTAGCTCCTCGAAAATTGGTCGCGTTGTCCGAATACAAGCATTGTACCGGTCCACGGCGGGATAAAAACCGTTTCAACGCGGCTATGAATGACGCAGTCGTAAGATCTGTAGCTAATTCAATATGAACATACATAAATAACCCTTGCGACTCTTCGCACCTCGAGTGCGTACGGGCACATACTGTATAGGGCCAGCGTAATCACACCCTGTATGAGAAAAAGCTTTGGTTGCAACATTTACTCTAGATTTAGGGAGATCGCCCATAATCGGCGGACCATGAGGTCGCGGTCTCCACCTGTGACATGCGTTACACTTGTGGATTCTATGACGAATAATGCGTCTAGCGGACAAAATCCAATACTTATGGCGCAATAACGACATAGTGAGTTCTGGACCTGCATGTAAATATTTTATATGATAATAGTCTACGAGGATTTCAACTATGCGATCATGACGGGGTAACACTACCGGGTGTTTAGTACTATAGGCCTCAGCCGAATGAGTTAATCGACCCCCAACGCGGATTAAATCATCACCATCTACAAATGGCTTGAGTTTAATAAGAGCGGGTGAACAAATTTTATTATTTTTTAACTCGGAATAATCATCCATGAAGTGTTTTCTTTGAACATGACGCAACAAAATGGTTTCAGCGAACTCGAGGTCGCTAGCGGTAACGGCGTCCGTTCGACGCGAGAGTCTTTTCATGAAGCGGTATATGAAAACAACAATACGCAGCAGCTTAGTCCACGACGACGTACGTTCTGCGAGTGCGAGTAGAAGCGAATTGTCCGAACTTGAATCCGCGACTATGGGGTGCGCGTGGACCTTTTCTTCCGGAATGGGTTCCGAATTCAAGTCTGTAACCTTATGTATGGGCCATTCGGAAGGGTCGAGCTTAGCCCAAGCGGGTCCGTGCAACCATAATGGGTGCTCAATGAATTTGTCAGGTGTTAAACCACGTGACAAACAGTCCGCTGGGTTTTCAGTACCAGCTACGTGGTAGAAATGTTCCGCGGGGACGTTGTCTACGATGCGAACGACACGATTGGCCACAAAAGTGTGCCAACGATGCGGAGAAGAATTTATCCAGCAAAGAGTCACCTTTGAATCGGTGAATGCGTAAATAGCGGTAACATTATAACGCGGATTATAAGTGTCATGAACACGGCGAAGAAGTTTAGCGAGGAGTTCGGCACCACAGAGCTCCAGTCGAGCAATAGTCAATGGTTTAACCGGCGATACCTTCGACTTGGCACAAACCAGCTGAACGACTACGTCATCGTTGCGAGTGACGTGCGCATAGATGACAGCGCCGTAGGCGCTTTCACTGGCGTCGGAAAATCCAATGAGGCGAAGAATACAATTTTCAAAAATACCTAAATGGCGCGGGATTTTAAAATCATTTAAAAGCGGCAGGGCAGAGCGAAAAGTTTGCCAAATATTTATGATGTGACGCGGGGGAGTGTCATCCCAATCGAGCTTCAGTAACCACAATTCTTTGATAAGTAGTTTAGCATAGAGAACTACAGGCGCGACAAGCCCCATGATGTCCCACAGTCTAGCTACGGCCGACAGAATAGCACGTTTAGTACACGTGTCTGGCGGTGCGGAAATAAGAAATTCAAAACAATCATTTGACCTACACCAGCGCAAGCCGAGAACCTTTTGTTCTACCGACTTGTCGAATTCTAGTTGTTCGGTCAACCTATGCGACGCGGGAATACTGTTTAGTACAGTTTGAGAGTTACTGGTCCACTTGACCAACTCGAACTGACCTCCTCTAAAGAGTTTAATCAGTTCGTGCGAAACCTGGACTGCACGTGATTCGGAGCTTACGCTGTAGACTACGTCATCCATATACAGCGAATCCGCGATGATAGCGCTGGCGCGCGGGAAGTGATGACCATCGTCTTGAACCAACTGTTGTACTGTGCGGATCGCATGGTAGGGACTTGACTTGAGACCAAAACAGACACGGTTAAACTGATATAGAACCAGAGGATCGTTTGGACTAAAACGATATAAGATGCGTTGAAAGCGACGATCGCTTTCTCTTACTTCAATCTGTAAGAACATTTGTCGGCAATCAGCCGAGAGCGCGAATGCGAACAATCGAAAATTCAGAATTATAGTAAACAAGTCACCCTGTAAATTTGGGCCACTGTGTAAAATATCGTTGAGAGATAATCCAGTACTCGTTTTAGCACTAGCGTCTAACACGGAGCGTAGTTTTGTTGTTGTCTTATCTAAACGTACAACTGCGTGATGCGGAATTACATAGTCAGGACAACTACTGTCTGAACTATCTAGCGGAGCATGAGATAAATATCCTTTATCAATATATTCGCGAATGACGTCATCATACGCAGTACGTAACTCGGGTGCGGATTCTAATTTCTTTTCTAGGCAGAAAAAACGTTTTTTCGCGATCTCGAGTGAGTTCCCCAATGAGAACACATCGCTGCGAAACGGTAGGGCTACAGAGTATCTACCTGTGTCCCCATCGCGTTCCGTGGTCGAATTATAAAAGTACTCGCACTCAAGTTCGTCGAGCGATTTGCTCGTCGAAAGAGTGACGGGCGCTTCATCGACCTGCCAGAATTTTTCCAACGCCGATTCTAACGAGTCTTTGTCGGATGGTTGCGAAATATGTGAGTAACAAGACTGTGGAGGCTTATTACGACGTACAGGCAGCGCGGGCACAGTGCCCATGATGACGTAACCGAGTACCGTCTGCATGGCGGGCGGCGCGGAGGAGTTGCTGCTAACTACGCGGGGCAGCATAAGATGCGGGAAAAGCGAAGCCCCGATCAACACATCGATGCGACCGGGTTTGCCAAACGATTCGTCGGCGAGCGGTAAACCTTTTAAGTAAGGCAAGGCGGAAGTATCTACGGGAGCGGTGGGTAAATTATCGGTGATTGCATCGACAAATAGCGAATTAACGTTAAAAGTAACGTTCGGATTAAAACGGGAAAAGAAAGCGAATTGTACGGAACCCTTAACGGATTTTTCCGTACCACCGATACCCTTAACGGAAGGCGTATCAGATGAATGTCTAGTCAAACCTAATCGTTTGCAACATTCTGCGGTAATAAAATTAATTTGTGAGCCACTGTCTAATAGACAGCGAATAAAATGCTCCTTACCAAATGAATCTCGAACTATTACAGTAGCGGTTGACAACAAAATAGTAGTATTCGTATTACATTGCGGCTTTGATACGCGGGAGTTCGAGTCGTAAAGGATCGACGCAGCAATGGATGCATTACATTGCGGGGCGCTCTGAGCGGTGGCGGCGAGCGGCGCGGCGGCGGCGTGAGCATCTTGCTCGCTCGAAGCCGTGGAGTTTGAACCAGATTGTGTACGTGCGGTATCATCAACACCGTTCGATATTACAGTCGCGTGCGATTCGCGATTAAAGTGTAAAAGCGTATGATGTTTATTTTTACAAGATTTACATCTAGATTCAGACTGACAGACTCTGGCCTTATGTTTAATACTTAAACAGTTAGTACATGCATCGTTTTGCTTCACCGATTTGAAACGATCACTTGGTGTCATTTTAGAAAAGGCAGGACATTTAAATAAATGTTCATGAACAAAGCTATCACACAAACATTTTGCGGATTTATCAATTACAGTGTAAGATTGCGGTTGCGGAGTTTTGGACGTTTTTTTATTTACAGGATTGTTGTTAGACTGAGTGAAACTCAAGCTGTTTAAAGCTTTAGTATTTTGTAAAATGCGAGATTGATTTTTAATGAACTGTACTAAATTGTCGAATTTAGGAATTTCGTCTTTTGAGTTCATTTCAAAAAGTCGAGCGGTTTCAGAATCAACCTTTTTTATAGCGACATGGAAAAAAATCAAATATGATAAATCATTTATTTTAAGGTTTTTTAATGCGTTTGCGGCGGAAACAAAATTATCAGAAAAGGATTCGAAATTTTGAATAGATGCGGTATTAAAAGATTTATGTTCAAACATCCGATTAAGGTAACTAGAAGCTAATATACGTTTGTCTTCGTACTTGTTTATGAGTGAATTAAAAATTAATTGGTAGTTATCGCCATTAGGGCAAACTCCTGAGAACGCGGTTTGAGCCTTATCTTTCAATTTCCCCATCAAATAATATAATTTCTCCGAATCAGTCAATGTATTATTTTCGTGTACCGTGCTTTTAAAATTAGCATAGAACAGGGGCCAGTTACGAATATCGCCATCGAATGACACAATTTCAATGGGAGGCAAGCGAACTGTTTGCTTATTGACACCACTACCACTAGAAGTAGGAGCCGATGTGGCTGATGATTTTGAGTAATTTGAATAATTATATTTAACGCAGCAATATAATTCCTCAAAACTAATCCACGACTGATCATCAATATTATTTTCCGGGTCTTGTCTTAGAAGAAGCGAGTTATATTTATTAAATGCCTCGAGGAACTCGGTGCGCAACGCATCAACATTGACACACGCACACAAGAACTTCTCTAGCGGTTCCATACCGGACTTCATTTTTTCCATTAAATCGTAAATGATTTGCATGCGGGCAAAAATCATATTACGACATGACAGTGCTATTTGAATCGCGGATTCTATCTGATCATCCGAATCCATGGTCACTTTCTTAGGCATTTTCGATATTTTTGTAGGTTTTTATAATATCGGCGTTTTACCTGAAATAAAACGCTTATTAAACTACTTACCTTATTCGAAGCATAATTAAACTATTGAGATAGGCTGAACCATGTTTCCTGTGCCTTTTTTCCTTACGTTTCTAGCGCTATAGCTCTGTCTCGCTCTCATGACGTCACCAGGTCAGAGAGGGGAGCGCATTTTTGAGCGCGCGCGCTCGGTCTTGTTCATTGGATGATTGACTATGTCACCTGGCAGAAATTAATATTATGCTTCGAATAAGGTAAGTAGTTTAATAAGCGTTTTATTTCAGGTAAAACGCCGATATTAAACACTTGACCGTTATTCGAAGCATAATTAAACTATTGAGATATTGTTTGTTATCGCCTGGTGACGCTCATGACGAACGCCAATGTGTAGGGAAAGATAAGAAAAAAGAAAAGATGTGTTTGAAAATATTCAACAAAATATCAATAAATCAACATAATTCACTATGAGACAGGTTTAAAAAGAGCAGTAATGCTGTCACTCCTAGAAGAGCCCGAAACCTGTCCTTTATAAAATCGATTAAAAGTGTTTGAGGACCTCCAATTTCCCCGAGCCATAATATCTTCCATGCGGATGTTGTCCAACCAATTCTTGGAAGCAACAGCGGAAGGGACACTTTCAGGAGTAGCAACAATACCTGCCTGACGCATCAGAGCTTTAATCCAGCCTGCAATAACAGTTCGTGAGGCCGCACGAGCTGTACTTCTCGTAGTGACAAACAAGTTAGGACTTTAGCTTCCTGAAATCTAGTGGAAAGCAGTGATACAGTTTGTTCAACCCGGTATACGGGGTGCAAATTATCGTTATCGGTCATAAGGAGTGTCAAGTCATGAATACGCCTACCAGAACAGAGTACTAAGAGGGCAGCGGCTTGACTCGAAACATCAAAAATGTAGTCATGATTTAATGTTTTAACGCCAAGAAAACATATTCCACACGGGTAACTTAGAAACAATTGGTTTTTGATTGAAATCGATTTCAAAATATGTTACACCAAAACATGATTACTTAGAACACCTGAATCATTTACATTACAAAGGGTGGAGACCACAGACTTGTGTAACAATATTGTATTATAAGACAGTTTATGTTTTATATGCAGATCAACCAGAAAACGAGCTAGGTCAGATCCTGAGGGATTCTAGGGCTAATATGACTCTACACCACGAAACCCAGCGGTTCCATGCAGGTTTGCAAGTTCTTAGGGTAGAATCGCGCCAAGAACTTTTCAAAAGATCTATCTGAGAATTATTCCACTTACCTAAATGATGTGTCCACACCCACATTTCCAAACTTCCAACACTAGATCCTGGACGCGAGGAGGTGGCAGTCCCGATGTCACATCGATCAATACTTTGTTCAGGTTCTGTATTGTGAACGTTGGGGCCAGAGCCCGGGCTGTGAGACCTCCGCGCCAAAAGACTCTCCCATCGCGGTGCTACTATCAAGTAAATTCCCGATGCCCGATTGAGGAAGCTCAAAAACCCTGGGAATCAGGAACGGGGGTGCGAACACCCATGCCAGATCGAATTTCCAAGCAATTGAGAATGCATCGTGGGCCACAGCTTGTTTGTCGTTCTAATCTTTCGACACGTAATGAGGGACTACGTGAGCGTTGCTGGAGGCAAACAGGTCCACTTGGGGAATTCCCCATTTTAAGAATATTATCTTGGTAATCTCGGGTATCAGATGCCATTTGGGGACCTGGCGAAACCGCGATAGGTGATCGGCATGGTTGTTGTACCTCCCCGGAATGTAGTACACATTGATATGAATTTGGTACTGATCTATCAAACAAAACAGGTCGTATGTTATGTCCATCATTCGCGAGGATTTGGTTACCCCTGCGTGACGGAGATACGCTACTACCGTGCGATTGTCGCATTGTATGGTGACCGTAGATTGACTCAGATACACGGGATGACTTTGAAAAACCTTAAATATTGCCAACATTTCTTTTACGTTGCAGTGACAATTCTTCTCGTTCTGGGACCACGTTCCCCATAGAGACTGGTTGTCCATCTGGGCCCCCCAGCCTAAGTCGGAGGCGTCCGTTTTAGTCGCTGGTGCGTGGTGTAGGATTGACGGATGTTGCAAATTGTGGCTCCACCATTGTAGGTCGCCTATTGCATCTGCAGGTACAGTGTATACCTTGACAGAATTGTCCAATTGTAGTGTGTTTAGGAATTTCAATAGAGCTCGATAGTGCAATCTCCCTCTTTGGTCAACAAAACTCGCAAAGTTTAGTGCTCCTATTACGCTTTGCAACTTCTTTAGGATTGTCTTCCGCAAATCTACGATTTCGCGAATCTTCGCTAGTAATGAGGGTACTTTTTCCTTTGGCAGACGTTTGAGGTTTAGCCAAGGATCCCACAGTACTCCTAGGTAAACCAGGGATTTCTTTGGTGTTAGGATAGATTTTTCGAAATTTATTTGCCAACCCAGATATTTTAATGTTTTTACGAGAAGACTTACATGGCCTGCGAGAACTACTAGGTCTTGGCAAGCCAAAACAAAATCGTCGAGAAATACTAATATTCTCACACCTTGGCTTCTCATAATTTGGGCAATCCATTTTGTCAAACTGGCAAAAGTTTTTGGTGAAAATCTGGTGCTTGCATTTCCTTCCAATGATCGACGAAATTCGATAACTGACCGGCTTGAAATATTTTCATGACAATATTTACTTCTCTTGGCATTCAAGCCTGAAGGTGATGACCTTCGCTTATTTCCGCCACGTTTATGAGCGTGGTATCTTTGGGTTTGTTTTGCCTCAAGCCGAAGGAAAATAAAGGAACCTCTATCCATTACGCCACTACCCTGTTGAGGATAGTTGCAATACGCATGTGCTGGTCCTTGCGAAGGACACTGTATATTATGCTGCAAAAAGCCACCCTGCAAGGGGACGTTACAGTTCTGACAGCCTTGTGAAGGCATGCTTGAGTTATAGTTCTTACCCTGCGAGGGTGGAACTGAATATTGCCCCTGCAAGGGACGTATATACGCATGTGCTGGTCCTTGCGAAGGACACTGTATAATATGCTGCAAAAAGCCACCCTGCGAGGGGACGTTACAGTTCTGACAGCCTTGTGAAGGCATGCTTGAGTAGTTCTTACCCTGCGAGGGTGGAACTAAATATTGCCCCTGCGAGGGATGTATATACGCATGTGCTGGTCCTTGCGAAGGACACTGTATATTATGCTGCAAAAAGCCACCCTGCAAGGGGACGTTACAGTTCTGACAGCCTTGTGAAGGCATGCTTGAGTTATAGTTCTTACCCTGCGAGGGTGGAACTGAATATTGCCCCTGCGAGAGACGTATATACGCATGTGCTGGTCCTTGCGAACGACACTGTATATTATGCTGCAAAAAGCCACCCTGCGAGGGGACGTTACAGTTCTTACAGCCTTGTGAAGGTATGCTTGAGTTATAGTTCTTACCCTGCGAGGGTGGCAATATTCAGTATATTGCCCGTGCGAGGGACGTATGAGCCATTTTCCAACTTGCGAAGTTGAGGTATTACCATAAGCCGATTTTGTAGATGTACCAGCCGATCTAGAAGCAGGCCAGAAGGCTTTTTTGATACCGCCAGCTTTTTCTAATGCAACAACTAACTGCTCAGAATTGAATAAGCTAACCTCAGATGGAGGTATTTTCTTTATTGCCGCTTTTATTAAGGGATCGCGAACTGCATTAGTTATGCTGTCTCTGCGCATCTGTATAGATTCAGCCCTATGGCCGCAAATCATTTGCCATAGGTCTGCCGAAACCTTGCTGAACTCACCAGAAGTGAAGATGTCATTCAGCTTTTTTATAGCCTCGAAGTTAATTCTCTCTGGTCTCGAACCCATGTCAAAAATGCACAAAGTTCCTTGTCCTTTTAAAATACCGTAAGTTAACGAAGCATAGGCCCTCTCCGAGTAACTTAAGTGTTTTAGTGTGTCAGACCCTATGGGTCTGATCTCCTCGTTTGCCTCGAGTTCGACGAAACCCGGGCTATGGTTATACGATTTAAAACTGAATTTCTCTTAAAATGTTCAAGTAACGCTCGTCTGTCTTTGGAACAGCCGGTTCCTTAAGCTTAGTTTCAACATCTAAATTATTTATAAGACTACTACCCTCCAGTTCTAAATCATCCTCCGTGAAAAGGGAAAGGGCGTCGTCGGGCAGCGGTATACTATTATTTATATTATGTTTCACTTTACGCTCCGAGCGGCGATGCTTGTGCTTGCCCCCCCTTACGGTGACGGCGACGCGCATGTTTAGACTTATGGTCAGAAGAACTAGATGAACTGGAACTAGAATCGCTACTATCAGAGCTACTACTACTGCTGCTGCTCGGATGTAAACGCATCCGTTTGGCACTAGATTCTCTATTATTAGCGGTATTCGAAGGACCTGCGACCGGTTCATCTTGCGAAATCAACGTTATTTCTTTATCCATTACGTATTCGGTATTATACTGAAAACAATTGAATTACACACACTGGAAAGAAAAAGAATAAACAACACGCGAACGGAAAACCGTTAAATTCTGAAAATATCAACGTTGATTCACTGTATTATCATTAAATATCATTCACAAAAAACAGTTTTAATAAAAATTGTAAATTGGTAAGTATGCCAACTTTCGTCGAAAGGAAAAATATAGACGGTTGTGAAAAAGAAATATAGATAACTCACCTGCTAAGCAGCAACCGTCTCCGGCAAGGAAAAGAACGCCAATGAACAAGACCGAGCGCGCGCGCTCAAAAATGCGCTCCCCTCTCTGACCTGGTGACGTCATGAGAGCGAGACAGAGCTATAGCGCTAGAAACGTAAGGAAAAAAGGCACAGGAAACATGGTTCAGCCTATCTCAATAGTTTAATTATGCTTCGAATAACGGTCAAGTGTTTAATAGCTAAAATAAATCGCAAACTTCAACGAGTTGCGCGCGGTGCGGGATTGGTAGGTGGTACCTACGAATATAGTACCGAACGATAGCGAAGCGAGCGAGCGGTAGATTTTGCTTCTACCTACGTATATTAAAATATTAAGTTGAGCGGGATGCGAAATACCTGTGAATGTACGCAATGACAAGTAGGTAGGTACTGTAATAAATGAATAAATGAAAGCGGTTTAGTATAAGAGTATAAGGAACGAAGATTGAAATGAAATATAGTTGCGGGATGATAATATACGGATATAATATTGATATCCGTTATCAAGAGGATAAAGAAAAATAGGTATCCGTGATCATGGGACCAAACTGTTGGATATCTGTGATCGTAGGACCAAAAACTGTTGGATATCCGTGATCGTAGGACCAAAAAATGTTGCGGCGGCCTAAAGCCTTGGGGTGAAAATCGAAATTTTCTTAGTGGACTGTATGAGGGGCGGTTCGGTGACACAAGTAGGTGTTTTGGTGGTGTGGGAAAATGATGATGGTACCTGCCTGGTGAGCTATGGCGACACGACGAGAAGGGTTTCCTTAGCCACGTGGCTGGCGCGTCCAGGATATCACGTACGGACGAGAATCTGCACTTTCCACAACACACATACACGCACTTGCACTGTTCAATAGCAATCTTCGTTCTTCGCGGTGAAAATATGAGTCCTTTTTCGACTTGGGATTAATTTTACCCAACAGGCGTCGATGTTGATTGAGAACTGACGGATCTTCTTGGCGGCAGCGTATGCGCGCCATTGCGGATCTTCCTTCTCGCTCTCACTTAGGCATTATAAGGGTTGTGGAAGGGAGAAGGAAAGCGGAAGGAACTTTATGTTACACAGATACTAATTAATTAGAGTTGCCAGTAATTAGGCATGAAATATAAAATAAAGAAAGTAATGGCGTTAACACCAGTGGTACACATAACCACAAACCTAAATATCCTACTACTAATGTGAATGTTTGTATGTTTGGACGTTTGTTATTCAATCACGCAAAAATGGCAGAACAGATTTGGATGAAATTTGACACACAAATAGTTTATAACCCGGATTAACACATAGAATACTTTTTATCCCGGTAGTACTTTCCCATGGGATAATGTCCGACATCCGCGAGGGTGAAGCCGCTGGCAAAAGCTATTATAGTAGTACCTACCTAAACAATATGCTTCATATTTCCGCATAATTTCCAATATTTAAGGTAAATCAGTTTAGCATTAAATAAATAATCATTGGTACCGATTCTCTTGTCACAAATGCCTCTAAACTAGACTAAAAATCACTAAAATTTAGTTTATTCCTGTCAAACGACGATTTCCCATTCTGAAATTGACTAAAGTGACACAACTTAACTATATTTTAGTTTGACAGGACTAAGATTGTACGGAGTTATTAGTTTAGTGAAAATGCCAATTTTGCTATTCTGAATTTGACTGTTTTCACATGGTTTTCACCTAAAATTTTATTTGTCAAACTAAATCAGACTATGTTTAATCGCGATTAAAAAGGTGTGGAATAAAATTAGTTGACATGAACTAAAATTCACACCTAGACCTTGACTTCGGATGCAAAAACAGTAGTGTATTTTTTCTTTTCTTTTGCATATATCTCGAAAACGGTGTCCTATCGCAAAAATAATGAAAATTTGGCCCCCCTTTATTGAACCCATGAACCCCTATGACTCAACATGTAGGCACCAAAAAAAAAAGTACCAAAAAAAAGGTACCAAAAAAAAAGTACCAAAAAAAAAGGTACCAAAAAAAAAGGTACCAAAAAAAAGGTACCTACATTCCATATAAAACACGTTGAAGCTGTCCCCTCCCTGCGCCCCTCCAGCTCTAAAAGATATTTGACCCGGTAACGACAGCGATGTCGGTGAACAAAATATGACAAGCCTGTCACTTCATAGTGATTTCGTTAGTTCCAATTAAAGCCACCGGGTCAAATATACTACAGGCACTATACCACGCGGAGTCACGATTGTCAAACTCGATTTTAGTTGTGTCAAAATTGTTATTAAATTTAGAGGTTTTTTTTTTGCAGAATAGCTCTAAAATTCTCATAGCAAAAACTAAGGAATTTTAGTGATAGTTTAGTTAGTTTAGTTCGGTGTACAACAGAATCGGCACCAATGTCAACTTAAATTAAACCAATAATTGAACTTTTCCTCATATATAAAAGGAAGAATATAAATAAATGCAACAATTTAGGTTGAATTAAAGTCCTCATACTAGGTTTCACATTAGATAGGTATGTGTATTTTGTAAGGTTCCGTTCCCGAAGGGTACCAAACGGAACCCTATTACTAAGCCTCCGCCGTTCGTCCGTCTGTCTGTCACAGGGCTGTATCTCATGAATCATAATAACCTAAAGGTAGACAGTTGAAATTTTCTCAGATTGTGTTCTATTAGTACGTGTTATAAATATTTAAATTATGCCTACAATTAATTATGTTTCTTTTTAATATGTTTAATTTCTATGAACTCCTATCATCAAACGTAGTTGTATTGACTTCTTGTGATTGGTCGAGACTTTGACAGTTCGTTTGATAACTGTCGTTTGATGACCAATCATAAGCAAGTCAAAAGTGGGGATAAAAAAATAGTCGGCAGGCATTTTTGTAATATGCTCGCCATGCCGGGCATTCGTGCTTCGACATCGGTGCTAGTCACTTGCTTGTATCGTTGTAAATCAATCTCTATAACTGTATTACTGTACTGCTGTGATTATTAGTAATAAAGCTGATCTTGAAAGTCTACAAAATAGTGTTTTTATGTTCAAAATCCTTACTTCTGAGTGTTGAACCAGTACGGTTCACATACGGCTATAACAACAAATAATAAAAAAAAAAAAAGTTATTTCTATAAATAACTTTTTTTTTTTTTTTATTATAAAAATTTATTTTAAATTTTTTTTTTATTATTTTATTTTATAAAATAAATAAATTAAAATTTTTAGTATGGGGACTATTCCCCATACTAAAAAATTTAATTTATTTATTCCATGTTTGCTGTCGTCTTCTTTCTATTTCTACTTATAAAGTTATTTTATCTATCAAAACTGATTGTTTTTCCCAAGTACATGTATTTATCTGTGTTTTCTAGTGGATTTCCGTTAGCAGCTCTTGTTGGTATTTTACGACATTCGTCATTATCATAGTAGTAGTAGCACAGTCTACATCATACAGTCGTCCGACGAGAGCCCGAGCTGCTTACGTAGTTCGCCGAACTTCGTATGCAGCTCGGGCTTCGTCGGACGACTGTATGATGTAAAGACTGTGGTATTAGAGAGGTTGATTTCTAGTCCTACTTTTGCACTAGTCACTTGTAGGGATTCAATCATGAGTTGCAACTGTGAACTTGTCCGAGATACGAGGGTCATTCTTTGATTTGGTTTTTATCTTTTAAGTATCTATAAGTATATGATTTATATTATTGTGCTCAACTCGTTCACACTTACGATATAAAATTATGTTAACATTCCGTGTGGTGGGACCCTGGTGATCTGCTATACAGGTATTCCTAGTGCAGACACCAGTCTCTCACAAACTTTGTCATATAATTTTTAAGCATGTTTTAATTTATTCATCATTTCATTTGTTTGTGAAGAGAAAATAAATTATTTTGAATTTGAATTTGAATTCAATAAATACTTAGCCTACAAAAAGTAAACGAAAATTTTGGAAAAGTGGCAATTTATTTTTCAACATAGTCTCTTTTTAGTTCGATACACTTAGCCCAGCGATGCTCCAACTTTTTTAACCCGTCCGAAAAATAGTTTTTGTCAAACTCTGCAAAATAGGCCTCCGTGGCGGCGATGACCTCCTCATTCGATCTATATCTATTCCCGGCGAGTGATTTTTTCAGATTAGGAAACAGAAAGAAGTCACAAGGGGCCAAATCTGGAGAATACGAAAAATAACTTTAATTTCGGAAGTCGGTGTCTGGTTAAATTTTCGCTTTTTGCCACCGACTTCCGAAATTAAAGTTATTTTTCACTTTGTAGTATTTTTTTGGAAGTCGGTTGTTTTTTTTTTGTAAAAAAGTTTTTATTTTTCACTTTTTAGTGGGTCAGTCTGTAATTTATCTAAGTTACAATAGCCTAATGTCAACTGCTCATCACCTTTTACAAAATATTGCTTTTCCCGATAAAAGGACGTTAATTGTTGAGGAGTTCTCCCTGTAAGGAACCAGGAGAACTGGAACTGATGGTGAAGTCACCATCAGCTCCTCTTCAACATATGTATTGTGACGAGCATAAATTGTTTAGCAATAATCAAATCGCAACCCGTGAAATATGTATAATTGAGTAGTTCCGATGGCCATATATGGTCTTCCTCATTAGTTCTACTTCATCAAATGGTGCTTTCCGGGAGCAAATGCACAAGTTACTATAAAAAATACCCAAAGCGCTATAGGTGTGCCTATAAAATTTGAAGGTTCCCCTCGATTTCTCTGGGATACCATCATCAGATCCTGGTTTCCTTGTCATGGTATCACCCTTGGAATATCTCCTTTCCAACAAAAAAATAAACATCAAAATCGCTTCATAAACGACGAAGTTATCCGCGAACACACATAAAAAAAATATATATACGGTCGAATTGAGTAACCTCCTTTTTTAGAAGTCTGTTAAAAAGTGGGGAAAAAATACGTATTACTGAAGCTAACTTTTGAGTTAGCTTCAATAATACGCAAACAAACAAACAAACCAATCAAACCCAAGCAAACTAAATCAATTTTATGTGTGACCAACTTTGAGGTATAATCTCTCGAATAAAACAAGTCTAAAAGTCTAAAAGTGGCACACCGGTGACTGAAAAGTTGTGCGGAAATCGGCTGTCATGGTATGGGCATGTGATGCGGAGGAGTGAGAAATATGTCGTGAGGAAAGTTTTGAGTATGAATGTCGATGGCTATAAGAGTAGGGGAAGACCAAAGAAACGATGGATGGATTGTGTGAAAGATGATATGGCTATAAAAAGGGGGTGACTACCGAGATGACGAATAATAGAGAAGTATGGAAAAAAAGGACATGTTGCGCCGACCCCAAATAGATTGGGATAAGGGCAGGAGAATGATGAAAACAAAAATTTTCAAATCGGACGACTCTGTAAAAAGTTACCTCCTTCTTTTTTTTTCGTCGGTTAAAATGTATCAAGACTTGTTGACATGCGAGTGTCGCGAAGGTTTTGCAATAAAAAACATATCTTAAACAGCCTTTTAATTTATTAAAGTATTATGATATTCAATTAAGGCACTTTGTTCAGAGGTCTAACAGTATCTACATAGATTAACAAAGTTAATTTTGGCAACATATACGTAGGACTACATTCATAGATTTACATAAATGGACCTAGTAAAAAATGGCACTAGCTTATTAAAAAATTAATCATGATAATGTTCACGCAACACAATAAAAAATATTATGAAAATTGCAATATGGAAATAAGTTTAACTGTAAAACACCCTGTTTTATTTATTTGCCAAAAAAAAAACAATAATAGGGATGATGACAAAAAATGTTATTTGTTCATTTAGGTTTTAAAAAATATGGACACGTATTTTTTCTTTTTTTGCATAATCAAAAGATTACGGCGATACATTGAGTTAAAATGTGGCATGATGGTGTGTGGCCTAGCTAATTTTATACGTAGTTTGTTATAGTTGTGATGTGACGTAGCGAGCCCCCACTCCCCAACTTTAATGCGTTATGTCTAAGTATTTTTTTCTGTTATCTCTAATATTTTATGTCTAATTTTTTTTTTTTTGTTATCTGACTGACGGACTAGAGATTTTTTTTTTCTTATTCAGGAAACATCCCTATTATGAACCCATCACCTTATATTTATTTGAGCGACATTGTTATATTACTGGGTCTGGGTCTATAGATAATTGGACCCTCTTTTGGTATATTCAAATGGTGTATTCAAACCCTTTTATCCAAATAGATGTTACTTCCACTTAAACAAATCAATCTGCCTAGCCTTTTCCCAACCATGTTGGGGTGGACTGCCTGTCTGACCTCCAAAACCCAGTAACTGGGTAATACGATATCCCTTGGTAAGACTGTTTGTCAAACTTTCGGGCTTCTGTCGACCCGTAACGACTGTCAAAGTTCCACGTATGACAACCAGGACCAACGGTTTTACGTGCTTTCCGAGGCACGGAGTCTTTGTATGTAAAGATGGTCACCCATCCACGGACCAACCCCGAAAAGAATAGCTTGGACCTGATGGGTTGACCCGTGCGGCTGTTATAACTTAGCCACGAGCTCCTACACAACTTCCACTTAAACAAATATCAACTTTATATTTAGTGTAATTAATTATACTTTTGAGTTAGGGCCTATTTCACAGGAGACGCCCTGGGCGGCGGGAATCCATCGCCGATTCTCGGCCACCGTAGGCGCGGGCTTGCGGACGACGAGCAATGTGCAGCTCGCCGTCCGGTAAGGACCAGGCACGGGTCGACGGCGCGTTGTTCTACGCGCGCCTCAAAGAGATGTCAGCAGTGACGGGGTCCAATAGGGCCGATGCCGCCAGGGTCGCGGGTAGTTCGAAAGAGATACCGTGGCCCTGGCACGGGCAACTGAAGGAACACGGGTGGGTTTTAGTCAGTAAAAGTCTGACACGCCCTCCCGCTCCGCCCAGAGCATTGATGATTTCATCCACAAAAAAGGGCCTATTTCACGATGTCCGAATGGCCACTACTTACCGAATAAATTCAAAAATGGAACAGAATTTGTATGAAATTATCTGCCAAATAAGTTAATAGGTACAGCCGGTCTATTCTGTAAAAATGTCACCGTGAAAACATAGGTGAAGTGATCTAAAAGTGAACTGTCAATAGTGTCAACCCCTAGCATCAGGTGGAATGACGGCTCACTTCACGCTCACTCCACCTAAATTATCACGGTGAGATGTTTACAGAATAGCACTACAGGCCCTAACTGTACTATTGAAAACGGCATAAAATTTGTTGAAGATGCAGCGCAAACTAAACCTTATGTGTAGTTTTGACAGTTATTTTTCCAAATACTTACACATTTATTCAGCTTTTTTGGTTTTATTTTGGAGTCATTCGTAGATCTTTGACAGTCGTTATAGGTAGTCAGAAGCCCGAAAGTCTGACAACCAGTCTTACATATCAAGGAATATTGTGTTACCCAGTAACTGGGTTATGGAGGTCAGATAGGCAGTCGCTCCATGTAAAATACTGGTATTCAGTTGCATCCGGTTAGACTGGCAGCCGTCTCCAAAATAATTGGGAAAAGGCTAGGCAGGTGATGATCGCTTTTGTCTATACAATTTTTTTTTTGTGATCTTAGACTTTATGGTATCTTTACCCTCGGAATATTTACGAATGTATCCGGACAACGTCACGATTACAACCTAAATTAAATATATTTTTCCATACAACATTTTTATTTTCATTCTACAGCTATTTGGCACTTATTATTATTGAATATTTTATTCAAGTTTTTAGAATTATATTAAAATGTACTTAAACACAATAATCTAAAACCGTAACGGTTATTTTGATAAAAATATTGCTTGTTCTGTAATATAATTAAGGCACATATTATTTTATTATGTACTAGCTGTTGCTCGCGACTTCGTCTGTGGTCCAGGATGAAAAGTAGTCTGTTTTGTTTTGTTTTGTTAGCAAATTTCATCCAAGTCCGTTCAGCCGTTTTGTTTTAGCGTGAACGCGTAACAAAGAAACAAACTCACTTTCGTATTTATAATATTAGTTAGGATATTTCGTACGTAAAATACGCGCTTGGACGTGAAGTTGCGGACATCAACTTCACCCCGTTCAATTAAACAATAATTACAAAACTAAATATTCGAGTTTTTTTTTTTAACAATTAAGATATAATTTTTAAAATCTACTTTAGCTGCTACATGAAATACATATTTACTCGTATTGTCTATCATAATTATATTATTAATTTATAACAATAAAATAAAATTTTACAAAATCTCGAAATATGTATAAAAATAATAAAGGGTAACTACTAAACTCTAATTTTTCAATAGTCAGATAACTCATAAGTCACAACAAAAGTCATAACATAACTCATCATAACTGAATAATTACACAAAACACAGCTTGTACACAAAATATATCAAAACTGTCATTCTTCTGTTAAGAGTTATATCTGACTATTGAAAAATCAGCCCTTAGGGTGAATTCGACCAAACTTTTATACCCAGTAGGTATAAGTCTTAACCTTCGAAAAAATTATGAATTATTGACATTTTCTCCATACAAAAACTGTCAGACGTCAATTTTATTCTACGGATAAGATATCCTACTTTGGTCAAATTAGCCCTTAACATAATGTTTTAACTACCTATTGTATTGCATAAAGATAAGAAAATAAAAATCAACTTCTACAAAACAAAAACAATACATAATAAATAATATCAAAATATTTTACTTAAACGAAGTTAAAAACTAGTTGGAATGTCCAGAGTACACAACTTAAAAATACAGTAACTGCTATTTATTATAAATATACATTTATCAACATCATCATCACCATTTCAACCGAAAGACGTGCTGGATATAGGCCTCCCTCAAGCACCGCCACTTCGACCGGTTCTGTGCTTGACGCATCCAGCGGATTCCTGCGGCCTTCAAAAGGTCATCGGTCCACCTTGTGGGAGGCCTTCCAACGTTACGTCTTTCGGTACGCGGTCGCCACTCCGGAACCTTTCGGTACCATCGGTCATCTGTTCTGCTAGCAATGTGCCCTGCCCACTGGCACTTGACAGTTCTTCGGGCTAAAAGTACAGATATACATTATTATAATCTAAGATGTATAATCTATACTCAGGGCAACGATAAGAGAGAAATACATAAAATTGCAACTTACACAAATATCAACTTTAAACTCAAGTAGTCTAAGTTGATTTATGAATGAAAAAACTATCGATATACGACATAAAATAATTTTACTTGCAATGGAAACTGAACCATACGCAATTAAGTTAAAGTTTTTAATCCCAAAGCATGAAATTTATCTCGTCTCGTCAGCTTTAGTTCAGGTACTATCGAGGAAACTTACATCTGGCCAATTTTAAAACAAAATCCCGTGCACACGATAACCAATTGACCACATCTGTTAGCAAGCGTTACTATAGCGAACTAGCGCTGCAAGCAAGAGCAGTCCTTACAGTGTTCGTTTCTCCGATAGTACATCGAGTTTCAGAAAATTCGGGTTTGTGATTTGTTGTATCTGTCACTCTTACCTGTGCGACAGTCTCTTTCTAAAGCTCAATTACGACAGGATACTATATCTACTTTATACTTCCTTCTTCACTTTTAGGTCCATTTAAAAGCTGTCAAACATTAAACTTGCATAAAAAATAAACTAAGTATATAAAATACTATTTGTACATTACCCTCATATAAAAATGTGTATCAAAAACTTAAAATAACTTATTGAGATTACAAAGGCAAGATTATACAGTGAGGCAAAGGTCACGTCTACGTCAATTTGCCGTGTTCCAGCCATTTCCACAGATTAATACAGATGGGACACTCCGCAGTTTAGGTATGAAGCTACAAGTACGCGGCGGGCTCATCTCACTGGGTCAATTCAGTGTAGGCTGCCGCGCACCGGCCGGCTCGCACGTTAGTTCGATACTCACTCACGCGCCGCGTCGTAAAAGAAGATAACCCTAACGAGTCAGACAGTATAAGTCGACGTCCGCACGGACGTAAAAATATCGCGGCGATTTTTTTTTTGCGCACTGGATTTTCAACGCTCTGCTTAGCGCCGAGAGTTGAAATCCAACAGTGTTTTTTCAACGCGCTAGGTTGCACTCTGTTGTTGTTAGGTTGGATTCTCGAAGCTCGGCTCAACACCGAGAGTTGAAAATCCAGTGCGCGATAAAATCCCGCCGCGATATTTTTACGTCCGTGCGAACGAAAGAGAGATGACTTATAGGTGAATATAACTGTAGGTAATGAAGCGTTGTGTGACCTGAATGGCACTTTATCGTGTCGTAGCAAGAGTCACTTTTTATTTAAATGATTTTGCGGAGTGTCCCATCTGTATTAATTTGTGCCATTTCATAAAACTGACAGTTAAGGTTGTAGCCAGCAAAATTCGCATATTCGTCAGTGTCAAGTTTTATGCTGATCAAAATATGATTCGCGACTATAACAAATTTGTATTTACATATTTATAACCATGACAATCATTAATACATCTCTCTAAGTTAGATTTGTTCTCTTTTGATCTGATTTCGGAAATCAAAGACATTTAGGAACAAATCTAACATATAGAGATGATGACAGCAATTTAACTTGGACAATTTGTTTCCACGGTCAGCTCTATCTTCACATCCGTCTGACCTCATAGTTACAGCTATTATTTTAAAACTAACAGCTTTTTGTAAACCACATTTTAATTTTACCACCTCCAACTAAGCTAAATGTGATTGCCGGATTATAAGGTGAACGATTTAATAAGGTACCCAACCAAAACTTTAGTTTTCTAAAAAAAAATGGCAACACTGACAAAGTTTGTTGACGAAATCGTACGCCAACTAACAGTTACACGGATAAACTAATGAATCAAAGAAGTTAGACATAGACCAGAGCGATTTTGCCACAAAATCAATTACAAAAAAAAGTCGGGAGGTGTCAGGAGACATCCGGTTAGAACGAAGTTGCTTTCGCTGTGTATTGTGTTAATACAGAACCATCTAGTATGGTCTCGTTTCGAGTCAACAGTTTTTGTTATTTAATACAGAGCCATCTAGTATAGTTTTCAACTTGCTAAAAACTATACTAGATGGCGCTGTATTAAAAAACTGTTTACTGACGGCATAACGCTTTAATGTCTGCCAGTTTCTACAAGCAGTGTTAAAGAACTTCGTTCCAAAAACAATGTATGAATTCATCACAAAATAATGATGCAATGCCATTCAGACTAATCTATCGTCCATCTAGACCACAAACACACTCATCATTGTCTATTATTTAATAACGTCTCATAATCACCATTTACCACTACTTGACATCCACAGCGGCTACCTCGTTTGCCAATCCGCAGATGTTTGTGCCAATTGCCAGGTTGAGGTAGCCATCGTTGCCAAAGTCTTTGCCCCAAGAGTTTTTGGCTATGTAGAATGGCACATCCGCTGATAAGTCGTAGCCGACTAATTCTACTGCGTGGTTTAGTTCCATTGGAGAGCCGCTGGAAGGAGAGAAATATAGAGTCAAAATGAGGGATTTCACAAGATATAGAAACCTCAGTAATTAGTCAATCAATCAGCCTAGCCTTTTCCCAACTATGTTGGGGTCGGCTTCCAGTCTAACCGGATGTAGCTGAATACCAGTATTTTACATGGAGCGACTGCTATCTGACCTCCACGACCCAGTTACTGGGTAATAATATCCCTTGGTAAGAGTGGTTGTCTGACTTTCGGGCTTCTGACGACCCGTAACGACTATCAAAGTCTACGAATGACAGCCGGGACCAATGGCTTCAAGTGTTTTCCTAGTCACGGAGGGGTCTTGATACTTGTTAGATGGTCAACCATCCACGAACCGACCGCGGCAAGCGTAACTTAACCTTCTATTTACCTGTGCGGCTGTTATCACATAGTCACGAGCCCCTTCTCAACGAATAGTTATTATTACAGGAATAAAAAGTATGCCTTGTCACTAGAGATTAGTATAGCTTTCTATAAGTGAAAGATTTTTTAAATTGCTTTCATTTCGCACAGATATTATTATCTAATACAAACATACAAATAATCCACTTTTTTCTACTCTGTTTTAAGTAAAAGTGAAGTAAATAAATAAAAGTACATAAGGCAATGTTGCCATCTTACCCGCAATTAAACTGTATGACTCCTCCGAGGTAGTGTTGCCAGGTGAGCGCGTTGACTGCCACCGCGACCGGCCCGTGCATCGCCAGCGTAGACATTATCTTATCTTCGGAACCGACGAATCTGAAAAAGAAACATAACTTTACACGTATACTCGGTATAGTCCCCGAAGTGTTAAGAAGAGATGTACTCTGGTGGATTTAGAATTATGTACTGAATTCATGATACTGTTACGTAGACGCTAACGTCATCTG
Organism: Cosmia pyralina; assembly: GCA_946251885.1. Taxonomy (NCBI): domain Eukaryota; kingdom Metazoa; phylum Arthropoda; class Insecta; order Lepidoptera; family Noctuidae; genus Cosmia; species Cosmia pyralina. The sequence goes on along the minus strand of OX276342.1, from coordinate 12,072,730 downwards.
TTATCGGGTAGCAGAACTACACGATACGTCGATTCATAATACTTTTCTAGAACATTCTAAACCATTCCAGAATTTTCTAGATGGTTAAATGTCGTTTTGCAGCATTCTAGATCATTCCCGTAAGTACTAGTATGTTCTCTAATTATGTCCTCAAACTTTCTAGAGCTTACAATCGTCATAGAAATAGAGGGTTGCCAGAGGCCCTTCTGGGCCCGCCGACGCCCAGTTAAGCAAGAGAGGCTCACGGAGCCAATGGCAAAAAGGTCAGTATAAATAAAAAGGTGTAAGGCAGTTCAGTTTGGAACACAAAACAGTGAACCACAGCGAACTAACAGTGAACTACAAGTGAGTTTCTGATTACTGTATTTGTAATTATTTAAATATAGTGTTTTTTGGAGTAAATTGGTATAAATTTATTTATCCCAAACCCCAGCCCGTAACAGTACTTAATAAATTACGTGTCGATGTCCCTTACACTCTGTATTATACGAGACAAGCCACCATGTTACGATGGAAATATAGCTCAAAATCATTCTAACAATAAGGTTCAAAATTACTTGTCACAGGCAAAAGACTTGACTTTAACTCCGGTGCTGTTCACTTCATGGATTTTGAGCTATTTTTTGTCTGGACAAGGTTAAAAGTTAGGTAGGAACAAGGAACGGCCCCCACCCAAAACCAGATGGCGTATGATAGAAAAAGAGGAATTTGCAAGTATGTTTAAGAGTCAAGTGGTAGATAAAATGATAGAAATGAAGGATATGGAAGGAAAAACTGTGAATGAATGTTGGAAAGAGATGGCGGATTGCATAAGGAGAGTAGCAAAAGATGTGTTTGGAGAATCGAATGGGAAAGGTGTGATAAAAAAGGATACATGGTGGTGGAATGAAGACGTGCAAAAGATGCTAAAAGAAAAGAAAATTGCGTTTAAAGAATGGCAGGGTGTAGAAATTGGGAATGATAGTTTGAAAGATGATAAGAAGAACACTTATATAGAGTGCAAGAGAAAGGCAAAAAAAGCGGTAGCAGTTTCGAGGGCTAAGGCGCAGGAGATGTTGTATGACTCACTGGACAGCCCTAGAGGCCAGAAAGAGCTCTACCGGATTACAAAAGCAAGAGAAAGGAGAACGAGAGATATTATTCACATTAAATGTATGAAAGACGACGCCGGTAAGGTTCTGTCCAAAGATGACGAAATAAAAGAACGATGGAAGATTTATTTTGAAAGGCTAATGAACGAAGAGAATGAATGGAATGGTGTGCTTAAAGAGGTACAAGTAAATATGGGTTTGGTAAGGGAAATTAGCATGGATGAAGTCAGAAAGGCAGTTCAAAGTATGAAAAATGGAAAGGCCTTGGGCTCAGATGATATACCAGTAGAAGTATGGAAGTGCTTAAAAGAAGATGGATGTATGTGGCTGACTTTATTCTTTAATAAGTTGTTGCATGAAGGAGGGATCCCACAAGAATGGTGCAATAGTTCGCTAGTGCCCATCTTCAAGAATAAAGGTGATGTACAGGACTGCAACAACTATCGAGGAATAAAGCTCATGTCACATAGTATGAAGGTATGGGAGAAAGTAATAGAGAAAAGACTGCGAGAGGAGAGTGAAATTACCCCGAACCAGTTTGGGTTTATGCCAGGTCGAGGAACAACGGACGCCACTTTTGCACTCCGCCAATTGTGCGAGAAGTACAGACGTGCACACAAGAACTTGCACATGGTGTTCATTGATCTGGAGAAAGCGTATGATAGGGTACCTCGGGATGTGTTGTGGTGGGCCTTGAAAGAGAAAGGTTTGCCCGGGAAGTATGTAGAGTTAATTCGTGCTATGTACAGTCAATCTCGTACCTACGTTCGGTCGGCTGCAGGGAATACCAACGAGTTCAATGTGCCTGTTGGCTTGCACCAAGGGTCGGCTTTAAGTCCTTACCTCTTCCTGTTGATTATGGATGCTCTGACGTCGAATCTACAGGAAGAGGCACCCTGGTGCATGCTGTTTGCCGATGACATTGTTCTTGTCGGTGAAGATTTACCTGAGATTCGGAGCAGATTGGAGAAATGGCAACAGAAACTGGAGAATGTTGGCTTGAAAATCAGCAGAACCAAAACTGAATATATGTTCTGCGATTTCGGCGGTATCTCCAGTTCTGGAGGCATAGCGCTTGATGGCGCGCTTCTCCCAGTCTGCTCCGACTTTCGGTATCTCGGTTCACTCGTGCAAAGCGATGGCGAAGTAGATCGGACGGTTAAGCATAGGATTAACACAGGATGGATGAAATGGCGGCAGGTCACGGGGACAATCTGCGACTCCCGCATTCCCCTTAAACTTAAGGGGAAGATATATAAAACAATGGTTAGACCTGCTGTCTTGTATGGATCAGAATGTTGGGCCACAAAAGGGATAAATGAAAAGCAGTTGCATGCAGCTGAGATGAGAATGCTAAGAGGGATGTGTGGTGTTACACGAATGGATAGAATAAGAAATGAGTACATAAGAGGAAGTCTAAAAGTGGCACCGGTGACTGAAAAGCTGTGCGGAAATCGGCTGTCATGGTATGGGCATGTGATGCGGAGGAGTGAGGAAAATGTCGTAAGGAAAGTTTTGGGTATGAATGTCGATGGCTATAAGGGTAGGGGAAGACCAAAGAAACGATGGATGGATTGTGTGAAAGATGACATGGCTAGAAAGGGGGTGACTACCGAGATGACGAATAATAGAGAAGTATGGAAAAAAAGGACATGTTGCGCCGACCCCAAATAGATTGGGATAAGGGCAGGAGAATGATGAAGGTTAAAAGTTGTATGAAGCTTCTAAGACTTCATACAAATTTTAATATAGTTCAGACAGAAAAGAACTCGAAATCCATAACTTTTTACCTTATCCAGCTTGTTATAAGGATCAAACTTACTCGTCACAAGTAAAAGACTTCACTTTAACGCCTGTACTATTCTTCTTCGCTTTACAAGCTCCATCGGTGAGACGGAGAGGGTATTCTGTCTCTTTCTCGATCACCGAATCGGTCATCGTCAGCCAGTCGAGGAGAAGACAGATGTCGCCTCCTGCGCACCCACTGTTGCCTAGACCAGCACAGTCTACTACTTCCTGAAAGTATTAATTAATAGTTGAATCACTGTAATTTGCATTTAGTCTAAGCCTCCTCGAACCCTATCATAATATCCTAGTTCATGGGTCGAGACTACATTAATGTAATGTTTTTTTGAAGTTTTAGAAATAAAATATTAGGTTGGGGAAAAAGTCTTTTCGCATTATAATATGTATGAACCTAAAATAAAATCTCTTTGGCTATACTATTTGTATCTGGCTGGTTTTGGTATCTTTGAAAGTTTAAATTTTAAGGAACATAATTCCAAATTCAAATTAGGAAAATGTGTGATTTTCATTTGTTTTTCGTACTGTCAAGATGAGTGAATCTAATGAAGAAATTCGATACATTTTAAAATTTTACTACAAAAAAGGTAAAAATGCAACGCAAGTCGAGAAAAAAATTTGCGATGTATATGGACCCAGTGCAGAGTCTGTGAGAGTAGCACAAATTTGGCTTAAGCGTTTTCAATCCGGAAATTTTGATCTCAAAGATGCACGTCGCTCTGGTCGCCCTATTACGGATAAAATGGATGCCATTTTTAAAAAGTGGAGCAAGATCGGCATATCAGTAGTTACGACGTAGCTGAAGAACTGGGAATTGACCACAAAACAGTTTCGGCGCATTTGAAAAAAACTGGGTTCACAAAAAAGTTCGATATTTGGGTACCTCACAAGCTCACTGAAAGAAACCTAATGAACCGTGTACTCATTTGTGATCCTTTAATACGACGTAATGAAACCGAACTATTTTTGAAGAAGTTGATAACTGGTAATGAAAAGTGGATCACGTACGACAAGAACGTGCGAAAAACGTCGTGGTCAAAGTCCGGTCAGGCTTCACAGACTATGGCGAAACCCGGGTTAACTTGCAAGAAGGTGATGCTGTGTGTGTGGTGGGAATGGAAGGGCATTATTCATTATGAGCTGTTACCACCAGGCAGGATCATCGATTCTGAACTGTACTGCGAACAACTGATGAGATTAAAGCAAGAAGTTGAGAGAAAGCGCCCGGAATTAATTAACAGAAGGGGTGTGGGTTTTCATCATGGTAACGCTAGACCTCACACATCTTTAGCCACTCAGCAAAAATTAAGAGTTTGGCTGGGAGGTGTTAATGCATCCGCCATATAGTCCTGACCTTGCTCCTTCAGATTTCCACCTGTTTCGGTCTCTTCAGAATTCTTTAGGCAGTGTCAGGTTAACATCACGAGAGGACTGCCAAAATCACTTGTTGCGGTATTTTGATCAGAAGTCCCAAAATTTCTATAGCAATGGGATCATGTCCCTACCCAGAAGATGGCAAAAAGTTATCGAACAAAATGATACCTGCATACTTAAGATAAATGTAAATAATGTATATTAAAAAATGTTTTGAATTTTCTTAAAAAATGCGAAGAAACTTTTTGCCCAACCTATTATTATAATAAATAATATACTTATTATATTAATAAAATAACAACGAAAACCACATAGAAGGTTGAAAAACTAATTATATAAATAATAAATTAATTGACAGTCATGGGGAATGACGTCAGAAGTGAAAACTTAAACGTAAAACATGCATAGCACGTCGTGGTGTCGCGGTGACGAAAACCTGTAAGATTTCCCCTACAAAAAATCGCTCAATGCGCATAGAGAAGTTTTCACTTCAAAAATATTACGGATAAAAATAATAACATTATAGTAATACGGTATTTTACTCTATATGAGAAAAAATCTAAAAATATATTATTTAGATAGCTTAGGCAAAAAGCAGTCAGAAAATGTTAGTTTTAGTTCATAAAATAACAATATAAATTTTAAAGTTCAATTCAAAGTTTTCAGTTTTTTTAATCTGTTTTCAAACACCATGAAAGTAGCCGCCATGTTATTACGTCATACGGATGTGTAAATTAAAAGTGTTAATGTCAACTGTCAAATGATCAGCGTGTAAAAAGATGGTAAAAAGTGTTTGTTTGCACAGCCAACTGACGTCATAACCACAGAGCAATATGGCGGCCACGGCGTCCAGCGTTTTCGCGCGAAATTTGAAAATGTAAAATTTAAATGCATTTTTATGGCACTTATCGATTGAGTAAAAATTTCGTGTTTTTACTTTAGTGGCTTATTAGCACTATAGAATCTAATTGAGAGACTTTTCAAAAATGGGTGTAATACCCTATTGTAGATACTAACATAATGACAGGTCATTCTATCACGGGCATCAGCGCTTTAAAAAAACTTTTTGAAATTATCTTTTTATATCCTGTTTCTATGACAGTAAAACAATATGTCTGTCTTCACTAGACATAGACATACATCTATTAGCTGTAGTCGAAATTTCCTTTTTAATTACCTTTGAAAAGCAAAGCCTACACAAGCTTAGGGGCCGACATCTCTTTTCAAGTCCCGATATTTTCACTATTCATCAATGAATCATACATACATGATAGACGAAACGACACACAAGATGACGATTTACAAGCTATAACAAGATAATAAGTGATTTCCTGGATTGAATTTGGCAACTGGCACTGACCAATCTAATTTATTACTAGGTAGGTAGTGAGACTTTCAATCATTTCACGATTTGAGCGATATTAATGCTTTGAAGGACACTATACGGCCATAGCAATAATAACAATAAAACTTCTATTGTGACTCTTTTAGTGTCCTTCAAAGTGTAAAGGGTTGAGATGATTTAAATCATCTGATTTTAATCAGTGGAATAGTGGCAATAGATTTTTAGGGTTCCGTAGTCAACAAGGAACCTTATAGTTTCGCTATGTCCGTCCGCAGCTTAGCTCAGAGACTCTTAGTACTAGAAAGCTATAATTATTCTCGTTCAGAAACCGGGCATTAGTCGGTAAGTGCCTAGTTAATTTATATATATTTTTTTATCAATACCTACCTGCACACTAAGTTTATCAAGCTTCCCAGTCTTGATGGCAGACATAGCCTCGATGGTGCCAACGGTGCTGAACGCCCAGCATGCTCCACAAATACCCTGGTCTTGTACCGGACCGATCACTCCTTGTATCCTCCTGGAATGGCACAAACTCCAGTTTAGCTTCATGTTTTGTCTGTTTACTAGTAAAAATATTACTAATATATACCCTAAAAAAAATCTGCTGCTCCCTACATTTATGTTCGCTATAACTCGTCAAAATGTAGGGAACCGGTGATAATTTTTACTGCGATTTCAGGTTTGGTCCCATAGAAAAGGTTGTTTGTTATCATGAGTACAATCATGTGTTTAAGTATCGGTCACTAATTACCAGTCACCCTATATAATAGTACTAAAAATATCGGCCCCCCACACAGGATGTATCAGAAATGTGTGATGACCAATATCGTAATCGAGAAAAATTTATCAGCTGTCCCGTACAAAGCTTTAATAGGTACTCGACCCAAATGTATGGGACGGCTGATAATTTTTTCTCGATTACGATGTTGGTCCCATGGAGAAAGTTGTTCAGTTTGATGGTCTGTACCACACCCTTTAATTTGACCACACCTTCCTGATACACTCTGTATAACATGGCAGAGGGTCGCAAAAAATACTTTGTTTGATTACATAACATAACTCATAACATCACGCCAGTAATTCCCGAAGGGCTAGGCAGAGGTGTGCCTATAGTAGCCACCAGTTTATGTTTTCTACACCTCATCATCTGCCTAGACTTTTCCCAACTATGTTGGAGTCGGCTTCCAGCCTAACCGGATGCAGCTGAATACCAGTATTTTACATGGAGCGACTGCCTATCTGACCTCCACAACCCAGTGACTGGTTAATACGATACCCCTTGGTAAGACTGATTGTGAGACTTTCAGGCTTCTATCGACCCGTAACGACTGTCAAAGATCCACGAATGACAGCCGGGACCAACGGCTTAACGTGCTTTCCGAGGCACGGAGGAGTCTCGGTATGTAAAGATGGCCACCCATCCACGGACCAACCCAGGCAAGCGTAGCTTAACCTGATGGATCGACCCGTGCAGCTGTTATTGATTTGCCACGAGCTCCTCTGTATGTGTGTCTGTGAGCTCCTTTGTGTACCACAAATTATAATTAAATTATTACATCAAAGAAAATACGAAGCATAAAAACTCTTTTACAAAAAAATACAACCGACTTCCAAAAACAACACTACAAAGTGAAAATTAACTTTAATTTCGGAAGTCGGTGTCTGGTTAAATGTATTTTCGTTTTTTGCCACCGACTTCCGAAATTAAAGTTATTTTTCACTTTGTAGTGTTGTTTTAGGAAGTCGGTTGTATTTTTTTGTAAAAAAGTTTTTATTTTTCACTTTTTAGTTGTGGTACCTACCCCACACAAATTCTAATACCACTACCTGCAAAACAAACTAGAACATCATCCATATAAAAGTGGGGAAAAAATACGTATTATTGAAGCTAACTCAAAAACTACCGAAGCAAAGTTAATCAATTTTATATGGGACCAACTTTGATGTATACCCTCTCGAATAAAACAAAAACTTTTCAAATCAGACGACGCTGTAAAAAGTTATGCGTGGTCATACAAAAAAAAAAAAAAAAAATATGTGTCGAATTGAGAACCTCCTCCTTTTTTTTCGTCGGTTAAAAAGGAGTTCTTATGTAGGTAAATGTTGTAATAATGTTTTGTACCTATATTTTAAATTCAGCTGTAATCAGTGACATATATTAATTTCTATTAATTATACAATCAAGTACATAATGTATAATTAAATATTTTACCTTCACCTTCGAGATTACATAATATTAACAAATGTTAGTTAAGGAATGTATCTACCTATGAACAACGATTTGACGAAAACTGGTTCTTAATATGTGGGCGATGGATTTATTAATATCTATCATTAGAAAAAATACTAGTTTGCTAGTCTTTATAAACTAAACCTTCTCTATTTTCTTAATGACCTAAATGGTGCGTCCAGTACGTTATTTACTAACTATTTACATCCAAGGACACTTTATTTATTTTTATTTTTTATTAGCCTATATTGTGTCCCATTGCTGGGTAAAGGCCTCCCCTTTTTCCTTCCAAACCTCCCTGTCTTGTGCGATCTCTGGCCATGTTGGCCCTGCAAACCTTATCAGATCGTCACACCACCTTCGCCGTGGCCTGCCTCGACGGCGATGTCCTCCCTCAGGCGTCCAGTGGGTGACGATCTTTGCCCATCTCTCCGGGTGCATTCGCGCGACGTGTCCGGCCCACTCCCACTTCAGCCTGGCTGTTTTTTCTCCAACATCTGCTACTTGAGTTATGGAGCGCAGGATGGTGTTTTTATTTTTTGACAATTTGTTAATCAAAATAAAATGAAACCATTAAATTATGTAAACAATAACGATTTAACATAAGTTTTACAGATGAAAAACTCAAATGAAATACACACTTAAATGTCATATTTTATTACAACAATAATCAAATTGTAAATACCTATGCATTAAAATTATCCTTTCGTTACCCAACAGCTCACAAATACCACAGATTCAAGACTGTGACGTCTAGAATTTTAGATTATTATTTTACCCGTTATTATAATATTATTGCTGTGACCCACAGTTTTACTTTTATAAATGTTCATTCATGCTAAAATTAATAATAGCAAAATGTCTGGCTAATCCCAAGAAGGTATTAATTGGTTTCTTAAGCCCTAGCCAAGCACGACTGTATTGGTGCGCGATAGTAGAGAGATGATAGACGAAGACCTTGGAAGCAGTAAAGCAACGAAGCAAGCAAGCTTGAACCAGTGAAGCAACCTGGTGACGCGGCGACGTCGTTAAAAGATGCCCATCCTAGATAAATATCACCCGTCTCTCCACAATTCAATGTGCCTAATTTAGAATGAATATCCGGTACGGCTCTAATAATCCTTCCATATCCTCAGGTCACGTCTTCCCTACCATTATCGCGCTCCCGTTCTACTCCTTGATAAACAATGGACTCTGTAGCCCCATGAAAAATGAGGCTCCAGGGGCTAGTGCAAATCTTTGGGTTCATTCTAGTAATCGAGTCTGGTCAACCCACGCTGGGGCAATGCACCAAGCATTTCATTCATTCGTAATAGAAAGTTGACCCTTGTTACATGGGACATAACTGATACAATGTGGTTGTACCTACTACAGCCACATCTCTGGCTAAGCCATCGGGGAAGAAGGCGTGATGTTACAAGTATAATTATGCAAAATGATAAAAGCCCATTTCATAGTGAAAAGGTTCAAGTCAACAAGGTGATTAGCGGGAGTGACTACCCTTAAGTATAACCTACTCATGAAGCCCTAGAATCTAGGGCATTAATTATAGGTACAGAGGCTAGGTTACAAAAAACATTTGAACAAAATCTGTAGCAAACTGACCATAGAGACACTAGTTAATGAAACCGGTTTTACTACAAAAGTTAAACTAGTCCGTGATTAACCTTCGTTGCCACGCCGATTGACGAAAACACGAAACAAAAAAGGTGCATACACTATTTATAGAAGTATGTATCATGGTTGTTTTATTTTGAACCGACTTCCAAAAACGAGGAGGTTAAATGTTCGATTTTATGTATCTTATGCATAGGTATTCACCGATTTTCTCCGTCAATTGTGAACATAGCTGGCGAATGTGGGGGATCCTTTAGGGGAAAATGTTATCTAAAAAATTCGGACGCAAGCATGTACTACTTATAGATCTAGTCACTTAAAAACAGAGGGCGAAAAATTTGTACTATTCGATATGCATTTGCAGTTCATTGACACGATGCAATCAAGGGTAGGTAAGTACTTAATTATTAATGATATTTAATATGACTAGGTAGGTACGACTTCAATATTATGTAGATAAGTACCTACTAGTGTTTTGATCTATCGCACCGACTCTACCCTAATTACGCAATAAGGTTAACTCGTAACCAAAATCGCTTCAATTTTAACAATACTTACCAGAAAACTCATTAGGTAAGTATTGTACCTACATAAGAGTAACTACTTCAATGTTTGCAAAGGCTTTATGTAGCCACCACATACAACGACTTGAACCAATAGTGTTCCCATGAATCCTGACAAACTACGAGAGTGAAGAGCAGAGAGCTGGACCCAAGCCAGCCATGTAAAATCAGGGATTACTCCAATATAATGCTAGTTTTACCCAGAGAAGCAGAATATTGCGCATCATAAAACCAAAAATTCGGCTCCGATCTTTTTAAATTACCTACGGTCTTATATTTTAAAACCCCCTGAGGCCCTATGCCGGTTGCCTTGCTGGGATGGCCTCCCGCTCCGGACACTGAGTGGGCCCCTAAACATCGCGGGCCCTGGTGCCCAGCACCACTTTGTACCTTAGAAGCGGTGCACGATGAGAGAATATAATATGACCTGACCTGGCTCCCGTGTCTAGAAGCATCTTGCTGACTAGCAAAAATAAAAGCACGGCATGAGCTAATATCGTAGAGTTCGCGTACTTACAAGAGAAGGAGTACCTACTAGACTCATCATTGGGCAATTTTCTGAAATTGGCTTGGCTAGAGGGCTACCACTGGGCTACTGGGCTATCGTAGAAGATTGAACCTGATAATATGCATTATAGTGTGAAGTATGTAAATTATTTAATTTATTTATTAGTTATAAACTTACCAATCAACCTGCAACGGCAACACTGCCCTTTTCTTCCTGATGTTATTATAAACATTATCATGAGATTCATTACTAAAGTTCCCGTCCGTGTCTCTATCAGCATTCCACGCAGACCTATCAGTCCGGTTCCTCCTTCTGCTGTAAGTATCCGCAGGCGTCGGAAGTCTTTCATCAGATAGATGTAACTCCTTGAACTCAGTCTTGGACATGTCTGATAGTTTTGTCAGACCGTATTTCGCTTTGCAATGGTCTGGTCCTCGTGAACCAGCATTTAGCTGCTCTATTTCTCGTACTGATGCCTGGAAAAAAGGTTTTAATGAGGATTTGAATAGTACTTATCATGGAAAATTTTCATAAAGACTTCATATATAGTTGCTTCTGATTAATTTAATATCATATCTCATTCTTGTGCTGTGCAGAGAATTATTATAAAAACAATGAATTGCAAATTATTACGTTACGTTGTTAACTATTTGTTGTGCTAGATGTAACCAGAGTCTGATGATGGAGCTGGAAGATGGCCATAGGAACTCAGTAATTAAAAGACACAACCCCATCGAGTTTGGGCTCGTATGATTCGTCTTGACGAGTACTTTGGTGCTAGATGGTAACCAGGGTCTGATGATGGAGCTGGAAGATGGCCATAGGAACTCAGTAATTAACCCGTCGCGCGCCAATTAGCAGACACAATTGAAATTCTATTGTTATCTGTACACATGGTGTACAATCGACATTTTAAGAGTTAAACGACATAACCCTATCGAGTTTGGGCTCGTTTGATTCGTCTTGACCAGTACTTTGGTGCTAGATGGTAACCAGGGACTGATGATGGAGCTGGCAAATGGCCATAGGAACTCAGTAATTAAGCGAAACTACCGCGTCGAGTCTCATTCGTCATGATGGGTGGACCAGGGTCTGATGATGGAGCTGGAAGATGGCCATCGGAACTCGGTAATTAAACGACATAACCCTATCGAGTTTGGGCTCGTTTGATTCGTCTTGTCGAGTACTTTGGTGCTAGATGGTAACCAGGGTCTGATGATGGAGCTGGAAGATGGCCATAGGAACTCAGTAATTAAACGACTTAACCCTATCGAGTTTGGGCTCGTTTGATTCGTCTTGACCAGTACTTTGGTGCAAGCTGGTAACCAGGGACTGATGATGGAGCTGGAAAATGGCCATAGGAACTCAGTAATTAAGCGAAACTACCGCGTCGAGTTTCATTCGTCATGATGGGTGGACCAGGGTCTGATGATGGAGCTGGAAGATGGCCATCGGAACTCAGTAATTAAACGACATAACCCTATCGAGTTTGGGCTCGTTTGATTTGTCTTGACCAGTACTTTGGTGCTAGATGGTAACCAGGGACTGATGATGGAGCTGGAAGATGGCCATAGGAACTCAATAATTAAGCGAAACTACCGCGTCGAGTTTGATTTGTCATGATGGGTGGACCGTTTTTGATGGGTGGTGTGGTGAGTGGTGGTGGTTTGGTGGACGTGAATATGCTGGGAAGCACTGTACTTTATAACCCGTCGATTTATTATAGTAGTTATTTTTTTTGGTATAATATATCCTTTTTAGTGTAATTTTGGTATCCCTGAAATACGTAAAACGAGAAAAACAAAAAAAAAAATTAAAAAAAAAAATATTCACCAAAAACCATCGCCTAATCAAGCCTTCGGGACCCAGTGGGATGTGGGAGTAATAGGGTGGGGAACACCATGGGATACCTCAAGGACATTGACCTTTAGCTAAAGGTCAGTGACCTTAGAAAAATCGCTGACTTTGACCTCAGGGTCATTGACTTTCAAAATTTCCTTGACCTCAGAGGTATGAAGCGTCTATTCTACCCAAAAAAAGTTGATACTGTAAAAAAGCGAAATTTTTCTTTTTTTTTCGTGCTCAAGGTAAATTTTTCATCGTCTAATATTTTACGAGTCATTCATCGCCTCATCTAACCCAAATGATTCACCAACAATAGAGGGGATCTGGCGCTCGGCGGCCGCTACCGCGACACGCTCGCTTCGCTCGCTCGCCTTCGCGCGTTAATGGTCACTGTTCTAACCTAACCTAACCCAAATGATTCACCAACTTTAGCAGAACCACGGATCTTACATGTTACTGCTCCTGAGAATCGCGGATCTTGACTTTTGGAATTTTGACGTTGACCCGAAGGTCAATGACCTTGAGGTCAAGGTTAACGTCCTTGAGGTGTCCTATAGTGTTCCCCACCCTATTACTCCCACATCCCACCGGGTCCCGAAGGCGATGGTTTTTGGTGTTTTTTTTTTCTTTTTTTTTTCTTTTCCGTATTTCAGGGATCCCTAAATTACAATAAAAAGGATATATTATACCAAAAAAAAAAACTAGTATAATAAATCAACGGGTTATAAAGTAAAGTGGAGCCATATGCTGCCCTAGCTTTGGGAAAACTTCGTTCATTCGTTCGTTCCGTTTGTTATGAATGTGGATTCTGTCTTTAATTAGATGGATTAGATGGATGACCCAATGCCAAGGTGAGCACGTGCCGAGGGCTGAATGGTATGAGGGTGTATAAACATGTCATATCGCTAACGTAACGCCTCAGGGTACCAGGGCGAACCCTGTTGTACTAAAGCCTGAAGTGCCCAAAACAACACATTGTGAGCGTACTACAGGTTACATAACGGAAAAACACTGCTATGCGCTACGAACTACGACGTAGTCAATCTCGCATCAAAAATATTAAAAAGTTAAAAATTAAAAGAAAATAAACTTTTTAAAAACAAGCTTTTATTACTTGTTAATAAAAAGTTTATTAAAATAAAAAGAACTAAAAAGTTAAAAATAATTTAAAACCACATAAGAAAAATAGCATTACCGACCGACCAACCGACCTTTAACAATATTTATTTTTCTTATATGCGATAACAATGTAACACGCTTTTATTTATAAAAAATTGGGTCTATGATAAAAACGCAAAGATTTAATACAAGGTATAAAGTTTTATGATTTAATAAAAATATTTAATTAGGTATGTATGATATGGGATTATTGTGACATAGACGAAGAAGGTTAATTATCGTAAAAGGTTGCAATGTAGGTGCCTATATAATGGTATTTTTCTTATCAGGTTTAAATTATTTTTAACTTTTTAGTTATTTTTATTAACAAGTAATAAAAGCTTGTTTTTAATAAGTTTTTTTTTCTTTTAATTTTATTTTTATCACTCAAATCACTATATTATTGCCTTCTAAAATGCAAGGATAAATTGTGTAAAATGTGTAATTGTGTAAAAGAACTTGAACATATAATACTATTAAATGTGGCTCTCTCATAAAAAAACCCCGACACAAACAAAAACCTCTAAAAAGTAAAAAAATGTATGTAACGGCCCTTTAAGTTTAACATAAGCTGTATGTAATATTTTGATCAAAGCGTCGTCGTCGCGTCGGAGGAGGCAAGGTTACTATGTACTTCTAATAACATTGAAGTAACAGAATACCAAATTATGACTCGATCAGACCTGTGGAAGATGCTCACATCCCTTCATCAACTAGAAAAGAGCTGATAACCTTCAAACAGCTCAACAGATTTTCTTGAATCATAGCTAAGAACACTCTATCAAATCACCTTTCAAACAAAAACAATGAGCTACAATGCCGCAGACAGACACACAGATAAACACATTAACTTATAACACGCCTCTGTTTCTGTTGGGGGTTAAAAATGGGATGACAGATGCAATAATGAGGCTGACATGCCATGAGTTTTTGAGTGTGAAAGCCATTAGAATGTTGTAAGACCTAGGAAATGAAAATAATGTAGCACTAGCAATTTTACGAAGTAGGTAAGTACTTTGAATGAAATAGCAGGTTCAAGCACTATAGAACAACATTGTTTTTTTTATCTCATTAACTTTTTATGCAAGTACCAAAATAATTAACTAACAATACTTAATTATATTTCTCCAGATATGTTTTAATGTATTTAGTAATGAATGCTACTACTGTAAAATGTTATCAAAAATGTCTGTATGTAGTTTCTATGTTATGTTAACTTCTTGAATGATTGTCATTTGTCAAAAGAACATCAAATTGTGTTTAATTAGGTAATCATTCAGTTAGGTACATAAATATTGGTGGGTCTCATAATTAATTGAATATTTAATTAACAATAAAAGCAAATTATGAAACATAATAATTTTTTCAGAAGAAATTGGTAGCTATGTAATCAATGAAACTATTCCCTGAGGTTGATATGATAAATTAAGTACTCAAGAAAAGTATTAAGTATTACAATTACAAATAAATATACCTTCAAGTGATTAATTCAAGCTTGCCCTTGTTATGCATTGAGTAAAATGCATGTAGACCTACTGATAAGATGATGAAACAAACAAAAAGATAAAGTTTATGACTTGTAAAAGTAAAGAGAAAAAGTTCTATGAGAAACGCAAACTTTTAAACAAAACTTCCCATTGCAATGCACAACTGTCAAGTAAAACTTTATTTTAAAAACAAACTATTATTCAAAAAAGGAACTCACCACGAAATGTTGTAATCTTGCCTTATATTCATCGGGGTTTGGGTAACTTTTATTAAACTTTGCAATGTAATCATCGAACATTGGCTTCAATTCTTCCACAGATTTTTCGCGAGTTAGTGTAATCGGTATAGCGACAAATAACAGACAGAATAATGCGAACGCGAGCACCCAATTCCACCATTTCGTCATTTTAAACGAAATAAAATTATTGTAAACACAAACAGCAACCACTCCACAAAATCAAAATCAGTAAACTAATTTTGACAGCAGTTAACAGTGTTGCCAAGAAGAGTTTTATTTGAGTTCTGAAGTTGTATTAATTAAAGTGCGTAAAATATTGGATTTTATTCAGACAAAATAATAAAAAAAGATAATTTCCACTGCTTCAATCATTATTTCAGAAAATTGAGTAAATAAAAAAGCATTTTTTTTAAAGAAAAATTCCCGTAACCAATGCCTTTATTGTTTATACAATACCCATTTTTTTCAGCACATGATTCGAGTAATATTTAGACATGGGCCGACTATGACTTTCGCCGATTGACTAGTCGGTTGTTAAAAGACCAACAGAGTCTGCCAAGCCGATCATTGCTTTCGGTGGAGTTCGGGTATAGAAAACCGACCGTTTAATATTCTAAAAAACATTTTACAAAAAAAAAAAAAAACACTTGTGTAAGTGAAAAAATAGGAGCTCGTGGCTAAGTAAGAACAACCGCACGGATCAATCCATCAGGTTAAGCTACGCTTACCGGGGTTGGTCCGTGGAGGGGTGGCCATCTTGACATACCGAGACCCCCGTGCCTCGGAAAGCACGTGCTCCCGGATGTCATTCGTGGATCTTTGATAGTCGTTACGGGTCGTCAAAAGCCCGAAAGTCTGACAACCAGTCTTACCAAGGGGTATTGTATTACCCAGTTACTAGGTTGTGGAGGCCAGATAGGCAGTCGCTCCGTGTAAAATACTGGTATTCAGCTGCATCTGGTTAGACTGGAAGCCGAACCCAATATAGTTGGGAAAAGGCTATAATAGTTTATGTTGCAGGGAGTTTGCCATGAAACATAAAACACAAATTCCAGTAAATAGTGTTTAAACTCATTTATTTCACAAAAAAAAAAAACTTAAAACTACTATAGACAAGATCACTCCATTTTCATACCATCGAAAATAACAAAACACCACTTATTCTCAATACGCGCTCCAACGCCGGTTGTCTTACGACGGAAAACATCATTATACTTCTTCAGAACTTCATGGACTGTAGATTGGGTGACATTAGGGGCTAAAGACTTGACGTAGGACACTAGGTAGTCTAACGAAGCGCCAAGTGGATGTACCATAAGGAAAGCTGATAGTAGACTGATGAGCTTGGCTTCGGAAGCCTTGACTTCTATTCCTGAGGATGTAACGTCTTCTGGTAGTGGGGGCGGTGGCTGCGGCTTCACGTTCTTAATATCCATGGGGAGGTTGGGCATAGGCGGCGGCGGCAATGGTGGATACACCTGGAAATAAAAAGAATAGCTTAATTCAGCAAAAACTTTTAGAAGTCTTCGGAATGGAAGACAAGCACACATTTTAAAAACGAGGACAATTTAAAAATCTTTAAAATTAAGATTAACTCAACTCCCCTAAATTAGGTGGCTGACAATTAATATACCAGTCATCAGCGCCATCTAGTGACCTTATAGTAAAACTAACATTAATATTGGTTTTAAAGCCTCGTTTTAGGGTTGGTATTCTGATAATTATTTTCAGAATTCTCTAGTTTTGTGATGAGAAGGTCCCAGGTGCTCCATCAATTCCTACCTAGTAGTTAAAGGACCGATTCCATTGCATTCTGCCTAGCCTTTTTCCCAACTATGTTGGGGTTGGCTTCCAGTCTAATCGGATGCAGCTGAATACCAGTATTTTACATGGAGCGACTGCCTATCTGACCTTCACAACCCAGTGACTGAGTAATACGATATCCCTTGGTTAGACTGGTTGTCAGACTTTCGGGCTTCTGACGGCCCGTATCGACTGTCAAAGATCCACGAAGACAGCCGGGACCAACGGCTTAACGTGCTTTCCGAGGCACGGAGGAATCTCAGTACGTAAAGATGGTCACCCATCCACGGACGAACCTCGGCAAGCGTAGCTTAACCTGATGGTTCGATCCGTGCAGCTGTTATTACTTAGCCACGGGCTCCTCACTGGTAGAAAGCTAAAAGTGACAAATTTACTGCATTTTGAGAAGCTTTTCTGCTCATCACGCCGAAGATCCTTCGGCGTGATGAGCAGAAAAGCTTCATCAGATCTTCACCACATTTTATGAGACCAACAATAGAACCATCGAAATCGGATCTCATAAGATATCCAGTAGCCACCTTTTTGCCCTTTTTTGAAGGAAGTAATCCTCCAATCAAAAATCCCCGCCGACAAAAAAATTATACCTGTTGAATACGAAGTTTCGTCCAGATCGGTTGTAAAATACGACCTGTAGAGGAGTAGCAACACACTGACAGACGAAAGCAAATTTTGTCGGACTTGTAGCAGAGACGCTTCGTTCGGTCGGTCAATAACGTAATGAATGTTGTTGAACTGTGAAAATGACACCAAATCCTACTGTAAGTGTGTTACGAAATTGCCCTGCAGGTCGGGCAGGTTCATCCGATTTTTCCATTAGGAATTTTTGAGTAGCAGTTCGGACACTAGATTTGGCAAAGGGGCTCGCCTCTTATTCATCATCATCATTCCAGCCGAAAGACGCCACTGCTCGACATAGGCCTCCCCCAAGTACTGGCACTTCGACCGGTTCTGTGCATCTAACATCTTACATGAGACTTCATAACTGGTGAAGGAGGAGCTTGTGGCTAAGTAATAACAGCCGCACGTGTCGATCCATCAGGTTAAGCTATGCTTGCCGGGGTTGGTCAGTGGATAGGTGAACATCTTTACATACCGAGACTCCTCCGTACCTCGTTAAGCCGTTGGTCCCGGCTGTCATTCGTGGATCTTTGACGGTCGTTACGAGTCGTCAGAACCCCGAAAGTCTGACAACCAGTCTTACCAAGGGGTATCGTATTACCCAGTTACTGGGTTGTGGAGGTCAGATAGGCAGTCGCTCCATGTAAAATACTGGTATTCAGCTGCATTTGGTTAGACTGGAAGCCGACCTCAACATAGTTGGGAAAAGACTAGGCAGAATGATTGACTCACATAACTGGTGAAATGTGGGTGTACTATACAGGATGAAATTGAATTCATGGGCTTCCTTTTAAGAGGTCATTGTACTCATCTTTATGAACAAGTTTTACTATCGAAACAAACCTGAGATCGCGAAAAGAAATCTGCTGTTCCTGTTCATTTTGACGAGTTATATGAACATAAATGTAGGGAACAGCTGATTTTTTTCGCGATTTCAGGTTTGGTCCCATAGTAAAAGTTGTTCATAATTATGAGTACATTGACCCCTTAAATTCAATTTCTGCCTACCACGTCGGGAAATAAATGGTGTCATGTTATGTATGTTTTGAACAGAAATTAATTACCTGTTTGTTATGCTGCAAGGCCTGCTGAGCAATGAAGTGCGCCTTGAACGTCTCGAATCTTCTCTCAGCCTCATCCTTGGCCAAATGAGCCTCGTTCTTGTAACCTTCCAACTCATGTGTAAGGTTTTCGTTTTCAGCCTAAAAAAATTAAAATTATGTTATTTTCCGCGTGGATGTACTATAGGTACCTACTACCTAGGAACCTTCTCTTCTGCCTAACCCTTAGTTACACTACAGTTATACAGGCGTGATGTTATGTGTTAAGTTTCCGTTTATATTGTATTGTTGATTTTTTCCAAAAAAAAAACCTAAATCAAAACTATACAGGGTCAAATTAAATTAGCTAGCGAAACTCCGCAGACATAATATCGACATATCGTGTAGGAATCGACATTTAAACACGATAAAATAAAAATAAGAAAGAACTGATGTTTTTTTTTTCGCTGCTGTTGTTGTTATTTGAGAAAATGATATCGACCAACGCCCATCACGTCTGTGGAGTTTACACAAAAAAAACTGTTTTTTTTTTACGATATTTCAAGTGTCTAAACTACATGCGGTCTATGACCCCAAAAATAAAAATCGTTAATTTATTTTTTGTCATATCGTGTTTTAGATGTCGATACCCACCACGTTTGCGCAGTTTCGCTAGCTAATTTAATTTGATCCTATAGTATACGCGGCTACACATCAAGCTATACATTTCCAATTTACACTGACCTCTCATTGTAAGGAAATCCTATACCTACAATGCGAGATCAGCTTATACTGGAAATGTATAGCTTGATCTGTAGCCGTGCGTATCTACGAAGGATTATAAAAACCATTTTTTTTTTAATTGACAATCATAGTGCGATTTTAAAAGTACAAAATTGCACCGTAGGCTTTTTAGTATTGCGCCTAGTCAGATTTGAAAAACTGCGCAGTATGCAAGCTGTTTCACTATATAGAATTAATTGTCACTGGTAAGACTAGTTGAGTTAATTCTAATGTACAAACACGCTTAAAAGGTTACTTACTCTCAGCTGCTCATATTTCTCCAAAGGCACCGACGGCTTGCCTGACCCTTTTTCTATTTCTTCTTCATCAAATATAGCATTGAACTCATCTTTTATGTTGTCCAATTCCTGTAAATTTCGAATAATTAGCACATTGTTTTAACCTTTCAACATATTATTTTTTTTTACAGAAGTAGATCATCTACTTTTCGCTATGTTTTTGGTTAAATCAATCAGAATCATAAATTTTCCATGTATGATAAGCTGCTTACAATATTCCTGCTTCTTGAATGTGCAACTTCTACGCCGCAGAAGAAAAATAAAAATTTCGCAATCTGTCAAAGTATTGCTAAAATCTAAAAGTCAGAGCTCTTGTTTGAAAATAAGAAATAAGAACAGTGATGACATCATGTTGTTGGATCAGTGACGATGAGGCGCGCAGCTCCGGAAGCCAGGATCCGAAGTCTCGCTAAGCAATTGTTATGGAGCAGAAGACCCGTAGATAGCTCGGAAGTAGTCGGAAGACCCCGTAGATAGCTCGGAAGACCCCGTAGTTTCTGGTGAACTGTGTTCCCCAGAACATGAACTCATCACATGATGCAACACTTAGACAGATTGGAAATAGATACTTTACCGGATGATGCAGATAAACAACGAAACTGATGGGGATCTTCATTTCCTTTGGGATAGCAGCCGATGCTCACGAAACACCTACAAAACTGCTAACTCACCAATACCTAGCTTGGATATAGCTGTCGGGTTCCACCAGCTACATGTCGAGAGGCAAATTGGCTTAAGATCTCCTACTATTTTCTTCTACCAATCATTACCATTAGCAGAAAGAGTCTTGAGTTTTAGAATCCGTTTGCTGCGATGCGATGCGATGTTACCAAGTTGAAGTTGTGAAAGTTGTTGGCGCTGCCTCAGTCATTTTGACTTTCCTTTTTATAGGACTGAATTAAACGATTAAAGGTTTTTTAACCTAGTTTTTTTTTTCATTTCTATATTGAACATCTTATTAAAAAGATTAGCGCATATTGCAGCCACATCATGCCGAGTACGAATGTGATGTATTATGAGGATTGCAATGCGCTGCGTTGGGGCGCAGCCTACACAACCGTGCGTGCCTTAGAGGTATTCCGTGGAAATGTGAATATTTTCAAAGTAATACCTCTCTGAAATATTACGTACCTCGGTCATTTTGAGCCACATCTCGATGTTCCGACGCTGCTGCTTCGAGAAATGATCAGAAACCCGCTGAATTTTCGCCGCCGTGAGTATTTTCGCTACCTGCTCGACTGGCGTTGACAAATGTTTTATGTTAAAAATAACATGGACATTTTATACTTTGAAAAACATAAATTACAAGGATTAACTTGTAAAATTAATATTCCGTAAAAAACAGTTAAAACTGAATAAGTTTTCCCAAGTTTTTAGGATGTATTTTTTATATCGGCGGTAGTAAAACAAAATATAAAATGTCATGAAAATGATATCTGTAAAAAAAAAACAGTGCCTGCTGTTTCTCATCACATGACTAACTCGTCTCCTCCACTGCACTGCATTGATTTCTATAAATGAGAAAGTCTTGAAGTAAGCACAGATCAACATAAAAACGAGACAAAATCATATTCGTTTTGTTATTTATGCTTCATTATAAGTCTATCTGCAACTGACCTCCCCGTATTCTAGTTACATTTAGGAAGTTGGCTTTCTTTGGAAGCAGTATCGGCATCATAGGAACTTGGCGTCCAAAGCTGGCCCTGCCAGATATTCAACTACAAAATTATGAATAGGTAGGCAACCTTACAGGGCTTAAGCTACCAAGCTGAATATTTTACTAGAGCTTGTCCACTCTGAAATGACGCGCCCCACTACTTAAATTTGTCTAAGTCCACTACGGTAAATGCGGTAAGGGGCGCATCATTTCAAAGTAGACAAACTCTACCTGATTTTACTATTACCTTCTTTTTTTTAATTGCGTTTATGGCATCCACAGGATTATCACAACCATATTGAGGTAATTAATAAACAAAATCGTCGAGCACCACATAGACACCATTATAGTATTACCATCATCCTTTCGTAGTGGTATAAAGATGATACAATACCTCCTCGCTTTCTAACTTCTGGTTGAAAGTTACAAAGATAGACAGACAGACACAATAGACAGACAGAACAAAGACAAAGTACAGTGTTGTCGGACGAAATTGCGCCACCATCCGCTTAGGACCTATGGAAGCAAAGTTGTATGCTTGGCATTACGGCGTTTATAATCTTTTCAGTCATTTATTTTACTTTACTTTAGCATCCATGAAGCATTGCATTTTTTCGTCTATGGTCGCCTGACAATAAGTAAGGAATTTCATAGCATCCATGAAGTATTACATTTTTTCGTCTATGGTTGCCTGTCAATAAATAAGGAGTTTCATAGCGTCCATGAAGTATTGCATTTTTTCGTCTATGGTTGCCTGTCAATAAATCATAGCGGCCATGAAGTATTACTTTTTTTCGTCTATGGTTGCCTGTCAATAAATAAGGAATTTAATAGTGTCCATAAAGTATTGCATTATTTCGTCTATGGATGCTCGTCAATAAATCATAGCGTCCATGAAGTATTAATTTTTTTCGTCTACGGTTGCCTGTCATTAAATAAGGAATTTAATAGTGTCCATAAAGTATTGCATTTTTTCGTCTATGGTCGCCTGACAATAAGTAAGGAATTTCATAGCATCCATGAAGTATTACATTTTTTCGTCTATGGTTGCCTGTCAATAAATCATAGCGTCCATGAAGTATTACTTTTTTTCGTCTATGGTTGCCTGTCAATAAATAAGGAATTTAATAGTGTCCATAAAGTATTGCATTTTTTCGTCTATGGTTGCCTGTCAATAAATTATAGCGTCCATGAAGTATTACATTTTTTCGTCTACGGTTGCCTGTCAATAAATAAGGAATTTAATAGTGTCCATAAAGTATTGCATTTTTTCGTCTATAGATGACTGTCAATAAATCATAGCGTCCATGAAGTATTACATTTTTTTGTCTACGGTTGCCTGTCAATAAATAAATAATTTAATAGTGTCCATAAAGTATTGCATTTTTTCGTCTATGGTTGCCTGTCTATAAATCATAGCGTCCATGAAGTATTACATTTTTTCGTCTACGGTTGCCTGTCAATAAATAAGGAATTTCATAGCATCCATGAAGCATTGCATTTTTTCGTCTATGGTCGCCTGACAATAAGTAAGGAATTTAATAGCATCCATGAAGTATTACATTTTTTCGTCTATGGTTGC
This sequence comes from Cosmia pyralina, assembly GCA_946251885.1. NCBI lineage: Eukaryota > Metazoa > Arthropoda > Insecta > Lepidoptera > Noctuidae > Cosmia > Cosmia pyralina. The sequence continues at coordinate 12,049,664 of OX276342.1, read as the reverse complement.
CTGTCAATAAATAAGGAGTTTCATAGCGTCCATGAAGTATTGATTTTTTTCGTCTATGGTTGTTTGTCCATAAATAAGGAACTTCATAGGCGTGCTTACATCAAAAGTCAAATAAATGGTTGGAAAGAGTATAAAACAATTCATTACGTTGTAACTTGTAAGAGTAAATTGTACCCGTCGTTTTCTCTACTGTACTACTTACTCCTCCTCCTCCGATTAGCAACGAGCTTCAGTCACCTTCTGGTTACCTTGCAGTCCGGGTCAAAAGGTACGAAGAGCGAATCTGCACGTTCAACCAAGACTGTATACTTACGCCAATAGTAACTCTCAGAACTCGCCTCGTGCAAGAGTAAAGTCTATTCAAATCTTTGTTTCCAATTCACGTTATTTCCTAATCAACTTTTTGCAAGTGAAAATAAAGATTTTAGAATGACTAGCTCTTGAAAAATACATAAAATATTTTAAGTTTTTTCAAGTACACACGGCTACACATCAAGCTATACATTTCCAGTTTACATTGACCTCTCATTGTAAAGAAATCCTATACAATGCGAGATCAGCTTATACTGGAAATGTATAGCTTGATCTGTAGCCGTGCGTACATGGTTGGATATTAAATCACGAACGCAGTATAGTTCAGCACTCTTTCGATAATTCAAAATATGCAACTTTACTTAAGCTTTTAATGTCATCTCTCAGTGCTACTAACTGCAACTGCCTGCAGCATAACCATGTGACCTGTGTAGCCATTGCAGAAGGAACGCAATAAATTGTTCATATTATGCAGGTGTGCTGCTGGAATTACGTCCAGTCCTCACTGCGTCTTGATAAGGGAAGTACCTCCAGCTAAAAAAACATTATAAAATACGCGAGTAGACTGCTTCAAATTTATCCTCCAAATAAGCAATGCCAGCACAAACCATGTCCAGGAGTAGCCCCCAAGGTTGACGAATTAGTGTAGGTTGCAGGAATCTGCTGTTTGCAGACAGCCCCGGACCGAACTTGTGGTGATTCTTGCGGGAGGCTAATTTCCAGCAGCGAATACTTAGTTTAACACCTTTAGTACACCGCCGCAAACCCCAAGTAGGAAAAAAATACTGAACGAAATGATTAAAAAAATATAGCGTTTCATAGAATCGCAGCGGTAAGCGTCGGTGTACTAAAGTAGTAAGATTTAGTAGTTAGAATTTATAAAGTCTAAGGGTAAGCGCACACGAGACACCGGCTACAACCACCGGTGGCTGTCGCTACCGGCTGCGGTGGCGAGCACTGCTGTAGCGAGTCGTGTGCGACGATGACTCCATACAAAACGTATGAAAAAGCATATGAACTGCTAGTTGCAAGGCCGGTGGTTAACTTGGTGGTAACCAAGCCAGTCAATTTAGACTAGTCTAAATTGACTGGCTGGTCACGATCTTCGCAAACTCGTTCTGTTATTCTCCAACCTGCTTTCAGCGTTTCCATTAACTGATCTCTTGCCACTATTCAGCACCCAAATTCTCCAACGAAACTTAATTTTTACGTTATCTAAAGTCGTCCTGTCGCTACAATATAATCTTAATGTGACAGAGAATGCGATGATTTAAAATTGAGTTGCGTTTGAGAATTCTGCCGAAGTTCCTTTCCGAGTCTTTAGACCACTGGGTTTCTTGGTTGCCAACCTGATTTCAGCTGTTCCACTTATTTTTTTGGTCTCCAACCCGATGACTAGGAATACACGCTGCGCCGAGTCCAAATTAATTGGGACAATTAATGTTGACACTATCTTAAAAATACTTAATTCTAAAGTGCGAAGGCGAAGCAGAAAGAATTTCGGACAATGACCCCTCATAAGCCCTCATTACTAATCTATCGCTCGCACTTAAAAGGTCCTACTAACGCGCGAGCGCGACGGCAACACATTTGTGCGCGAGCGATAGAGATAAGTACGGAGGGGTCATTGTACGAAATTGTTTCTGTTTCGCGACCGGACTTTACTCACATTGCAAGATGATATGTTCGAATTTATCCCTGATGCTGATCCTCAAAGACTGGTATTCAACATCAATCTGCCTCTTCTCATTCTTCATTCATTCAGGCTCGTAGCTCGTGGTGGTGGTCGTGGCCGCACGGGTCGATCGATCCAGGTTAAGCAACCATTGCTGAGGTCGGTCCGTGGACGTGTGACCATCCATTACCGTATCTCGGAAAGCACTTTAAGCCATTGGTCCCAGCTGTCACTCGAACATCTTTGACAGTCGTTACGGATAGTCAGAAGCCCGAAAGTCTAACAACCAGTCTTACCTACGGGTTGTTATCTAGTAACTGGATTGTGTAGGTCAGATAGGCAGTCGCTCCATGTAAAATACTGGATTCAGTTGCATCCGGTTAGTTGGGAAGCCGACCACAACATAGTTGGGATAAGGCTAGGCAGATGATGACTAAAAATCTTCAATCTACTTACATTGCAAGATGATGTGTCCGAATTTGTCCCTGATGGTGGTCTTTAAAGTCTGGTATTCATCATCAATCTGCATCTTCTCATTGAACAGCCTTCGAAGCTGGTTGTTGGTCGCTTGGATTAAGGCATAGAAAGTATTTGCGTTCTTCTTGTTACATTCGCCGCGTTCTAACCAGGCTGCCAGGGTCTGAACGAAAGGTTTTAAGTTAGTTTGTAAAAAAAAACTTATTATTAGTAAAGGACAGCACGTGCAGCGACTACATGCAATCGGCCGCAGCTGCACTACTGGTTTGTATGTATTTATATGAAATGGCTTCCAAGCGCCGCGGCAGCAGCACGTGCGGCCGACGGCGACTGCACGTGCTGCTGCAGTCGCACGGCGCCGCCGATGGCAGATCAGTAATGCAGCGACTGCCAAACGATACGGACGGAGGTGTGGCCGCCACTCTCAGAAGTATTGCAGTTGGCAGCTCGGTTCCAAATAGTACCTTTACAGAACATTTCATTTTATTTCCCTGGGTCCTGGGTTCGATTCCCATGGACATGCATGGCGATGTTATTGGATTTCTTTACTTAGGAATTTCTCAATAACAGCCCAGAGTCCGAATTTGTGCCAATTTAACGGCTAATAGGCGCACCCTCTTTTTTGTTATTCTTCTTTACTCCTATACTTCTTGTTTACTCCCATTGGACGTAAACATAACTAGCGAAATGTGAGTGTATAGTCGAGCTGGTATTTGTTTTGCCACTTTTGACAACATCTCCCAGAATATGCAAACTTCATTATTTCTAAATTTATATAACGTGTCGTTTTGTATCCTCGTCAAATTTAAGGGTGTGGTATAGACCATCAAACCGAACAACTTTTACCAACAAACCAACATCACCAACATCGTAATCGTGAAAAAATAATCAGCCGTCCCATACATTTGCGTCGAGTAGGTATTGAACTTTACTATGGGACAGAATTTTTTCATGATTACGATGTTGGTCCCATGGAGAAAGTTGTTCGGTTTGATGTTCTGTATCACAACCTGAAATTTGACGAGGATGCAAATCGACACGTTGTATGTTTAAAGTGGCATGCTAAGGGCTTGTAATGCGGAGGAAAGAGGAAAATGTCGTGAGGATATTTTTGAGTATGAATGCGGATGGCTATACGAGTAGGGAAACCAAAGAAACGATGGATGGACTGTGTGAAAAATGTTATGGCTAGAAAGGGAGTGACTCCCGAGTTGACAACTAATAGAGAAGTATGGAAGAAAGGGCCATGTTGTGCCGACCCAAGGATAAGGCCAGGAGAAGGACGATATGGTTAAAACTATTAAACTGTCGCAAAGATAAATAGACCTTGTTGTTTCAGGATGTGCTAGTGGTATTCAACTACACTTAATACTAAGACTATACGTAAGTATAACGTTTGACCTAAGCCTACGTCTTAGGGGAATATGATGTATCTAGCTTTTGCTTTTGCTTTTTTTTTTGGATGTCTGAAATATCCCACAATGAACAACGTACTAGCGGGATAAAAAGTATCATTTAGTCCTCCCCCAGGATGCCAACTATCTCCTTGCCAAATTTTATCGAAATCCAGTGGTTTAGGCGTGAAATGGTAACATACAAACAGTCAGTTACTTTCGAATTCATAAATTATGGATGGATGTTAGGTAAGTAACAGACAGCTGTGCCGCTGGGGAGTTTGTTGCGCTACTTGTTCTCATCTAAAGCAATAGAAAGTGGTGAAGAGCGGACATTTTAGGGGACTGTCTCATGTAATTTTGACGTTCAAAATGTGCTGATTCTCAGCACAAAAAAAAAATAATAAAAAAAGAAAACAATTTCGAATGTTTTTTAATAAATTCATTTTGACTTTGAAGTAAAGGGAATATTGTACAACATAGCAATGAAAACTTACTGGTGCGGCTTCAGCGAAATCATTATCACTCTTGATCTTCTCCCCGACAACCACGAGGTTGGCCGCACTGAACTGCTCAACGCGGGGCGGAGTCGGCGCACGCTTGCGTTTGTTCTTCTCAAACTCGTTCTGGTCTTCACGGTTCTGTTTGTAGTTGATGTGATGTTAGAAAAATTTTAATTTTGTATCGAAATACAGGACCTGGGCATTATTGTGACAAAAAACTCATCTTGAACATCCATCTATGAAACTATTGATCTTACGACTTATTTTGATGTAAAATTATTAAAGAGCATTGTATTTTGCTTAACTTTTCTAGAGATTGTGATGTGATTCAATAAAGCATTAAAGAGATATCATTTTTTTAAAACTTTGTTTTTGTTCTCCTGAACAATATGATCTGTGGAGGTTGACCCCTTTTGCCTTTTAACTTAGGGTATATATGTTCTATGCTTTTAACCGTCGATATATATAGGCTAACTGCTGTAGTAATTGGCCACGCTTTAGTAATTGGCCACTCATTAAAAAAGAGGTAGAAAAAAGCTCATGAATGAAAAGGATGAAGAAATTTTATTTTAGTCCTTTTCATTCAATACTCAATCAATCTGCCTAGCCTTTTCCCAACTATGTTGGGGTCGGCTTCCAGTCTAAATAATTTTTCATAAGCTTGCTTGCATTACCTTTTTTCTACCTCTTTTTTAATGAGTGGCCAATTACTATAGCAGTTACCCTATGTATGTACCCTTATATAAGTCCTTCCGAAAAATCCCCTCAAGCTATATTTATAAGACTAACAATGTGAATTTTCAAATCACAAACACTTGTTTAAATTCTTTTCCCTTTCTCACAGTGTGATTAAAATAGATAAAAATTAAAAGTAGATTTCGTGCAAATACCCATAAAATACTCACCAATGCATAATCAATGAAAAGAGTTGTTGCCTCGCTCTCCATTTGATCATGAAACTTGATACGACTACCGGACACAAAGAACGACAGCTCCACGCTCTCCGGCTTCCCATACCGTACATGACAAACCCCTTGCTTGTGCACCTTTACTTCATCAATTGGACCAAATCGTTGGAATATCTCTTTGATATTATCTTCACTGATTCCAGAGGGCAGACCTCCAATAAAAATTGTACGACAACCTGGAGGTTGTTCCCTTCGTTGAGGTGTTGTTGTACCAGGCAGAGCTGGGAGGATTACACCATTGCTAAAGTAAATGTGCATTTGTATTTGTTGATTCATCATCATCATATTATTGGGCAGATTATTGGTCATCATATTATTAGACATCATATTCATGCCAGGCATCATATGTTGCATGTTTGACATGTCCATCTGTTGCATGTTTGACATGTCCACCTGTTGGCTCATCATAGGGTTTTGCATATTTTGTATCATGTTGCCATACTGCATCATATTTTGTTGTCCTGAAAAGATGATTATTACAATAGTTTTTTTGTATAATTATGACATGTGTATGAAGCAATTAATATTTTATTTATTTTATATAAACTTGGCTAGGCCTTTTCAATATTAAGTACTTAGCTAAATCTATTTTCAGGTTTGAACTATACCTGTAGATATGTAGAGTAAAATTGGGTTATATTAAAACTAAACTTATTAGATTGGATGAAAACATTTAAGGGATCTTTGTAAGATAATAAAAAGCAGGAAGTGTGGTGTTTGGGATATAAAAGCTATAACTAATTATTATTATATAAGTATGGTGTTTTTAAAGAAAATTGAGGTTGGAGGAAGCCTAACTTAATGCACACAGAGAATTAAAACTGAAAAGTGATATTTATCATGTTTTTTGTTAAAGTTGTAACTCATAAAAATAGTAGATATTTATCATACCTGGCACCATCATACTACTGTGTGCCTGCATGTGGTCTGGCTGCTGTACAACTTTATCCCACTTGGAATATCTCTCACGGTGATTGCTGCCATTCTGGTTACGGTCACCTCGGTTATTCCTGTCCTTGTTGTTGTGGTCACGATCACGATTTCGGGACCTAGACCGTCGTCGTCCTCTCTCTAAAAGGGTACTACTGTTTGGTGCTACATAGATGTAGTGAACAATAAGATAATGATTATTTTGTTTGTTTACAAAGTATTCATATTCTTTTTGTACATACGCAAGCAACTTGGAACTGAGTTTTCTAAAAGCTGACAAAACTAAATAATAGGGATAGAAGACAGAATTATTCAATTAAGATGATTGACATTTAAAATCAAGAAATCAAATCAATAACTAACCTCGTTCTCGCTCTCTGTCGCGGCGATCATTCCTGTCTCTACTCTGTCTTATATCTTGCGTTTGCGTTTGGTCTTGGTCATTGCTTTTTTCTACGTTTTCAGGTATTACTACAACCTGGCTACTCACATTGTCAGGTATTACAGGCCCTATAAACTGGCTTGTGGGCTGCGGGGGGTTCACATGCGTCACACTCATTGGCTGCATATGCATTTGATCTCCTATTATGCTAAAAGGTGGTACCAGAGTTGGTGCCATTGCATGAGGTGGTGCCATCCCTTGCGGTGGCATCATGTTAGGCATCATGTTGGGAACTCCATGGATCATGTTTTGCATAGCAAATTGCTCGTTTCCCCACGTATTCATTATGACACGTTACAACAAGCGACGAATGAAATGAGTTAATCGATAATATTTATATCACCGATTTCTCAATTCGGTGATTGCGAGCGATGAATAAGAATCAAAACTATTGAATAAATCACAGATCACAATAAAATTAAAAGCTTGTCTTCGTAATCGTAGCGACAATGAAATAATAAATAAATTCACATTTCATTTCATTTCATAATTCCACTTTATATTATTTTTCATTCCATTTCCCCATTCGGCCCATTCCCCATTTCAGACAGACAGACATTGACTGACACTGACAGTGACAGGACAGAAACAGATTGAAAGTGAAACAAGAAACAAGACAATATGATTGGTTATTTTCAGTCAGTACTGCCAGATCCCGACATCCGATTTTGGAAATATTTACTTAGCGTGACATGAGCGTGACGCTATAATGTCCGTAGAAATCCGCACTAATCCGCTGATTGCCTCTTGAAAAATCCGTAGATATCTACGGGCTTTTTGACATGAAAACGTCTGTTCGCTGCTTGGAGTTAAAATGCGTGATCGAATCGAAAAATCGAAAAGATGAGATGATTTGCAGGAGAACGAAGAGAACTGAAAACTTTACCCTGGTCGCGTAAATTTACTTACGCCCAACGAGATTTTAAATAATTTAATGTCTTTGTTTACACCTGAAACAAAGCGTAAGTCCGGTCATTGTTGCGATTACAATACCTATATATAAAAAAGTACTCTGTGGTTGCGATGCTTGGAGGAGGCCTATGTATGTCCAGGCGAGAACTTCTTTTGGCTGAGTTATTTACAGCAGTTTAGCAGTATTTCAGTTTCCAGGGTGCGTGATGCGTGTCAACCTGCCTATAGAGGAAAGTAATATGTATAAACCTGTTTATGATTCCATTTTTAACCGACGAAAAAAAAGGAGAAGGTTCTCAATTCGACACGTATGTTTTTTAAACTCAAAAAGCAATGTTCTAAAACCTAATTTGCTTATCGATCGCGTCAATAATATTCTAGCATCCATAAACTGTCAAAACGGGAAAATAAATAGTTTTGTATATTGTAAAATTTTTGTTTTGCTTGTTTGTTTTATTGTATGGAAAATTGGAAAAGGCACGATGTGGTAAGTGATTATGATACGAGAAATGGACGATTGATTGATTGATTGTACGTCATACAATAGGTATTGGTTTGTAAAATTACTCTCTTTTCTTACTGTTCAGCTCGGAATCAGTGCCGAAGGATTTTGAAAAGACGACAGAGGTTTTGCCTTTTACTAAATATGGATTATCATCGATGGAGGAGTTTCGAAAAGCTGAAGAAGAAGTACATCATCAGGAATGGTTGAAGAAAGCTGGTCTCACTAGTGAAGAAATAAAGCTATATCAAGAAAATGAGGCAGGACTTCTGGACCAACGCAAAAAGATCGAATCCGGGATATTAAAAAATAAATTAGAAGAAATATACAATAAAATCAGCAATATGCACAACGTAAATAAAAGGTAAATTCTTTAATATTTTATTTCGTCGCTATATTGGTGTTAGAGTAATTATTTTGTTATTTATTTTTGAATTTTTAATTCAATGCTATGAACATGATTTTTATGTCGCTATTAAACAAAAATTAACTTCACATCAAGACAATCAATCTGGTCTCATAGCAAGATTCATATTAGAAAATTTATTTTAGTGATAGTACACATCAAGATGAACAGCCAAGTACATCATCTGCCACAACACCGGAAAATCTCATAGAGAGACTGCAGCAAAAACCTATCACATTCTACCCTGAGGGACACCCAATGAACGAACTTAAAGACTTAGAAGAGCATCTATTTGGACACATCAAAACAGACATGATACCTCTAACAAAAAGACGCAAACTGCTCCGACGCTTACAGAGAAAGAAGGACAGGTTGGTCCAGGATAACCCGTTTAACATTGCCACAATACCGAGTACTTCAAGAGTTGATCAACCTGGAAGCCTGTGGGATATGAGGGAGATGCCACGTTTGATTCCACACACCATTACAAGTCGAGATCAAGAAGAGAATGCAATGGGTCCACATTTAAGGACAATGTATACGGTCAGGGATAACAAAATTGTGAGGTTAGAACCGGTGCAAGCTGAGCAAGAGGAATATAGGGCTGTGGATATTGTGATGCCAATCAACGAAGCTGAATCACAGCTTTTGGAGGGAACCAAGATGTCCGTGGATGATATAAGAAAGATTGACCGATTCAAGGATTATGAGCCTGGAATACCTTCGAAGGTATGTATGTTTACTGAAATAGTTTTGATTGTAAGGTTCGTTTTCAATAACATGTTTGTGTTTTGCTCTACTCGAGATTGATACTGTATTCTCTCTTAGTTTGAGAAAGACACACCTTAGTTGAAGTAGCTACTTTGTAATTTATTTTTTTTTGTAATTAAGAGCAGTGGTAAAGACGCGATTTACGAGTTGTCGGTTCGAACCCCGACAGGCGCTTTACTTTGTGTAAGTTATTTCATCACCACTGCTCTCAAAACGGTGAAGGAAAACATTGTGAGGAAACTGACATGTCCTAGAAAATTCCAAGATATGTTATATCTACCAACCCGCACTGGGCCCGCATGATGGATTACGGCCCGCTCCCTCTCACCAAGAGGAGGCCAGTGTCCCAGCAGTAGGAGCATTATAGGTTGATTATGCATTGTGCATGGCAATTGAGCCGCTGTCGACTATTCTGCCAGCGTCACATTGAGACAGCAGTGCAGAGTGCATAACACTGTACAGAAACCTCTGCTTGGTCAGTGTAAGGCCTGTATGACAGAACCTCACATTAATTTCACGCCAAAATTACATAACGAAATTAGTGGCATAAAATTATATAAAATTAGTTATTATTAATAAGCTAAATACACATTACAACCGCAGCACGCCGCATTGTAAAATTGCTGCAATGCACATTAGGAGTCGCGTCGGGCCGCGGGGCAACGTCATATTCTAATTTTGAATTTGAACTGAACTATCCAGTGCGTTGTGCTGCGGCCCGCCTGTAGTGTGCGATGTTTCACACAAAATGTACGAAAGTGATGACGGAGAATTTTTACAATTCGTTGCGTTGCGGCGCGACCTGCCCCAATCTGAGCTAGCCTTAAGGCTGGTTTTCCACCAGAGATGTGCGAGGTAGCTGGGTGGTGCGAGGATGCGTAGCGAGGCTGTGAAACGGTGTGAGTGTTTCCACCAGAAATTTGCTAGTAGTGAGCGGTGTACAAATGTAGCGCACATCCCTCGCAACGCATCCCTAGCATACATCCTTCCCTTGGTTTGAATGTACAAAAACCTCGCTCCGCCGAGCTGTTTCCACTAGAACTGCGCCGAGCTGGGTAATTGAAGTGATACTATTGGTTCTTAATAAATACATCCCTCTCTACGCATCCTCGCACATCCCTGGTGGAAAGGCGGCCTGAGGTGCTCTATTGTACCTGTCACTTTTCGTGCCAGGTCCTGTATCTAAAGAACATAGCTCCTGGAGTCAGTCAGGAACAGCTATTGGTGCTCTTCAATCAATTCGTGCTGGCCAATGGAGGGCCAGTGGATCTGCGACTGATGACCGGACGCATGCGCGGACAGGCCTTTGTGGCTTTCCGAAGTAAGTCCGTGCTCTAGTTGTTTTAAATAGTTGTGTGATTTTGCAGCATTTTTGTGCTATTGCGAAACAGTTATGTGTGCTGGCTTTGTAATTGTGTGCAAAGGTTTTATGCAAAAAAAATGTGTTTCCCAGTTTTGGTATTCATCATCTGCCTAGCTTTTTCCCAAACTATGTTGGGGTCGGCTTCTAGTCTAACTGGATGCAGCTGAATACCAGTATATTACATGGAGCTACCATTTATCTGACCTCCACAACCAAGTTACTGGATAATACCTCTTGGTATGGTTGGTTGCCAGACTTTCGGGCTTCTGATGACCCCTAATGACTGTCAAAGATCCTCAAATGACAGTTTTGGTATTAGTACTTAAAATATATAATATTATGTAAGTAATCTAAACTCTGAATTTACACAGCTGAAAGCATTCATCTGTATAATAGTTGAATGTGTAAGACTTTACCACAATGCTTGCGTCAAATAATTATACATATGTCTATACCTATAGAAAATGATCAATTAATGTATTGCCTGAAATAACTGTTGGATTGACACTGGCATGGCCACCATCAGGGATTTTAATTTTGATAACCCAAAAAATTTGTCGCTAATAATAGGTCTTGCCTATGAAATTGCCGTTTTGTATGAAAAAATTTAAACTAATTTTTTTCATGCATTTTTTATTTGTATTAATCGAAGTAATCACCCATGCAATCAATGCATCTTTGCCAACACAGTGGCAGTTTATTGTTGCCCTTCTTAAAGAAATCAGCTGGACGGGAGGCAACAAATTTTTCAAAGGCATTTTGTACTGCCTCTCCGGTATTGAATTTTTTTCCCGCCAAGAAGTTATCCAAATTCTGGAAAAAGTAGTAGTCTTTAGGCGCAAGGTCTGTTGAGTAGGGCGGATGACGGAGAGCTTCCAACCCCAGTTCTTGCAACTTGGAGACCGTCTGCTGTGCAGTATGAGGTCGCGCGTTGTCGTGCAGGAGCAGCGGAGACGAGCGATTGACCAATGCTGGTTGGAGATGTGCCAGCTTCTCCATCATTGTGTTCAGTTCTTCACAGTACACATCTGAAGTAATGCTCACCCCGTTTGGTAAGAAGCTGTGATGAATCACACCGGCGCTAGACCACCAAACAGTGACCATCACTTTTCTAGGGGTAAGTTTTCGTTTAGGGCATTGTTTAGGTGCTGAACCAGGATCCAACCAACTTGCTGAGCGCTTGCGGTTATCAAACAGAATCCATTTTTCATCGCAGGTAACAATGCGGTTCAAAATTCCTTCATTTGTGTGACTGTTGAGCAGTGCAAGGCACGTCTCGACGCGTACTTCGCGCTGGCGATCATTGAGTTCGTGGGGCACCCATTTGTCAAGCTTTTTTACCTTGCCAATTTGACGCAAATGGACCAATATTGTTTTGACGCTAACGTCGAAAGCTGCTGCTAATTCAGCCGTAGATTGTGTATCATCAGCTTCCACAATCGCCTTTAATTCGTTATTGTCGACCAAAGTCTTCGGACGACCGCGAGGTTCATTTTTCAGGTCGAAATTTCCAGAACGGATGCGAGCAAACCAATAACAAGTGGTGCGTTGGTTTGTAGTCTTAGCTCCGTAAACGTCGTTGATGTTGCGTGCCGCTTGTGCCGCGTTGCTGCCACGACGGTACTCATATTCCATAATTACTCGAATTTTTAACGTATCCATGATGACGAAAAAGATTGAAATGCGATGAAAATGTAACACTAATCAATAAACAAATGACTACTTTTGGAAAAAAAAATCCATGTTTTTAAAATAAAATTAATTTGAAATTAGAATTCTTAGCCAAACAAAAATTATTTTGATTTGAAATTGCCAGTACTGTAGAACGGCAGTTTCATACGTAAAGACCTAATAATAGTGGCGACAAATTTCGACTAGAAATTTGTCGCCAAGTATCAGAACTAATCAGAATTTGTCGGTCACTGGTTCTATATAAGGGTTTATAGGTGGCTGATCTGGACAGCATCTCCCCACTTGGCCACATATAAACTATTTGATCCAGCTCTTGGACTTTAAAATTTAACTCATTATATCTTCTAAACTCAGACCCGACTAAATCTGTGACTTGGCGAAAAATTGCGACTAAAGGAGAATGGGCATTTTGGTACTCGCTCCAATAGCAATCATTGTGGTGTCATTGGATAGGTCTTTTAATCAGGAAAAATATTTACTATGGCGACATGTCCCAAATCCTTGTCTGAAAACCACGGCAAGCCCCCAAAAGTTCCAGTTTTAGTTAACATCATAATTGCAAGTACGATAATATTACATACCTATCATGGTTGAAATACGAAAAAAACAATGTAAAACAACATTATTTAAAACGAGAAATGTATTGTGTTACTCATAGACTCATAAAAAAAGGAGGACTCCGCGCCACGCATATCGAAAGTGAAGCACAGTAAGTATGCCAGGACTGTTTGTACAAACACGCCTCGCGCACACATTTACATCATGCCAACCGGACGCCATTACGTGACACAAGCGACGGCGTCTTTGCAGGTACTCATATCACGCACACATAGATCGGTACGGTGCTTCACTTTCGATATGCGTGGCGCGGAGTCCTTCTTTTTTTATACGTCTATTGTGTTACTATTCATGCATTATATCGTGATATGATATGATAATGGTGAAGACTTTTGAAAATATGTTTTTTTACATAAAAAAGTAGTATTATCTTTAACATTTCTGTTTTTTGTTACAACGGTGACTATAGACCTCGGGGATAGGGAACCAGCCGCGGGGTGGGGTAGGTGGTGCGCTGTGCCAGTGGACAGCCTTTTGTGCCGCGACATTCACTAGTCGTTGTATCGTTCTGTGCGTGAAACGACGTTCCGCAGCTGTTTATTCTACCTAGTACTTATACCGTTTTCTTCACTGACCCCGGCGCCCCTTTTGGACATTGTTACCCGCTACAAATGTTTATCTTGGCTAGGGTTGTGGACTATTGTAGTGCTTATCGATCTAGAACATCGTTATGGAAGAAAATCGCAACTGTGTGATGTGTCGGCGAGGCCTACATCATGCTAGATACCAACAGCATGTTTTAACTGATGATCTTACAAGAATGCACCCCGAGTTTGTGGCTTATATACGAGAACATGCCGTTTTGGAGGTTAGTACATACTTCATTAAACTATTTCGAACTTCACCAGCTTCAGTTTTTCTTTTTAGAAGCGGTTTGTTTATATTATTATTGTCTGTTATATTTTTATACCTGAGCCATTACAAACGTGCGAATTGAGCCCTAAATCATTTTAATCGGACCTCTTGCTCGCACTTACAGGTCTTATTGAACTACTCTAGTGTTGTGTGTAAAAGTGCGTTTCCGACCGAGCTGCAAACTACCAGCTGCACGTGTTTATTTTCTATGTAGCGCGGTTGTATGGTCCGTAGCTAAGGGTGTTCGCTTCATACAAAAAAAAAAACACGTGCAGTACTAGCTACCTGCTTCCGAGCGGCATCCCTTTATATCAGTAATGACTTGTGCAGCTTTCTCACAATCCTTTAATCCTTTTATGACTCAGTTCGCACGTTTATAGTTCTTCTTATTAAAACACTTCTCTGACCACCTATTGTGTGTTTGCTATTGTTATCTATTCACTAAGCCGTCACATCGGCTATACATAAGATATATTTTTACTTGCATTACTTAAAATATGAAAACAATACAAGTATGCCATGACTTTAGACCTAAATACCTACATACCGCATTGTTTTAAATGTTTTCATAAAAATACAACATAACATCAGCAAGATCGTATTCTACCATTTTCAGGTAGAGTTCGACAACACACGACGTGTGTGTCACCGATGTTGGCAGAGAATTGACAACGTTGTAGGAAGACCACCTGTCATACCAGAAGTAGAACAGAATGTACGAGAGCTTCAGGTTCCAGACTACACTCGAGCTCCAAACACTCCAGGGCATTGTATCTTTAACACTTGCCAAAACGCAACCCGCCATCGAATACCAGAGACGATCAAGATTCACATTTTCTGTGAATATAAGTTATATATTCCTGACGGTGCTAGAGTATGTGGACAACAACTTGAGAGCAATGCTTGGGAAGAGCTGCCTCAATTCTGCAATGTCACACATAACTTCAATGCGCAACAGTTTAGGGACGTTTGTGACATGTTGAGAATGGCTTTAAATCGTAGACCTAGGCTAGATTTCAACACAAGAGGTGCTTTAAGCAACGAGGATATGTACTTTTGGACAGGACGCAAATGCGAACAGTTTGATTCCATATTAGAACAAACACCCTCACTAAGTGGGAGGTGCAAGGAGCCTCGAACTGCGTTAGGCATATATCTGACGAAACTACGTACCGGAGACTCAGATGAAAGACTAGCGACGTTATTTAATATGTCACGAAGAAAGCTGGAACGTTTACTAACTATTGTGCGCGAATGCCTCATGAATGAATATGTAATATTACACTTGGGAGTGGACCATATGAATAGAAACGACGTTTTAGAAAAGAACCTCACTATACCAAGAGGGTTATTTGGCAATGAAGAAAACAATAAAGCTATCGTTATATGCGATGGGACTTATATATATATATATCAATAAAAGATCGAACTTTTTGTTCCAGCGTCTATCTTATAGCCTGCATAAGTTCCAGAACTTGCTGAAGCCGTTTTTAATTGTGTGTTCCAATGGCTATATAATCGATGTTTTGGGACCATACGCTGCCACTAAGACTGATGCGAACATCATGAGTGATATAATGAATGATGGAGAAAACCCATTGCATTGCTTTCTTCAACCGAACGATGTCTTCATATTAGATCGCGGCTTCCGGGACAGTTTAGATGCTATCGAAGCATGGGGATATGAATCCTACGTTCCACCATCTAAAGACAGATGGGAGACACAGCTAACTACTGAGCAAGGTAATGAAGCTCGATCAGTTACACTATGCCGGTGGGTAGTGGAAGTGGTGAACGGGAGGTTCAAACGAGATTTCAGGCTTTTGCGGCAAAAATATTTTAATAAAACACTACCAAAAATGTTCATTGATTTTAAAATCGCCGCAGCTATGTTTAATAACTTCCACATACCCATCGATGACAACATTCACGCAGAGGCCTTCCTAAACATAATCAGGGAGAAAATTGATTCCCCGAATCTACTTTATGATTATGTTGAAAGAAAACATTTGAATCACCGAAGAGCGGATTTTCAAAGAATAGAAAGTCACGAAATACAGAACTTCCCACTACTGACGGAAGAACAGATTATTTTACTTTCATTGGGCACCTATCAACTGAAGCTAGCCCGATCCTACTGCAGCGAGCATTTATCAAATGGACTATACATTCTACAAGTATATAGAGAAAGCGCACTCCAAGATTTAAATGAATATGGTATAAACGAAGATGCTTGGCTTTTACGCGGACGCATACAGTCGCGTCACGTACGGTCAAGAACTTATTATTGTTATGTATTAGTAAAAAACAATGTTAATGAAAACGAAACCAATATCCATAACATTTTATGCAATTATTACTGCACGTGTTTGACCGGACGACGAACAATCGGCACTTGTGCTCATATAGTTTCAATCGTGTGGTATCTAGGATATGCCAGACATGTAGGCTTCACTGCTCCTGCAGCGTTCCTCAACGATGTCATTATTGTTGATAATAATGTTTAAAAAAAATAAATAACGTTTCTTACTTTTTCTATTTTTTTTTATTCCTGAGTGTTTATTCATTTTAGTATCTATTAATCAACAAACACAGGATTCTATAGAAGAAAATTATATAATATCACCATTATCTCAACAAAATGAAACAAAAACAAAAAAAAAAAAAAAATACTTAACACAAAATAACTCCGTTCCGACAGCAAATGGAGACAAGGGACTCGGTTATCATTAATCCTTGTAAAAAGACCTTTCCAATGATATTATTATGGCTATTGGACCGAGTACCAGGCTTCATATATTTTTGCCCATGATCCTTTGGGAGAAAACACATCTTCGCTAGTGCCCTAGTTTTTGAGATATAAATGTGGCCAAGCTGGGGAACTCTCTCCAGATCGGCCGTCAATGAACCCTTATAACTTTTGAACCAGTGACCGACAAATTCTGTGATATTTGGCGACAAATTTCGACTAACTTTTTGTGTTATTAAAATTAAAAACACTGATGGTGGCCATGCCAGTGTCAGTCCAACGAAATTACTTGCATATATGAATTGTCTGACAATAATCACATATAGTACATAAATGAGAGCTCATGGCATCTATGATAATAATATTAATACAAAACTTGTCTGTGCATCTAACAAATACAAAATACTTAGGTAAGGCTGCCCTATGCGTCGTATGGTAGATTCTTACAATCAAAACTTTATTGATATTGATATTTTTATATGCTCAAAAGCTCAATTCAAATGGAATGTAATGAAACTTCTATGTAGTGATAATGATATTATTAATTAATCTTAGTCTTTTATTTTTCTTCTTGTTATTTTTTATTGTATTATTATCGTATAATATTATTAATTCATTTTATTGCTCATCTAGTGGCACTCTTTACCATATTTGTTTTGTAATATGCGGATAATGTAGTGGGCGACAATACAACACTCCTTATATATTTTTTCAAAATGTTATATTTTATATTGTAGCCGTTTATTATCCCTTAATAAATAAAATAATATAAAAGTAATTAACACGAATTATTTGTTTAACAGGCGAAGAGCTAGCAATCCAGGCGCTGGAAGAGATCAACGGCACCATTCTGACTGGCAGGCCAGTGATTGCTGTGTTCGGCAGGAATACAAACAGGATCCAGGACGATGACGACAGATAAATCGTTTCCTTTATTTGTATATAACACCTACAGTTTATTTTGTTCCGACATGAAAGTCAACAGTAGGCAACGTTGCCAATAGCTTTCAAATAGTTCGCTGTTTTGATTAATTAATTGGTTGTTTTGATTTGGTAGGTCAGTCAGGTGAGGTCAAAAAAATCCACCACATCACACGAATTTTTTGACCTCACCTGACTGACTTACCTCATCTGACTAAAAATTCGAGCTTAGGAAATTTCTAAATGTTCCACATTTCCAGACTTATGATTTTTTTCTCAATGGTGGCGCTAGTTGGCAGCACTCCTCTCACCTAGCTGCACGTAACATATTGGTTAACATTCGTGAAAATTGCAAGATAAAACAGGGTCGCGGCCTTAGTACCGATTTTGCCCATTCGCCAAAAGATCCCTGTATACAACTATAAAGAAGGATTGGGCTGCTGGACACTGAATGGAAGTCCATGCTCCTTTCGTGTCAAATATTTTGCAAACATCTGACAATTGAAAAAACGGCAGGTACTCGCAACCGGTGCAAAATTTTTGAACGTGATAAAGCAAAGGAAGTATGCTAGCTGCATAGTTTCTGCCTACTCCCAAGGGGAAAAGGCGTGTATGTCTGAATATGTAATATAGGTACTATGCTGATTGGTAATATATAATCAAATGTATGGATGGATGTATTTTAAGGTCTGTATGAGTAGTTGTAGCAGGTACACAGATAATGTGCGAGATGCATTATTTTCAAGGCAAAATTATGGACATTAATATACATTACAAAGTAAAAAGGTCACATTAGGATTAAATCCTATCCTAACACTATCAATCAAAATAGCACATTTTGCACTATGATGGTTGCATTGCATATTCGTATTTACTCGTTTTCAAATCGATTATAATGCCTGGATCACATGTACCGAGTAGATGGGCGAGACAGTGAGACGAAATGTACCGAGCTCGGTACAGGTTGTACCGAGCACTCGGCTGAGAGCACTGTCTCGCCCATCTACTCAGTACGTATGATCCAGGCATAATAATATTAGGACATCCATACATGAGCCTAGTTTAATCTTTTAGCAAATTATATTTAAGGCTGGAACACACCGTTTATGCATGACTTCAGCTTCAACTTCAATATCAACTTTTTGATTATTGGCTTTTGTGTAAGTCACCAGAATTTTGGCAATATCACATTCTATAATATACCGTATACTATCCAACAAAGGGCCTTGTTTAGTGAAAAGCAAATCGGAGTAATAAACTTTTTAGTCCTTGAGTTACGAGTACTAAACACTACCCTGATTCGCTTCGCCGCAGTTGGGTAAAATAATGTGTCAGATATTGTATAAGTTTTCACACTCAATCAGGGTAAAACTCAGTCCGCCTCTGCACCTCATTACAAAAAGTTATTTCTTTAGTCCAAGTCCAAACCTTCGGACCACTTATTATATTTGGAACGTAAAGTTCTAAACGCAACAAAAACTTTTGTACAATAAAAAAAAAACAACAGACTACCAAAAAAAAAAAACACTACAAAGTGGAAAATAACTTTCGATTTCTGAAGTCGGTGTCTGGATGTTTTCTGCCACAGACTTCCGATACTGAAAGTTATTTTTCACTTTGTAGTGTTTTTTGGAAGTCTGTTGTTTTTATTTTGTAATTAATATATTTTTTATTTTACACTTTTTAATTATGCACGACGACGCACGACTACAGATCAAGCTATACAATTCCAGTATAAGCTGATCTTGCATTGTATAGGATTTCCTTACAATGCGAGGTCAGTGCAAACTGGAAATGTATAGTTTGATGTGTAGCCGTGTGTACCTACCCCAATTCGTATACCACTACTTGATATGTACACTCCTACCACAGAACTATAACTAAAGCATAGAAGGAGTGCTAAAATAGCAACTGAACTCAATACCTATATTTGTTTCATTTTGACTTATGGAGCCGCTATGATGTTAGAGAAGGACACGTATACAGAAGACGTTTCGAAATTTTGTAGGTAGTCATTCATTTTATTCTGACTAGTGATGTGACCCACTAATTTTCAACGTCGATAGATGTTACAATGACGCATTCTTATACGCTAAAAATAAAAACGTAGATACTAAAAATTTATAAATTACTAAGCATATTATGAGAGAATACAAAATATCTACATCGTTTTTTTGAAGTTCGTTCAAAATGAAACGATAACTACGAACTACTACGTTCGTCATTACAGCTCTTTATTATCGAAGTATTAACTTCTCATATGTAAGAGAAAAGCACGTTTAAGCCGTTGGTCCCGGCTGTCATTCGTGGATCTGTGACAGTCGTTACGGGTCGTCAGAAGCCCAAAAGTCTGACAACCAGTCTTACCAAGGGGTATCGTATTACCCAGTAATTGGGTTGTAGAGGTCAGATAAGCAGTCGCTCCATGTAAAATACTGGTATTCAGCTGCATCCGGTTAGACTGGAAGCCGACCATAGTTGGGGAAAAGGCTACGCAGATATACATATTATAAATTAAAGTCGCTTTTCGTGTCTGTCTGTGTGGCCGCGTTGTTCTTCTAAACTATAGATTTTTGATGCGGTTTTCACTTTTATTTAGAGAATTTATTCCGGAAGGTTTAATAAAAAGTCAATATTAAACTTACATAAAGAAATCTTGATGTTTTGTCAAGTCGTAGAAACCGTGCGAAGCAGGGCGGGTTGCTAGTATTTATATAAACGTAAAACAGCATCATTATATGGCAACCGCGGGCTTACAGTAGTACCTATGGCTTTCGGTTGACATTCGAGCACACATTGACATGAACCTATGGGTTCACAAGTTTATAAATGACGTTTGACGGGACCTGACCCGGCTAGGGTCTCGGAATCGGCGATGGATTCTTTCAAATTACTTTCCCATATTTGTTTAGATTTCATATAGACTACTCAATAATCTAGTGAACACGGCTATTCATACATACCTAGTAATTATTTTTATTTTAATACTTTATTAAAGAATAATGTAGGAACAGCATCTTCTTTAAGTCGTCTCCATTTCCTATCTTCATTTCTCACAAATTAATTTAGTGGCTGTGCTTTTTTGGAGTCCAATTTCGTCTACCAATACAATGTATCCATTCCTTTTTTTTACATCGTCTTTAGGAAATCTGTAAAAGAAAAGTATCGACAACATTATTTACGTCACTATGGCTGATCAAGATAACCTCAAGACAGTTTCCGAATATCCGCTAATAACTTGTATTGGAATAGATTTTACGTCTGGATTCCTTTACAAAGTGATTCACTAACATTTGTTATGTATTATTATTAGTTTATCAGCTCACATTCAACAAAACATTGAGCAAAAACTTGCCGATGAAAGGTCAATATTTCTTGTATATTTTCTTTTTGAGGTGAATGGGACTTGCAGCCCGGAACCACACAAGACATTTCTCCCCAGCATCCACACTCTCGTTTTTTGTACTTCTAACAAAAAATTCGTGCAATCTAATGATAGAAATATAATTAAAACATCGCAAAACCAAGGAAGATTACGAAAACACATAAACAATGAACACGCGAATAAGTCAAGTAGTTGAATGATCGAACTGTCAGACATTGAAACAAAGTACTATGAAATTTGGCCGGGTTTGGTTATAAATTATTATAACCAAATGCCAGTTGATCTTGTGACCATGCCAGTTGATCTTGTGACCATGCCAGTAAAGTAAAACAAAGAATAGATCATTTATCTCTTTCCTACATCCTTTATCGTGCCATAAGATAGAACGAGAATAAAGGTAGTTACTGAATTCTGTTTTTAGCCCTCCTTCTATGCTTTAGTTATAGTTCTGTGACTCCTACCAACTTATCTGTGAAATGGCGAAAATTGGAACTACGGCCGTCATGTTGAAATGTCATTCGATTGTGTCGACGCATCGACGGTGGCGTCCTCTTTCAGTTCACAGATAAGTTGGTAGGACTGTAAACAACAGTGACAAGAAGTATTATCAATTCTTATTTGATGACTTTTCTCTAGGACCACTAGTTTAGCCGGTACGTGTCTTGGAAAATGACCCTTTCGATATTTTTTATTTTTTTCGGAAAAAAGTGGTGTGGCTGACACTGGCATGGGCACCATCGGGGATTTTAATTTTGATAACACAAAAAAATTGTCGCTAATTAGTCGTTGGCCGCCAAATATCAGAATTTGTCGGTCACTGGTTCAAAAGTTATAAGGGTTCATTGACGGCCGATCTGGAGAGAGTTCCCCAGCTTGGCCACATTTATATCTCAAAAACTAGGGCACTAGCGAAGACGTGTTTTCTCCCAAATTAAGTCGCAAGTTTTCGCCAAGTTACAGATTTATTCAGGTCTTAGTTTAGAAGATATAATGAATTCAATTTTTTAAGTATAGTCCGAGAGGTTTACCGATCTGAAATGAGAACGATGCTCAAGTACTGATTCTGTGCCAGAATTTCGCCGTTTTTCGAGCACCATGGGAGTAGCACAAGGTTTTCAGTGTTGCAAACTTGGATAAAGACTACTCTCAGGGGACCTAACAACTTATAACAGAATCGTAGTTACATGCGCGTGTGCGATGTTTACATTTTTTGTGTCGATTATGACGGGGCAATTGTTTTTGAATGCATAATGAAGCATAGGATTTGGTCCAGCCATAAATGATAGACTTTTTAAAAGTTTATGTGCGATTTTTTTCGAATGGCTACTTTATTGTAGCTACGCGACGATTATAATAATTTGCGTGCGTTTATGTGTCTATTTGTATATTAGTGTACGGTGTATAGAGGGCAGCACATCAAGCTACCCCAATCTGTCAAATTTTCCCAATTGAATATGAACCTTATTCCTTTGTGGTAAAGTTGAAAATCTATCAATGAAATTTGACAGATTGGGGTAGCTTGATGGGCTGGCTTCTGTACCATCTGATAAATGTAACATTAACTCTTAAAATGTCGATTGCACACCATGTGTACAGATAACAATAGAATTTCAATTGTGTCTGCTAATTAGCGCGCGACGGGTTAAGGGGGAAGTGGAAGTGCCAGGGTAGGCCGTGAAATTCAAATTTTCTTACATTTTTTGCAATTAGCAAAGTCAGTATTATAGTTGTATGTTTATTAAAGTATGTTTCGTGACCTTAACAAATATGTATTTACAGAATTATAATCATCAGAATCAGTAATACAACTTCTTAAAGTTAGTATACTTAATCCTCAAATGTCAAGATTTCATGAAATAGTCCTTCAATAGGATTACTTTGTCTTAAATAGTTGGTGTATTGATGACTTTAATGATTATTAATTCTGTAAATACATACTTGTTTCGACTTGAAAGAAACGTAAGAAAATTTGAATTTCGCGGGCTACCCTGGCGCTTTGGTATTTTTGTTGCATAAGTCGACGTTCGCACAGACGTAAAAAAATCGCGGCGATTTTTTTTCGCGCACTGGATTTTCAACGCTCTGCTTAGCGCCGAGTGGAAATTCAACTGTGTTTTTTCGACGCGCTAAAATATAAACTCTGTTATTGTTAAGTTGGATTCTCAACGCTCGGCTCAACACCGGGAATTGAAAATCCAGTGCGCGATAAAATCCCGCTGCGATATTTTTACGTTCGTGCGAACGTCGGCTAAACTATAGTCTCTATTTAGAATGATCATAATTTATTACTCAATAACTGAACCGAGTAAAGTTAGTATGGCTGTGGTCCGAGACTAAGCCATTCAAAATGTATATCTGCATGTATACATACAGGGTCAAATGAAATTAGCTAGCTAGAAACTCCGCAGACGAAATATTTATCCATATCTAAACGATAAAACAAAAAAAAAAACCGGCCAAGTGCGTCTCGGACCACGCACAATGAAGGGTTCCGTAGTTGGGATGAATTTATCTTAAGAACAAACTTAACATTGTAGTTGAAAAACATGTTCTCCCATACATTCCAACTGTAAATGTAAGTTTGTACTCACAATATTGATAGATTTACCATGTTATTTTAAGACCACAGACTTCTTATAGGTTTTCCTGTAATCTACAGGTAAAGATATATTTTCTGTATTTCTTTCAAAATTTTAGGCTCAGTAGTTTCGGAGATAAGGGGGGGGGGGGGGGAATGGTAAATTTTCGTCTATTTTCTTAAATAACTTTAAAACATTTTATTTTAAAATTATAAAAAAAATATATTTGAGACCCTCATAGTAATAAGCCCTTTCATTTGACATGCCACATGGTGTAGTTTCCAAAACTTTTTTTTAATTTTCTTATTTGCCCTTCAAAAGTGACCACTATATTCAAAATTCATTTATTTACTTTACCCGCCCGTGTTTGGGTCACAGAAATTCATATGTGTACCAAATTTCAACTTAATCGGTCCATTAGATTCGGAGCAAATTGGCTGTGACAGACGGACAGACAGACAGACACACGAGTGATCCTATAAGGGTTCCGTTTTTTCCTTTTGAGGTATGGAACCCTAAAAATCTGTTTTGTTATGTTTTTTGATTTTCTCAACTCATACTTCAACTAACTACTCTACCAGCGGTCGTTGACCCCAAAACAAAATATCATGAAATATGTATTTTTTGTTTTATCAAGTTTATATATTGATACCAATCCCGTCTGCGGAGTTTCGCTAGCTAATTTAATTTGACCCTGTATATTTTATTGTGTAGCGCTACCAGTCTGCTTAAGTGATAAATTAATTTAGTAGCAAGGTTTGTCTATATGCTCTAAAATAAAAAATATACTGATTATACATAAGTGAAATGGGATTGTATTTAACACTACACCTTAGTTGTAGGTTATATCTATCTACATTATTGCACTGTATACATGAAATTCATCATAGATGTAAGACATGAATATTAGGCTATCTGATTCATCCTTATAAAACGCAACTCTGTCTGTACCTTAGTGCTCCTAACTTCTTATTCAACTTCCTTGATATTGTTTACCCGCTTATTATTTCATACACTAGTGCTAACGTAATCTACGTTATGATCAGGGAGTTCTAAATTCACTGTTATGCTCTGTGTCGTCTAGGTTTAGCGTGACTGACACTGGCATGGCCACCATCAAGGATTTTAATTTTGATAACACCAAATACCAAAATTTGTCGGTCACTGGTTCAAAAATTATAAGGGTTTATAGGTGGCCGTTCTGGGGACCGTCTCCCCAGCTTGGCCCAATTTCAATCTCAAAAGCTAGGGCACCTAGCGAAGATCTGCTTTCTCCCAAATTTTGTCGCTAATTAGTCGGAATCAGTCGCCAAATATCAGAATCTGTCGGTCACTGGTTCAAAAGTTATAACCAAAACACAAAACAAAACACCAAATAGACCAAGACCAAGGTTAAATGTTTTCAAAGAAGTTTAAGCCTAGTAATTTAAAACATAAAAACATGTATTTAATTGAGAATTTATCTCTCTGACATTTCTAAGGACTTAAGACCGACTGTGTAATATACTTCTAATTTTGTCGGTAATAAAAATTTCTATTAATATTCTTACGAGCTGGGGTTCGGGATAAATAAATTTATGCAGGTTTCCACCAAAAACACACTATATTTAAATAATCACAAATACAGTAATCAGAAACTTTTAAGCAGAATCACCTAAATCACTTGTAGCTCACTGTTAGTCCACTGGTGTTCACTGTTTCGCATTCCTAGCTGAACTGCCTTACACCGTTTTTCGTTTTTGTGAGTGACATCTCGCAGTTGACCACTGGGGTTCGAGACTGCTTAATTAACCGAGCGTCTCCTGTGGGAGCTTTAAGCGAACTTAAAGCCTCCGGCCAGGGCTTATAAACTAAGGTAAATTATTAGGCGACTGAGCGTCGCTAATAATAGAGCAGCCAGACGGGGCAGGCTGGATCATGATGTGGGGGTTAAGTGCTACAGGCTCAGCTGTGCCCCCAGCAGGCAATTGCCTTACACCGCTGGCAACCTTCTATTTATATGAGTGTAAGTTCTAGAAAGTTCGAGTACATAATTCGAGAACATTTTAGTACTTACGGGAATGATCTAGAATGCTGCAAAACGACACTAAAACAACTAGAAAATTCTAGAAAGGTTTAGAATGTTCTAGAAACATCTGCCACGAATCGACGTATTGTGTAGTTCTGCTACTCGATAACAGATGGCGTTAGCGTCTACGTAATACGTATCGTGTAGATCCGCTACCGTAAAACGGGGTGAATAGATAGGTCTTCGAACTTTGGTATCGATTTTCGTAACGTTGCAGAACTGATACCCATGTTTTAAAGCATGTATTTATTGAGTCTTAGGTCAAACTATTGAAATATATTTGTTTCTATTCGGATATGTTTGTAGTTAATAAAAAAAGACACAAAATATACGTGATTTCTATTTACCACCCATCAGGGGACAATAAACACACCTGAGGGGTGATTAGAAAAAATTCGTAGGGCTGCCTCATAGTAGTTTCCCTGAATATTTTTTTAGGATAAAGGCAAGCAAAACTATAATTTCAAATAGAAATCATCAATGATAAAAATGTAATAAATTTAGGGAGTATCACGAAAACAAAACTAAAAAAAATGCACTTGACTTTAAAATAATTTTCTTTATATTAAATCAGTCAGGAATTATAATCAATATCACTCAAAATCAACAATTATTTATAATAATTACTAATATCAACATATCCTAAACTTGAACTTCAAACTCGAATTAAAACAAAATAATGCACTTTGCCTCTAATATTCTTCCATATTAAAATTAAAAAAGATAAATAATCAACTATCAAAATCAGTCATTATTAAAAATGAACATAGCAACATCATCTAAACAAACTTAAACATCAAACTCAAAAACAAAACTAAAAATTGCACTTTGACTTAGTATAATAACATTTTTATATCAAATCAGTCGTTTATAAAAAATTGTTACCATCCTTTATCAAATTATTAAAAATTGTCATCGGTCAAATCCCTTAAAATATCTGCATCATTTTTGTAATAACTTCCTCGTCGTACAGGTACTTCTTTAATATTTTTAGTGCTTTGAGTTTTTTCTTTTTTTATGTTAATTACAGTATTTAAAGGTATTTTTTTACACTTACGTAGATTCACTCCACTAGCATTCTCCACTTTTTGTACAGAAATAATTTTAATTTTCTTATCTTCGACTTTTTTCTCTTCCCTTTTTTCTAAAGCCTTGCTATTGCCATTTTTACACATCTCACCCTGTAGCGGCTCTATGAATTCACTAAATATTTCTTCTGTTCCTATATCAGGTAAGTAATCTATGCTAGATACACTTTTATCAATGTATTTGTTAATAAGTAGTTCTTCGTCGTCTTGTTGTTGAGAATCATTGACAACAGCATATTCATCCACACACACTACAGGTAGTAGATTTATATCTATTTCTTTATTTTTTTTATCTGAATCTAACACAGTACTTTTAGATTCCCTCCTATCTTTGTTCATCAAATCTATTTTCAGTTTGTCTATTAGTTGTTGTACTTCTTTTTTCTTCGTAGATTTACTTATTATTACGGTTTCAGGGTCAGTGTTTTCAATTTCTTTGTTTTCAGAGTCGTTACTTTCGGGATCGATACTAACAGATTTTCCAGGAATAACTATTACCTTCTTTTTTTTGTTACCTTGTTTACATATTTTTACTGTCTTATTCGTAATTTCGTGTTCAGATGTACTTTCTAAATTATCATCATCTATGTTTCCTAAACTTTTTCCAGATTCTGCATTTAATTTTCTTTTACGTGTTGGTTCCTTAATGTTCATTGTGCCATATCTCATTTCTTTAAGTATTTGCAAGACTGATTTGTCAACAGCATATCTTGATTTATCAGGATCTTCATTTTCGATATTTGGGAGTCTTGATAGGACTTGATTGCGATCAACAGGAATAATACCTGCTTTTCGAAAACCAGCTTTAAGGTTTGTCTCAACGTTCTCTGACAATTCATTTATAAGTACTTTTAATAGTCTTGGGAAGCATCCTTTCGGTACTGAAGCTTGGGTTCTGCCATCTGTTTTTTTCCATTTTAATAAAATGTTTCTCCATGCAATTTTCATGGGCCTAAAAAAAGCGATGTCTAGGGGCTGCGTTAAATGGGTAGAATTTGCTGGTAGAAATATAAATGAAATATTATGTTGTTCACAGATTCTAATCACTTCTATTGATATATGAGATGATAAATTGTCACCTATCAGAACCTTTTTGCCAGATTTATCTTTAAAGAATGGAATAATAATGGACTTAATATAATCTTCAAAAGTGGTGCCATCAATCCATCCAGATGCAGTTCTATTGAAGCGTGCACCTTTAGGTCCACCTGTAGACCAAGTATCATAAATATTGTTGGCTTTATAAATTACATATGGAGGCAGAAGCTCTCCTGCAGCTGTACCAGCCATCATTATGGATATTGAAGATTTCGACTGATTAAGAACTCTTTCAGGGTACTTAGTTCCCCTTTTTACTATAACCTTCTTGCGTCCAGGGTCATCACTGAGGTTCGTTTCATCATAGTTAATTATATTTTTTGGATCAATTTCTTTCAGTGATTCCTGCCCAACTAGCAAAAACGTCGTATAATTCCAGTCTTATATGACTTCATGTTATAAAACGGTTATATATCGGTATTTAGTTAACTATTACGTTAAATAGACGTTCATCTTACGACGTTTCAGTCACCTGACTTTAATGTCTTATTATAAAGTTGAGTAAACGTTTTCAGGACTAACTTATACGACGTCGTATAATGGAAGCAGTGTATATGTTCAGTAAACGTTTTCAGGACTAACTTATACGACGTCGTACAATGGTGTCAGTGCATATGTTGAGTAAACGTTTTCAAGACTAACTTATACGACGTCATATAATGGTGTCAGCCGTTTAACTTTTATATAACTAAAACACCGCTTAAAAGTTTGTGCGGGACCTTTATATATTACAAAACTGTTTTAGTCATATGGAAGACTAATTAAGACTTGTATGAGACTAAAATGTTGAATTTCAACGGTAGTACATAACTTTAAGTAGACTTTTAAATCATCTATAGGTCAAACCCACACTTTAATTAAACCATTTCTATTTTATTTTGTCATTCAAATTAAAAAGTAAGTAATGATGAGAGAAATCTAAAGTCAGCTGATAATGGCCGGGGCGTCATGGTCTCAAGGAAAAGTATATGCGACCTTTTTGTTATATTAGTGTATTATAGAGGTCGCCATATAACTTAGACAAGATGGTTGGAGCTTTATTATGAAAACATATCTTGAATAATTAACTAAAACCCTTGAATTACAAAGAAATAGAGGAGGGCATTAAAAACTTGACAACAACACATATATACATTGTCATAAAACTAAAGTTCCCTGAAGAAATACCTATCACAATTAGTATTATATCACACTAACTTAAATAATGTAGATACAATAATAGTATTTTGAAATCATGGAAATTAACTTCATTTACTTTTTCTCTTATTCTTTCATACACGCACAATATTAAACACGCGAATCAAAACGGTTGTCGTTGATTCGTATTGTTTGACACTGTACAACGTCATTACAACTGCAATGTGACATACGCGGTCACATAAGGGTCTCATCACAACAAGTATTGGACCAAAAAGTCGGTCTTTGTACTTTTATTTAACTTTTATGTAACGTTCAACGGTCATTGGCTGACTTCTATATACCTACTAAACGATATTAATGTCGTATAATTTGGGCCCTTTTCGCGTTTTTTAGACGTTTATATGTACGTTTTTGCGACCAATCTTAAAAACGTAAATGAAAATGTAAAACGTTATCTTGACTATTATAAAACATTAATTTGTTAGTTGGGTGTAACTCCCCAAAGTATTCTTTAATTGTATCGGGTGAAACTTGAGCCCTCGACTTTTTTATGTTTTGACACATTCTCAAAGAAATGGAATTTTGATGCCTTTTTAAAATCTTGTGGTAAAATCTGGTCCAGGCATGTTGTTTTTGAAACGTTTGTGTGTGATACCTAGATTATCCAAGTACAATTTAATTACAATTCTTAAATCATAAGTGTCTAATGGATAACCCCAATTGCCACAAATATTTAAATAATTTACGATGTGGTGTTCTGTGTCATCATCTAAAGCATTCTGACCACCTTGTGTTTTCATAGTTTTCCTATTATGTCGGTATAGCACTGATTTGTTTATGCTATATTTTTCTGCAATAGAGGCTAATGAACACTTTGGAGTTGTTTGAAACTCTTCCAAAGCTTGTTTAATTGTATTAGGGTCATATTTGCGATACTGCTTACCCCGTGGATCGGGCTTATAGTTTCGAGGCATTATTGTACCTGAGAAATAAAACAATGTAAATATTAACAATAATAAATGAAATACCTTATTAGTTTATGTTATACATTTACGAATGAATTAAATTTAAAAAAAAAAATACTGAATGGATTAAAAAATAATCAAGAAAATTAAAAACGCTTTAAGTAACTAAAAGTGAAATTTGAACTGTGGACAACCACTACAAACTTTGTGGCAGCCCTGACATAATCATGGCTAATCACCCCTCTTTCGTAACTAATCACCCCTTTGCTGTGTCTATTAACCATATTTGCGTGCCTATTAACCCCTCAGGCGTGTCTATTCACCCCTTTCGTGTATCTAATCACCTCGAAAAATTAAAGAAAACAAGACTACGAAATAAGAACAATTTTATATAATAATGCATATTCTTACCTTAATAATTATAGCACAATATATTTATAGCTGCACTGACCGTAATTTGAAGAAAACTTTAAACTATTATGACCAAAATTCACCAAAATACGGAGGTTCAAACTCACTCGTACTTAACGACTTTTTTTGTTGTCAACTTTGACATTGAGTTTTGACGGTTTTAGCAAAGGTGCCACAAATAAAAAGTTGCCAGACTAAGAAAAATTACACCAACAAATTATTGAAGTTGCGGGTTTTTTATTGGGGATACAGAGTTTGCCATAAAAAACGTTAGAATTAATTCCAAGATTTTTCTCTATTCCCCCCGTCAGTTCTATTCACCCCGTTTTACGGTACTCGATAACAGATGGCGTTAGCGTCTACGTAACGATAATATATTAATAGAAATATTTTTTTCTTGGCAATTTTTCGAACTAGCTCTTGGACTATACCTTAAAAATTGAATTGATTATATCTTCTAAAATTAAATCTGTGACTTGGCGAAAAATTGCGACTAATTAGCGACATAATTTGGGAGAAAACATCTTCGCTAGGTGCCCTAGTCTTTGAGATATAAATGTGGCCAAGCTGGGGAGATTCCCCCAGGTCAGCCAGCTAGAAGCGCTTATAACTTTTGAACCAGTGACCAACAGATTCTGATATTTGTCGACTGATTCAGACTAATTAGCGAAAAAATTTGGAAGAAAACAGATCATCGCTAGGTGCCCCAGCTTTTGAGATTCAAATTGGGCCAAGCTGGGGAGATGCTCCCCAGACCGGCCACCTAATCGGTGACCGACAAATTCTGATATTTGGCGGCATATTTCTACTAATTAGCGGCAAATTTTTTGTGTTATCCAAATTAAAATCCCTGATGGTAGCCATGCCAGTGTCAGACGCACCTAGGTCTATTAAATAAGAAGTAACAGTTAAGTTACAAGCACACTAAAGGTCAGACGGACAAGCAAAGAAAAGTTGCATTGTATATTATGTAAGGAAAGTATCATTATATTATAATGATAAGTGTTTTGATACGAATTTTGCTGCATCTCTTTTAGTCTTATGTGAAACATAAAGACGTTTTAATGTATTATTTCTCTTTCATCGTATTATATGATACTCGATTAGGCTCTATTGCGGCTACGGCGACGGAAAATCTGGATTATATGATCATTACGACCAATGGTAGCTTTATTAAACGCCAATGCTCGTATCAGTTGCCGTCATAAAATGCGGCAGCGGGACAACACGGGACTCCTTACTATTCACCTTTACTCGCATGTTTTATTAATGTAATTTATGAGTCTCGGGTTTAGTATAAATAGGCTAACGTTCGCACGGACGTAAAAATATCGCGGCGATTTTTTTTCGCGCACTGGATTTTCAACGCTTTGCTTAGCGCCGAGTGTGCAAAATCCAACAGTGTGTTTTTTCGACGCGCTAGAATGTACTATTATGTACATGTATATATATGTATGTATTGTTAAGAAGGATTCTCAACGCTCGGCTCAACAACGAGAGTTGAAAATCCAGTGGGCGATAAAATCCCGCCGAGATTTTATTACGCCCGTGGGAACGAGGGCTTAGTCCGTTGTTTTCTATAGGCCTGTTAGAACAGAGAAACTCGCTCAAGACTCAAGGATTACTTAAAACTCGTTTAAAGCCATTTGATTGGTTGAATAGTTTTAGTGCTAGTCTCGAGTTAGTTTCGGGTAGTGATTACTCATTAATTCATTATACAGCGAATAATAAATAAAATTTCGAATAGAAGCGGCCTATTGCTCGTTTCGGGGCGTATTATACTCCCTTGGTTTCCTTGCGAAGTCGTAAGTATTATCTATGATTTCTTCCAGTCTGTTTAGTTGGTCAATGGTGGGTTGTATCCAGATAAAGCTGCGGGCGGCTTACTGTCAAAGCCGTAGTCGCGTAAATGTGTTTGTAGCTTTAGATGTAGGTACTTGTAGTCATTCTGTGCAATATCATGTATAAGTCGTTTGAATTTATGTAATAAAAAAAAACGTAGGTTGAAATAAATCACTGAAATGATGTAGTTATGTTTAGTGACAAAACAGGCACTTATTTAACCTTTTGACCGCCAGAGCAAAAACACATGAACGTGCCCTCAACGCCAAGCCACAAATTCCGCGCAAATACCTACGAAAAAAATAGGGATTCCAATACTACATCGATATTCAATTGTATTTTTATTTTCGTCTCCGATTTCATAACATAATGTCCTTAAAACATTGAAATTTAATTCAAAATTAGCCTTGCTCCTACTATATTAATAGTTATACATTATTTACAGAGTTGTATAACACTGTAATAACAGCTATGAGACGAAAATGTAATAACTATAGACACAAGTTGACACAACACTATTCTTATCTGCTGTCTTCTATTTGTGACAATGGCGTGGACGGCCCACCATTTTTATGACTATTTCGCTTCCGAAATAAGGATGTAGCAACGTAATATCTCGCTTGTCGATGTGTTCTCGTACAATATTATTTTAAAAAGTACGTCAGACCACACTGAATGAGTCGTAGTATAATATAAACAAATCGGAAAAATTTCGCGCGCTGTCACGTTGACGTTTCGGACAAATTACGTGGATAGTGTATTATCCACGGACGTGTGAGTGGATAATGCTGTTTTACCCTCGTACCAAATTATATCTAAAATAATGCGTTGCAGTGGAAAGTTTTTAAACGATCTTTGAAGTACATTTTTGATATTATCTAACATGCGCTACATCACTAGCGGTCACATATTCACGACAGTGGCGTGTGAGAACATTCTTTTTTACAATTGATTTCTTACTTTTTAATTCCCATTATTCAACCCCATTTAAAGCGCTATTTAATTCGTTTAATAGAAATAAACAAGGATTAGAGCTTCTATTTTAAGGTGATATAAATAAAAAGGCATTAAAGTAATGTTCAAATTGTTTATTTCGTGTTTTTGTATACCGCTTTTTCTGTCACGTATTCACGTCGTTGGCGTCCAGGGACAGTTTACGCTTGTCACGTATAGGTGACACTGGCGGTCAAAAGGTTAATATATTTCTTGACTTAATTACATTACATTTAAGACTATAACCATTAATCTGATATTTAATGAAAATAAAATCTTATTAGATGTCTCAAAGTATGTTTTATTTTATCTTATAAAGTTGCTAATTTGAAGCCAGTATTTGCTACAGAAAGTATTATATTACCACTATCGCACATTCAATGTGTACATGAAACTTTACTCGTTATAAGGGTTCAGCGTGACTGACAATCATTGTAATTTAAACCTTATGTCAATGTCGACAGAAGTCAGTCGCGTGCTCGTTTAAAACGAATGTAACAACAGTTTAAGAATTACATTTTTACACTTGTTTAAAAATTCTAATAATAATAAGTTGCATGTGAATAACTTGGGATTCTGAACTGCTGATTGATAACAATGATGAATGTAATATTGTATTGTAAAACTTACAATATAGAAGATGATACTATACATTTACACTAGAGCTAGTTGCAACCAAGTCTGAAGAGTGAAATAACCTAATTACTTGGCTCTTTCAATATTATTATTGATTTACTAAGGTTCGGTTTCTTGATACGTAGTTAACTCAACAGTAGTTAAAAATAGTAACTATCGTAAAATTATGGCAAAATGTGAACCAAAAGACATGGTATGAAATGGGATTAAAATAATTTTGCTGCCCACCCTGCGCGCCCCCGGCTCTAAAAAACGCTCTCGGAGTAGAGCAAACAAATACCACGTGGAGTTGGGGTTGGCTAACTCGGTTCTGTGAAAGTTTTTGAGCCTAATATATCTTAAATCGGCTGGTCGGGGACAAAAAGAACCAAACACTTACACGACACAACACTTCGGGACCGAGATGACGCACGGCGACTTCGGGGACGCCATGGTGTCAATCAATCGTTGCAAACAGGAGTACGATAGACGCTCTCGACTGTGTACATACGATGAGCGTCAAGGACAACAGTTGTCCTTGTCACAGCGTAATCCGTTACCAATGGTCTTAGATCTTTATTATTTTTAATTTTATTAATTACATTATTTGCTTCATAATTGAGATCATTACGGTAGCAGCTATTTAAAAATTAATTAATGTTAAAAACTTACATTAAAATCCGTTGTCACTTGTGTCTGAACGTAAAACGAAACAACCTGGGAGTGAAATTCGTACATTATCTGTGGTAAAATGTCAATTAATTTTTTCGTATTTTTTTTAACTTGTTTTTTTTCCTCAAAAGTGTTCTACATGAAGATATCTGTACGCAAAAAATGAAGCTTCTTACGAGTTGATTATAACAGTGGAGCCACAATGTACAGTCTCCTTAGTTTATGTACTTTCATAAAAATCTAATCTCTTCTCGATTCACAGCAGTTTCAAATAAAAGCCCAGCCTCCATATAAAAACATAGCAAGTCCTTTAACCATTAGTTACTATTTTTAACTATTAGTTGAGATAACTACGGATCAAGAAACCGACCTTTAGAATATCAAAATTTTATATAATTACAGACAGTAATTCCTAATGGAAAAACCCGATAACACTGATATGGGATTCAAACCCAGGTCCGTATGCTCAGCAGTCGCACTTGCGACCACTATTCCAACGAGACAGTCATACATAACATACTAAAATTAATTCTTACACAAAAGCAGTCAGTTCTCTGCACTTTCACTTGTCACTTCCAATCCAAATTCCGAAACTAAGTTTTCACTTTGTAGTCAATTTGGCTACATTATGAAGTGTTAAAGCCGTTGCGAAAAAGAGATGCTGCTATCCGTACTGTATAGCTCCATCTCACTCTCACATGGTTCTAAAACGACATAATACGGGGCTGGTCCGAGTCCTTTCCAGAGTAAGTCGCGTTAACACAGCGTTCACTGAGCGTCCTTGTTTGAGGACTTGCGCCGTCGTTTGACGACGCGTTTTGGTGACGATCATTCATTCTCTTTCTTAGGTTGTGGCTCCTCCTCTGAAATAGGAAAACTATGCGTTAATTTTGATCTTACAACATTGCATACACACAGTATTATAGTTAGTGTTCTTTCCTATGGAATAACTGACAGATGCCATACGGGTGCGTTGCGTCGTGGCATTTCAATTGCCACGCTTGCTCGGTTCTAAAAAAGACATGAGGATTTAAGGAGGATGCGCTAAGGTAACCCGCGAAATTCAAATTTTCTTACGTTTTCTGCAATCTGCAGGTCAGTGTCAGGTTGTATGTTGATTAAAATATGAGACGCGGCCGTAGCTAATATGGCTTTACAGAATTATAATCATTAGAATCAGCAATACAAATCCATAAGTTAGAATTGACCTCAAATCTAGCGATTTCATGAAATCACGAGGCGTCTCATATTTTAATCAACATACAACCTGACAATGGTGTCGATTCTGTTGTGCACAAACTAAACTTAATTTAGGCTATTGCTAACTTTTTCTCTCTATTATGACAAGAAAGAGACAAAAGTAAATTAGAGCTGTCAAATTAGTTAGAACTAATTTTTCCATAGACATTTAGACGACACGTAAAAACATGTCGACTAAAAACACGGTGAAGCGTAAGGCGTGAACTAGTTTGACATCTCCAACTTAGTTCATAGCTATAGCCGTCCTTTTCTCGCGCTGCCTGTTAGTAAAAGATAGCGATTCTCTAATTTTAGTTTAGTGCGTTCACAAGAGAATCGGCACCACTGACTTGCAAATTGTAAGACGTAAGAAAATTTGAATTTCGCGGGCTACCTTAGCGCATCCCCCTTAATGTCATTTAGAACCGAGCTAGCGTCATTGAAAACGTGTTGCGCCGACCCCAAGTAATATGGGATAAGGGCAGGAAGATGATGAAGCGTCATTGAAATGCCACAACGCAACGAAGCAGTGTGGCATCGCTCTGACGCATCGCAGATTATTAGGTTAAGTTACAGAGGTTTATTTTATGCCAAATAAGATGGGAACAACGATCATTATTCTTTCCCTAATACTTCTTCGCAGGAATCCGAACGACAAGCTAGGTATCGTTTAACATGGATAAAAAAAAAAGGGTGACGACAAGGAAAAGGCTTCAGAATATTAACGGGCTTTATTTCTGTTTTTACTACTAATACTCTTTAAGTAATAAGTATTATGTACTATCGACAAAACGGACGCCCTTAACGTTGCTTTTTGTATACACTGATTCATTGAAAAAACCCTGTCCCTATGGTCCTTTGTTTTACTTTGTCATAAGTACATTGCAGCATGCAAGCAAAATTGATTTAAAATAAAAAGTTTGTCGATGGTACAGTCAGCGTCAAAAATATCGGGACGAACACACTGTTCAAAATGATCACAAAGAAAATTAAACTTTATCTCAATTAGATAAAGTTCTTGTCAGAATGACAGTTGTCGTTTGCTGTCTTCATTCTGAAATATTCCTTGTGTCATTGAGTTAATATTTAATTTTCATTGTTATTTAGATAATTTTGAACAGTCTGTTTGTCCCTATATTATTGACGTTGGCTAATCAAACTCAAACTCAAACTCAAAGCATTTATTTCAATTAAACCAATTACAGGCACTTTTGAATTGTCAAGGGGTCGGTCAGTCAGAAAGATGAAGCTAGGCGCCCATTCCAAAGCATAGTAGGTACCTATGGAGAAGAACGGGCAAGAAACTCCACGGACACTCTTTTAAATCAAGATATGGTTACAAAATAATGGTTACATCATTCATGTTGAAATTTCATATGTGAGAACGATGCAGAACGTTAAAAGCGTCCTTAAAAAAAAAACAATTCAAATATTTAAATTA
Organism: Cosmia pyralina; assembly: GCA_946251885.1. NCBI lineage: Eukaryota > Metazoa > Arthropoda > Insecta > Lepidoptera > Noctuidae > Cosmia > Cosmia pyralina. The sequence continues at coordinate 12,012,638 of OX276342.1, read as the reverse complement.
AATTAAAATAAACCCTGACCGCTAAGGTATGCCCAGCCTTCACTGACAGCGCTTATTCACGAACCTGACGCATGGATTGGCTAAATGATCCAACACGCGCCACCATCAGCGAGACATTAGTGTGAGCGTCACACACTCTCAGTCGCCAGGGCACATTCAAGTCAAACAAAGACGTACCCAGTAAATGGTAGCTTTAGAGTATGTACATAGTACTCACACATGTGCTATGCAATTAAATAATACAAAGGAGATTGAGTCTATACAATGCAATGATAGTCTTACAATCTTCAGCATCTCCAACAGTATCTTCAAATGTTAATTAATTAGTTGTGGTTGTGGAGCAGGACCAGCATTGAGCCAAGCATTTTTATCGGTTATGTAATCCCCAAACTTATAATATGCCTGCCTGCATAGTGTGCGTTCATCATATGAACTATCTACCGATAAGAAACTAGACCCTGTAAATATTAAGAATGATGACATTTCACTAACTCCAAGGTTTTTTTTGGTATGGACCTTTCACAATTGGCTCCGGAAAGCCTTGATTGCTTAACCGGGCATTGGCGGGGCCAGAAAGGCCTCTCGCTGCGTTAATAAAATTTTAAGTATCACAGCTAAGGGCGTCCCATAGTGTGACTCGAACCTATGCTTAGGGCGCTACTGGTTACTGAGCAAGTGGGGGATTTGTAGCATCGGATTATTATTATTAGGGACGGTTTTTTATAGCTACTTGCTCCGCGCGTGCGGGCGGGGTCGGGGGGAGAGGGGAGGGGATCAACTCCAAGGTCTAATCCTATTAGTCTTATATTACAGACCCTGCCGTAAATACGGCACATAAAAGTACTGTACATTTAGTTCCACTCACGTTTCCCTTCATGCTGGTGATGAGGCTGCTGCTGATGATGATGCATCTGATGATGCGGCGAGTGCGCGTAGTGCTCAGGCGCGGGCGGGCCGGCGGGCGGCGCCGAACCGGCGTAGTACGCGGCGTGTTGGTACGCCGCCGGGAACGCGCCCGCGTAACCACCGTAGTAGCGGCCACCGTATGCGCCGCCGTACGCACCTGAATATTCAAAATTTTATTAGGCTTTATGTTAACTAATAGGAGTAGGTCAAAGTGGAAAGAGTGAAGATGACAGTGGTAACAGACGCACAAAACAGAATTGAAATAATTTGAATACAAACTGAACTACAGTCTGATTTTTATTTCGACGGAATTCTGACAGCTGTAATTTTTTGACACTAAATAATGTTTGTTCTCTGTATTCAACAAGCATTAAATGGACACTAACTAAAATATTAATTTTATATGGCTAAATGGAAAAAAGAGTAAAATGACATTTTTTTAAATTTAAATATTTATTTACATATCATTATCACTAATATCATCATCATTGGCTGTCTCTAGTTACAAGAATGCAAGATTTAACAAACAAAAAGGTATTCCTAAAAAAGGTTTGTAACCTATGGATTAGTGGACAGGGATTCCTGTGAAAGAAAAATAATTTATATTTGATAATAAAAAAATCTGATTACCATTTTAAAATTATCAGTAAATTTTTATGTTTTAGTTTTTCTCATTGAAACCTTAAATTCAAGAAAGCTTTCTTTTTTAATTTCGCTTAAATCCGTTCCGTTTTTAGTAGGACCGCTTTATTATTGGCAACACTTCTGAAATGTCAGAATTCCGTTGAATTAAAAATCAGACTGTAAGGATATCGAACGCCTAACGTTCGCAGTCATGACTCAGTAGGAAATGCCGTACTAAATATTCACCGTCCTATTCACACGTTTTTATGTCGGAGCCACACCAACGCCAATGGCCATTATCGCCATAAACATCGCGGTAATTATTCCGATAATTATCGCGATAAATTGAGTGGCCACACTTGAAGTCGCCACCGAGTTATCGCTACGTCAATCGGCAATGTGAATGCCGTGGCTACACCTACGGCTTACGTCCATCATCGCGATAATCAACCGCATATCCCGTTGGTATGGCCCCAACATTAGACCGTGACTGCTACGAGTCTTGGCGATTAATAAAGCAGACGATTCCTTCTGGATGACTTCTAGATATAAATGTATTATGGTATGACTGAAACTGTTGTACCGCGTCTTAGGTATGTGCGCGGCGAGCCGGGGTGGCAGTGCAGGCCGCTCAATCGTCAACGCTGACAGAGTCCCACCCCCCACCTCGTCGCGCATTCTCAAGGCAGCGGTTTTGATCAAACTATGCCTAGCTTTATACCATTTTTTTTACATAATTATAAAGGGTGTCTCAGTAAGAGCTTTAATTTTAAAAATAAAATTAAATGTAATTAATTTATTAAACGTTTTATTTTTATTCATCATCATTTTAGCCAAAAGACATCCAATTCTGGACAGATTTTTTTCTTAATATGTACAGAGGAAGTAATGACATTTACACATGAAACAAAATATCGAAATAAAAAATAATCCAAAGAAGTTAAATTGCATCTTCTTGGCGGCTAGTTTTGGTCTCCAAAACGAGAGATGACACGACCTGGAAACTTTGTTTGCATGTTTCGCGTGCAGTGTGACAAGTGGTGCCAATTCCGTCCGATTCTTGACAAAAAAAAGTCTGAAAAAGATACACGTTTAAGAGCATTGGTTCCGTACGGCATTTCAAACAAACTTTCAAGTCCTTTTTTATCGAAATGAATGGACCGATTTTAATGAAACCTCATATGCATAAGCAGCATACGTAGGTCTAAAAACTTAGTTAAGAACATTTTCGAAAAATAGTGTTGCAGCTAAATTCGACCGATTTTAAATATTCCATAGAAACAAAGATTTCCAATTATCTTTTTTTAAATAAGACATTTCGAAAATGTTCTTAACTAACTTTTTAAACCTATGTATTCTGCATAATTATACGTATGAAGTTTCATTAAAATCGGTTCATTCATTTCGATAAAAAAGGACTTGAAAGTATGTATGAAATGCCGTACGGAGCCAACGCTCTTAAATGTGTTTCGCGGCGCCGCGCGGCGCCGGCTGCAAATCAAAGAAGAAATTGCACGCGAAATTCGTGAAATCCAGCAGCCCTTACTGCAAAATTCCGTCAATTCCTGGCAAAAAAGCAACCAACCAATATTTTGTTTCATGTGTAAATGTCATTAGTACATGTAGGTTCCACATGTAGACAAATCAACGCTAGTACGTCTTGGTCCTTCTCGATGGCGGTGGAGTCTTTGGAATCCGGGTAGTTTGACGTATACGTGAACAACTTTTCTCGTATGAGAATCATTTTTAGTGCAAATTTCCACGTAGAGCAGTCATCTAGGCCGCAAAAGGTTCTTGATGGCAAAATTAGTGACTGGGCCCGTAACCTTTAGATGAAATAAAACAAGATAACTTGGATGTGAAATAAAACCGTTGTTTGCACAGAGAAAAAAAATTGTATTGACTAAAAAGTTTTTACAGTATATCTGTACATAATAAAAAAAAAAATGTAAATAAAACATTTAATTAATCTATATTTTTACGTTTTTAAAATTCAAGTTCCTAATAAAACACCCTTTATTTGATTTATTTACCTGGAGGCGGCGGCGGGCCAGCGTGTGGCGGTCCTGGGTGCGCGGGAGCATTGGGGTTCGGCGGCATCATCATCGCTAGTAGGCAAATAAATCAGTGAATATTTTTATAAGTAGGTAAAAAATGAACTTTGCAAAATTTAAGAGGTGCTTTAGGAAACCGAACTAAATAACTTTTACTATGGGACCAACTTTGTAATCGCAAAAAAAACCCCTGTCCCATTCAGTTTAGAACAGTAGGTAAACTTTAGTATGGAAATAGCCGATTTTTTTTCGCGATTTCAGATTTGTTCCCATAGTAAAAGTTGGAGTATTTTCTCTTTCTTTCTTTTCTATTTTTTCCTTCTTTCTTTTGTATTTTTTTTTCTTTTTTTTTGCTGTTATAGCTGAAAACTTAGTTTAGTGAAGTTTTTTTGCGCATAAAAATCCGTGAAGTTACGTCAAATAATTTAAAAAAAGTCCAGTCTTTCAGGACAGGATGAAAGGATGAATTCATGGGCATCTTTTAAGGCATCATTTGCTCATCAACATGAAAAACTATTCTTTTCGCGTCATTGTCAATCATCCGATTATTTTTACCGCGATTTCAGGTTTAGTTTTTATAGTAAAAGTTGTTCATAATGATGAGTTTGAGTACAATGACCCCTTAAAAGTATGCCCATAAATTCAATTTCATCCTGTAGTATAGTAACTCACGGTGATGTGGTGGCGAGGTGATGTGCGGCGGGAGCGCGGGCGGCTGTGCGGGCGGAGCGCCCGGGGCTACGCTCTCCTTCAGCTCTGGCTTAGGTACCGGCTTCTCTTCTTTACGATCACCTGAGATACATAGAATAATTAGGGGATTGTTTGAGCTTTGGAAATCCACGACATTAATGCACTGACAGAATTATTACGAACAACCCAACTGCATATTTACAACACAAACACATACCCTCATTATCCGGTCCATTATTAGCAGCATCTTCAGGCTCCTCCTTCTTAAGTTCAGGCTCTGCCTTCAACTCTGTAGTGACCCCTTCGGCCTTCACTTCCGTAGTAGAAACCTTATCGACTTGTGTAGGCAAGTTCGGCCCGTTCGTTTCGGCCTTGATTTGGGTCTGGTCTTGCTCCATTGGCTGTAGAGGGTAACATTAAGTGGTCTTGAATAAGTGTGGTAAGTATAGAACTTGGTATTGTGATTGTAATTCCAAAGGACGCCGTCATACACACATAAACTCACGCCTTTTTCCCCATGGGAGAAACTACAGAACGCCACCTGCTACGATCCTTACATACTCCTTTTGCTTGGTACACAGGGTGAATTTTTCAAGTGGGTGTGGATGGTCAAATTCGAATCTGAGGAATATTGTAATGCTGAATGCAGTACAATCCTAGAGACGTCGAATCCAGCTATGTATTGAAAACAATGGTCATCATTTTGAACAATTAATCAGTCAAGGTTTAATAGGTAGGTAACATAAGAAAAATAAGAAAAGTATTTTGTTAAAAATGAGCTCTTTCCTTTAGTTTGCCGTATGTCATTGCTTCCCAGAATTCGATACTTATTAGTGACACTCGAATGGTGTAATAATACAGTTTTTTTTTTCAAAATCAACGGTTCTGCTGCCTGGCCAGAAATACTGAATTTTTCAAAAATCCAATGATGCAGTTTTAGTTTTCATCAAAATCGAACCCGAGACTCCTTTGAGCACTTTTCGCTATTCCTCATAGTTCCGGATTTGGCCATCCACGCCTACTTGAAAAATTCATCCTGTTTATTCATACATCTGGATAAACACGCACGCCGGTTGCGAGTGTCGGATCGACGCCTGAATGATTTTTCATAGTGTGGTCGAGGTTTAAAAATTAAACTTTATATTGATGTGTAAAACTTTTAAAGCTCATGATTTGCAGTGTAGCGAGGTGCAAATGTTGACTATACAACAAACAAAACAAATATACAGTTAAACCAAAAAAGGTATGCGCTTCGGTAATTTTGTTTTCCGAATTAGCACGAACGTTGCGCCAGTCTAAGCACGGAAACGAAAGAGGTCTTTGACCCCAAAAAAATTTATCAAATTTCTTAACTTATAGAATCAAGTCATTTATTCAAACTAGGCTGAGAATCAGCACTTTTTGAACGTCAAATAACGAACTTATACTTTAATAACAACAAAAATAATTTGAGAAATTGCTTTTTTATCGTTTTTAGATATCGATACTGTAGAGAATGCCTAAGGCATTAAGTCCGCCTTTGTACATTTTTAGTGCGAAAAGTTTAACCCTTTGACTGTAAACAATGTACTAATTTATGAACCCAAAACCCCAGGGGAGGGGGGAGGGGGGTTAGTTGCGAACCCCATAGGGTTCACAACTACTGATGATGATTTTATTCCATCGCATGATGTTTTTTTACGTTTACATATATATGATATAAGCTTATATACCTATTATATAAAGGATTATTCCTTATGCACACCCAGGTGTTCATGCGACGTTCAAAGGGTTAAATAAATAAATAAATACTCATTCATTACGTACGTAAAGTATCACACAAAAAAAAAACTGATATTTCAACTTACACTACCGTCAATGATCCCAAAAAAATTATCAAATTAATTATTTTTTTGTCTTAGCATGTTTACATATCCATCCCGTCTGCGGAGTTTCGCTAGCTAATTTAATTTGACCCTGTATTTTAGATCTCAACATCGCGCGTTCGTATTTCCCAAGATGGACTGTGATTCCCGAAGCGCATAATTTTCTATGGAAAGCTGTATGTGTGCTAGCTTAGGTTACCTCATCTTTCCTGTCCACGTTGAGCGGTTGTGTGTTGGAGGTGACGCCGCGCCGCATCTGCTCCTGTGCTCTCTCCACCATGCGGGTGAATGTTTCTTCGTCCACGGCTGGTTTGCAGTGCTGTAACAACATATGCATATGATTAACTATGTTAGTAATATTAGGAGAATCCCAATAATAATATTATTACAGTTTTGTCGAAAATAAATAAATATTGTTTTTTCACGTCAAGCCGTTGGTCCCGACTGGCATTCGTGGGTCTTTGACAGTTGTTACAGGTCGTCAGAAGCCCTGACAACCAGTCTTACCAAGAGGTTACATATTAGTTACACAGTTACTGGTTTGTGGAGGTCAGATAGGCAGTCGCTCCATGTAAAATACTGGTATTCAGCTGCATCCGGTTAGACTGGAAGCCGACCCCAACATAGTTGGGAAAAGGCTAAGCAGATGATGATGATGATTCAGCTGCATCCGGTAAGACTGGAAGTCGATCCCAACATATGTAGTTGGGAAAAGGCTAGGCAGATTGTTATTGAAATAAATGTTGTTTTATGCTCAACCATTTTCACAAAGTGCTTTTTTATTTACCCTCCTAAGTTAGGGGGCCATGTTTTTTATTTGGCACAGTTAATTTACGTATTGAGAAATATTCTGCCACGATTAGCAATCGAGCTTGGCCCATTGGGCCACCGAGACAGACGCGACGTTATACACGGTGAAATTTTAAACGTCAGCGATGGTTAATATGGTAGTAGAAACATAATGACATAAGACCCTTTTTTTTGTATCAACCTTCGTTTGTAAGCGGGTTAAAATTTCTGTTTATAGATAAAATTCGTAAGAAATCGTGTACCTTCTTGAGTTCCTCCTGGAAAGCTTCGCTGCTCTCAATGAACTTGCGCTTCTTAGCTTCGAACTTCTCTTCGATCTGCTGCAACTCATCCTCCAGCTTCTTCTGATGCATTGTCAGAGACTGCACTTGTTTCTTTAAGATCTGCCAATGTGAAGTGAGAAATAGTTACTAAATTAATGAAATGAAATACATTTTAAAGTTGTTTAGATTTGGTAACTTTACGCAAGGTACTGCATAGTTGAATGCCTAACAATAAACGTTTATTATAAGAAATATTTTATTTTACTGTAGAAAATCATTGATGATGAATTAGGAAGATATGGTTCGCACTCCTAGACGTGGACCGCATAAATTGTGCTCACGGACACAATTGACCTGTCACACTCGAACTGACGTTTGTGTAGCACGTTAAGTAAAATTACCGTAATCGTCTAAATAAGCAGCAACAATGCCTTCCTGTGTTTTCAAAATGTGCACAAATAGTTCAAAAACCAAAGACAAGTTCCACGGGATTACTTTTCACTTGTGTGAGTACATCCAAAAATGTTAATTTGTTGAAAATTATAATAATATTTAATGTTTGCTTCGCCATGTTTGTGAGAGCGAGGTAGACATGCAATGTCATCCATAATCGTAAACTTTCGGCGGCTAACGCGTTCGCTTGCACGACAGCGCCGGCTCCTATCTCTGTCCTTGTCTATCGGTAACTGTAGGTTTGAGACTGTGATCACAGATGTGTGAGTTTCGGTACATGTAGTCGTGCGCCGAGTCCAGGTTTAGTGATTGCGATGTTAGCGCCTAACATATCTTCCTCTAATTTATCAATGTAGAAAATATTACATTTATTATGTATAATGTGTGTTATGTGTATGTATAATTTACTATTATTACTCATAATCCTTCAAGTAAACTTAATAAGAAGGTAATATGCATTTCTTATGATTCAAACTCATGACTTTAAATGCAGGTCGACAACCTAACGCTTCCAAAATTTAAATTATCCGCATGTTCACAGGAAGTCAACCAGAATACAGGTAAGGGTAGACAGATATCCTTATCTGTAGATAAACATAGAACTAAATATAAAGAAGATATTTGCTGATTTTCTTGCCTACCTGCATTCTAGCTGTGGTGACAACAGACCGGACGTCTGGTACAACGGTATCAGAGAATATCTCGTTGATCAGACGATGGTTGCGTAGGTACCTTGCGTAGGCCACGTGCTTCACTGACACGCCTTCGTCTGTATCTGAAAATGGAGTAAGTACAAATAGTTTAAGTAAAATTGTTCTTTTCTGGGGTTGTAGAATGTAAGGTCAGAGGTTAATTTAAATACATTTGATTTGATTTCAATTTACCGGAACATGACCAGAGAGGCATTCCTCTTATTTTTAAGAATGTTCGAATATTATAACAAACTAGCTGCGCCCCACGGTTTCACCCGCGTAGACCGGGATAAAAATTAGCCCATGAAGCCATAGCCAGCCATTAGCCATTTGTTATTTTTTTTTATGGTCATAATGAATTAATCAGTAAAATATGCTATATTGTACCTAGAACAATGTTGAGACGTGAGGCGCGCTCTTATCCACTATTTGCTACAACTCCCTGCCGCACAAATGCAGGGGAGAGAGCGCCGCTCCAGAGATTGGTTCAGGCTTACAATAATAACTTTAATGATATTGATGTTTTTGCCCTATCTAAATATACATTTAGACAACAAATTATTAACCGCCTTGCTCATAAATTTTAATTATTATGTACCTATTATTTAGACATGCTGGACAGGCTAATTAATTACTGCTTAATTTTGCTTAATTTTCCCAACACTGTCTTTTTTTTTTAAAACTAGTAACATGTGGAAACGTAGTGGATTGTACATTTACTTATAGCATACTGTGTATCTAGATTTAATATACAATGTACGATTGTCTGTTTTCCAAAATAAAATAAAATAAAATTAATCCAGGGTATAAGCTATACCAAATTTTATCAAAATTGGTCCAGCCGTTTGACCGTGAAGAAGTATCAAACATACAAACACACACACAAACTTTCGCTTTTATAATATTAGTGTGGTTACCCGTCGTCCCAGACCAGGAAGGGACCACGGGGCATTTTTGTGCCCGTGGTCCCTACGAGAAATACAATGCTGCCGAATTAAAATGTTAGTCCAGAAAAAAAATATTCGCGTTGTGGCGGAATCTACATCGCCACATACGAACGACGCGTCACTCCTAGTACAGAGGCATGAATAACAGGGTGTAAAATTCACTCATCCTCCATAGAACAGGGAGGATCCTCCGACCAGACGGGTATCGTGTCTGATGAGCAACTGCCCGACGGTTGATGTCGGGATGTTGTTTATATGCTAGTCGCGCGGTAAACTCTAATTGCGCGATGCAGGATTGCGTGACGGCAGTGTGACGCGTAGTTCGTATGTGGCGATGTAAATTCCGCCACAGCGTCTATAACAAATATGTAGAATTGCCGTTTTTTGGACTGATTTCCGGCAAATCTACTTACTACACTAAGCCCCCGTTCCCACGGGCGTAATAAAATCGCGGCGGGATTTTATCGTGCACTGGATTTTCAACTCTCGTTGTTGAGCCGAGCGTTGAGAATCCAACTTAACAATAACAGAGTACATTCTAGCGCGTCGAAAAAACACACTGTTGGATTTTGCACTCTCGGCGCGAAGCAGAGCGTTGAAAAGCCAGTGCGCTATAAAATCCCGCCGCGATTTTATTACGCCCGTGCGAACGGGGTGTTACTATATTTTAATTCGGCAGCACGGGTGATAAACGATTTTTATCAACATTTCTGTATACTAGCTGTGTGCCCCGCGGTTTCACCCGCGTAGACCGGGATAAAAAGTAGCCAATGTGTTAATCCAGGGTATATGCTATATAAATACCAAATTTCCAATAGAGGTAGCTGACACCCTGGATTTACACATAGAATACTTTTTAGTATCCCGATATTCTTACGGGTTCGAGACTTACGCGGGGCACTGCCAGTAAACAATAAAAAATCAGCATAAATTTACTGATATCTAAATATGAATGTCTTTTGTGGTAATACGAGGAAGACTGTTGCACTATAAATATGGGTTTTAAGGTAAACCAACCAAATTTAACTAATTTCTACATTATAGGAAGTTTTACATTATATCGAAAGACATTGTAAAGAGTTTACACTATATGTTAGTTTTAGGTCTATTGTAGTACACAGAGGAGTAAGAATAACGATCTGTAGTAGACATTAATCATATTACCTTAGTCAATATTATGCTATTTAGAACTGTATATCTACCTTCTTCATCCTCGGCAGGTTGTATATCAATTCTTCTGTCCTGTTGCTGTTGTTCCTTCTGTGAGCTTCCCTTCTTGCTCGAGCTCTCTTCTTCAAGATTACCTACTGCTGACACAAAGTATGTGTTAGGGACTGAACCGAATGGGCCGATACACATAAAAACGATGCGATGTCAATGCCAAAACTTAGTCCATTTATACTCCGTTATGCCGAAATGTAACAACCAACATCTTTCCTTACATTTTAGAAAGTAACCCTAACGATTTTGGATAATCAATGCTGATTTATATTAAATCTAGTCTAAAATGACTTTGCAATGTTTTTGCTGGATTAGAATTGGATGATGGAATGATTTGAAATATCAGACCAGTGAAGTTTTGTGGGTTGGTACATTTTATTTTTGCGTTGCGACTTTGCGACGTCGAATCGCTTTTATGTGTGTCGACAGTATGAGGGCAAGAAGATAGTCAATGAAGCAACATACATAGATGCGTGATGAGAACTATTCAAATGATTATCACCATGCAATTTTTCAAAGTGAAGAGTGTCCTATTTCCTGAGGCGTTATAACACGTAAGCTATTTGAAGCTACACCTAAAGACAATACATTACACTTATGTACATAATAGTACTACTATCTGTCATTTTATAATGCAAAGAGAAATTAATCGAAGACAAAAATATTTTTTTTTAATCTCCATAACATAAGCTTGACTTAATCATTATCTAGACAACACAGAAAAGCTCTGGAAAATTATCACATTGACTTTTAAGCGACTCTAAAAAATTGCCAACATTTTACATGGCAACACCATCAAACAAAAAAAAAAAGATTTACCAACAACAAAAACTCCACAGACATGTCTACATGCATTCTTTATCCCTTACCTACAGCCTTATTTTTCGCCGCTATATACGCTAAATATGCAGGCGAGTTGTGGTAGGCCTTCAGACTCTTTTCATACTCCAACTGTTGTCAGATGAGTCCCGTGCGTGCAATATATGAGGTGGCGTGCATGTGAAGGACAAAATAGCGTTACTTGAAGTGCGGGTTAGTCACGTTTTGAATTTGGAAGTGAGTGGACGTGTTTACCAATTATTTTTTGTTCAAACATGGCAAGAATCTGACTAAAAGAAGAATGAATCAATCAACCATCCCTCCAATAAGTTAATTTCTATAAACCAGAATACAATAATGAGGTTGGATTTATTTTATCCATGATTTAACATTTATTGCGACATGTGCACCACATTTCCAAATCAGGAACAAATAATCTATTAACACAAATCTCCCACCGGGGAAGGGAACGGACCACAGTTCTTTTAGCAATGGATATAATGGCTGTACCCAAGTGCGGTAATATACAGTGGCTACAATGGTACCTAGCAGTGGAACATGATGGCTGATGTGTTCACACAATGGTAACCAAAGTTTATGTGTGATGCTTTTGCTGTTTTTGTGCCTTTCTAGGGAGTTTAATTCATAGTCTTTTTGGAGGCTATTATTCGAACTATGACTAACTGTAGACTAAACTATTTTTTAGCTTTAATTTAGTGCTTAAGTACTAAAGGTGATTTTACATTTTTTAAATTTAGCTCAATTTTATTTTTATATTTAATAATTATGAGTAGTGCAGAAAGACCAATAGGGATGTAATTGATCTAAAAATTGAAATAAAATATCTATGGAAATTAAAGATGCAGTTGGAAACGGGAAACCCAAAACATAGATTAGATTAATTTTTCCATGTCTTCATGTTTATTTTTGAACTACGTACTTATCATGTTTTGGAGGAGAAAATTTGTCACAAATATAACAAATAAACACAAAACAGCAAGAGCTAAACCTTGAAACCCTGTGTTAAATAAAACAAGCACTGTTGTGATGGTGTGGATTATGCACAAATTTGTACCCTGTGAGTAGGGCATAGGGTTTGTTATTGTACCTCTGGTCTTGTGTGCCAGCCACTGTACATAGGCGGGCGACGATTGGTAAGCTTTCAACATTTCTGTGTACTGCGCCTGGATGAAAGAGGTTCGTCAAGTTTTGTGACCCTCTTGGGTCAATATTTGGAAATTATTAAAATTTTAGGGCAAGTAAGTGGCAGGTGGATTGATGCTATACCTAACGCTCCATCCATCAAGGTATTCAAAAAAGTTGTCAAGAGTGGTATTTAAAATATTATTTTTCAGTGAATGTATGTACTTTTGCAATATTTTTAATTGATAGTAAAACCACACAGTAACAGTAATTTGAGAAAATGCTCAAAACATTTTCTTGTAAATACAATCAGCCTGAGAAATGCTATACATTGTAGGTAGGTGCATACTTAATACTAGTATCAAATAGAAAGAAAGATATCCATACCTTCTCAGCCTCATACTCATCAACATATCCAGCCTTTTCAGTCTCAGGCAGGTCCCTCCACATGCCCCCAATAATTCTTCCAATCTCCCATAGCTTGAGGTCTGGGTGGGCAGCTTTGACGGTATCCCATACTCGGCGGGAATACCTCATGTATGGCATCAAGGGCTTTTCTGGCGGCTTCGGGGGCTTTGGTAGGCCCGCGCCCTGCAATATATAGTGTATTAGTATTTGGTATTGGTTGAAGGGAATATGTGGCTGACAGTTTTTAGTATTGGTGTTCATAAAGATTGAAATACATGAGATTGATACATTATACACTAAAGATATTTTACTAATGCTACATCACAAAAAAATAAACCAGTATTAAATTATGATGATCTACCAATAAGACACACAAAATATTACCCAATATACTCGACTCACCGCGCCAGCACCCTTGCCGATCTTCTGCGGCTGAAATCCAGGATGTGAATGTACCGTGGATACAAATGGACTGGTCTTATCGTCCTTAGCAGCCGTGGCAGTGGCGCCCACCGCGGCCCCTGCGGCGCGCCTCGCGGCCTCTGCACCGAAACGCTGTTGCTGGGGAGTGGGCCAGCCTCCGTACCCCCCCTGGTGGCCCAGCGAGGGACCACCTTGGTATTGCGGGTGGTGGTACTGGTATTGGTTATGGTGCGGCGGCGGTGCATTCATACCGCCTTCAAGCCAAGCAGCGGGGCGGCAATACAATGAAAGAAAAAAACAAAAAGCATAAGGGAATGGGACAGGAGGGGGCGGGGCAAACAAAAGATAATCAAATGCAACAACATCTAAATAATATCAAATCATAATGTTAAGTGGAAGTTATTAGTGTGAGCGAGCAGTACTAGCGTAGTATTTAGTAGGCTTAATTAGCGTATAGAATCAAGAATCAAAGAACAGACTGGTGTGAGACGATGACTTGTGATGTGAAAACGAGAAAAATTTTGGTGCAATTACAATTTTAAATCCCCACAGAGTACCTATTTCCAAAACAGATGAGGGTGTGAGAACAATTTTGAAAAATAAAAGTAAATCAGTTTGTAGCATTACCTTTCATCATACCGAAACTCATGGGGGGCCCCGCAATCATGTAGTCTGTTTCAACATAACAAAACATGAAACAAAACCAACATAAGAGTAAAATGTAGTCTAATGCGTAAAGAACAAATTAAGAGAAAATAAAAGTATGTTACTAATGCATATACTTTGAAATAAACAAGCATAGAATTGGAGTCATGCTGCCGAGGGTCAAAACAGCAGTTAGGTACCAGCAATACCAACTCTCAGCCCTGCTAAGCTTGCAAAGGCATCGAAATCAGATACATGTTATACGTAGTTAGTATCTAACAACATTCTAGAAAAAATATTAATCAAACATTCAAAGAGAACAGTTTCAAATGCTGTAAGTGTGTTCCGCCAAACTGTTATCTATGCTTTGCTATATTTTTTTACATTCTAATTATAAAAGTGTGTGCATGGAATACAAACGCGGATTGCTCTGAGGGCTGGGCATCGACATCGATGTGTTTTGTTTGTAACTGTTTGGTGCAGCCATGGCACGGAGTCACTCTGAAACACATACAGTAATATCTAGCTAGGTGATGTGTTAGACCACTAACTAATGTACCATATAAAAGTTTTGCAGTGTTAATCTTGTTGCAGTATTTCTAAACTTGTAAGAATGAATTTTAGCCCCTTTGGAATTCTAAACAAGGAACAAAGTTTAACTACTAGAGTAACGTTAGATTTCCTATATTATTTTTATAAATTGTAAGCTTATACTAACTTTACTCTAGTTGTTCATAAATTAAGTATTTGGCGGATTAACAATTCAGAAAATCTAAAATGCGGACGACTACCTGCCGGTTTGCAATCAAGAATAACTGTTATTCCTAGCTTGGTGGCTTACTTTAAAATACAGCTACACGTCTTACCTGGTGCTATCTATAGTTTAAGGAGTTTATTTGCTCCAATATCCTGAAATCAGTAAATAAATTCTATTTAACCAAAACAGGGACAAGCGTCACTTTCCATTCCAGTTAGCAAGACGCCATGTTAACATGTCATGTTTACGTCAGCCATTTTGTTTCCATTGACACTATTTTGACATTTCATTTCACATTTTAGGCGATTATTGCAAACGTTACAATTTAGGGCTGAGGCTGCACTAAGGTTACAATTGCACGGCTTTTAGCCGCAAGATTTGTGACATGAAAAAAATGAATGCGAGCGCCCGCACGGGCGGTTTTTTACCGTGATAACTTTCTTATTCTTAGCGCGATGACTCACGCACCGGTAATTCTGGACGCTTCTCGGACGAAAAACGGACTGTATGTGGTATAGACACATGCACCGATTTCCGGCGCTCCGGACATTTTATTTTCAGATATATTCCACACGCCAGGCAGTTCACTTGTACTTGTAGCTATGAACCAGTTACTTATTCTGTATTTTTATTATTGATATGAAGAAGTAGAATAAAAAGTTTTAAAAATCGTACCATTTGGATGGGATCCCACCTCATAGTATCTGATAATAGGATTATTATTATTAGGATTAGGATTATTGGATTGACGAATATTAAGATCGCAGTCGATTCAGCATGTTACGTAATGTATTCAACTGAGAATCCCGGATTCCCGTACGGAATTTCTATGCCATGTTTTGCCGCGCATATACTTTCACAGGGTTCAGTGCCGGACGGATACATAGCAGACAGCCGGCGCGGGTGATTCCGGTGGTGTCCAATTTTCCGTCCGGTGTGGACCGAAATCGCTTTGAGTGTGACAACGCGCATACAACTTCAAACGAATTAGTAACTCTTTAAGGACACTAAACGGCCATATCATTCATCATAACAATAAAACTTCTATTTTGTCTCGTTCAGAGCCCTTGAAAGCGTTAATAATATGTAGATATGTACCGCAGCGAGTGCTACAGTAAAATTCAAATTCATTAATTTGCCTAGAATGTAGGTTCACAATGTAGATCTTAAAACTTTAATGGTCCCTTTACATTCTACCATTAAATTATGGTGTGCAAATATTTTTGTCCTGCACAATAATAATATATTAATTAATTAATTCTGACATCCGTCCACTGCGCCCTTCCACGCCTCGAGACAATAGTTTCATACAAAATAGTGGATTTTTTGCGTTGATGTGTCCCGGCCCGCCAGGCTTGTGGTACCTAGTGGATGCCTAACTTTAGACTTAATAATCGACTAACTAGTAATATTACCAGGGGCCGTACTCTGACGTGGAAAAAGATGATGGATCCATTATGGTTCCAGTGAGAGAGAGAGAGAGAGAGAGAGAGAGAGAGAGAGAGAGACGGAGCTATAGCACCATCCTTTTTTCTCAACGGAATCACGATGGATCCATGATCTTTTTTCACGTACGGCCCCTTTTTTTTTCTGGATGGGAAATCAGCAAATGAAAGAAAGAAAGAAAGAAAATACGTTTATTTGCGGTAAACATGAAAATGACTTCTCCTGCTCTGACTGCACCCGTGTTCCTTCAGTTGCCTGTGCCACGGCCACGGTATCTCTTTCGAACAACTCGCAATCCTGGCGGCATCGGCTCTGTCGGATCATCATTGCTGACATCTCTTTGAGGCGCGCGTGGAACACAACGCGCCGTCGACCCGGGTGTGGTCCTAACCGGACGGCGAGCTACCCATTGCTCACCGTCCGCAAGCCCGCGCCTAACCGTAGGCCGATCCCAGGCCACGGGGCCTGGGATCGGCTTTAGATTCCCGCCGCCCAAGGTGTCTCCTGGGGCGACTAGGGGCGTGAGGTTGCCTCTTCCCCATGCGTTCCGCTTCCTCTTCGCGAGCATTACTGCTTCGTAGAAGGAGGTGACGGCCTCCCATGCACTCTCGCTCCGTACCATAGAAATATAGAAAAACATTCTTTCTTATATTTATGCTCCGAACCATGGCCTGTCGGGGTAGTATGGCCCCTGTGATGCTAAAGTTAATCATTTCAATGTTTAAAAAACTGGCTAAGTGCGAGTCAAACCACGCACAATGAAGGGTTCCGTAGTTGAAAAGAATTTATCCCAAAAACGGACTTTTTTCTTTACTTGTGCTGTGAGACCTTGCTTCTTGCCACATTATTCTAGGTCAACGGGAAGTACCCTCTAGGTTTTGATTTACTTGTGAGTATCAAAATATGTCGCATAAATGCCCGTATTTTTTTATTGCATTGACATGTAAGCTTGATTTTTTTAGGACTATAAGGGACCATAGACTTACGAATTTGATATGATACCTCCACGCATTCCTGAGAAAAAGGGTCTTGACAGACTGACAGACCGACAGACGGACAACAAAGTGATCCTACTGAGCTACGAAACCCTAAAAAGAGCGAGAAATTAGAAAATAACATGAATGACGTTTATTATTTTCCATTCGCGACCAAAGTTTATTATAATATTTCTCCTGCAGTAATGTTAGGTACATGCTCTGAGCTGCAGTAAAAATACACTTCTTACTATATTATATCACAGTATAAAAACATATATGTATAGACTGTGCTTATATTATAGTAGAAAAATGGGCCGACTTTGGGTCAAGTCGCTACAAGTTAACTAAATACTTATGTATTGATTGCTTTAAGTACCTACTACAAAACGCTTATCTTCACGAAACCTACGGTCCGCCTGTAAGTTTTACTGAATAATACCTGAGCATCGATTGTGTATGATACGAGAATATTCGTTTCTACAGTAGTCATTTCGTTTCTAAATAACCTATTAATTAAATTGCAATACAATTGCAGTACAATCCTAACCGATTTGTCAACACCCGACCCAAAAATACGGAAGTTGGCACGTGAATTATCGACAATTCATAGACCGTAGCCAAATAAACCAGCTGACCGCGCTGTGCCACTTACCTACCAGCAAATGTCGATCTATAATTTGATTGTGCATGACCCACCCTAATTGCGAAACACAGTTTGTTTCGGAAATAGATTCCCAATTTAAACAAACTCCTGTCGGTTCTGGCTTCCATATTTGGAATTGTGAAATAAAAAAAAATCCAATCCATTAGAATTGTATAGAGATGTACTAACCAATTGCTCCTAATCTGTAACGTTGAAGCGTTTTGTTTCATCATATTGGAATTATTTGTTTCCGAATTATTGTGCTACAATTTAATTTTGTTTTAATTGCAACTGATGGTCTACTAATGCGTATAAATAAAGATGTTCAATTATTGCCGAAAAATTAAAAAACAATTTTTAAAACACTTTCTACCAAAAGCTACCATATTTGAAATAGGTAACGAAACGTTTTTCTTTTCACATTTTTGTAATCTGTAGCCAATGAAAATATCATAGAAAAGCAGTGTTATCAACTTAGTAGAATTTCCACTAAACCTGGGGGTTTTGGCACCCCTACTGGCGGAGAAATTTTTCTTTTAGTGGCTGGTGATTTTGTCTAGTGGTTAGTTTAATTCAAATTGTAGAAAACAAAACAATCAATTTCCAAAACTTTTAACTCTAAAAAATTTTATATTATCACGATTATGGCATGTTTTATTGTTTGCCTAAAATCAGTGTTAATAATTTTACGATTTTTTCTTTCAAATACCAAAACCTTTGCGGATTTAGAAAGACTGTTCAGCATGACAAATATAGGGACGAATGTAGTGTGAATGGGCTCCACCCGAGTGGAGATCCAAAAAAACGTCATTTCGAAAAAATTGCCCCACGGGAACATAATTCCGGGATAAAAAAAAACTAAGCCATTATTGTTTGTCTAACAAACATCCAAACATCTTCTACTAACTTTTTCATTCATTATTTTGTGATATTATAGTAGGATGATGAAAAAACCATGTTTACTATCATACCTATGTTATGTTTTATTTTCATTTTCAAATCTTCAAATGGACCTCCAAAACAGTGACCGAACGTCGGTAATAGGAAGATAAATAAAATTAAAAAGTTGTCTAGTTTATTTATGATAGTTTGAAGAATCGCCGCTAGCTAGTGGACTAGCGAAAAAGAAGTTGGCAACACTGATAAAGAAGAATCCTCCCATTATTATTAATAAATTAATAGTTGTTACATTTTTCAACATACAAATACAAATTATCTCATAAAGAAACATGGGCCTATAATGAATATTGAACTAGTCACCACGTGGAGTTACTCTATCTACCTATAGTGGAGATTTCTCTAGTCAAGAACTAGCGCTCGCTCTGTTGATGATAAAATGAGGGCTTTGTAAAAGGTGCACTAAGACTAAGGCTGTTTTGCTCAATAGCGAAAGTGCCTATTTCGATATCATCACTACCTACAAGTAAGTAAGCCAGTTTATATAGAAATAACGTGTGTAGATTTGTAGAAGTGTCAAGTGTATTTGTGTAGTGTGTGTGTACTTATCTCATTAGATTATTGTAGCTGTAGCATTTTTATAAATCAATGAGCTGTAGGTACATTATTGGTCAGTCTACATAACAATCATTCCTTTGTTGCGTAGACAAGCAACTTACGTGATGTACTTTTTTATACGTCCATGAGTAAGGTTAACTATTTTTTGATGGTTAATTAATTTATTATACATATGTCTGTCAACCTCACATTCTAACAACTGAAATAATTGTTAGGTAGTTGATATTCCTGTACATAAGTAGATGCTAAAAATTAACCACTAATTGAATAACAATTAACTATGAAACATTGATCATAATATTTTCACAGACGGTGCTAAAGCTGAAAATACAAGAATTGAACACTGCCCTACCAACATTATATATAGCGAGGGATTTTCTAACAAAGAAGTTGGTGGCAAGGCATGAACATTATTGAATATGGATCTTCTATAAAAATCATTGAAGGTACCTAAGCTTTTTGACACATATTTAAGAAACAAGCGTAGCCACTTACTAGGGGAGACAGGACACTTGATCCCTCGGGAGACTTGCTCCCCAGGCCATAACTAAAAAACTAATAATCACATCAGTGAACTTTCTACATAGTCAAATAAAATAGTCACATCATATATTTTATGTATGCCCAACTGTTTTAAAGCTTGTGGCTAAGCAAGCCATACGGGTTGATCTATCAAGTTAAGCTACGCTTGTCGGGGTTGGTCTGTGGATGGGTGACCCATTTTTATATACCGAGATTCCTCCGTGCCTTGGAGAGCATGTTAAGCTGTTGGTCCCGGCTGTCATTAGTGGATCTTTGGCAGTTGTTACGGGTCGTCAGAAGCCCGAAAGTCTGACAACCAGTCTTACGAAGGGGTATTGCATTACCCAGTAACTGGGTTGTGGAGGTCAGATAGGCAGTCACTCTATGTAAATACTGACATTCATCTGCATCTAGTTAGACTGGAAGCCGACCCCAACATAGTTGAGAAAAGGCTAGGCAGATTTATATCTAACTAATGTTTACTGTACTAATTTAGTGTTACAGTTAAATAAAAATATCTGGAGACTGAAAAATCAGATCCTGAAGAAACTAAACAACCGGCAGCAATGACTAGGCCGGTGGCTTTTGTCCAGCCATGGGCTGATGAAGGCCTAGTATGCTACATAATGTTTATGTACTTTATTTGAGCAGAAATAATGTGATTTTGTTTTAAAACTGTAGGAGAGTTCCCGGGGTGGTTCACCTATGAAGATATGAAGGCAGCATAAATGATGTCGCCCATTGCTGCTATTTACTTGACATCACTGCACAGCTCCTCTGCAACTACTTCAGTTTCCAAGTACAAAAGTAGAAACGAAGATTTTTCATAAAATATTGTTATCACAACAGCAATATAAAAACATAATTATGATATTGTGTTAATTGATAAGCGTAAACTTTAATAATTATAAAGTGTTTCATTATGAACTATGAAGGTACAAATAAAAATAACTTGTTATGAAGTATTTAAGAATTGAGTACTATGTTTTTTATTAAATAAACAAGTGATTATTCTAGTGATACTATTTAGAAAATAGTGGTGTTTAGCAAAATTAACTGTCATTCATTACTTTCATTAGGTATAGATAAATAGGTAGAAATAAAATATGGTAAACAAAAAAACTGTTTTATTTATATCATTACAATTACAACCACTGACAAGAGCATTTAGTATTTGGACATGAGGCAAAAAGAAATAGAACAAATATTTATAATGTATGCATTGGTGGAACTTGGTATTCTAATGTCTTCCTGTGGAAGTCATCATGGATTATTTATGTACTGCTTGAATAATGTAGTTGAGCCTGACACCTGCAATATAAAGAAAAGAATTTAAGTAAATCCTTATCCCTTAAACAATTCAATGCACAATCTATTAATTTTATAGAACAACAATATTCTGTTACCTATAAACAACGATTATGTGCCTTGCAAGTCTATTGATGGATGCAGCATACTTGTCTAAAAAGTACCTAAAGAAAGATCTTATAAAACCTCGGCAAGTATTTTTATTAGATAACAGACAAAAAGGTAGATGAACCTATGATATATAGGTACAGGATGTACTAGAAAGGGTAATCAAATTGAAGGGTGTGGTACAGATCATCAAATTGCACAACTTTCTCCAACATAATCGAGAAAAAATGATCAGCTGTCCCGTACAAAACTTCAATACCTACTCGACCCAAGTGTATGGGACGGCTGATTATTTTTTCTCGATTACGATGTTGGTCCTATGGAGAAAGTTGTTCAGTTTTATGCTCTGTACCACATCTATAAATTTGACCACACTTTTCTGATACATCCTGTATATTGCTAAGTACCTTTCAAGCAAAACCAATTCAGTGCAAAAGAGTATTTTGAAGGGCTCCATAATAAACTAACAATCATCTTCCTGCCCTTATCCCATGTTACTTGGGGTTGGCGCAATATGTTTACATAAACTAACAATAAACATTAGAAATAGAAGTAGATAAGTACCATAATATTTAGAAAACCACCTTCAAAACTACTCTGATTTTGAGGATTCACACAGGACATCATAAAGGTTTATGACAAGATACACATTTCTAGTAGGTACCTACTTACACAATAAAATATATTGAAAAAATTTAGATAGCATTTACTTAGCAGGTACTTCTGTACTTGGATATTATTTTCAATACTCAATACTTTTATTGCATTCTACATTTAGGTATTCTTAGGTGGTAAAGTTATAATTAGATCATGTGGACCCTGTCAGGCACAGCAAAATAGTGAGTTAGGAGAGAGGAAGCATTTGTTAACTATTATCTAACACTAGGTACTTAGCAAACTACTATATTATAATAATGATGTGGGTATTTACTGAGATAAGCTAATGGTTTTAATATAAAATATAAACTGGTATCTATTGAGAGATGTAATAATAATTAATTTCAGTTGCCTAATACTTTCTTTATTCTAGTTTGTTGTTATAATTTGCTAAGTAAACAAATATTCATAAAGGTAGGTAGTAGGTATGTATAGTACCTACGTTTATTGGTGTCTTACCTATATATTTTGTATTCACCAGTAACAACCTTGAACAGACAATGTTTTGGAAATAGATCTATGTATGGTGGTAGGTATGTTTTCTGGATTGCCACAAGAAAAGAGAGGCCTACGCCCAGTAGTGGGCGAAGGCGGGCTGTGGATGACAATGATGATGGTTGTATGTATGTTCAACAGTCCTTACATAATATATTGACATAAAATGCTTCAAACTGAGCATTTTTTGTTCTTCCTCTATATATTTACTGCTTTTCCAATGAAGCCCTGAAATAAAATGATGTTATTTCTTTAAGCACATTTTTTTAAGATACTTACATGTTTAAAGCAGGGGTCAGTGGGTCGTCGTATGAGCGGAGTTTGCTTGGACTGTAATAACTTGATTTTAACAGTGTCCATGGAGGTTCTTGCCCATATTTCTCCATTAGGATATAAGTTTTGGAATGGGAAACTAGCTTCAACTTTATACTACCTCACAAAGTCTCAAGAGTTGAGGCACTCTTCAAAAGTCTGCGGCTTTTAATAAGCCCGTCTTTGAGGCGTTGCTTTTCCGCGTTAAGCAACAAATAGCCTCGGTATTGAAAATACCAAAAATATTGATTTATCGTTGCAGTCAATTGCGGTTCTACACAAAAACACATTCACAATTTATCAAGAAGCTGTTCACTTACAAAATTTCGTAAAAATTATGGAGATTTTATGAGAAAATCGCAAACCAATTGCTATGAAAAATTATTACGGGCAAGACGTTGCCTTCTGTTTGAAAAACGACTGCTCGTTGATTTCAAACCAACTTCCAGCTGTCAAAATAATTTCACAATTCGAATATTTGCCTTTTTAGTCGCTTTTCGTTCACTCTTTACTGTCTCCAAACCACGTGAAACAGATTGGAGTTGGTTACACACTCTATTGTAGTTTCGCAATTCGAAAGACATAAAATAAAACAAACTGCAGTCAAAGCCAAATCAATTAGACTGACTCGGATGACGAAAATGTTTTTCGCAATTAGGTAGCGGGTGACATTTGGCTTGTTTAATTTGTATTGTAAGGCCTTGTTTATAGAGAAGCTGTGCAAAGTGCAGTTCGTGATATTGGCTGCTTGTGATTCAAATGAGTCAATTTTTTTTTTAATATACTGTGTTACTTCAGAATTATGCCTCCATCAATATTTTTGATTACAATTTATTTTTGACCAAGAAATTAATTTTATAAAAATGCAATAAAACTGTGGAAAATTCGAATATATGCATGCGTTGCGGCCGGCGCGGACCAGTGGACGCTCACCTTTATGCTGTCCATAAGTGCGCATGCCTGTAGCTTGTACAAAACTATGCAAGTAGCTTGCATCAAGTAGAAGCTTGGTACCTAGAAGTTTATTTAACTTGTGGAGTAACTAGGCATTTCACTATTGTTGATCTACTACATTCCAAGTCCATGTAAACTTAAGGCCTGTTTCACCACCTACGATTTCCTATTAACTTACAGCCCTACCAACTTATCTGTGAACTGATAGAGGACGCCACCGTCGATGCGTCGGCACAATCGAATGACATTTCAACATGACGGCCGTAGCACAGAGTACATTGAATATATGGGCCGTAGTTCCAATTTACGCCATTTCACAGATAAGTTGGTAGGAGTGTAAGTAGTACTTGGTAGATAATTTCATACACAATCTGTTCCATTTTTGAATGTATTCGGTAAGTAGTGGCTATTCGGACATCGCTTTATAGTAATGGCGGACGTTATAAAACGGGTCCTTGGATTGCAATGAAAGTTACGCAATTGTATTATTTTATTGATTGATTTATTATTGAAATTAAAAGTGTACTTAGATCACTTTCGTTTCAAGAAGTATCTAATTAATCTAGGTAAGTCATTCCTTCTTTTCGTAGTCTGGTTGGCAAGGTATTTATTCCACGTACCTAGGTGTACGTCTACCTATTAGGTATTTTTAACATTATTCTACCAGCGTTGTTTTTAACTTTCATGAGAACCAATAAATAATAACTGATACCATTACGCTCAAGTCATTTTCAAAGCCCTACTTGGCCTCAATGATGTTATATTTATATAATATCATTGCTTAGCCTGGTCCCCTTAACCGAACGATTAGAGATATGAGACTCCACACCTGCTGCTTTTCACATTTCCCAAAATTTTATATTTGCAACGAAGGTAGACATACCTACTGTAGAAAAATCTACGAGGTACTTGTCAAGAACTCAGTCCTGACTTTTATTTTGTAGGTATTTATTTATGTATAGACGCCAGCACATCAAGCTACTACAATCTGTCAAATTTCTTTAATAGATTTTCTTCTTTCTCAAGGTTGATTGGGAAAATTTGACAGTTTCGGGTGGCTTGACCTGCTAGCGTCTGTACCTACATAATCATCAGAGCATTTTTGAACCAATAAGCCCTTTAGTAATGAGGGTTTTCGTGAAAATTACGCCACTAGATGGCGCCACTTTGACAAGAAGTCTTCCATTTCGACAATGACTAAAAAATATATGATGATGTTCATCATTCGTTTAATTCATTCGTTCATCATTCAGTCACGAACGACTAAAGAAAATATAGGCGCTTTGACAATTTTGACAGGTGCCCGTACCTGACGTCTCAGTGCTGCCACCTGGTGAACGTCATCGTCGTCTCATTCATCTGTTTTCCTTCTTTTTCTGTTTTCTTTCTTTTGTTTGACCCATAATTTATCAAGCAAGTACTTTATACCCTACCTATCACATGAACGTGAAATAATAGTGAAGCCGGGAGCCAATAAAGCGCCTGTTGGTTATCGACCAGCAACGCGTTGTAACTAGGCTAAATATAATAAAAGTGGTTTTTATCGCGCTTCCCGGTTTCACTTTCAAAAAATGATAATAATTATGCAGTATGACTACGCAGGTGTATGTTAGTGATTGCAATAATGTACAAATATTATGTAGGTGCATGTCATACCTAATGCATTTTGTATCTTTAGTTTCTAGGATCTTGTGTAGGTACAGTCAGCAACAAAAGTCAATTAACACTTGCAGTTTTTTAAGCGAAATATTTAATTCAAATCGGAACAGATGTACATACTTAAAATTTTAAGATCATTAACTTTTAACAGTTAAACGAAAAAAAATCAGTTTATCGATTTTTTTTTGTATTAATTTAGATGATGTCAAAAAGTAGCAATGTTAACCAACTTCTGTTGCTGACCGTACATATCTACATTAAAATAATAATCTTTAAAGTACTTACTTAATTTTCATTCCCAAGAAAATTATATATCTCCATACAAAATCCATTATAGGCACTTTTTCTCCCACCAAACATTTAACCTGTGGTTGAATTCATTTATACAGAAACCAGCGGAACAATATTTATAAAAACTTTTTTACAAAAAAATACAACCGACTTCCAAAAACAACACTACAAAGTGAAAAATAACTTTAATTTCGGAAGTCGGTGTCTAGTTAAATGTATTTTCGTTTTTTGCCACCGACTTCCGAAATTAAAGTTATTTTTCACTTTGTAGTGTTGTTTTTGGAAGTCGGTTGTATTTTTTTGTAAAAAAGTTTTTATTTTTCACTTTTTAGTTGTGTACCTACCCCACACAAATTCTAATACACCTGCAAAGCAAACTAGAACATCGTCCATATAAAAGTGGGGAAAAAATACGTATTATTGAAGCTAACTCAAAAACTACCGAAGCAAAGTTAATCAATTTTATATGGGACCAACTGTGATGTATACCCTCTCGAATAAAACAAAAAAAATCCAAATCGGTCCAGCCATCTTCGAGTAATCGGGGAACATACATAAAAAAAAAAAAAAAAAAAAAAAAAAGGTTCCGACGAATTGATAACCTCCTCCTTTTTGAAGCCGGTTAAAAAAGATAAAAAAAAAAACACGTAGGTATTGTCAAATAACATGTTCTCGTCAGAATCCCCGGTTGTTACAGTTCGCATGGTTTTTTGTTTGTTCACAAACTGTGGCAGAATATTTCCGTGTGATGCTGGGTACGACCGTACCTCCGTTCGACGGATCATTGCTCCCAACACTCCCAAGCTTGGATTCCCTACGACCTCGACTGGGCTTCAATACTGTTTTGTTTCAATAGCAATAAAATTTCCCCATAAACTAGACTTAAGAATTTTATTTTTTTTTTAAATAAAAATCGAACACAGCTTTTTCTCGAACAGCTTCAACCGAATCAGCGTCCTGAAGACGATAAGTTTAGAGTAGCCAGAACATATGATAGTATTCATCAGTATTGCGTAACCGCCACCAAAACTCTGCAAGTAGGTAGGTACCTGAAATACTGAAGCCTAAAGGATTTTAAGAACAAGTAACTCGGACGGAATACAATTTATTGTTCCGATCGTAAGAACATCCTACATACAAATTTAATCGCGGCAGTCTTTTAAAAAATAACAAAATATTTTAAACATGGAACCGACATCCGGAATGACTCACAAAGTAAATCCCAACATAAGCCCGAATATTATAAAAAAAAGTATAAATATAGAATCATTACATAATTATCCTGTGTAACACAAACAAGATAAAAAATAATAAAAACGTGCATGCTATTGTCGCGTGCCTGAAAAACCGCGTCAGTCACCATCAGATTGTAACCATTCATAAATTGTGATAAAGGTAGATACGAGTAAGTAACAGATAACGGAATATTTTTTGCGAAAAAACACGTTTCCGTTGTAAAAAAGTAAAGTAGGATCAAATGAAAAAAATAATTAAAATATTCTCCACCTATATGTTGTACTAGAACTTCGCGAGCGGCTTCGCCCGCGTGGATGTCGGAAAATATCCCACGGGAACGTACTACCGGGAATCCCTTCCTTATTCCTTGTCTACATTATAAAGTGAACCTCTGTGCAAAATTTCAGCTTTCTATGTCCAAGGGTTTGGGCTGGGTGTTGATGAGTCAGTCAATCAGTCAGTCAGGACTTCTCTTTTTATTTGTATAGATAGATAGATAGATAATTATTCCAAATTGAAGGCGGATGTGCTTAATCCGATCCAGCCTGACCCTTTTTGCCCTCCCCAGCAGCGCCCTAAGCCGAGGTCCGTACCCCACAGTGTCCTTAACGAGCCACCGCTTAGTTTTTAAGTTTTATGACCTGGCTGGAGGCCTTAGTTTATTGAAGCATCCACAGAAAAGCCCGGTTAAGCAGCCGACAACCTCCTAAGATTACCTGCGAGATGTCATTCCCAAAAAAAAAGGAGGACGTGCGAGCTCGCAAAAGATGGAAGGAGTGGTTTTTTTTTTCTATCTAGAGAAAAAAAGAAGCCACTTGGCGCATCCTGAGCAAACAGCTAGGTACCGCTGGCCGCTACCACTTTGGTCATCACCTATCCTCATATCCGTAGTTCATGTTGATGCTAGAAAAGAGAAGACAGAACCGCAAGGACATGGATATTACCTACTCAACCAGAAAATAAAAAAAAATCAAGCATTGGCAAAATGACGACAAGACTAATCACAAGTAGAAAACAGTCAATAATCCTAATCCTGACTAATATTGTAAATGCGAAAGGAGTTTGTTTGTTTGTTACGCATTCACGCTAAAACGGCTGAACGGATTTGGATGAAATTTGGCACATGGGTAGACCTGGAGAAGGACCTTGGCTACTTTTCATCCTGTCCATCATTCAAATAGCGGGATATACTGGAAATGTATAGCTTGATCTGTAGCCGTGCGTATAACCTAAGTGGAAAACCTGAAACCAGATATCTCTTCATTTAATCTTTTTATCAATTTTACATGTATGACTCAGAAGAAAGTAATGATTGTAATGTTGAGTTTCTTTACAGCAGAAGCTTATAAAAAAACCCAGCTGGATGAAATAGCATAATCAGCCTATAATGTTTCCACTGCTGGAACACAAGCTTCCTCTCTTCGAGAGGGAATAGGCTGTAATCCACCTCGCGGGCCCAGTGCGGGTTGGTAGATGTCACATGTCTTCGAATTTTTGGTTCTAGGACTAGGTTTCCTCACGATGTTTTCCTTCACCGTTTTGAGAGCAGTGGTGATGAAATAATTTACAACAGTAAAGCTTGCCTGGATTACACCTACGACCTACAACACCTAAGTCGGGGTCGTTACCACACGATTGATGGATTACTGTAAAATAATAATGGATATTTGGCTAGTCAGGTTGAGGGAGTTGCATGGAAGAACGGAAAAGGCATGCTGCGGCGACCCCAAAATAAATTGGGATAAGGGTTGGAGCTCAGATATTGGTGGTAACGAGGATAATAAATAAAATGGCTCTTGCTTACAATACAATATTACTACTTTTACCCAACATCATAATCTCCCGATGATACGATTCTCCCGCTGTACTGACGAGGTCAAGATAACGCTATTCAAGGCGTATTGGGTCTGTATACGGGGGCCTATGGATCAGCTACACCAAAAGATCGCTAGCTGTCTTGCGCGTCCAATATAATAATATTTTCAATACACTTCCTCGAAAACTGGTTCATATCGCACTACGATTAGTTTCACAATGCAATATATTTCACACACATGCGATTTTTCATTTTCCAACACGTGTGCGGGAGTAAAAATTGCTACAGATAACTTATACTTATACTTAGTCCAAATTGGTTCAATGCCTCTATTCACACCGTCTCTATTAGGAGGTGACTGTTTTTTTTTAATCTCTGCAAAGAGTTAAGCATCTTTACGGGGCGTTCATATTTTTTGAATATTTAAATAATGTTTATAAATAGAATATCATCAAAAACCATGATTATTACAAGAAAAAAAAGTTTATGAACAAAGGAACAAATTAACATATAATTGTGTTCTAAACTCAAAAATATATTATTTGAATTTTCTATTTTTCATATTAGGCTGTTTATCGGCTTTATACCTTTACTTCTCCTTCAACCTGGCCAAAGCAAAGCGTGAAAAAAAAAGAAAATTTAAATCATAGTTTCCTAATAATTCATGACAAAAATATTTTTTGTTATTTTATTACTTCATAACATAAGTATTGAAAAACGTCGTTTGATACACGTGGACATTTGTTATTGCAGTTCTCGGCTCAAAAACAATCTCGCCAACGGCTCGGGTGTTAATTCCGCCTCGAATGCAATAACAAAAATTCTCCACTTGTATTAAAATGTACTATTTCAGAATGCTCTTGAGACTGTCCCGTTTCTATAGTGTGTCAGAAAAGTTTGCACAGAATTTCTTGCGATCATCCGGAAAAAAATCGCATCATTACGAGTAGTAACTAGAACGCGGGGCAGTAGCAACAGCATTCTTAAAGCAGTGACAGAGGGTTTCTATTCTCCCATTTTGAGGCATCTTGTGGAGAGGATGGCCAGGTGAGAAACTTGTACCTTACTTGGTCATCTTCTGTGCACAATGCTTCAAACACTAATTTCAACATTACCTCTATTAATAATATTATTTACGGTTTATTCCCGTTGTCCCCGTATGCCATATCCCCTTCACGGGGACAGCGGGACGTGATTAAATGTATTTCCCGCTGTCCCCATAACGTACATTCGGCTAACGGGGCAACGGGAAGCAAACTTTTCACGAGTCGTTGTCCTCTAACTAACTAGTTCGGTTCTTGATAGCCTGTTAAAAATAATCTCTTTTTTTCCACATTTTTTTTTTTCTGTAAAATCTAGTCGTTTCTGGCACTCACCGGCCGCTGCCGCGGCACCGCTGGCTTCGCTCGCTCGGCTCGTGCGTAGAAGGTCACAGTTTTAACCTAACCTAACCTATATATTTTTTGTCATAACAAATCATTTGACCAAAAAGACCAAATGTTAATTGTCTAAAGATTGTTTGCTGTAATAAATCATTTGAATAAATACCAAATAAAAAACTTTGTTTGATGGGTAAAAGATGCCGACTCACACATTACTACACAAAAAAGAAAAAAACGGGGACTGTGGGCAATAATTTTTGCTTATTTTATTCAACTATATTAACGGGGACAGTGTACGGGGACAACGGAAAGTATTTTTAAATATTTAATTGAAGTACCGCTGTCCCCGTAGGACGGGGACACTGCGTACGGGGACAACGGGAATAAACCTTATTTACTAACACAATCTATAAGATATTACTAACAATATGGACCGCTGTTGTCAAATTTAATAAAATTTTGATTTGATTTGATAATCTGCCTAGCCTTTTCCCCCAACTATGTTGGGGTCAGCTACCACTCTAACCGGATGCAGCTGAATAATAGTATTCTACATGCACGGAGCGACTGTATCTGACCACCACAACCCAGTTACTAGGTAATCGATACCCCTTGGTAAGACTGGTACTTTTACCCAACAATATAATAGGTCTTTACCTATGAAATTGCCGTTTTGTATGAAAAAATTTAAACGATTTTTTTTCATGCATTTTTTATTTGTATTAATCGAAGTAATCACCCATGCAATCAATGCATCTTTGCCAACGCAGTGGCAGTTTATTGATGCCCTTCTTAAAGAAATCAGCTGCACGGGAGGCAACAAATTCTTCAAAGGCATTTTGTACTGCCTCTCGGGTATTGAATTTTTTTCCCTCCAAGAAGTTATCCAAATTCTGGAAAAAGTAGTAGTCTGTAGGCGCAAGGTCTGGTGAGTAGGGCGGATGACGGAGATCTTCCAACCCCAGTTCTTGCAACTTGGAGACCGTCTGCTGTGCAGTATGAGGTCGCGCGTTGTCGTGCAGGAGCAGCGGAGACGAGCGATTGACCAATGCTGGTTGGAGATGTGCCAGCTTCTCCATCATTGTGTTCAGTTCTTCACAGTACACATCTGAAGTAATGCTCACCCCGTTTGGTAAGAAGCTGTGATGAATCACACCGGCGCTAGACCACCAAACAGTGACCATCACTTTTCTAGGGGTAAGTTTTCGTTTAGGGCATTGTTTAGGTGCTGAACCAGGATCCAACCAACTTGCTGAGTGCTTGCGGTTATCAAACAGAACATCATCATCATTCATCGCAGGTAACAATGCGGTTCAAAATTCCTTCATTTGTGTGTCTGTTGAGCAGTGCAAGGCACGTCTCGACGCGTACTTTGCGCTGGCGATCATTGAGTTCGTGGGGCACCCATTTGTCAAGCTTTTTTACCTTGCCAATTTGACGCAAATGGACCAATATTGTTTTGACGCTAACGTCGAAAGCTGCTGCTAATTCAGCCGTAGATTGTGTATCATCAGCTTCCACAATCGCCTTTAATTCGTCATTGTCGATCGATTGTTTGATTGTCTTCGGACGACCGCGAGCTTCATTTTTCAGGTCGAAATTTCCAGAACGGAAGCGAGCAAACCAATAACAAGTGGTGCGTTGGTTTGTAGTGTTAGCTCCGTAAACGTCGTTGATGTTGCGTGCCGCTTGTGCCGCGTTGCTGCCACGACGGTACTCATATTCCATAATTACTCGAATTTTTAACGTATCCATGATGACGAAAAAGATTGAAATGCGATGAAAATGTAACTCTAATCAATAAACAAATGACTACTTTTGGAAAAAAAAACCATGTTTTTAAAATAAAATTAATTTGAAATTAGAATTCTTAGCCAAACAAAAATTATTTTGATTTGAAATGGCCAGTACTGCAGAACGGCAATTTCATAGGTAAAGACCTAATATTACCCATTTATATTTGAACTTGTTTTATCGAGTGACATTGTTGCAACTTATTGAATTTATAAATAAAATAAAACAATTGACATTCGTGGAAAATCACTACAAGTCTCAAGGCTGCAAAAGATGGATAAATTAATATAAACCTATGATTATAAATGTCAGTGGGATCGTAAAACACATAGTTGGCTCTTTTACGATAGGTCAAAGTCAGTTGTTTTAGAACACGAAATATTCTGTAGTTTTCCAATAGGAAACAATAAGTAATAAGTAGGTTCTTACCTACTTATGTTCTTACAATTTATTTAAGATCAAAAAATAGTTTAAGCTGGTGTATTCTCTAAAGGTTTCACCGTGAGTCCTTAGGTGAAGCGAGCTGTCACTTCATTAAAAGCTAGGGATTGACACTATTGACAGCTCACTTCAAGCTCACTTCACCTAAACGGAGACATTTTTACAGAAAGACCGACTAAATCTGTAATGGTCAAATTCTGCTTGCTAGTTGCTAGCTTACAGCAAATCTGTAATACTCGAAGCGTCCAAACAACGTTTCCGTTAGTGTTGTGTATGTGTGTGAATGTTCTAGTGTGCGTGGCTGCGTCCATGCAATCTTAACAGTTAATAAACAGTGCGTCCATAGCTGTTGCGTGTGTCACTTGTCTCCTTTAACTACCTAACAGTTAGCATCTAAGAGACCTAGCTGAAATTAAGTATTATTCGAAACTTACCCGAAAACCTAACCCAGTCGAATAAAATATAACCTAACCTAACTAAACATCATCAAACTGACAGCAAGTCGACGGAGCTCCGCTGCGCGGGGCTCCTATTTGTATCTGCAGTGTTTAAAGGAACCTAACGAAACCGAACCTCGGGGTGCGTCTGACGTCAACCGTCTAGGGTTAGGATTTTCGGGTCAGGTTTGGATGCCTCATGTGTGTCTTTAACCCTTCGTAACGTAGCTAATTATTTCAATTAATTAATTTTAATTATTAATGCATACGAAAGGTTTATACACAGAACCTAGGTAGGTTCAAACCATAACACAGGGAGTAACAGGAGATCTATTCAGTACTTATCCAAACGAGCTTTTCTAGAAAAAACCCCTTGCTACTGCTACCTACTTTGTCATCGTCTTATACTCGTAACTACTATACTTCGATCACTTTGATAGAGCTCTTTTTTATGATACTGTCCTAATTACCTACTTATCATCAGTAATTATCTTCATCATTCCGACGAAACATATATTTTACTTCCATACTTCTTTATTAGAGGAGTTTGTGGCTAAGTAATAACAGCCGCAGGGGTTGATTCATCAGGTTATGCTACGCTTGCCGGGGTTGGTTCTTGACCATTTTTACACATCGAGATTCCTCCGTGCCTCAGATAGCACGTTAAGCCGGCTGTCAATCGTGGATCTTTGACAGTCGTTTGGGGTCGTCAGAAGCCTGAAAATCTGACAACCAGCCTCACCAAGGGGTATCGTATTATTCAGTTACTGGGTTGTGGAGTTCAGATAGGCAGTCGCTCCATGTAAAATACTGGTATTCAGCTGCATTTGGTTAGACTGGAAGCCCACCCCAACATAGTTGGGAAAAGGCTAGGCAGATTGATTTACTTCTTTATTAGTCGTCATCTCGGTAGTCACCCCCTTTCTAGTCATGTATTATCATCATCTTTCAAGTCCATCCATCGTTTCTTTGGTCGTCCCCTACTCTTGGCTGACGTACGTACGAAGTCACGGACGTAAAAATATCACGGGATTTTATCGCGCACTGAATTTTCCACTCTCGGTGTTGAGCCGAGCTTCGAGAATCCAACCTAACAACAACAGAGTGCATCCCAGCGCGACGAAAAAACATACTGTTGGATTTCCAACTCTCGGCGCTAAGCAGAGCGTTGAAAATGCATTACGCGAAAAAAAATCGCCGCGATATTTTTACGTCCGTGGTTACGTTGGCTTATAAGCTTATAACCCTCCACATTTACACTCAAAACTTTCCTTACATTTTCATACCATGATATCATCATTCATCATGACTTCTTGTTGTTTACAAAAGATCTTTTCAATTCTCATCAATTTCGCAAAAGCAATGACTAAAGTCATTAATGATTTCGACCTTGTTTTGTTCAAACTCAGCCAAATCAACAAAAATGTTGAACTATCCTGTTTAATGCAGTTTTAGCTAGTTTGCTGCTAATGATGATAACTGATAGTCTGTTATCATAATGGTAACTCTATGTCAATAATATTTGTTAATATAAATTAGCGTATGATTATGTAAGGTATACCTACTTTAGGAAAATTGCTCTTATAGGATATATTGATGCGTGGTTTAGTTCGGTGTGTCAGGCCGCAAATTCGGAGCAGCGTTTCTTGTAGCGTACAGTGGAGCGTTTAAGGGTATACATCGACGCCCGGGTGTCTTCATTGTGTGGATCGCCCGGAGGGCACGGTGGAGCATACCTACTGTGGAAGTCTGCCCGGCTTGGGCGGAGCACCGCCGTGTTCTCGCGGAGGCGATCAGCGGCGGTTATCTCTCGCGTCCAAACCTGGTCCAGGCCATGGTGCGGAGCGAGAGTGCATGGGAGGCCGTCACTTCCTTCTGTGAAACAGTAATGCTCGCGAAGGAGAAGGCCGAACGCGTGAGGGAGAGGCAACAGTCGCACTCTCGCTCCCCTAGCCGCCGCAGGAGACGCCCTGGGCGGCGGGAATCTATTGCCGATTCCCGGCCACCGTAGGCGCGGGCTTGCGGACGACGAGTAATGCGCAGCTCGCCG
Organism: Cosmia pyralina; assembly: GCA_946251885.1. Taxonomy (NCBI): domain Eukaryota; kingdom Metazoa; phylum Arthropoda; class Insecta; order Lepidoptera; family Noctuidae; genus Cosmia; species Cosmia pyralina. The sequence goes on along the minus strand of OX276342.1, from coordinate 11,977,875 downwards.
TCCGGTAAGGACCAGGCCCGGGTCGACGGCGCGTTGTGTTCCATGCGCGCCTCAAAGAGATGTCAGCAGTGACAGGGTCCAATAGGGCCGATGCCGCCGGGGTCGCGGGTTGTTCGAAAGAGATACCGTGGCCCTGGCACGGGCAACTGATCCTTCAGGTGCCCGTGCCAGGGGTGGGTTTTAGTCAGTAAAAGTCTGACACGCCCTCCTGCTCCGCCCAGAGTGGGAGAAGTCATTCGATGATTTCCCATCCACAAAAAAAAATATGGTATAAGTACATCGATAAATTTTGTGTTTTTAAAATTCCTATAAAACCAAATGAATACGGAGATCAGTTTGGTTTTATAGGAATTTTAAAAACTCAAAAATTATCGATGTATACCCCTTAAACGCTCCACTGCACGCTACAAGAAACGCAGCTCCGAATTTGCGGCCTAAGTGAAATGGCGTTATGGCTGTCTAGTTTGACGTGAGAGAGAACCGGTACTAAACGCGCTTCGTTTAAATGTAGATTTATGACAAAATACTAGTCTTAAATAAATTTTTAGCTTATTAAATTGTTAACATATTTAAATACCTTCGATTTAAAGCAAATTTTACTGCACAATAAGGAACTGTTTACGTGTAATTTTATAAAACAGAAAAGAGACGATGCTATTTGGGAATTTTTTTCTCTCGAAAAAAATTTAAGTAATCATGGTTCAGTTTTAGTATAACAGTAGACAAATAACACATGAAAAATACAAATGATTTACCCATATACATTTGGTTTTATAGGAATTCTAAAAACACAAAATATTCGTTGTAAGTATCCCCTTAAAAAAAACCACTAGGTACAAAGTGAGTTATAACTTTAATTTCGGAAGTCAGTGTCTTCGAATTTGTAATTTAATTTTTTGTCACCGACTTCCGAAATTGAAGTTATTTTTTACTTTGTAGCGTTTTTTTTCATTTTTTGGGTGTGGTACCTACCCCACACAAATTCGTACTTTTAACAAACTAAACAAATGTAAACAACAGTGACAGAAAGTTTTATAACATCAAACAAAGTGGACGTATTATTGAAGCTAAAGTTTGGTCAATCTAAGAAGTTTGATTTGACATGAGGGTGTCCCTCTTTGTCCCGCTATGTTTGTCTCTCTTTGGCATATGAAACGATATGGGCTGTCAAAAGGGACTTCTTATTTTGTAGCGAGTTTATAAACTTAATAAAATTCATAGGAATAGAATTTTCAAAATCAGTCCACAAATGATGAAAATATCGATGAAAAAAAATATCTACGTATAGACGAACATACCACCTCCTCCTATTTTAAAGTCGGTTAAAATCATTAAGTACCTACCTATGTTTTGTTCCCTATGTTATCACATCCTTGGAATCAAATCACATTTCCGACCATCCATTTCAGTAGCCATGAAAAGGGACCTTCGTTTAAAATATTGCCTGAAAATGTTAGTCATTCTTATTACATTATGTTGTTTTCAGATTTTCGTAATAAACCATTCATTCTTATCGGTTCTATGTTTAGATTCCAAATGTAGAATAAGGCCATTTCCAAATAATGAGGTCAACTGTATAAAAATATCTTATGGCTGAATATATGCTGAAAACATTTGTTTTAAACAAGATGCCACTGTTTGATAAATGTCTTATTGGTGAAATAACAAACATTTCATGATTTAGGTACTTACCTAAAAAAACGCAAAAAAATGCATAAAAAAACGAATTTTAAGCACTTGCTTAAAATTCGTTTTTTTATGCATTTAATGAAAACTCGCCTTTCTAGCTGATTTATTAATTTTTTCGAAATTTATTTACCTACTTATTAAATACTTCCTCTCAGAAAAAGTAACTTCGAGAAAGTAAGAGCACCCTGTTGAAACTTGGCACTTATAAAACTATTCTATATGGAGCGACTGCCTTTCTGACCTCCACAACCCAGTAACTGGGTAATACGATACCCCTTAGTAAGACTGGTTGTCAGAGTTTCGGGCTTCTGACGACCCGTAACGACTGTCAAAGATCCACGAATGACAGCCGGGACCAACAGCTTAACGTGATTTCCGAGGCACGGAGGAGTCTCGGTATGTAAAGATGGTCGCCCATCGACTGATCATCCCCGGCAAGCGTAGCTTAACCTGATCAATCGACCCGTGCGGCTGTTATTACTTAGCCACGAGCTCCAAAACTGAATATCATTATGAAATTATTTAATAAATAAATAAAATAAAAATGCTTTTAATTTCTCGCAAGAAGTAACAAAATAAGTAAAACTTAATCCTATATTATCTTTTACATTAATTCATGATTTCATTTCTTTATTTATGTTTATCATTTTTAACTATTAAAAAACTAAAAAATGGCATCGAAAAATTCCTCCGCATCGTTGTCGACTGGTAAAGTACCCAAGAGGCTGGCGGCATTGCCACGTTGTATGGCAATGCTAAGCCTCTGGCCAAGGTAAAAGCCAGCTCTTGGGTCACGGGAAGTGTCAACAAGCCGCTTAGAGATTTCGTTGAATAAACCATGAGCACACGGACCCCACGGCCCAAGGGTTTCAACCCCAAACGGCTCGAAAATATAATTCCCGATAAGGTTATTATACTTTCGCCGCTTGAGGTTTTCCGCAGCCGCAGCAGCAGTGCCAGCACAGCACGCCGAGCCAGGAAGATGGGATGGCGCAAGAGTATCGACGCACGTTGCGTCCCACACTAAGGGCCTTCCCACCTTCCATGGAAATAAAGACATGCCGTCCGGTCTCTTGCCATCGTCGCGTGCCAAGCCATTGGGTTTTTAATAATTTGATTAAGGCTGAACATTGAAGCGTGGTTTAGCTCAACTCAGCCTATCGCAGTCCACTGCTGGACATAGGCCACTCCCAGGCTGCACCACAACACCCTGTCCTCCGCCTTCCAGTCTGTCCCAGCTTAGCCCAGCTATCTTTTTAAGGCCGTCGGTCCATCTAGCTGGGGGGCGTCCCACACTACGCTTGACTCTACTACTACACCGGCATTGGTCCTTCGGCAAACATGGCCAGCCCACTGCCACTTCAGCTTGCATCCTCTGCAAGCTATGACGGTCGGTAACTCCAATAAAACTACCAGGACCAGCTCAAAAAACAAACTGAAATGTCATTGTCCTTATAGTCATTCAATGATATATTTTCCTTAGATTCGGTATCGATCTTTCGTCTGTAGCGGTTGACAAATAGTTGGCTGCTCTTGTGACAGCTGTAGCACCTCGAGTTCATTCACAAGTACAATGATTCAGGTACGATGTAAACACTGAACAAATCCCATTCAGTATCAAACAAATCTGCCTAGCCTTTTCCCAACTATGTTTAAATAAAGAGCAAAATTTGCCATTATTTTTCTAAACTAGGTAAGTTTATGTACCTTACATAATCAAAGGCTAATTCATCGACATCAACATCATCTGCCTAGGCTTTTCCAAACTATGTTGGGGTCGGCTTCCAGTCTAACCGGACGCAGCTGAATACCAGTATTTTACATGGAGCGACGACCGGCGATCTGACCTCGACAGCCCATTTACAGGGTAACACAATAAAAAATAAAATAAATAAATAAAAATAAAATGTATTGAAGTATAAAGTAAAAGTAAGGTTTAAATTAATTACAATCGAGGAAAAATTAATTCTAACTGTAAGGTAGACCTGAATGATCTAGGTTTATGAAAACCTGTGTTTCAGGCCATCAATTTACATCAAACATTTAAAAAGAAAACAACAATAAAGTTAGAAGCTAAATTTAAAAGAATAGAATAGAATATCTTTATTTGCATAAGATATAATATTTTCAGTGAAGAGTAGGCAACTATGTGGGTGTATTATTTTAAAACTAGATTATGTAAGATTTATTATGTTTAAATAAAATTATTAATTAGATAAAGGAAGAGACTTATATTAGAGTAGGTAGATAGAAATTTTATTTTAAGATTTCTAGTAGTTTTTCCTTGACTACGTAATTGAGTTTTGCCAAATATTCCTGAACTTATAAATTACAACTATTAAAACTATAAATCTTTAGCACTCTGTTATACTGGTTATATAGGGTGACTGGTAATTAGTGACCGATACTTAAACACATGATTATACTCATGATAACAAACAACTTTTACTATGGGACCAAACCTGAAATCGCGAAATAAAATCAGCTGCTCCCTACATTTTGACGAGTTATGCGAACATGAATGTATGCAGCTGATTTTTTTTCGTGATTTCTGGTTTGGTCCCATAGTAAAAGTTGTTTGTTATCATGAGTATAGTCATTTGTTGAAGTATCGGTCACTAATTACCAGTAACCCTATATACAAGTAGGGTCCTAAAAATAAATAAAATCGATTAGCAGAAGCATGTTTAGTCTGAGAGGTAGCACAAACCAAATCTTTTCTTCTCCTATCTGAAGTACTGGATTAAAATAAACTTCACTGTATTGGAATAAAACTACATTCAAAACAAATAATTACGTACTGTTACACCTTACATGCCATAATATATATATAGTCTAGGAAATTTAAATGGACGAAAAGTAGCCCCCATTCAGTATCAAACAATAGTTCGATTATGTAATCAAGATAATGAGCAATAAACGGCTGAAGCAGGTCAGTAATATACTCAAGTACGACACAAATCGTAATATTACAATTATCTATTCACTATAGTTCATTTGGCACGTTCTTTTATTTACGACGGCCTATCGACAACCCCATTTAATGCATGCGCCAAACTTGTTCATCTAAAAATAAAGTTCGTAGATATCACTTGCACCGCTCTCAGTCATAAAGCCGCTTTCGTGTTGGACGCCTGTGTTTTACGTTACGTATCTTACAAATTAATACAATGTTAGTGAAACTCGCATTCCCGACCTTATCGTCCGATTACCCAGACGTCGACATGCTGAGGTGCAAAGAGGTCAATCATTTTGCCACCGAGTGCATTTTGCCGCGTCGACCTAAAAGGAGTCTCGCGCCTTTGCCAGAGGACAAAGAATGCAGCAACACTGAGTTGAAAAAGACATGCAAGATGGTGCACAGGAGGCGAAAAAACCGAAAACAGTGCCTCAAACTGCCAGCGTTGCCCGAGTACGATGAGTGTTGAAGATTGTTTTTTTGAATTTGGAAGGATTTCCGAATTTACAGTGTTGCCAGATGCCACGCCAACATGACAGTTTTGTACCAAATGCATAGAATAAGTACAATTTATTAGTGCATTCGTCAGTTTTTATCTACGTAATGGTTGCTGATGAACGATCTCCGATATATGCCAGTCGCAAGCTAGTGAGAAAGCGATGGAAGTGATTTGTGATTAATTGTTTATTAAACTACTCACTCAATAGATACTTACAGATAAAATTGTTATCTAATGTACTATTAGGTGAGTAATTTAATGTTCTATTAGTTAAACATGACGACTATTCAGTTAAACAATAAGTTTTGCTGTCATAAGGTGGTATGTGTTTCAAGGATTAAGTACTTTAGCTAATTATTTATAATTAAAATGTTTATGTCTAATGACTATATCGCTATGTTTCTATTGTAATTATTTGTATAAATGTATAGATCTGGTTGTAAGCTACATAATTTGTTTACATGACCGAAAGATAACGTTTAAAATACCTATAATATACCTATTAGACTGTATGATTGTTGCATTCTCAATGAATCATCTCCAAAAAAAAAAGTTGATTAGGAAAATGGCGGATTTCCCGCTATTACATAACTATGTTGCACAATGTTTATTTGTGAAACAATATTGTCTCATTGTGGAAATATACAAATGTAATTCTTGACCATAGTGTAATCAATGATGAATGATTGTTATTGACACAACATGTCCACGCCACGTCGATTAATTCGAAGGTAATCTGCATGCGTAGATGAATAACGCAGTTATGTTTGCAATAATAACTAAATAACAGGTACCTAATCATTAATTTACACGATTAGTAATTTTGGTATTATGTAAGATGTAACTGTTTTTTGGTAGTTTTTCACATTGAGACGATGTTTCAGACTAGAAAATTGTGGCCATTGTGTAATGTTCTATTCTTAAGAGCGCTATCACAATTTCTCTTGTATTTGAGCGTTTGACTCGAGTTTTGATATGTGATTGTGGTTTTGTTAGAGCCACAAAATTAAAAAAAAACATATGCCCAAGAAAGCTTGATTATTTCTCTTGGGAGTGTTCTAAATAAATATTTCAATTTGTTTACAAAAATCAGTAAAAATCTTGTCTCTGCAAAGGATGTTTCATAAAATTTTACTTTTGGACATGTTTTGATGCTTTGTTACATCGAAGATATAATAATTTAATCGTATAAAAAAATGTCCTTGGAACAACTGTATCTTTAACTTTGGAGTGCTCAATTCAGTTTTTTATGTTTCATACAGTAGGTAATACACCAAAAATAATTCCGTAAACCAGAGAGTTACTGACAATTTTTCGTCCGAAATTATATTTTTTATCTACGAATGTATAATCCAAATTCATACAAAATGTATTTAATAAATGAGGTTACTATGTTACCTTGCTTGATAAAAAAAATTAGTCTATTTAAAAGTAAAATAATATGTTTAATTAATTATTGTATGCAGTGCTAAAAATCAATGTAAATCTCGGGACACGCGGACTTTAGCTTTAGACGCCGACGCATCGCATTATGTAGCAATTTAGCAGTTGTGATTACGTTTATTTTGAGTCATATAATAATTATTTTTTTGTTTATAGTGTGCAATTTCAATTTATGAGAAAATCACGGTCAAAATGTAATAGCGCCCTTAAGTACATAAAACTCTACTGTTACGAAAAAATAACGCACAAGTGTTAAAAAATTTACGTGTTTTCTATCAGTCAGATGTTGTTTAAATTCATAGTAGAAAACCTTTGGGGTCAATAATGGTACCATCGCGGACATTTGAGTTGAACTAATTTTCGACCTTATTGCTAAAGTAATAAGGTTGAAAAGTGGTTCATCTACATAAAGTTTTGGTCAGAGTTTTAGACGTTATCCAATTTGAGTTATCTATCGGTAGTTAGGTATTCTGCGTAGGTAGGTACTTAGTTGTGCATTTGTTATGTACCTATGTAATGGAACTTTTTCAGTCTTGTCAAGTACTCAGATAACAAATCAATGTTTGATTACTTAGTAATTGATAAGTTATGAGTGGCCATAGAGTAGTCGTGGAAAATATGCTAAAACTATTTTAAGATTTTTGTAACCTACTTGAAAAATAAAATGTTCATGATTAGGATTATGTACTTACCTAAACAAAGGCAGCTGCTTTGGTAACTTTTATTTGTAAAATTATTGGTAGATTATAATATGTTCCTTAAGTTTTGTATTTACGTGTGTATTTATTTAAATGTAGATATCATTTAGTTATTTCGATCTGTGATATGTAAATAAATGTCGTAACTAAGTATAGGTAAGTTATTTTATAAGTTCTCTTTTTTCATTAAAATTAATAAAAATGATTTTTTTTTTTTTTTTTTGAAGTTCTTTAAACACATACCTACATACATAATTCTGTGACAAATCTAATTCTAATTATTATCTTTGCTGAAATAAAAAAAAAACGGTTATCAGAAAAGTTTATTTTTTAATAACCATAGTGCAGCCACCATCTTTCCCGCCCTGTCAAACATTGTCGTCACATTTTGAGTTGCAATTTATTGCTGCACACAAATAATGAGCAAATAAACAATGATAATAACATTATTATTGTTTAATAACACGAGAATATGAGTTGTTTACTTCAGAAACTACGGCCGCAGTACCTACCTATGTTATCATAATGACATGATTGATTCATTTGCTATTGACCATTAATTTATTGGAACGCATAACTGGCTGGTTTGACCATGTGAACTTTTGGCCTCGATATTTATTTTTAATTTGGGCATGCTGTAGGAAGTTATATAATCTCTAAACAAGTCTTTATGTGGGTTGATTTGTTATGCGGTAATTACTGACAGGTAAAATTGTACCTAGCAGGTAAGTATAATGTTCTATGGGTTATTTGAGTCTGAAATATATGAATTAATAAATAATAAACAGCATAACAATACACATGTATACTTCGAAGGGACAAGCAGGGGTGTGCGAGTGTGTCACCCACCACATTATAACAGTCATCTCCAATGATATTATAAGTAAAAGAAGGTACTTAAGTTATACACGCTCCGCAAGTGGCACCTCATTCGTCTTGTCTCTTTTTCGCTCCCAATAATTACGACATCCTACTTCCACGTCTCATATATAGTCATGGTATAAAGTATATTATGCAACTCTTCAATAAAACGGATTTAAATCGAGGGCCATGAATCACTCGCGTCGCTCAGGATTCATCTATGGCCCTCGCTAACATTTTGCCGTTTTTGAAGATCGAATGTTGGGTAGGTAACCTATATACCGCTTTTTGCCTATAATAGCCTTGGTCAACTCCCCGTGGATGGGTGACCATCTTTACATACCGAGACTCCTCCGTGCCTCGGAAAGCACGCTAAGCCGTTGGTCCCGGCTGTCATTCGTGGATCTTTGACAGTTGTTACGGGTCGTCAGAAGCCCAAAAGTCTGACAACCAGTCTTACCAAGGGGTATCGTATTACCCAGTTACTGGGTTGTGGAGGTCAGATATGCAGTCGCTCCATGTAAAATTATATTCAGCTGCATCCAGTTCGACTGGAAGTTGGGAAAAGGCTAGGTAGATGATGAGCCTTGGTCAACTCCATGTAAGGTTGCTGTAAGGCCAGGGGTTGCTTGCCCCCTTTAAGCAAGCCCTGTCATCAAACGGACTCAAATCCAGACTCCAGCTGCTACTGAGAAATTCCGCATTAAAAACCCATAAGCATTTTGGCGAACCTAGGGATCGAAGTCTACTAGTCTTCTTACAGTACAACGTTCAAAGGTTCCATCGTTTATTTTCGGAAAACCGAACTATGCCGAATTAATATGACTAATCATAATAATCTATAATAATTTAAAATCAATTTTTATTGGTCAATGGTCACATTATATTCGCTATATTTCGGTTTTTTTCGAAGATGAACCATGGAACCTTTGAACGTTGTCGTACTGTAGGTACCTACATGAATTACCTACTTTATTATTTACTTTTTTACACTAGTTGAAATAGAATGGTTAAGTAATAGTATATTATGCAATTAGTGAATAAATGACGGATTTAAAGCGAGGGCCATAGATGAATCCTGAGCGACGCGAGTGATTAAAATCCCTCGATTTAAATCCGTTTTATTGTTGAGTTGCATACTATACTTTATATTATACCATGACTAGGTACGAGAAAAAGAAAGATTTAAGCGAAAATAGACATTTAATGAAGAAAAAGCAAGGTTAAATTAATTAAAATGCACATTAAAATTGGAACAATTACTAAAATTAGGAGTAACTACTGTATCGGCCGCCCTCTCTTTCATTAAACTCAGGTGTTAACACATCTTCTTCATCACTTGAATGCATTTTTAATCGATTTATTATTAAGTAACACTAAAATTTGTGTTGTAAAACTTACAGTAGGTATTCAAAATAGCGCCAATTTACTAATGACAGCAAAGAATACAAAACAGTTTTTATTCTAATGCTAACTCCTTGTCGAAAATGTCGACCAATCAAATTTAATTTAGAACACCATTAAAGGTTGAATAATTATACTGGTGTGTTCTAAATTCAAACACCAAAATAGTGATAAAAAGTGCTTTTTATTCACTGTTTCCAGTAAATAAAATAAGGTTTTTAGAGGGGGAATGGTATAAACAATTTTTCTGTTATACACAATACACATTAGTTTGCATGACCGACATAGCTGTTTCGGTCAATGACTATAGATGTCAACACGCGATGTCCAAATAGTGCATTGAACTGTACATTATGGGTAATATTGTACCCATGTTAGTATATAGGAATGTGTCACTATGACTGACTATCAAGGCCATCAATATCATCATCTGCCTAGCCTTTTCCCAACTATGCTGGCTTCGGCTTCCAGCCTAACCGGATGCAGCTGAATACCAGTATTACACATCGAGCGACTGCCTATCGGACACACCCACAACCCAGTTACTGGGTAATACGGTAACCCTTAGTAAAACTGGTTGTCAGATTTTCTGGCTTTTGACTACTTACCTGTAATTACGACTGTCAAAAGTTCTTCAAATGACAGCCGTGACCGAGGCACAGAGGTCTCGATATGTAATGTAAGGTCACCATAGATTTATGAAAGAAGTTTTTCTGTTTTTTATATTTTTATGATGGTCACCCATCCAAGGATCGGTCTCGAAAAGCATAGCTTAACTTCGATTGACCCGTGCGGCTGTTATTATATAACCAAGAGCTCCTATTACATTATAGATTGACTCCCAGGAATACACTTCAGGGAAGGGGTTGAGCTCTGGAGCAGAGACAATAAGTAAGTAAGTAATATTTTTTAAAATCATAATTACCTAATAACCTACTACTAAACCCTACCCTACCCTACCTACTACTACTACCTATTACTTACTAATACCTATACCGTTTTTTTTAAATTTGGTTTAATATATTGTTATTTTAATTTTTATTGGAGGAGGATTATGAGGAGCTCGTGGCTAAGTAATAACAGCCGCACGGGTCGATCCATCAGGTTAAGCTACGCTTGCCGGGGTTGGTCCGTGGATGGGTGACCATCTTTACATACTGAGACTCCTCCGTGCCTCGGAAAGCACGTTAAGCCGTTGGTCCCGGCTGTCATTCGTGGATCTTTGACAGTCGTTACGGGTCGTCAGAAGCCCGAAAGTCTGATAATCAGTCTTACCAAGGGGTATCGTATTACCCAGTTAATGGGTTGTGGAAGTCAGATAGGCAGTCGCTCCATGTAAAATAATGGTATTCAGCTGCATCCGGTTAGACTGGAAGCCGATCCCAACATAGTTGGGAAAAGACTAGGCAGATTGATATTGTTATTTTAATTGAATGTAATTAATGACAATTTTTTTTTTTTTTAATGGTAATTTTGGATTGTTATGATTTAGTTTTATTGATTAATTTTGAATGTTTTATTAATTGTTTTATTTGGGACTAATTTAATTAGAAATTATAATTAGATTTACATACGTCGTTGACGGCAAGACATAGCGTTCATTTTATCATCTGTACTTTTTGTTTACCTACATGTGTTCCACAAATAAAAATATTTGAATTTAGAATTTGAATTTGACGTCGATGACCATCAGAAATAAAGCGCGTGATAACGATCACTAGAGATTGATATTCTGGATTTTCACATTTTGGTTTTGGTTCAACCACCAACCCTCCCCCTGCCTGCGCCCTTGTTGACTATGACATACATAATTATAAGTAGGTACGTGCTCGTTTTAGTAGGTACAAAAAAAACAAAACATCTAACCGATCAATAGGAAGCCTTGAAACAGTTAGGTACTTACCTGCTTATCTTGAAGAGATATGCACACGAGCATTATGTAACATACTGATTTTTCTACGTGGCTCATCATAGGTACCGAGTCTATTTACTATGTATCTTGGTTTGATCATCTTTTAATAATATGTTTACTTAGTTATAAACTACTCGTAAGAGCAAATTGAGACTGCTGTTTTTCTAAACTTACGTAGGTACTTCATTCATTTATTTATCTATTAGGGTTCCGTACCGAAATGGTAAAAAAAAACCCTTATTAAGGTGCAATAAAGTCTGTCTGTCTGTCCATCTGTCACAGATGGATATCTCAAGAACTAGGTACTAATGATATCAACTTGAAATTTGGAACAGTTTTAGATGACATTTGCCCAACTACTTTGCAAATAACAAAGAAATAAAAACATTTTTTTTTTCCAAAATAAAATACCGTTCGGGCTCTTATCTCCAAAATTTGCGTAGAGAAAAGTCTGAAATTGTTCTATGTGATGGAAGCCTAGTTTATGTAAAGATTACAGGAAACATAAAACGATGTCTCTAAATAGCACTTTTTCAGAAATCGGAACGGAATCTTCGGTGCGCGAGTCCGGCTCGCTCTTAACCGGTTTTTATTTTTCAGAAAACTTACAGTCATAATATGTTGTCTGCGTAAATAATGTACAAAAAGCGTTTACAGTTGCCGTTTACCACCACGCACAATTAAGGGTTCCGTAGTTAGAATGAATTTATCCCAAAACCAAACTTAACATTGCAGTTCAGCATTGCAGTAGTTGAAAAACATTTTCTCCTATACATCGATATAACTAAGTCACGCACGGTCAATTCTCCAAATGTAAATTAATATAAATATTTAATGATGGAATAAAGTTCTAAACTTAATGTAAACATTTATATTTAATAATGTTCTAATTAATAATGTTACAGAGACAATATTCTAGTTTTAAGTTATCTTGCTGCGCCCCAACGGGGTTATGTAGGTACTCATTAGTTGTAAGCAAAGCCTGTAACTGTGTGTACATTGTGCAATAAATAAATAAATAAATGTAAGTTTGTAATCTCAATTTTTTTTTATATAATAAAACTACAAATTAACGATTTTCTGACTTTTTCCTTTACTTGTGCTGTGATACCTTGCTTCTTGCCAAATCTGGTCAGCGGGAAGTACCCTTATATGAATTAGGTTTTAATTTACTTGCGGGTATCAAAATAGTTATGTCATATAAATGGCCGTATTTTTTATTGCGTTGACTGAGAAGCTTGATTTTTTTTAGAGCTCTAAGGGATCATAGACCTACGTATTTGAATTAATTTTAACTTGGTACGTACCTCCTCGCGTTCCTGAGAAAAATGGGGCTTGATAGACTGACAGAAAGACAGACAGACGGACAACGAAGAGGTCCGGAACCGTAAAAAAAATAAAAAAAAATACAAATAAATAAAATAAAAAAGTCTTCAAGTAAGTAACTAACAGAACTTAAAACAAAACAAATTCTTCTTTAAGACAAAACTTAAGGACGCTGTTAAATGGGTAGTCAAATCATTACTTTTTTTACACAAAAGTATGTTTATTAAATAAAATGCTTTGCATTCTTAAAATGTTTTATGGCCGAATTGTTGATAGATATGCATGGTACAATTCTAAACTATAAATATAATTTTAGATAGGTACAGTTTCTCAAAAAAGGTACCGAAATTGAGAAACTGTACCTATCTAAAATTATATTTATAGTTTAGAATTGTACCATGCATATCTATCAACAATTTGGCCAAAAACATTTTATGAATGTAAAGCATTTTATTTAATAAACAAACTTTTGTGTAAAAAAGTAATGATTTGACTACCCATTTAACAGCATCCTTAAATAATTTAGTTTATGAATCGTAGACAGATCAAGTAGGTACCTATACCTTATCAAAATAGTTTTGTTTGAAGTCTGATGGACCATCCTTACATTTTCCTACAAGCTTTCAGAATTTCCGGCGTCTAAACAGAACAGTAGTGCTATTCTGTAAACATCTCACCGTGATAACTCAGGTGAAGTGAGCGTGAAGTGAGCCGTCATTCCACCTGATGCTAGGGGTTGACACTATTGACAGCTCACTTTAAGATCACTTCACTCACGTTTTCACGGTGAGATATTTACAGAATAGCACTACAGTCCTTTACAGCACTGAAACTGAATGATTTCATTAATTACAGCAGCGTTTACCTAGAAATAATAAAACACCTATTGTGAAACCATTTTAATTATTGTTACGGTGTACGTAAACATGAATGGAAAATAGTTAACCACCGTGTGAAGGTATAATTGGAGACCCTGACCAAATTCGTTACTGTATTGTTTAGGTCAAGGGCATAAGGGCTAGGCAGTGCGTAGTAAATGAACTAGTAGGTACCTACCTAACTCGTGACTATCATGCATAACTAAGACACGCTAGTAATACGCACTTAAGGGCACGCTAGTCGCTTATTCTTCTATACAAACGTAGTTTGGTGATTACTCGTCTGTTTGACGTTCTTAACTAAAAATTATTTCAATTTGTCTTGTCATTATCTAGCCCTGTATGGAAGCATAATCGGACTAAAAATATTGGTTTGGAAGTTATGAGCGTCGAAACTTCCATATTTCAACACTAATTTTAACGCATCTTTGGACGTAAATAAATAGCTCCGGAAGTGTGAAGATGGCAAAATTGTTACCATATAGGGACAGATAATTTATTGAAAACTTCATATAACTTTATTTTGAATAAATACATCCTGTATTTTAAAACCAATGTATGTATGTATGTTGTTCTAGTGGAATCTTGCTACTCAATTTTGAAGCAGATATCTTCAACCGATTGAGCTGAAATTTTGTATACCTACACGTTTAGTTTGGATGACAATACACGATAAGCTGTGTGACGTCATTCTAAATCCAATGTAGCGGACCATCCAAGATGGCGGAATAGTAATTTTTAATGCATTTCTATAATATGGGTATCAAATGAAAGGGCTGGTTGAGAGTAACTCGAAAAATAATATGACGTCATTCTAAATCCAATATGGCGGAACATCCAAGATGACGGAATAGTTATTTTTTATGCACTTTTGCAATATGGGTATCAAATGAAAGGGCTTGCCGAGAATAATTAGAAAAATATTCTGACATCACTCTTAATCTAATATGGCAGACTTTTGAAGCTTTTTATGCTTTCCTATAGTATGGGTATTAAACGAAAGGGTTAGCTGAGAATAAAAATGCAGGTTAAAAAAAAGATTGCAGCAATGATGCGTTGAATGAGATGAACAGACTCAGAAACCTAGCCAGCGATAACTAAAAAGTAAAAATTAAATAAATTAAATGATAGATAAAATTTTAACTATCAACTTATAACCTCATTCATTATACTCAATTTATATGATCATAAAAGCTTGTCGCGAGATTTGCGTAAGTACCTATAAGTATTTAATTAAACTGAAATTTAAAAAAAAATAACTTAGCAGATTAAGTTACTCAATTAAATAGGTACTTACTAGTTTATTTACACATGTAAATCGCGCGACAAGCTTTTATGATCATATAAATTGTGGAAAATGAGGTTATAAGTAGATAATTAAAATTTTAAAAGAAAATTTTATTTTCTTGCTTTTAAATAAAAGCTTTTTTTTAAAAAGGTTTTTTTTTGCTTTTAATTT
The DNA here is from genome assembly GCA_946251885.1 of Cosmia pyralina. Taxonomy (NCBI): domain Eukaryota; kingdom Metazoa; phylum Arthropoda; class Insecta; order Lepidoptera; family Noctuidae; genus Cosmia; species Cosmia pyralina. The sequence continues at coordinate 11,962,747 of OX276342.1, read as the reverse complement.
ATTTGTCATAATATCTAAACGCCCAAAGGTCTGTTCATGGAATTTTTCGCGCTCGTTTTTGTTATAAATCGTACATAAATAAATAAAGTATAACTGAATAGCATGCATATTATAGAGCCACGCCCAGGCCAGACGCACTTTAGATATGAAGTTACAAGAAGCTGTAAGTAGAGGCCGATGGGATAGGCCTTTATAGAAGGATAGCCAATCATAACCCTCCTTTTGCTTCGCCGTAGTCGGGTAGAAAAGTGGTAACACTAACATAACAACATAACATTACGACTGTATGTCCCGAATGGTTAGGCAGAGGTGTACCTAATTACACCCACATTTCACCAGGGGGCGAACGTATTGCCAGCAACCGAGCACAAATCTAGACTCCGGGCTGCTACCTGAGAAATTCCAGATGGAAAACCATGCCCGACCCGGGAATCGAACTCAGGACCTCGCGCTCAGCAGTAGCGCTTGCGACCACTAGACCAACGAGGCAGAGGTATAAAAAGATGGAATATTATCGAAGTTTCCGTTGATGGCATTATACAGGTGTTCCAGAAAGATGTGGTCTTTAAGGGTGTGGTACAGACCATCAAACTGACCAACTTTCTCCATGGGACCAACATCACAATCCCGAAAAAATTATCAACTGTCCCATAGAAAACTTCAATACCAAAAAATCAATCTGCCTAGCCTTTTCCCAACTATGTTGGGCCTGGCTTCCAGTCTAACCGGATGCAGCTGAATACTAGTATTTTACATAAAGCGACTGCCTATCTGACTTCCACAACTCAGTAACTGGGTAATGCGATACCCCTTGGTAAGACTGGTTGTCAGACTTTCAGGCTTCTAACTACTCGTAACGATCGTCAAAGATCCACGAATGACAGCCGGGACCAACGGCTTAACGTGCTTTCCGAGGCACGGAGTAGTCTCGGTATGTAAAGATAGTCACCCATCCACGGACCAACCCCAGCAAGCGTAGCTTAACCTGATGGATCGACCCATGCGGCTGTTATTACTTAGCCACGAGCTCTACTTCAATACCCTCGACGCAAATGTATGGGATGGCTGATTATTTTTTTGCGATTACTATATTGGTTCCGTGGCAAAAGTAAATGACCACACCGTTCTGGTACACCCTGGCTTGTATATGGGAGTGCTATCACCTTGTCTTCAGGGAACACCAGCCCCCTAATTGCGTAAAACACACTATCAGTAGACCGACTTCAAAATAGGAGGTTCTGTATTCGACCGGTATGTATGTATGTATGTATGTATGTTTGTCCACGATTTTCTCAAAAACTAATGAACCAATTTTGATGATTCTTTCACTATCGTGATCTACATACTTTCAGGAAGGTTTTAGTATATAACACATTATGTAATTATTCTTATGTACGAAGTTATATGCATAAATGTACTGTATCTCCGGCATTTCTAAGCCGATTTTGATGATTCTTCTTTTCGTTCGTCTTGTAATTGTATATTCAACTAAAAATGGAAAAATAAATTTACTTTAAAAAAAGTAAAAACCGACTTCAAAACCATAAACGTATAAAATAACTTTCATAAAACACTTAACAGCTTCTGAAGTCGGTGTCTTCAACTCTTCAATGCACTTTAGCTTGACACCGACTTCAGAAGCTGTTAAGTGTTTTATGAAAGTTATTTTAATCGTTTTTGGTTTTGAAGTCGGTTTTTACTTTATTTAAAGTAAATTTTTTTGAAGCAAATTGCTAATGCATTGCTTCATATTTTCGAAAAAGTCTACTCGACAACGTAAAAGACGCAATGAATGTTGTTGAACTGTCAAAATGAAACCGATTCCGATTGATAGTGTGTTACGCGCATGCCCCGCTGGCGTGATTTTATGATGTTATGACATTGTAGTGATCTGCATACCTAACCAAACACATCATAAAAACTTGTTTACCAACATAAAACTCATGATAGATTAAATACAACATTTTTCAGAGAAGTTAATTAATCGGTTTAGAATGTAGATACTGATAACAAAACGATTAGTAATAAAAAGCGGCCAAGTGCGTGTCGGGCCACGCGCAGTAATAGGGTTCCGTAGTTGCACAATAATGCGGACTAAGAAGAGGACTTTTTGTTGTTTCATGAATATTTGACTCGTAATAAACTTGAAAAGCCTACTTAGCTGTGATAGTTTTCCTTTTAACTTCGTTATATATACGTACTACCATGATTTTTTTCACCCATCCAAGTCTAACCGTTTAGCTGGGGACGCACACACATACACACACTTGACTAACAAAAATTTGCACTTTAAAGCTTAATATTTCAGAAACGGATCCCTAAATCGAAAAATTGTTTTCACAAACCTGCAATATTTTTGAAAGACCCATCCAACAACACTCCACACTATGGGGTAGACGATAAAAAAAACATTCACACTTTACGTGTCCTACGGAAGGTACCCTAAAAAAAATTTTTTTTCATCATTTTATTTTACCACTTTGTCGGCGTGATGAATATGTACCTATATCCATGCCAAATTATAGTTTCTAGTACTAAGAGTCTCTGAGCTAAGCTGCGGACGGACAGACGGACATAGCGAAACTATAAGGGTTCCTTGTTGAGTACGGAACTCTAAAAAGGTGTGTTCGCATTGATTCCGAACCCGCCGCTGAACGCGACAGTGCTGCCGCAGCTGTGCTGTTGCGTCACTATTTACAAAGCTGTGCTGCAGTGTGGCCGCGACGTTGCTGCCGTGCTCGGAATGTAATCTCATATGAACATGTAGAAAATGTATGGGGACCAGTTAGTGACACGGCAGAACTTCTGCGGCAGCACTGTCGCGTGCAGCGGAGTTCGGAATCATACCTTTATCGTAAGTATGCTGAGTCAGAATTTCACCTCATCATTTGTAGTTGTATTATCTAAACTTCTTGAACTACACCTGCAAGGAGAAATCCGTTAGAGATTATGCATATTATTTAGATTAGGATAACGTTAATTAGTAATAGCCAGGAGTCTGAATTTGTGCCCGATTGATGGCTTTAGGCTCGCCCCCTATTACATGGGCCTTAAACGGGGGTGTGCTACAGGTACACCACTGCCTAACCCTTTGGGAATACAGGCATGATGTTATGTTGTTATAATTAGCTATTAACGAGAATAATAGCTTTTAATACTTTCACATAACCCAGTGGGAGTAAAAGAAAAACTAGAATATAGTCTATGTCAGTTTTCCATTTTCCTCAACATCAAAATTCCATTGGGTATATAATATATTACATTACATTTTCATTTCATATGAAAACAAATAACTAATTATGTAGTAGTGGACTAGTGGATAATCCACGCTCACATATTTAAACAAGAATTAAGCGTAAACGCCCACTCGTTTTTCGTTTCGTGGAACAGGGCGTCGCGTCATGCCATAAAATAGAGCGTTTTCCCGCGTAATTTAGTTTTGTTAATCTGTATAATCTGTGGTGCTGTTGTTTCAGCGAATATGGTGTAATTACTTAGTTGAAACTGAAGGCTATGGTATAATGTATGATGACTGGCGTTTTGTAGCTGACATTTGCATAATGGATGATGACTTTAGAACGCTTTCTATTCGTAATCGGCTAGATTTAAGTGAAATATATTCATAATATGCTTTAATATGGAATCATTGCACTATTTACGTTTTTTTAGGGTTCCGTAGTCAATAAGGAACCCAGTTTCGCTATGTCCGTCCATCTATCCGTCCGCAGCTTAGCTCAGAGACTCTTAGTACTAGAAAGCTATAATTTGGCATGGGTATAAATTGTATATTTATCACACCAACAAAGTGGTAAAATAAAATCATAAATTTTGGTACCTCTGTACACGTAAAGTGGGGACGTTTTTTTTTCTCGTCTACTCCATGGTGTGGGGTGTCATTGGATGGGTCTTTAAAAAATATTGCGGGTTTGTGAAAACAATTTTTCGATTTAAGAATCCGTTTCTGAAATATTAAACTTTAAAGTACTAATTTTATTACAGTCAAGTATCTCCCCCCTGCCAGTTAAACGGTTAGTTTTGGATGGGTGAAAAATTCACGGTAGTAGTATATATAACGCAGTTAAAAGTAAAACTATCACAGCTAAGTAGGCTTTTCAAGTTTACGAGTAATAGTCAACCAACTTATATAGTAATTATAGTGACCGATACTTAAACACATGATTGTACTCATGATAACAAACAACTTTTACTATGGGAACAAACCTGAAATCGCGAAAAAAAATCAGTTCTTCCCTACATTTATGTTTGCATAACTCGTCAAAATGTAGGGAACAGCAGATTTTGTTTTCGCGATTTGGTCACTAATTACCAGTCACCCTATATTTACAGTTGGAATGTATGAGAGACCATGTTTTTCAACTACAATGTTAAGTTTGTTCTTGGGATAAATTCATCCCAACTACGGAACCCTTCATTGTGCGTGGTCCGACACGCACTTGGCCGGTTTTATTTTAAATAATTAACTGTCATTCTATTAATAACTTGAAGTTACAGATGGATTTGAAGTTAAATTCATTTAGTGAGTTCCATTAGCATGTGCCTCTTTTGATGGCATTAGGTTCGCCCCTTATTAAATAGGTACCTACAATTACAAGGGAGTTAGACATAACTAGCTAACATTCTGCTTAACCGTCACGGAATACAGGATGATAAGATGTTTTATGATAAACTAGCTGACCAGACAAACGTTGTCCTGCCCAAATTTCAATAATTCATACAAAATTCCATTGGAAATACACTTTCAGTTTTCCCGAATTTTCCAATTTTCCCGGCAACTATTCAAACATTTTCTTTCATACAAACCTTGTCCTGACAATTAAGAATACAACAAATAAAGAATTAGTCGAATAGGTGCAACCGTTCTGAAATGATGCGCGTAACATACATTCTTTAGTATACATAATAATAATAATAATAACCCCACCGCCGTATCTCTACGTTGACGTTGTGGTGGGGCTTGCGCGCTCTGAACTCTGGGTCTGTGCCGGTGGAGTTTACTTTGCCGAAACAGATCTAGGGTGAGGAGCCAGACCAAGAGAGATACGTGAACCCGCAGGGCAGCATGTGGCGAGCTGTTGGGCAGTAGCGACCCCACGGACCCTAGTTCCCGGGAGAAGTCTTGTTCTTCACCTCTGGCTTGCCTTTATTGGCCGGCTGGAGTGAACACTGACGGGAACAGAGTTCCCACCTCATTCTTGCCTTTATTGGCCGGCTTGAGTGGAGATTCGCAAGAGAAAACGTGCTCGGAGGAAGGAAGTATTCTAGTAAGTGCTTGTAGGGATCTTGACCATCTTCCAGGCTCTGGGATTGTTCTGAGAGCCGTGGAATACCTCTCCACTCCTCAAGCACCCCAGGATATGTTGCCCCTTGTCGCTACGTCACTATGTGCTAGCGACCGTTTCCGGGGCCCATTATTGAGTGTGCAAGTCGCCCCCTGCCGATTTATCTGTGTATATTATATAACATTGGTCAGGCAGGGGACATAGTTCTTCCATAGTTCAAGATACCCAATCCATGTAGCCACCCAAACCCATAGGCCCAATGTGTTTTGTTTCCATGTTCTACAATAGTCCTGCACCAACCGGGGGTTGTTCTTGGGTGCACTTGTATAGTGCATACAGGGATAATCGTCGGCTGGTGCCTCCTCGTCATTTAAAATTGTCTAAGGGGCCTCTGCGAGTTGGCTTCGGCCCCTCGTACGCCTTCCAAAGGTCCGGGACCCCAGGGTCCCGAGATAAGCCAAAGATAATAATAATAATAGTCATCTTCTCCTTAGCCTTAAACTACTAAACCTAAAAGAAACCCTCTATATCACCAACAAAAAGCTGCAATTTTAAATACATGTCGAATTGTCAGAAAGTTCATGCAAATAGATGAAAATGAAATAGGTCCTCATCATAACACATCCTCAACTTAACACACCACACGCTGCATTTACTTGGCTTCGGTCCGTAAATGTTGCAAAAACCAACCAAAGAGCTGAGAAGAAAAAACACTCAACAAAAACAATAATAATAATAACGTTTATTGTGTCTAAAAGTTATACACAAAAAATTGTGGGTTCGGAGTCCTCATTTAAGCAAATAATGCCTGTATTAGAGGACTCTGCTCCTTCACAATAGTAGGTTTACTTAAAACACAATAAAAACAATACATGGGAGTAGTAAGACAAGAAATAGTTATGTGGAAGTGTGTGAGCGTGTGCATGAGTGTGCATGTGTTGTTGAGTGTACCTACATGAGTGTTATGGATGTGTGGTTGTACGAGTATGTGTTCGTGAATGTACGTGTAGGTATGGGAGAGTCTCTGTGTGTGTTTTTTAACTATCCCTTAAAAATCTTCAATACATACTCGACGCAAATGTATGGGACGGCTGATAATTTTTTTGCGATTACGATGTTGGTGCCATGGAAAAAGTTGTTCCTTTTGATTGTCTATACCACATCCTTAAATATGACGAGGATGTAAAACGACAAGTTAGAGAGAAGATTATAGAAGATGGAATTGATAGATTATAGAAATTCTAAGCCCCTGATGGGGCGTTAATGCCTTATTTATATTATCTGTGCTAATGCTATTATGCTATGTTATCTTCTTCTGCCCATGTCCTTTTACTCTATTTTCCAATTTTTCCTACGAATTTTGCCAGATAACGATCAAATATTCTTTAACTCGAACACGCTCTTCAGTCGTGCTCGCAATCACATTAATTTCATGAGTAATTGTTAAAATCCTTTCTAAGAATTAACAAGGTGACGTAAGTAACTATTTATTGCAATGTTGTTGTACAGCAAATACCTACTTTAGTTATTATTGTAAGGACATAGCAACGATGAGTAAAACTTGGCGCCAATCCACCATCTTAGATAAGCGTACACCGGGTTATCGGCGGGAAAACTGCTTTATCTGAACATCCATCTTGATTTGTAAAAATTGTGAGTGGTTTTTAAGATTTGGTTTGCGATTTGTTGTGGAATATCCTTTCAAAATAAATATATAGGATTATGTGTCAATGTGTCAATAGTTTACAAATACATTTTGATACATGTGGAGAATTTTTGTTATTGCATTCGAGGCGGAATTAATTAATTAGGTTGTTTTTGAGCCGAGAACTGCAATAACAAATGTCCACGTGTATCAAACGACGTTTTTCAATACACTTTTGAAGAAATAAAATAAAATAACGAAAAATATTTTTGTCATGAATTATTAGGAAACTATGATTTAAATTTTCTTTTTTTTCGCGCTTTGCTTTCGCCAGGTTGAAGGAGAAGCAAAGGTATAAAGCTGATAAACAGCCTAATATGAAAAATAGAAAATTCAAATATTTTTGAGTTTAAAACACAAATAAATGTTAATTTGTTCCTTTGTTCATAAACTTTTATTTATTGTAATAATCATGGTTTTTGATGATATTCTATTTATAAACATTATTTAAATATTCAAAATGTATTAACGCCGTAAAGACGCATATCTCTTTGCCGAGATTAAAAAAACATTCAACTCCGAATGGAGACGGTGTGAATAGAGGCATTGAACCAATTTGGACTAAGTATAGGTATAAGTTATCTGTGGCAATTTTTATTCCCGCACACGTGTTGGAAAATGAAAAATCGCACGCGTGTGAAATATATTGCATTGTGAACCTAATCGTAGTGCGATATGAACCTGTTTGCCAGGAAGTGTATTGTAAAAGATATTCCAGTTGACTTATACCTACTCGCAATTTAAAATGCCTTCCAAGTTGTGTTGGTGATATTTTGATGTAGGCTCAAGGCTGTGCATTGGTGAAAAAAGCAAGGAATGTATTCTTCGTTCGAGTAGGTTTTAAAACAGTATTCTGGTGGTTTTCTATAAATAGTACTTTGGACAGAAAATGCAAATTATAAATTAAAAAGTTCAAACCACTACGAAAGAAGCAGAGAAAAACATTTTAAAATCTTTATAGATATACCTAGTATATATATATACATATATATATGTATTTTTTATTTTGTCGTAAAAAATATTTGGACTAATAATTACCTATCATTCACGAAGGAGAAAACAGAGGAATACGACCACGTGACCGCGTTTCCTCAAAACTACAGTTTTGTCCACGCAGGTCGCAAGTGATTGTGATGTCATCATATGTCTTTTTCGTCTATTAAATCGTCGTTATCTAATCATTTTAATTAGTGTCTAATAATAATATTACATGAATTACGAGTCACATCGACAGTTTTATACCTATTAATAGGGAACGCCATTTTCCTTGAACCACCTCAATATCTTTAAGTGTTTTTCTAACTAAGCAAGCAAAAGAAGTACAGGGTTTTTTAGCTTACTTACTGGTAAGTTAAGTTCTGAGAACAAAGTACTACAAATAAGTATATTGTATTGAGTCACTCAAAGATAAGTTGGAAAAGTAAATATTTTGCAGATAATTAGCGTTAAGCATGATTCTTTTGAAAGAGTCAATTATCGATTACTTAGATATTTTTAACTATAATACCTACCCACCTTCCACCTCCACCACCACCAACACCACCACCACCCCACCACCACCACCACCACCACCACCACCCACCACCACCACCACCACCCACCACCACTACCACCACCACCACCCCACCACCACCACCCCACCACCACCTTTTACCTTCTCATTGGACATAGGACAAAGTTTTCAGACAGGTCCATTCTGGAAATATTTAGTAAATGAATGCTTAAGACATCACAAGATACCAACATAATCTTATCCCCCAATTATAACCCCAAAATAATTTAAATAAAAAACCCGGCTACTAAAAAATCTCGCTCTGAAAGTATGAAACAAGAAAATATTCTCATATGAAATTTGAAAAAGACAGACAAATAAAAAATCCGGAGTCACACGTAATCTATTCGATGTATCCCTAACATGACGTGTGACTTCGCATTTTTAATTTGTCTGTCTTTTTAAAATTTCTGATGAGAATATTTTCTTGTGTCATACTTTTTAGAGCGAGATTTTTCAGTAGCCGGGTTTTAGTTTTTAAACTTACTTTTTTCATCAAAAGTCGAAAACTAAGCGGCCAAAAAAAGAAAGTCCCTGTTGTAAAAATATTTTTATTTCTTTCTTATTTGCAAAATAGTTGGGCAAACATCATCTAAAACTGTTCCAAATTTCAAGTTGATAGCATTAGTAGTTCTTGAGGCATCCAGCTGTGATAGACGGACACATACTGAGTCGCACCATAAGGATTCCTTATACCATTTTGCTACGGAACCCTAAAAAACTTGCAATATAAATATTACGCCATTATTGTGAATAATCTATGAAACGTTATTTATTTTGTTTTGATGTTAGATTACATGAAAGCCGCTTATTGTAATTAAACCGATAGATTTTCATGATCTATGGTTTTTGACATAATCAGCTGAATTGTTTATCGAACATCCGGATTTTGCGTATGAGTAATTGAATATGAATAAATAATGATATTATTATACCGGGCTTTTATTATATGGGGCTTGTAGAGCAGTGTTGCCGTTAAGACCATCTAGTTTGTGGCTACATCAAAGAAAAAAGTTGCTAGTTTTGTAAATAAATTACTTTCGAAATTCCGCTAAAAGTGGCTAAAGTATTTTTGGCTTACTATATGCTATTAATATAATATAATTTTAATATGTAGGGATGGGGATAAGCGGATTTAATAGTGTTGTTAAAAAAATATTAGAAACTGGTTACAAGTTTATAATTAAAAACATTAAAATTATTGTTTTTTTAGTAAAAAATTAAAAATCAATTTGAAAGTTTACAATGTCTTCTGGAATCTCTTCGCTAATGGGTGATGAAGTGGGTAGTATTTCAGTTGGTTTTAGTGGTTTGACCGTTTTTGTGAGTTTGGTTAAACCTTCAGGTGGCAAAACAGCCAGAAGTAATCAGAAGTAGCTGCGCTAGATTCATTTTGGTGGCTAAAACGGATTATTTTTTGGCTAAAGCCATTGAAAATCCGCTAGATCTAGCCACAAAGTGGCTAAAACGGCAACACTGTCGTAGAGTGACATAATTATGGCGTGTATGGGTCTCGAGAGAGTAATGATGGCCCAGTGGTGACAGCCGCGATTTACGAGTTGTAGGTCTTAGATTCGAATCCTGACAGGCGTTTTACTTTGTTTAAATTATTTCATCACCACTGCTCTCAAAATGGTAAAGGAAAACATCGTGAGAAAACCCGGCATGTCCTAGAACCAAAAAAAAATCAAAGACATGTGACATCTACCAACCCGCACTGGGCCCACGTGGTGGATTACGGCCCACTCCCTCTCACCGAGTGGAGGCCTGTGTCCCAGCAGTGGGGATAATAACCGCCACACGGGTCGAAGCTACGCTTGCCGCGGTCGGTTCTCGGATGGGTGAGTATCCATTACATATCGAGACCCCTCCGTGCCTCGCGGTCCTGGCTTTCATTCATAGATCTTTGACAGTCGTTATAATATGGGTAGCGAGAAGCCCAAAAGTCGGATAACCAGTCTTACCAAGGAGTATCGTGTTACCCAGTAACTGGGTTGTGGAGGTCCGACAGGCAGTCGCTCCATGTAAAATACTGGTATTTTGGTAAGTATGGAAAAATCAGCTCTAAACATTATTATAAAAATCTGTTTCACACTAATTGCAAGAACCGAGTCGCCCCAAGATTGAAGTTCTACCAAAAATCGATTCAACCTTCTCGGAGCGACTCTTGCACGTAATACGCATGTGCAACAAAATAACGAGCCCTTTACACCTTGGGAACAAGCATACAGTAGTATCGAGTGTCCCGATACCGATTGTAATCGATACCTAACATCGTTAGCCACAACCCGTTGTTCACATAACAAAGACTCGATTTGTTACGGTAATCACTGGATCCGATGTTGTTTGTTGACAAATCGATACGATCGAAACGATTTTTTCCACATCGATTCTTATTACCTACTCGCTTCTAATGAGGCTGGTTGTCAAGGGATAATCGGGTGTTTTATATTGTAACAGTTAGGCCAGGTTCCCACTGCGCCGGACCGGAAGTTTTGCCGTACCGATAAAAGGGTGGATTTCAAAAATTTGATGTTACACAAAAGAAAACACAGTAGGTACTATGGGCCAAAGTTCCGCATGATCACCTCAAAGGCGATAATCGCATGCACGACTCACGACTCGATCGCACAATGTTCGTTTGTCACTAGCTGCGCTCTCACAGGAATATTTTCTTAAGTGAGCATGCTTCAGTTTTGTCGATGGTATGTATAATTTTTTAAGTCACCGTATAATTATTATGAACTCCGTTATTATACGGTGATGTATATGTCGCAGGCAGTCGTCATTGTATAATGGCGACCGTCGTCCGTTTAAAAACGCTCGCAGTCAAATATGCCGAAGGAAAATTGGCAACTCGTTCAATTGTTATAATTTCAACATTGATTGCTATTGTAAGTTTAGTCGGAACTGTGACTAACCACGCGCGATTCGAATTGGTCGCAGTAAATAAGCTAGGGCTCCCCGAACAAATGGGTTAGGTTAGGTTAGAACTGTGACCAATCGCGTGCGAGCCGAGCGAGCGGTGCCGCGGCAGTGGCCGGCGAGAGCCTTGATAAATTTATAGAACCAAATACTTCAATTTGCCGCGGCATTTTGTAAACGGTGTTTGAGTTATCCATCAAAATAAATGTTTTGGCATATATGACAAGGCAATTTACATTTTGCCTTCGGCATATTTCACAACTGCGAGGGTTTTTAAGCGCACGACGCCGTTTGTAAAAAGCGGAATCATACAAATTGTCTGCGACATATACACTTGAATATTAGGCTTTCTTTATTTTGCGTAACATACTATTTTATTTTTCGAAATACATATCTGAATAATTGTCGTGTTGTTGTTTTGTGTAACATCAAGATTTTTGAAATCCACCCAAAACTGTCGGAAGGTCCACTGGCTGTACAAAAAAAGTTGAGAGGTATCAAGGGACACCCGGATTGAACGAAGTTCCTTCGCACAGCTTACAATAGCTTACTATAGCAAAAAGTGTCGTTACAACTTTTCGTGAGAATTTTTTCCGTCTAGCCCCCTTTCACAACGCGCGTTAAGGAACTTCGTTCCAATTAAGTATGTGAATTTAACATTTCTGTTCACATTTAACCGGATCCGGAAAAAATTCCGAGCCCGGTATTTCTGTCGCACGTTTTGTCACTGCTTTGCTCCGGCAAAACGCCCGGACTGGCGCGGCGGCGTAATGTGAACGAGTTCTCGCCAGTATCAATGCCCCACTCGCCCCCCGCGCTCTTCCCTTCTTTTTGGCGTTGGCATTCTGTAGGTCAGACACATTTATTTATTTAATTGACCAACTTATACTAGTTAACAGTAAAATATTACAAATATAAGTTATAGGTCATACTATACAGATAAGTTATAAACTATTGCTCTATTATAACAAACATTTAAAACAAGATCAAAGACAACAGATAGGTACACAACACAAAATTAATACACATAACAAAACATAAATAAAATTTACGACGCAGAGAACTATCTCTGCGTCTGGCCACTCCTAGCACTAGCTAGGAGTGGCAACAGACTCCAGGTAAGCATTTGCAATTTGCTGGAAACTCTGTTCGGTACTTGCAAAGGCATCAAGCGATTCATCATATTTGATTGATGTGGGTAAGGGACTGGTTTTTAGAGTCACGGAACCAGCTTGTAACTGAAAATACTGGACGCTGGCGAGGACGAAGTAGGTATGTGCGTGGTAAAAGAATGTTGATGTTGATGGAGACGTATTCTAGTAATGAATAATTGAAGGAACCGCAAATAAGGCGATATAATATTTCACAAGCGTACTTCTAACCTCTAAACTTTGATATGTAGGTGACCATTCCTAGCACGAATGGTGTTGGGTACATATATGGGTAATATCCATATAGCCTAAGTATAAATAGCGAAAAAATGATTTCTGTACTTGTTCAATAAGTAGAATGCAAGCTTTTTCATGAGGGTTCCAAATAACACCATTCGTTTCCAGCAGACTAGACTAGAGGAGCTTGTGGCTAAGTAACCCGGGGTTGTCCATGGATGGGTGACCATCTTTACATTCCAAGACTCCTCCGTGCCTCGGAAAGCCGTTGGTCCCGGCTGTCATTCGTGGATCTTTGACAGTCGTTACGGGTCGTCAAAAGCCCGAAAGTCTGACAACCAGCCTTACCAAAAGGTATCGTATTACCCAGTTATTGGGTTGTGGAGGTCAGATAGGCAGTCGCTCCATGTAAAATACTGGTATTCAGCTGCATCCGGTTAGACTGGAAGCCGACCCCAACAAAGTTTGCAGATTGATTTTGTTGCCAGCAGATTAAGGATAAAAGAGTTGTGCAGTATAGTAATGGACCGGAATAATATGAACACTTAAAGTCAGACCTTTTTCTGCAGTAAAATGACAATTCTACTGTCATTTCGTTATAAAATGAGAACAATTTTTAACGAAATGACAGATAAGAAGTGTCATTTTACTGCAGCTAATCAAAAGACCCGGGAACCCGGCCTTAGCTACATATTTTTGCTTATCGATATTTTTATTTGATACGCTATATAGAAAATTAAAGAACAATGGAGCAGATTTAAGTGGTATATAAATAGACCATGACTGAATTGTACAGTTTCTATGACGGCTACCTAGTGACTATAAACCGATGTTCGTACGGAAGCAAAAATATTGCGGCGATTTTTTTCGCGTATTGGATTTTTAACCGACTTCAAAAAGGAGGAGGTTCTCAATTCGTCGGAACCTTTTATTTTTTTTTTATTTTTTTTTATGTATGTTCCCCGATTACTCGAAGATGGCTGGACCGATTTGGATTTTTTTTGTTTTGTTCGAGAGTGTATACATCACAATTGGTCCCATATAAAATTGATTAACTTTGCTTCGGTAGTTTTTGAGTTAGCTCAATAATACGTATTTTTTCCCCACTTTTATATGGATGATGTTCTAGTTTGTTTTGCAGGTAGTGGTATTTGAATTTGTGTGGGGTAGGTACACAACTAAAAAGTGAAAAATAAAAACTTTTTTACAAAAAAATACAACCGACTTCCAAAAACAACACTACAAAGTGAAAAATAACTTTAATTTCGGAAGTCGGTGGCAAAAAACGAAAATACATTTAACTAGACACCGACTTCCGAAATTAAAGTTATTTTTCACTTTGTAGTGTTGGTTTTGGAAGTCGGTTGTATTTTTTTGTAAAAAAGTTTTTAACGATCTGCTTAGCGTCGAGAGTTGAAAATCCAGTCTTTTTCCGACGCGCTGGGATTCACTCTGTAGTTGTTAGGTTGGATTCTCAAAGCTCGACACAACACCGAGAGTTGAAAATACAGTGCTACAATATCCCGCCGCGATATTTTTACGTCCCTGCTAATGTCGGCTAAAGCTTTGGTTTTCTAGGAAAGCGGTTCTGTCATACTATAATTAATGGCCGTCATGAAAATCAGTCATTTTCAGTAGTATTTGACATCAAGGTGTCGTGTGACCATTGTCTACCTTCCTAAGAAACAGGAGAAAAGATATTGTGATTTTTTTAGGGTTCCGTGCCTTAAAAAGAAAAATAAAAGTATGAAGTAAAATCCATCTCTTCTATACATGTTATAAACTAGCTTTTGCCAGCGGCTTCGCCCGCGTGGATGTCGGAAATTAACCCACGGAAACATCCAACCGGGATAAAAAGTATTCTATAATATGTCCTAACTTAGGCCATGGTCTACATATGTGCCAAATTTCATCTAAATCCGTGCAGCCGTTTTAACACGAAAGCGTAACAAACAAACAAACTCACTTTCCCATTTATAATATTAGTTACAGTAATGTAACTTTTGGTGTCTGTCAGTGACACCGTAGTGCTATTCTGTAAATATCTCACCGTGAAAACATGAGTGAAGTGATCTTAAAGTAAGCTGCAATAGTGGTCAACCCCTAGCATCAGGTGGCATGACGGACGGCTCACTTCACGCTCACTTCACCTGAGTTATCATGGTGAGATGTTTACAGAATAGCACTACTGACCTCTCAGTGTACGGAAATCCTATACAATGCGAGATCAGCTTATACTGGATATGTATAGCTTGATCTGTAGCCGTGTGTACCACAGAGTTTTTATAAACTAAACATGACATGAAGTTTGATGCGGTTTTCACCATCATTTAGAGAATTTATTCCGGTAGGTTTATTTATCTGTAAGTGGTAATGATAACAAACAACTTTAACTATGGGACCAAACCTGAAATCCCCAAAAAAAAAATCTGCTGTTCCCTACATTTTGTTCGCATAACTCGTTAAAACTTAGGGAACAGTTGATTTTTTCGCGATTTCAGGTTTGGTCCCATAGTAAAAGTTGATTATTATCATGAATATATGTGTTTAAGTATCAGTCACTAATTACCAGTCGCCCTAGGCTCCCGCTAGCAGGCAGGATGCCTCGTCGCGACGGTACTGCATGTAAAACAATTTCCATGAAATTTTCATAGAATTAATCCACCAGAGTCGCGTCGCGCTTGTTTATGGTCTAGTAACAAATACTCTGCGAAGCAGGGGCGAGTTGCTATTACCCTCTAAATAAGCAGCTCTCTATCAAAGAGCCGAACGATAAACCTACGTCTAGACTAAAATAGGGGTACATATTTAATGTCTACGAGAAAGGGCGGGTCGATAACCTTTCCATTCTCGGAATTACCGAGCCAAGTTTATTTTTTAGCGAGTGTGCCTGTACAGTCAGCAACAAAAGTCGATTAACAGTTGAGTTTTCTAAATCTTAATTATTGAGAAATATACTTCATCAAAATCGGAACAGATGTAACTTTTAAAGAAAATTAAATCTTATCTAAAAAATTAAAGGCTAAAAAGCAGGTTATCATATCATTTTAGATGAAAAGTAGCAGTGTTAACCGACTTCTATTGCTGACCGTAACAATAAAGTTTTGGGTTTTCCTGGATTAAGGCACGTTGTACCTTATGTATAATGCTGTTCTTCCGGATAAGCGTGTACTGATTTCTGTCGAAAGCGCATGGGCAAATACAGGGTGTCCAGTAAATAGCACGACATACTGCAGGGGGTGATAGCTTGGGTCAATACCTACCAAAACAACACAATATATGTTCAGCAAAATTATTATTTAGGATTTACAGTTTTACAAAATTTTCCGAAATATCGAAAAATCTCTACCTTGAAACAGATTTTTAAGCATCTCGTAATGAAAAATTCCTTTTCTATTATTTTTTTTTACATCAAATTATTCGTGAATAGTTACTTTACTCATTGATAAGTCTTTTTTCTATCAAAAACAAGAATGTTTTCAAGAAATAGTATTTTTTGTTTAAATTTTCACATAACGATTTTCTTTTCGCATAACTTTAACCTACAGTGGTGAAAAAACATCCATAAGATTTTGCTGAACATATACTCGTATTGTGTTGTTTTGATAGGTATTGACCCAAGCTATCACCTCCTGCAGTATGTCGTGCTATTTACTGGACACCCTGTATAATTATCATAATTTACCACAAAGTTACATTAACGTTTGAAATAATAACAAAAGTTCTAATGATCACTAAGACCTGACATTTATGTTTTTTTTTTTTCCTTTATTGGCCAACCAACAATTGTTTACACTACTGCTAGAAAATAGTACAAGTAATATCTACCATAATCTAAGGTTAGTGTAACAATTACATACAGGTTAGCACCACATGCCCCAAATACTTATTTACCCGACTGCGCCAGAAGGAGGGTTATGTTTTTAGAGTATGTATGTATGTATGTTTGTATGTATAATTGTTTGGCACGCTCTGCGACCTGAACGGCTCGATGGATTTTAGCTTGAGAGGTGTCATTAGATTCGTATTTACTGTGAGAGTGACACTGGGTATATCAAAATAAAAAAAAACAAAATGGCGTATTTTTGGCGCCAAATTATGTCATAATTTTTTTTTTTTTCTAAAAACCTGTTGAGTGAGGCATCAAAATAAATGGTTTTAAAAGGTGATTATAAAAATATATACAACTTATATGGTTAAAAGTAATTCGAAGTGACAAATCGAAAAGAACACGTACTAAGAACTAAATCCCCTGCGAAATCTTTAATTCACATTTGTAAACTGATTAAATAATAAAACTAAAAAATAAAAAAATAATTAAAAAAAACCCGACTGCGGTAAAAAACTTAAGTTAAAAAAACTGAAAAGCTAAAAACAAGCCCATTTTAAATTAAAAAACCTAGGTGAAGTGAGTTGTCATTCTACCTAATGCTAGATTGGATTGACACTATTGACAGCTCACTCCACGCTCACTTCACCTAAGTTTTCACGGTGAGATTTGTACAAAATAGCACTGCTGTTACTGATTCCCAAACTAAGCTTAAGCTTGTATTTTGGAAAACAGTGTTCAGCCGCAGGAAGTATCACATAATAAAATACGAACAAATTGGCTTGAATGACGCTGCAGTAGACTTACAATTTATATTATTTATAAGATATTTTTTGGTAAACTTATACTATAATCTAGTTTTAGTTTTCAGTTTTAGTTTTCCAATTTTAGATTAGTTTTATTTTTTATGTTTAACAGAAGTGTGTGATCTGTGTTTGTGTGTGTGTGGGATGAGTGTGTGTATGTGAGAGCAACAACACATGAATGCAATAAAGAGTTATGAATTTGATTACCAGCGGTCCAGCGGTTTATTGTTCGGTTTGGAGGTAACTTTGGTTTTTTTTTCTATAGAGAAATTTAATGGAATCGTGTTTTCGTCAAACAGTCACCTTAACAATAATGCTCAACTTTACCATATATTTATTTCAAAATTAATGCTGCAGTAATTTCGACATAACGGAGGATTATGCTAAGCCGTTTGAGGCTCTTAAATATTTTACAAACGTGTTAAGCGTTATACAGTAGTGTAATTAGTTAGTGAAAGTTAGTTCAAACGTGTTCAATAGACACTCATAAATTATCCGGTTTTCTCTGTAGATTCTGTGGGAAAACTAGCGGGCTGTTACGAGAGAATAGACAATTTAAAGGGGGATCCGCGGTAGTAGCCCGCGAAATTTAAATTTTCTTAAGTTTTTTGCAATTTGCAGGTCAGTGTCAGGTTGTATTAGGTTGGGGAAAAAGTCTTTTCGCATTATAGTATGTATGAACTTAAAATAAAATATCTTTGGTTATACTATTTGTATCTGGCTGGTTTTGGTATCATTGAAAGTTTAAATTTTAAAGAACATAATTCCAAATTCAAATTAGGAAAAAGTGTGATTTTCATTTGTTTTTCGTACTGTTAAGATGAGTGAATCTAATGAAGAAATTCGATACGTTTTAAAAGTTTACTACAAAAAAGGTAAAAATGCAACGCAAGCCGCGAAAAAAATTTGCGATGTTTATGGACCCAGTGCAGTGTCTGTGAGAGTAGCACAAATTTGTTTTAAGCGTTTTCAATCCGGAAATTTTGATGCCAAAGATGCACGACGCTCTGGTCGCCCTATCACGGATAAACGGATGCCATTTTTGAAAAAGTGGAGCAAGATCGGCATATCAGTAGTTACAACGTAGCTGAAGAACTGGGAATTGACCACAAAACAGTTTTGGCTCATTTGAAAAAAACTGGGTACACAAAAAAGCTCGATATTTGGGTACCTCACGAGCTCACTGAAAGAAACCTAATGAACCGTGTACTCATTTGTGATTCTTCATTACGACGTAATGAAACCGAACCATTTTTGAAGAAGCTACTAACTGGAGATGAAAAGTGGATCACGTACGACAAGAACGTGCGAAAAAGGTCGTGGTCAAAGGCCGGTCAGGCTTCACAGACTGTGGCGAAACCCGGGTTCACTCGCAACAAGGTGATGCTGTGTGTGTGGTGGGATTGGAAAGGCATTATTGATTATGAGCTGTTACCACCAGGCAGGACCATCGATTCTGAACTCTACTGCGAACAACTGATGAGATTAAAGCAAGAAGTTGAGAGAAAGCTGCCGGAATTAATCAACAGAAGGGGTGTGGTTTTTCATCATGATAACGCTAGACCTCACACATCTTTAGCCACTCAGCAAAAATTAAGAGAGTTTGGCTGGGAGGTGTTAATGCATCCGCCGTATAGTCCTGACCTTGCACCTTCAGATTTCCACCTGTTTCGGTCTCTTCAGATTCTTTAGGCAGTGTCAGGTTAACATCACGAGAGGACTGCCAAAACCACTTGTCGCGGTATTTTGATCAGAAGTCCCAAAATTTCTATAGCAATGGGATCATGTCCCTACCTACAAGATGGCAGAAAGTTACCGAACAAAATGGTACCTACATACTTTAGATAAATGTAAATAATGTATATTAAAAAATGTTTTGGATTTTCTTAAAAAATGCGAAGAAACTTTTTCCCCAACCTATTATGTTGATAAAAATATGGTACGCGGCTATAACAAATATGTATTTACATAATTTTAACCACAAAAATCATCAATACATCTTTCTAAATTAGATTTTCTGCGTATTCGTCTAATTTCCGAAATCTGACCAATCCGAAATCTAACTTAGAAAGATGTATTGATGATTTTTGTGGTTAAAATTATGTAAATACATATTTGTTAGCCGCGTATCATATTTTTATCAACTTACCTACAACCTGATACTTACCTAGAAATTGCAAAAAACGTAAGAAAATTCGAATTTTGCGGGCTCTGCTACTACTGCGCAATCACCCTAAGACATCTTAGGCCTTTTCTTACTCCACGGAAAACACTTCACGGATCTTATATAAATCTTGGATCTTTGTATAAGCTAAGTGTTTTTGGGATTCTTTTCATCCATGTTTCTTTGGCCTTTCTTTCTTAGAAATAGGTGTTTCTTTGGGATAGGGGATTCTTTGGAGCAAGGATTAATTGAAATGGTCGTTCTTAACTTGTGATTCATTCATTTTCTTCTGGTCGAAAAGGCTTTCAGAGTGAAAAATAGTTACAATAGTAGATCAATCAAGGTTTGTCAGATACAAGTACCCGCTTAGTACGTAAGATACAAAATCAGTGCCATGACTCACGAAAATTTGATTACTTCGTGTCTTTAACGTGTTTTTTGATTAAAATAAATAATCGAAGTCAAAAATCTCTTCGCTGATTATCGACTCTTTTTGGTGTATTATTCAGTAACATAGGGTAGTATAGTTTATTGGCTTGATATACCTATAAGTATATTGAGGCTGACTAATACAACGTGTCGTTTTGCATCTTCGTCAAATTTAAGGGTGTGGTATAGACCATCAAACTGAACAACTTTTTCCATGGCACCAACATCGTAACCGCGAAAAAATAATCAGCCGTCCCATACATTTGCGTCGATTAGATATTGAAGTTTTCTATGGGACAGTTGAAAATCTAAACCACCTCTTGAACCGGCGACGTCTGCGTCTCGTTCCTCTTTATTTGAATTGCGAATTCGCCTTGCCATTGTCTTTAAGTAAAGTACAGACAAGAGCACAATATGTTATAGCAAACTGTCAAATTTCTCCAAATGATTTTAAACCTTAAAATGTTAATGTTGAAGGTTAAGTTCAAAATCGAATGAGAAAATTTGACAGTATGTAGTAACTTGACCTGCTGCTGTGTGTACATCAATATTTATTTATTTATTAAAACTTTATGCACAAGTAAAAAAATACTGTACTATGGCGGACTTAATGCCTGAGGCATTTTCTACCAGTCAACCTTAGGGTGATGCAGAGAGAAAACATGGCAGGTGCAGCATAAGGGCTATATAACTCGAAAAAGAATAAATACTAATAAATAATAGGTCTTTACCTACGAAATTGCCGTTTTGTATGAAAAAATTTAAACGAATTTTTTTCATGCACTTTTTATTTGTATTAATCGAAGTAATCACCCATGCAATCAATGCATCTTTGCCAACGCAGTGGCAGTTTATTGATGCCCTTCTTAAAGAAATCAGCTGAACGGGAGGCCACAAATTCTTCAAAGGCATTTTGTACTGCCTCTCGGGTATTGAATTTTTTTCCCGCCAAGAAGTTATCCAAATTCTGGAAAAAGTAGTAGTCTGTAGGCGCAAGGTCTGGTGAGTAGGGCGGATGACGGAGAGCTTCCAACCCCAGTTCTTGCAACTTGGAGACCGTCTGCTGTGCAGTATGAGGTCGCGCGTTGTCGTGCAGGAGCAGCGGAGACGAGCGATTGACCAATGCTGGTTGGAGATGTGCCAGCTTCTCCATCATTGTGTTCAGTTCTTCACAGTACACATCTGAAGTAATGCTCACCCCGTTTGGTAAGAAGCTGTGATGAATCACACCGGCGCTAGACCACCAAACAGTGACCATCACTTTTCTAGGGGTAAGTTTTCGTTCAGGGCATTGTTTAGGTGCTGAACCAGGATCCAACCAACTTGCTGAGCGCTTGCGGTTATCAAACAGAATCCATTATTCATCGCAGGTAACAATGCGGTTCAAAATTCCTTCATTTGTGTGTCTGTTGAGCAGTGCAAGGCACGTCTCGACGCGTACTTCGCGCTGGCGATCATTGAGTTCGTGGGGCACCCATTTGTCAAGCTTTTTTACCTTGCCAATTTGACGCAAATGGACCAATATTGTTTTGACGCTAACGTCGAAAGCTGCTGCTAATTCAGCCGTAGATTGTGTACCATCAGCTTCCACAATCGCCTTTAATTCGTCATTGTCGACCAGTCTTCGGACGACCGCGAGGTTCATTTTTCAGATCGAAATTTCCAGAACGGAAGCGAGCAAACCAATAATAAGTGGTGCGTTGGTTTGTAGTGTTAGCTCCGTAAACGTCGTTGATGTTGCGTGCCGCTTGTGCCGCGTTGCTGCCACGACGGTACTCATATTCCATAATTACTCGAATTTTTAACGTATCCATGATGACGAAAAAGATTGAAATGCGATGAAAATGTAAGACTAATCAATAAACAAATGACTACTTTTGGAAAAAAAAATCCATGTTTTTAAAATAAAATTAATTTGAAATTAGAATTCTCAGCCAAACAAAAATTATTTTGATTTGAAATGGCCAGTACTGCAGAACGGCAATTTCATAGGTAAAGACCTAATAAATACATACATATAAACAGAATAAACTTTGTCAGGAGAAATAACGATAGGTAGAGGAGAAAAAGAATCCAGCAAATCAGCGCTGAGATGATTCTGCCAACTTTATACGAATATGTTCACGTGCCTTCACTTTGAACGATATCCGACTGGTTGCCATCCTGATGTTCAGAGGGAGCGAATTCCAAAGAAATACCGCCTGGACAAAGAAAGAAGAATGAATAAAACCAGAGCGGTGAGAAGGACATCGTAGAAGACGATTGTTGGTTGAACGAAGATTTCTACTATGGGCAGAGCACAAGTATTGAACATGAGAAGTCAGATAAGAAGGGGAAGTAGGCTTATTTAATATGGAATACAACATAGACAGAGCCCTCAGCTCTGCGCTGACGTATGGGTAACCATTTTAAAAGCAATCGGTGCGCAGACACATGATCATACGAAGATTGAATACGAATCGAATGCAGTTATTTAGAAGGCGATCAAGTTTATTGAGGAGATCTGCATTCAGGTCATAATAACACACATCACCATAGTCTATTATGGGAAAGATTAGGGACTGTACAAGCATGGCCTTTATGTGTGATGGAAGGTTTTTCAACCGATAGAGCGACCTCAACGTTCCGGTGACTTTCTTACTTACAGTCGTGACCTGCTTTTGCCAGTCAAGACAAGTATCGACATGCAGACCCAGATCTTTAACATAGGAGCTAAACGGGATGACTGCGTTGTCAAACATTACAGGTGGCACAGTTAAGTCATTCAGCTTTCTCATACTGTGGGGGCTTTCTACAATGATAACCTGACACTTGGTAGGATTAACCGCCGCTCCAAATCGATCAGACCAGCTTTTAACCACACCTAGATCCCGGTTCAGCTCGTCAATCGCATCAGATATGTTGTCAACACTTGCCTGACAGTAAAGCTGCAAATCGTCAGCATAAAGATGATACGCAGCCCGAAGCTCGGTGGTAATGAGATTAATAAAAATGGAAAACAAAAGAGGAGATAATATACCGCCTTGAGGGACATTTCTAGGGAGGGATATTTCTACCATTTGCTGATCTAGTATCTAAAGTCTTTATGTACATCAATAGGTGCGTCCCAGAAAACATTCGGATACGTAGAGGCAGACCCAGAAGAAGATGGTGGAACGAGTTTGACGCCAACAGATACAAACAGGGTTGGTCCTCACTACCTCAAGACAGTGAGGAGTGGTAAGGAGAACGGGAGGCCTTTGCCCTGCAGTATTGTCCCGCTGCAGGGCAAAGGGCAAAAAATAATAATAATAGGTACTTACTTCTATCACTATGAGGCAGGGGGTAATAGCAGAAGCATTATGTAAACGCAAATAAATATCGTGAATCATGTATGTTAGTATTAAATCTATGATAAGTTTAATCACGCGTCGATGCATACAACAATATTTATTTTATACAGGGTGAAATAAAATTAAATTCATGGGCACGGACTAGAAAAAAAAGAAGGACTCCGCGCCACGCATATCGAAAGTGAAGCACAATAAGTATCGCCGGGATCGTTTGTACAAACATAGTCCTCACGCACACATTTACATCATAGTATGCCGACCGGCCAGGCGGTCGCCATTACGTGACACGCGGCGTCTTTGTCAAATCACGCACACATAGATCGGTACGGTTCTTCACTTTCGATACACGTGGCGTGGAGTCCTTCCTTTTTCTAGTCTGTGTTCATGGGCATCCTTTTAAGGGGTTATTATTGTACATGTAGGTATATCATTATGAAAAACTTTTACTATGGGACCAAACCTGAAAAAAAATCATTTTGACGAGGTATGTGAATATAAATGTAGGGAAAGCTGTTTTTTTTTTTGCGAGTAACAAACATACATACATTTTTATAATATTACAGTAGGATACGTTGCTGTAGACATTATAATAAAAGGCATTCGTTGAACACGTGTCAGTTGGTAATTTATGACTTGTTGTGAAGGAGATTTAAGTACCACTTAATGATTTAATTATGACATCATGTAAGTATGAGATGAGTATGTTTTAGTCATAGACTACGGTGATGGCATAAGTATTTCTAGTAAGTTTTCACTTCAGCTTAAATGTGAATTTTAAACTTAAAGTCAATATTGATACAGTTACTTATTCAGTGAAATTTAAAAAATGTTCGAGCATCCGCGAGGATTTTTCCGTTTGATAGAAACTGACCCTAAAGCCTTAGTCGACGTTCGCACGGACGTCAAAATATCGCGGCGATTTTTTTTCGCGCACTGAATTTTCAACGCTCTCTTTAGCGCCGAGAGTGCAAAATCCAACAGTGTGTTTTTTCGACGCGTTAGAATGTACTCTGTTATTGTTAAGTTGGATTCTCAACGCTCGGCTCAACAACGAGAGTTGAAAATCCAGTGCGCGATAAAATCGCGCCGCGATTTGTCCTGTTCGAAGGAAATGTGTGCCGATAAGACGTCATTTCCGCTTTGTCTCTGGGATTGCAACGCACCTACGAAACCTACCTGGTAATCTATGGCAGATTTGGCTCCATATGTAGAGTAACCGCACCATCAACTGCTCTGTTTAAAATACATTTAAAACAAAATCTCATAGACAAATGACCGCAATTGATTAAATAGATTCCTATAATGATGACATTTTCACAATTTGTTCCTCAAATCTGTAAAAACAATACTTTATTTTTTAATTAGCATTGGGATTAAGTTTTTTAATGTCATAGTTTGCTGTAAGACTCAATTTTTAAAAAAAAAATTATACCGTTTTTCTAAGCCACTATAGTGTGTGTGTGTGTGTGTGTGTGTGTGTGTGTGTGTGTGTGTGTGTGTGTGTGTGTGTTAGTATTGTTTAGTGTGTGTGTTGTGTGTAAGTGTGTGTGTTGTTGTGTGTATAAATGGCAAAACATGCAGATCTACCTGTTATTTTAAAACCTTGCACATATTGTTATGATGTATACTCATGTTTTACAATAAATATATTCTATTCTATTCTATTCTATCAAGTTAGTCGTCTGTGTTTTTTGCTACCCCAAGCATTAGAAAAACTACTATCTATCTATTTATTAATGTATGAATATGTTGTATATGTATATGGTACACCACGGACTACCTGCAGAATTGTCTCTCCTTGTCCCCATACTCCATCCAAAGGTTGTCTGTAAAAGATCGCTTTTAGCGATAAGACCGCCCATTGTGTCACCCTATGTAAAATTTCAACATTGTAACATTGTAACCTGTAATTTAAATGGTGTGCATAATAAAGAGTATTCTATTATACAGGGTGTTTGGTGCATCGTTTGCCAAATTGAATTGGCCGAAAGAAGAGGTCATTTGCTATCGCTTCAGGCTCAAGTACTCATTTTTGGCCACACCGGTTTTTTTATTACAACTTTCTAATTTTTATTTTGAAAAAATCCAAAACTCAGCATTAAAGCTTAAATTAAAAAAAAGTTTTAAGTGTAGTCGTCAAATTTCATTTTTATTTACATATGTACTGTTGTATGGCTCTATCAAATTTAAAATTACTTGCCAGTTACATCTAGTTTTTTTTTAATAAATCACAAAGTTTTTGGAAAAATAAAAAATGAACTTAAAACTCAACTTTAAATAGCTATAAAAAAAAAACTAAAAGCGATCGGGATCTTCGAATTATTTTAAAAAGTTCTCTAGTCTATCCCCTTTCCAACGGTATGTAATGTGTTAAAAAACTCTTTTAATATCTTTAATAATTAGCTAAATGTGTAGTCGAGACACATCAGGCTGATATTGGATATTACGTTTAAAACACTAGTTTTCGCATAAATTACATGCTATTAGTAGATAGATACTGTTATCTCACGTCTTACGTAGTCTCTTATCTCGTTCTTACATAGGGAACTTTCCTCGAAATTGAAAAAAAAATACATTATTACAAAAATAATCATTTATTAATAAGTAATTTAATTACATACTAATCTTACAAGAATTAGAATTTCTGCAAACAGAGTTGCCCTTATTATTAGCTGATTTGCCAATTTTCAGTGAAGACAGGTCTTTTGTTTTCCAACATGACGGTTGTCCCGAATTAAATTACTTATTAATAAATGATTATTTTTGTAATAATGTATTTTTTTTTCAATTTCGAGGAAAGTTCCCTATGTAAGAACGAGATAAGAGACTACGTAAGACGTGAGATAACAGTATCTATCTACTAATAGCATGTAATTTATGCGAAAACTAGTGTTTTAAACGTAATATCCAATATCAGCCTGATGTGTCTCGACTACACATTTAGCTAATTATTAAAGATATTAAAAGAGTTTTTTAACACATTACATACCGTTGGAAAGGGGATAGACTAGAGAACTTTTTAAAATAATTCGAAGATCCCGATCGCTTTTAGTTTTTTTTTTATAGCTATTTAAAGTTGAGTTTTAAGTTCATTTTTTATTTTTCCAAAAACTTTGTGATTTATTAAAAAAAAAACTAGATGTAACTGGCAAGTAATTTTAAATTTGATAGAGCCATACAACAGTACATATGTAAATAAAAATGAAATTTGACGACTACACTTAAAACTTTTTTTTAATTTAAGCTTTAATGCTGAGTTTTGGATTTTTTCAAAATAAAAATTAGAAAGTTGTAATAAAAAAACCGGTGTGGCCAAAAATGAGTACTTGAGCCTGAAGCGATAGCAAATGACCTCTTCTTTCGGCCAATTCAATTTGGCAAACGATGCACCAAACACCCTGTATTCTATTCTAACCTCATTTGATTTATTAAAGTTGATAAACCACATTGCTAACGCCATGGCAGCAAAATATTATATGTTATGATTTATATTTTTAGCCCATTGTATTAAATTCTTAATTTAATTGGTCACAGCACGCAGTGTTCATGGTTTTTGCCAATTAACTCGTGATTTATATGTTCTAATGGAACGTTTTTGTAATTTTACCAACAGTATTAATACTGATTTACAATAAGTTATGGTACAGATTAATTAGTTATCGTTAGTAATCATAGTAAAATTACCTACTTTTTAACCGACTTTTCAAAAAAAAAGAGGAGGTTATCCATTCGTCATATATATATATATATGACGAATGGATAACCTCCTCTTTTTTTCGTTAGTAATCATAGTAAAATTACCTACTTTTTAACCGACTTTTCAAAAAAAAGAGGAGGTTATCCATTCGTCATATATATATATATATTATATATATATATATATATATATATATATATATATATATATATATATATATATATATATATATATATATATATTTATGGTACACCGATTTCTCCGTCAATTGGAGACCGATTTTGAAAATTCTTTTTTTATTTGAAAGGGTATGCTCTCGAGGTGGTCCCATTGTCACCAAGTCAGAATCTGATGAGGGAAGGGTATGCTCTCGAGGTGGTCCCATTGTCACCAAGTCAGAATCTGATGAGGGGATCCCATGGAAATCGAGGGAAACCCTCAAATTTTATAGGCATACCTATAGAGATTTGGGTATTTTTTATAGTAACTTGTGCATTTGCTCTCGAAAAGCACCATTTGGTGAAGTGGAAATGATGATGAAGACCACATATGGCCATCGGAACTACTCAATAATAAGTATTTCATTTACCAATTTATGATCGTCTGTCACAATGCATATGGTGAAGTGGAGCTGATGGTGACTTCACCGTCAGCTCCAGTGCTCCTGGTTCTTACTAGGAGAACTCCTCAACAAGTAACGTCCCTGCATCGGGAAAAGCAATATTTTGTAAAAGATGATGAGCAGTTAGTTGCAATATGCTATTGTAACTTAGATAAATTACAAACTGACCCACTAAAAAGTAAAAAATAAAAAAGTTTTTTACAAAAAAAAAAAAAAACAACCGACTTCCAAAAAAAAAACTGCAAAGTGAAAAATAACTTTAATTTTGGAAGTCGGTGGCAAAAAGCTAAAATACAGATCCAAAGACACTACGAAGTAGAAACTTATTTTTCTGTCGGAAAGTCTGTTTCAATTGAAAAGAGTTTGCTTAGATGGTTTGTTCATGTTGAGAGGATGAATGAAAGGCGACGATAAATAGGTCCATTAGATGCGGGGCAAATGGCTGTGACAGTCTGACAGACGGACAGACAGACACACGAGTGATCCTATAAGGGTTCCGTTTTTTCCTTTTGAGTCATGAAACCCTAAAAGGATCACATGACTGAAATGTATTCAGTTTAAATGAACATAGATAGTTAAATCTCCTGCAAACACACTTATCATTCGTCACCAGGGGAATTTTTGTTCTTCAATTGACAGTGACATCTCTGACAAATGCATCATATCATGGGGTCCCCCGTATAATGGTAACCATTTACAACTGAATGTGTTCCATAAAATTTATCTTTATGTTTTTATGGGATAAGCAGATGACGTCATAGTCATGTTTTGTTGCATCAGTATTGTTATAGCTAGGTAATAAGTAGGTCTCAGGTAGGTACGTCTCGTATAGGTGTGTATCCGATACCGATACCGATACCGATCGACATCGGTGATATTTTTATTGCTGGTACAACGATACATTTCAAATTTCATGCTTTAGAATAGTAATGTTAACGCGCGTGCAGTTTTGTCTATTTCGTTGCAAACGAGGCACGCCGTCTAATGATGTCTTAGATGGGGTCCGATAGGGCCGATGCCGCCGGGGTCGCGGGTTGTTCGAAAGAGATACCGTGGCCCTGGCACAGGCAATTGAAGGAACATGGGTGGGTTTTAGTTAGTAAAAGTCTGACACGCCCTAGCTCCGCCTAGAGCGGGAGAAGTCATATGATGATTTCCCACACAAAAAAAAAACCAAACTTAAAAAAAATGGCGCAGAAATACTTCAGTTTCAAAATGAATTCTATCGCATCTGAAAGATTATTTTCCACCGCAGGTCTCATTCAAACAGACTTGCGAAATCGCCAATCTCCGCAAAACTTGTGAATACTTTGTTTTTTAAGCAAATACCTATCTTATTAATGTTAATTTCAATTACTAACACTATTAATCTTAATTATTAATTTTAATAACTAATAATGTCATTGTCAGTCTGTAATTTTTTACATTAATAAAAAATATGTAACCCAACTTGTATTTTACCTTCATTTAAATTCAATAAGCGTATCGGCCATCAGTATCGAATCGGAAAAAAGGCGTATCGATGCATGTTAGGCATCCTTACTTTCGTGGAATCAGCAGCAGTTGGTGATGGGGCCCGCTAAAATGTAAGCTAACTTCAAAATAATAAAGTTATAATACCTTTTTTTTTGTTGTGGATGGGAAATCATCAAATGACTTCCCCCGCTCTGGGCGGAGCGGGAGGGCGTGTCAGACTTTTACTGACTAAAACCCGCCCGTGTTCCTTCAGGGGGCCTACCATGAACTCTTATTGCAGGTCAATTTTCGACGGAAAGTGAACTGTCGGGCTATTTTGTACCATGAACGCGTCAAATAACAGGCGAGCCAGCGATCACGTGGCTAGAGCCGGTCAGTGGTCACGTGACAACATTTCAGTGGTCTGACCTGCGATAAGCTGTACCATGAAGTCCTTTTTGACATGAGAGCACTTGAACACTGAGCTGCCCTGCAGTCATATTAAGCAGGCATAAAAAAGTAACTTTTATTGAACTGTTTTCTTTAATTTAAAATAAAAAAACGTAAGTACATGTTAGTTTGTAATATAATACTATTGTGGCGTTAATTAAAATGAGAGACAACAAAAAAAACAATCTATTTGCCGTTTATTTTAGATGTGTGACGAAGATGAAATTTTTGAGTTTCTTGAGGAAGATGGTGATAAGAACAGTGAGAAACAAATCGCTAAAATCGAAAGGAAAGTGTTTAGAAGCATGATAAAACCTTTTGACTTGCAGAACGGAATGTTTGTCAAACGGTATAGGCTCACTAAAGAACTCGTACTTGAGCTTTGCAATGAGCTACGGCCTTTCATGCCACGCCCTACAAAATCTACAGATTTGTCAATAGAGGTTAAGGTTTGTACTAAATCAGTAAATGTATTTATCGATCTAACTATCATAAGAACAATTAAATGCAGATTGATCACTAATGCCCTTCATTTCAGGTTTTAACAGCATTATCATTTTTTGCTACTGGTTCATACCAAAGACCAACTGGTGACATTGCTGCACATTCAGTTGCACAACAAACTGTGTCAGCAGTTATAGCGCAGGTAACTCGGTGCTTAAATGAGCGATATTTCCGCCGAAAGTATATTAAATTCCCACATAGCGATCATGAACGGCGAGCCAATGTAGTTGGGTAAGTAGGAACTTAAGCATTACCTATAAGATTCTTGTAAGAGATTCTTTAAATTTTATATTAAAATCTAGATCTTGTAACAGATATTTTTTTTCAGATTTTATAACAAATTTGGTATGCCTGGGGTCTTAGGGTGTGTGGATGGAAGTCATGTGGCAATAAAACGACCAGTGGAAAATGAAGAGAGATATTATTGCAAAAAACATTATCATTCTCTGAATGTACAATTGGTAAATAATCATACTACATTTTTCATTACTTAAAAAATAAAAACAATTTAACCTAAGTTTCCAACTCTGGACCTGGATTTTTAGATTCATGTAGGTATAGCTAGGGGTACATTAATTATTAAACAAAATAATCGTTTTTATAATAGTTAAATAAAATTAGGTCCAACTAGATAGTGCAAGTATTACATCCCTTCTGCTTTTGATCAATAAAAGATGTACCTGTAAGAAAAAATTACAAATGTTAAACTTATTTTTTAAATTTTAGGTATGCAATTCGGACATGGAAGTTATTAGTGTGGATGCCAGCAATGGAGGAGCCACTCATGATTCCTTCATATGGGCTTATCACCCACTAAAAGCTCATATGGAGCATTTAAATAATATGTGGTTTTTAGGTTGGTATTAATTTTTGGCTATATAAGTCAGCAGTCTATTAAAAAGTGATAATATATTATTATTAGTGGAATCAAACTAGCTAGGGAGGTACCTACCTAGTACATGAATTTTGAACATTATTTGCATTATTATGCAAGCAAGAAACAATAAGATTCTAAT
This sequence comes from Cosmia pyralina, assembly GCA_946251885.1. NCBI lineage: Eukaryota > Metazoa > Arthropoda > Insecta > Lepidoptera > Noctuidae > Cosmia > Cosmia pyralina. Next base: position 11,931,573 of record OX276342.1, on the reverse strand, counting down.
AAGATCCTTAAAAGTATATTCTATTTTTTAATATTTTTATTTCTTTTAGGTGATTCTGGCTACCCACTAAGGAAAAGTATGATGACTCCAGTTGCCCGTGCCAGGGCCACGGTCGGTATCTCTTTCGAACTACCCGCGACCCCGGCGGCAAGTTATAATACCTAAGGTACTTATTTAAATTAACACTAATACTCATCATCTCACTACTTACTAACACTAGTAATTTAAATAACTTTATTTTTTAAATATTTTTTGTTCACATGATCTCAGTACCTAATAATAAGTGTTTTTTTGTTTATAATTTGATTTGTAAGGTGTTTTTTGCAAACCTACTGAAAAAAGTAAACAAAATATGTGGAACTGTTTTATATTGATGACCTTTTAAGTAGGTACCGTATATTATGCAAAATATAGTGATTCTATTCTAGGCATAGCGGGCTGATTACAAATGATTTAATCTTATCCTTATATTTATTAAACAGAGTTACTTGTAATTCGACGTATTCCTTGCAGGACGTCATAGTAGGGTTAATCAATCAGCCTAGCCTTTTCCCAACTATGTTGGGGTCGGCTTCCAGTCTAACCGGATGCAGCTGAATACCATTATTTTACATGGAGCGACTGCCTATCTGACCTCCACAACCCATTAACTGGGTAATACGATACCCCTTGGTAAGACTGGTTGTCAGACTTTCGGGCTTCTGACGTCCGGTAACGACTGTCAAAGACCCACGAATGACAGCCGGGACCAACGGCTTAACGTGCTTTCCGAGGCACGGAGGAGTCTCGGACGTCATAGTAGGGTTAAAATGCAACAAATTAAGCCACCAAATGTTCTACCGAAATTCAATAGTTTTTGAGCTAGTTAGATTTTCAGTTTTTTTTTTTTATATAATTGATGATGATTTACGGCGCGACTATACTGGAATTTAAGTTATTATTATAGCTGATGCCGTAGCAGATCTTTTAAAAAAATTAAAAGTTGAAAAATGCCTAAAACTTTGGCAAAGATCACTGTAAACATTTTATTTTTTGTAATTTATATTAGGTCTTTACCTATGAAATTGCCGTTCTGCAGTACTGGCCATTTCAAATCAAAATAATTTTTGTTTGGCTAAGAATTCTAATTTCAAATTAATTTTATTTTAAAAACATGGTTTTTTTTCCAAAAGTAGTCATTTGTTTATTGATTAGTGTTACATTTTCATCGCATTTCAATCTTTTTCGTCATCATGGATACGTTAAAAATTCGAGTAATTATGGAATATGAGTACCGTCGTGGCAGCAACGCAGCACAAGCGGCACGCAACATCAACGACGTTTACGGAGCTAACACTACAAACCAACGCACCACTTGTTATTGGTTTGCTCGCTTCCGTTCTGGAAATTTCGACCTGAAAAAAGAACCTCGCGGTCGTCCGAAGACTTTGGTCGACAATGACGAATTAAAGGCGATTGTGGAAGCTGATGATACACAATCTACGGCTGAATTAGCAGCAGCTTTCGACGTTAGCGTCAAAACAATATTGGTCCATTTGCGTTAAATTGGCAAGGTAAAAAAGCTTGACAAATGGGCGCCCCACGAACTCAATGATCGCCAGCGCGAAGTACGCGTCGAGACGTGCTTTGCACTGCTCAACAGACACACAAATGAAGGAATTTTGAACCGCATTGTTACCTGCGATGAATAATGGATTCTGTTTGATAACCGCAAGCGCTCAGCAAGTTGGTTGGATCCTGGTTCAGCACCTAAACAATGCCCTAAACGAAAACTTACCCCTAGAAACGGGATGGTCACTGTTTGGTGGTCTAGCGCCGGTGTGATTCATCACAGCTTCTTACCAAACGGGGTGAGCATTACTTCAGATTTGTACTGTGAAGAACTGAACACAATGATGGAGAAGCTGGCACATCTCCAACCAGCATTGGTCAATCGCTCGTCTCCGCTGCTCCTGCACGACAACGCGCGACCTCATACTGCACAGCAGACGGTCTCCAAGTTGCAAGAACTGGGGTTGGAAGCTCTCCGTCATCCGCCCTACTCACCAGACCTTGCGCCTACAGACTACTACTTTTTCCAGAATTTAGATAACTTCTTGGCGGGAAAAAAATTCAATACCCGAGAGGCATTACAAAATGCCTTTGAAGAATTGGTTGCCTCCCGTCCAGCTGATTTCTTTAAGAAGGGCATCAATAAACTGCCACTGCGTTGGCAAAGATGCATTGATTGCATGGGTGATTACTTCGATTAATACAAATAAAAAATGCATGAAAAAAAATCGTTTAAATTTTTTCATACAAAACGGCAATTTCATAGGTAAAGACCTATTATTTTTCTTAGACAAAAATTACAAAAAAAACTGAATTTCGGTAGAACATTTGGTGGTTTAATTTAATGCATTTTAACCCTACTATGACGTCCTGCAAGGAATACGTCGAGTTACAAGTAACCCTGTATACAGGGTGTAATTGAAATAACTGAAAACCTCTCAAGAGGTCATTGCACTCATTATTATGAACAACTTTTAGCTACTATGAGACCAACACTAAAATCACGCCAAAATATCAGCTGCTACATAGGTGCATTTATGTTCACAAGCAACAGCTGAAAATCAATTCTCGTACCTAAAAACGTTGAAATTCAAGATGCAATCTCATGCCAGCGACAATCAAATTATCAAAAATATAGATAAACGCTATACGTTGTTGAAAATACGGGAATTGCCGCTCTGATTTGTTTCACGATGTCAGGATTGGTTCCATAGGAAAAGTTTATGAGTACAATGAACCCTTAAGAAGGATTCAATTATTTCAATAAAATTACACCTTGTAAAACTGAAAATCTGAACCCATTAAGCGACTCCTGAATTTTTTTTTTTTAAATACTTGGGAACTTTACACCAAACCGAGTCCCATTTTGGTTACATAATATACACACATAAAGTCACGCCTTCTCCCATGCGGGTAGGCAACTTGGTACGATCCTTACATTCTCCTTTTGTTTCTTTTACATTTATACATCTGGTCATACACGCACGCCAGTTGCGAGTACTAAGCATCTGACCTTTCTGAAGAACATCACCAATAAGGTCAGTATATGTCTTCCTAGGGCGTCCCCTGCCGGCGTATCCACTCACATCTGCCTTGTAAATACATTTTATTAGTCGCCTTCAATTCATCCTCTCAACATGTCCAAGCATAAGCATACTCTTTTCAATTTTTGTCACTAGTTCATTACATCTTCTTTTAAACCGCACCGTTACCTTATCACATCATTCCTCATTCATTCATTCATATTTTTGTTCATTTTGGTGACAGTGTCTTTAAAATAGTCATTGTTGTTAAAATTGCGAGTCATGAAACAAAGGAACCTCTCCTTAATTTTATAAACATATTGTCCTTTGCTACAGTCAGTAGTCACTACGTACACACACACCACACACACACTGAGTATAATTTTGGTTCAGCTATTTAAAGCCACATTGTCTCAAAGTTCTGTTTGTAAACACAGCTGCTAAAATGTGTTTACAAGAACCAATATGTTGTTTTGACGTAACTTTCATGTTTCGCTAAATATCTGAAGGTGGTTCCTGAAATAAGATAATTGTAATAATAGGGAATTACGTAGAGAGTCATTAATACTCACTCTTAAAAGGTTGGTAGTGATATGTCAAATCATCATATAATAAGAACTCTGGTATATCCTAAGGGCAATTCCCGTATTTTTAACAACGTTCGCAATCTCATCTCAGTCTCAATCTGTCAAAAATTGTTTAGCGTTTACCTACATTTTTGACATTTGATTGTCGCTGGCATGAGATTGCGACTTAAATTTGAACGTTTTTAAGAACGAGAATTGGCCTTCTTGTGTCGATACGAGATAGATCTGTGAAAATACATAACAACATAACACTACACCACGCCTGTAATCCCTGGAGTGTTAGGCAATAGTGTACCTAACCACACCACCCACATTTCACCAGCTAAGTTAAAGTCCCATTGTAATAGGAGGCGAGCGTATTGCCAACAGCCGGGCACAAATCCAGATAGCAGCTCGGCTGCTATTGAAAAATTCGAGAAAACTCAATAACGCTCTATGCGACTTGAGAATCGAACCCAGTACGGTAGTACCTTATTCTCAGCAGATCGCTTGCGACCACTACAACAACGAGACCGTCTGAGATCTGTGAAAATGTGGTTTCAAAGTATTAGTAAGTATTTCGTATCATTAAACCAGTGGTCGTAAACCAATAACCAAACCATAACCAGTCTAATATAATACCAAATCCACCAGATATCAACCAACTCAAAAGTTGGAGCCAAACCAAGCAGGCGCTAAATTCTACATCATGGTCCTTCGAGCCGGATAGTCAAAATAGTTTGGGCAGTAAATTAACTCTACATAATGCTTTAATGAAAACAAACGTGGCTGTATGAAGGTTACCAATATATACACCTATACAGATTCATAATTCGACGTGTACATACCCTACTCAGCCTCGTTTACAAACTATTTTGATAAACGTCTTGTTTACAAAACGAAGCAATATTTTAATAATGACCTGTAGCATGCACTTTACCTGTTGTAGACATAACAATCTTTTGCTGTTCTAATAAATCCTCGCTTTTTATGAAACTCGTAAAATATTATGCGCGGCTTTGGTGTGCGTTACGTTATGGAGATTGGCTGTTAGAATAAGGGTTCTCTATAAATTAAGTTCTACATAATTTTTAGGGATCTGTTTTATGTTGATATGCATTATGAATAAGAAGTTTTGCCAGTGTTGCGGTGTTTGACAAATGACCATCAGCCACCCACGACTTTAGGAAGCAATATTTTTCTAGTTATCTTAAAAGTCTAAGGATAGACCAAAACTTTGACTGAAAAAGTAAAGACTACATGACACTCACTGATATGGATATACAACATTATTTTTAGTATAATTATGCGAAACCTGAATAGAGTTTGTTCAGAATAAATAACTGAATCGATTCCAATAATTTTTATACCGTGTTATATTTTGCCCCAAAAATCTTTAAAAAGGCTACAATATGGACACCGAGCGACGCAACGAACACAATTCACGGCAGCTCATAGCGGCACAAGGCACGGGCGCATAGCAGGCGCCGCGTGGTGATCATGTTTTTGTACGGACAACCAGGTAACATAAGAACCTTATAACTTTGTGGTTTTTCATGATACAGTTTTGAAATTTTGTACATAGATTCTTTACATAAAATACTAGAAACGTGTTTCGCATATACTAAAACTGATGTTGTATAATATGATATGGACTGCAGTGACTCTACAATCAGTGATCTTATTTATTTTTTCTGGATAAAATAGCAGATAGCTAAGTAGGTCTACTCTATCTACTATAGCCTTAAGCACACCTTTGCCGCGAAACCATAGCAGCGAAACCGCAGCAGTTCAATTCAACTAAACCTAGAAATCAAATTCGAGATCAAAAATGTATACAAAGAAATGTCATAATCAAAGTGACAGCTCTGGGGTAGCCAACATTTCCCTAGTCATTTTAATTATTTGATTTTGAAATCGGATGACAGAACTATTACGTTCCTCTATGCTATGACGCTTGAGCGTCCCAACCTGGTCGGCAAGTTGACTTGAATCGATTATTAGGATAACGCAATATTATTTACGATTTTTTTAACGATTCACTTATATAGAAGGAAAAACATTTTAAAAATAGCAAATAATTGATGAAAGTCCAAATGTTTAGAGCTTCTGCCTTATTGCCAGTATTATAAAAATAATTGCACGATTTTATTCAAACAGTTATATTTTATTCTTGGGTCGTAGTTTACGTCACTTTAGAGCTGAAAACTGTGTGCAATATTATATTTTACCTGTTTAAGATATGCCTTCAATTTTAGCACTATGTTATAGTACTTTGCGGCAAACTGCACAATTGAGGTTATTATTTAAAATTGGCAACACCTTTGTTTACATTTTTGATCTCGAATTCGATTTATGAGATTAACTCGCATGAAGTTCCGCTATTCGAATAGCGGAACTTCACTTCATCACGCAGCTTCGTGGCGGAGGTATGCTAAGGCCCAAAAATACTGAAATTGAATCAGATGTCAATACTAAACAAACTACTTTTAGGGCTTGTGATAATTCTGATACACGTGTATAGGATGACATCAATGTTAGTTTGATTTCGTGTTCTGCTGTCTGCACGCTACAGGAGATGATGGACGCTACTGAAGATGCCAAGCTCGTAGCCGAATTCTAGGTTGACGGTATGAATGTCGCAGCCAGCTGTTTGGTCAACCGCCTGCCTTTTCACCAAACGACGACGTTCAACTAGCGGCCTGAATTATATCCAGTCATTCAATCAAACAGCTAGACAAATTACTTGTTGCGATAACGTTTAACTACTTGCCTAGCCCAGACATTTAAGTTTAGTTCCATTTTCTGACACCTGGCGCTGAAATCTACACTGTCAATAAACAACAATATGGCGTCGACAAGCCTCGATATTCCTGGTGTTTCTCACAGTTTAAATGCGGTCACGCAAAACCGAATCCGGGCACCTCGACTCCACGTAGTCTTATGGTTGCTAACCATAGAGTGTATATATATTTTTTTTTTAATTTATTTAACGTTTATACAAAAGAATACAGGATTAAATTATATAGCAACCAAAAACCACTAAGGTTTAAACTTGAGCTATCATGAATCTATCTCAAAATCGAACTATACAATGATGCATAAAAAGGCGCAAAGGGAAGGCAGCCTCCGCCCGCTGTGACAAAGCATCTATATGGGTGCCTACCCTTTGTTACGTAAGGCCGAAGGAGTTGCACTTCCCGCAGCGCCGGAGACGTTGCAGAAGCAGATGGCCCTATAGCATAAATAGCCTATGAATCACCCAGCCAGTTCATTAAATGTTGTATTAGACGTATCGGCTGAATATCATTGGGGCCGGTAGTTGAACGGCTCACGGTGGATCGAAACTGCTATATGAGGGACATTAGGATTTTTTTACAAAATAATTCCATTTATAAAAATACCTATCGAAAGATCTGTCATTCTGATGAATATTTGTTATGAAACGTTTTTCTCTAAAACTGATAGTTTGCCCGGAAAAAAATATTTTCAATTTTTGTTGTATGGAATGAAACAGAAACTGTTAAAATTTGGCCAAGTCTTGACAGGTCTTGCTTTAAAACTACTTTATTCTCGTCGTTTTTATTAACGTTTCATAACAATTATTCATCAGAATGACAGATCTTTTGATGGGTATTTTTTTTAAATGGAATTTGTAAAAAAAATCCCAATGTCCCTCATATAGCAATTTCGATCCACCGTGCGGCGCCGCCGCGCGCCGTTTAGTAAAAAGGCTAGGCGGTTGACCAAACGTCTAATTACACTAATTGGCTGCGACATATAGATTGCCATCGACACGCTAAGAAAATGAATGTTAATTTTATAAACAGGAATGCATTCAACTACTTTCTCAAATGTTGTAAACATTTTCGTAGCCATACAATCCCGATGTTATTACATTAGACGCCCCCACGTCTGAGTTTTAAATTACAATTCTGTTTATGTTTGTTTTCTCATGTAGTTTGGCAGCCAGGCTAATGGCTAACGCATTTAACATTGGTCAATTTCAAATACTTAAAAAAAAACACATTTTTGTACTTACCACAAACGTTGGTTCACAAAATTCTCTGGAATCGGGAATTTCCTACAGGGAAAACAACTTTAGATAACTTTGTTTATCCATTGAGCCCCATTTAGTTTCTTGTCTGTGGCATACAATATAATTAAGGCAACATAATGACTTGTATCGTCTAAACACTGTTTACCACAGGCAATTAAATTTCACCGTGTAAATCACTCTTTTTCTCAAACATGCTGAGAAATTCGAGCATTATTTTGACAACCTTCTTCGAGATAAAAAATGCTGTGCTGGTCAAATACTTGCAAGCAGGCGGCCGGCAATGTTAGTATAAAAACCCTTGTCATAGGTATATTTAAGTGGCCGAATAATAACTATGAAAACTCATACGTATCTGTAGTGTAATTTAATAAAAACTTTTTTACAAAAAAATACAACCGACTTCCAAAAACAACACTACAAAGTGAAAAATAACTTTAATTTTGGAAGTCGGTGTCTGATTAAATGTATTTTCGTTTTTGCCACCGACTTCCGAAATTAAAGTTATTTTTCACTTTGTAGTGTTGTTTTTGGAAGTCGGTTGTATTTTTTTGTAAAAAAGTTTTTATTTTTCACTTTTTAGTGGTTCACATGTGCTTACCCCTACACAGCGTACTGGCGTGATGTTATGTTAAGAACTGGTGTGAACAACAAACAGACATGAGATTTCAGCAATCCCAGTCCATTTGCTATCATTTATTGAGGAGTTCCGTTGCCTATCTCAGAAGTTCTTCATCAGAACTTCACCAAATTGAAACGGGACCACTCCAAGAAAGTACTCTTCCAAAAACTATCCAAATCGCTTCAAGTGTGCCTATAAAATTGGAAGAGTTCTCTCTATTTCTCCAGGATCCCATCATCAGATCCTGACTTCATGATCATGGGACCACCTGGGAAGTATACCCTTTCAAAAAAAAAAAAAATAATCCAAATCGGTCCAGCCATCTTCGAGTAATCGGGGAACATACAAAAAAAAAAGAAAATAAAAAAATAAATATAAAAAAAGGTTCCGACGAATTGAGAACCTCCTCCTTTTTGAAGTCGGTTAAAAATGGAACATATTTTGTATGAAATTATCTGCCAAGTAAGTTAATAGGAACTTAATCGTAGGTGCTGTGAAACAGGTCTTTGCCTGTTCTAAAGTTGCGCCCAGTCTTTCAACTTCTACTTCCAGATTAAACGCTGGATATACGCTTCCACCAAATATCTACATCCACAATGGTTCTAGATTGTTAACCTTTATGTAGATTAGTTCAAAATTACCTTCCAGATATCGACAACCTCACATGATGTTAAGTTACCTATCCAACGGTTGACTCATCTTAATCTTCCTCCTAATGCTTAAAGCACTAGGAAGTGGTGAAGGGGAACTGTCTTATGTAATATATGACTTTTGATTTTTATTTTGAACTAGCTGCGCCCCGCGGTTTCACTCGGGCAGACCGGGATAAAAGTAACCTATGTGTTAATCCAGGGTACCCGCTATCTACATACAAAATTTCATCCAAATCAGTCCAGCCGTTTGAGCGTGAAGAAGTAACAAACACACGCACTCACCAACTTTCGCCTTTAAAATACCTATTAGTGTGATTACTGCAACCTTTGCTAACATCCTATCTACGAAACAATGATCTCATAAAATAAAATAACATTAAAGATAACACTAACACCTTCAAACAGATTACCTCTTGACGTAAACATAATAAACAAATTATTTCCTCAAAATCTCGAACACTCAGCTCCAATACGTGTTTACCATATTTTCTAGGAAAGCCGCCTGCGTAAGTAGATTTTCATGTTCAACCTGTTGGCAATTATCCATATAATTTTGTTGAAGATATTCGGAAATGGTTCATAGAATTTTTTCAACTCACCCGTGTCGTGGGGTTTTCCCAAAGATGGATTCATAAAATCATGACAATGGATGATGGGCTTTGGGTGTGTCACCGTAGTCCGTCGCTCGAATTGATACATGCCCGCGCGACGCCGAAGGAGCGTTGAGCTTTTACGAAGGACAGTGCGATCGTAAGGTAATGACCTAAAAGGTGAAGAGCCTTAATTCCAGGTATTCGCACTAATATGGCGGGCCAACCTGCAGAATGTGAATGCGAAAAAAAATGCGCTTGCCTTTTCCTTCCCCAGTTTACAGATAGCAGGACCAAAGTAGGGTTTTAGTAACAACCTGACAGTACTGTGTGCTTTCCCGGGGTGGACGATTTCCGATTCATTAGAATTGCAACTAGGATAAAAACTTTTTTACAAAAAAATACAACCGACTTCCAAAAAAAACACTACAAAGTGAAAAATAACTTTAATTTCGGAAGTCGGTGTCTGGATATTTCGTTTTTGCCACCGACTTCCGAAAATAAAGTAATTTTTTAATTTGTAGGTTTTGGAAGTCGGTTGTATTTTTTTGTAAAAAAGTTTACATTTTTCACTTTTTAGCTGTGGTCTGTCATCCACATAAAAGTGGGGAAAAAATACGTATTATTGAAGCTAACTCAAAAACTACCTAAGCAAAGTTAATCAATTTTATATGGGACCAACTTTGAGGTATACCCTCTCGATAAAACAAAAATTTTTCGAATCGGACGACTCTTTAAAAAGTTATGCGTGGTCATACTTTTAAAAGAGTCATTTGAAAAAGTAAAAATTAAAAAAAATACGTGTCGAATGAAAGAAAGAAAGAAAGAAGAAAGAAAGAAAGAAAAATATTTTATTTGGGACACGCACAGGAAATACAGTTAAAAAAGAGCATATAAAAGTAACAAAATAAACATTAAAAAGCAAAAAAACAAAAAAAAAGAAATCAGACTAAAAAAAAAAAGAGACCTGTGCGAGGCCAAAAAGGCTCCCATCTCAGCATAAAGCTGCGATATTTAAAAAATAAATACCGCAACGCTGGTATTCTGATAGGGCCTGTGTGATGCCACGGACATACCCACGGATATCAATTAAAAATAGCAAGGGGAATAAAATCAAATAAAATAAAATACAAATACTAGAATACTTGAAAAGAAAAAAAACAAAAACCGTCAATAAGGTGTAAAGATCGACTCACGCTTGACGCCCGACGGTCCAACCTCACTTGTCTATGCTATAGACTATTGTCTATATTTATGACAAGCGATGAGACCATGCATGAGACGCGGGCGCAGGCGACTGGCTGTCAATGTGCATTAATGTAAAAAAGGAAGTAAAGTCTTGACACAAATAAAACAAAGAGTGAATAATAAATACGACAAGAAAATGGTGCAAATAAATAATATAAAGTATTGTTGAGTGTATAAATGAATGTGTTGTGTTGTGTAAGTCGGAAGAAAAAAAAAATAATCAATCACCGAGTGAAAAAACAAAGCGTTCAAAGTTAAACATGCTGCTAGGAACACAAGACTCCGCTAAGGTCACCAATACCAACTACGTGCAGACCCAGGGTGAGTTCAGACTATCAGAGACTGGTTTCCTTTTGTATTCGTAACAAGTGTTGCTTATATTTAATACTAAAAGTACCAACTGTTTTTATAGCACGAAACGGCGGTGGCAAATCGTTCCAGCAGCGAGAGGCAGCGAATTTAAAGCTTCCACGGAAAGCAGCAGTTCTGTGCGTTGAGGCCAACAGAAGGTAAGATGATGCTCTTGTTTTAATTTTATTTATATCTCGTGACCAAGTCAATTTTTGATACAAATATTCTGGTTTTTTTGTGAGAATAGTGCCAAAGAGTAGGGTAGCCAGATGAAGCTTTCTGCGATCTGACATTCTCATCAAATTACCCTTATTTAAAAATGGTGTTATATGAGATTGGGGAGGGACATTGAAACAAAATCTTGCACAGGCATTCTGCACTCGCTGGATCAACTTTTCGGTCCTACCAAGAATGCACGCACCATACACAGTGTCAGCGTAGTTCAGCTTGGATAAAACAAGTGACTCACATAGCATGACACGCATATCCACACTTATGTACGGCCGTACACGGTACAAAAGCTTAAGACGGTAAAAGCAGTTGCGCACAGCCTCCATGATATGTGTCTCAAAATGCAGGTGCTCATCAAATACCACACCAAGATTACGGGCTTCTTGCACCCTATCAATAGAACACCCATCAACCTTCAAATCCAGACTGTATCCCAACATTTTATTTAGGAAGTCTCTTGATCCCATTACAATGTACTTGGACTTAACTGGGTTCAGAACCAAAGAGTTTCTTCTTGACCATGCTGAAATCCTATCTAAATCCTCATTCATTCTTTTTACAGCTTCAGCAGACTCCTGAGGGCGGAATGAGATATACATCTGAAGATCATCAGCATATAGGTGGAACTTGGTGTTGACCAGACAATTAATGATGTCCGCACTGTACAGAATGAAAAGAAGAGGGCCAAGGATCGATCCCTGTGGTACGCCCCGGGTCACCCGCCTTTGACTAGAGGACACAACATCTCCATCACTGTCATTTGTCACCTGTACAAACTGAGAACGGTTACTCAGGTAACTCTGAAACCATAGGACTGTTTCAGGCTGACATCCGTAGAAGGACAGCTTGGAGAGGAAAAGGGAGGTATTAATTGAGTCAAAGGCACGCGAAAAATCCAGCAGCACAAGCATGGTACCCATGCCCTTGTCCCTGGCTTCGAGGATGTTTCCAACCACGTCAAGAAGAGCTGTGGCAGTGCTGTGCCCCTTACAAAAACATTAAAAAAACATTTGGGCAGGCCGCATAAAGTACTCAAACTGCCAGACTATATTAGTACCGAGTTTCAAGTTAATCCGCGCATTAAACATTTTCCTTGCGAACTTTGACACCCCCTGAAAATACTCTGTGAGGGGTTGTATTTAAAAAACTAAAGTGTCAATCTTTATTATTTACTGAAGCAAATATTGCCAAGTTTCAAGTTTATTAACCAAAGGAATAAGATTTTTAATATAAACCGTATACCCTCTTTTCAACCCCACAGGAGTGGAACTTTGAAAATTCGTTTGGATTTTGGTTTGATTCATTTCCATAACATGAATCAAAGATTATTTTATAAAATGTTTTGAATAAATCAAGCTACGCAGTAAAATGCTCCAATAAAAAAAATAATTACCCATCTTTGACCCTTCAGGGATCGATTTTCAAAAAACCCAAAATCTTATGTTAATTTTATGTCAAAATTATAAATACTGAGTTTCGAGTTAATCGGACTGTGCTTTAAAATTCTTGCATACAAACTTTGACATCCCTAAACCTCTCTTTGAGGGGTATTTTTGAAAAACTAATGATGACAAACTTTATTACTTACTTAGGCAAGCATTTATGCCAAGTTTCAAGTTAATTAACCAAATGTATAAAATTTTTCATGTAAATTGTATTTCGTGTTTTTACCTCCAAGAGGTGGAATTTAAAAAAATCCCGATCGGTTTAAAATTGACAAAGCTTCATACAAACTTTCATCCCCTATTTTATCCCCTTGGGGGTAGAAATTAACAAAATCCATTCTTAGCGGATGCCTACGTCATAACATCTACCTGCATGCCAAATTTCAGCCCGATCGGTTTAAAATTGACAAAGTTTCTTACAAACTTTCATCCCCTATTTTATCCCCTTGGGGGTAGAATTTATCAAAATCCTTTCTTAGCGGATGCCTACATCATAACATCTACCTGCATGCGAAATTTCAGCCCGATCCCTCCAGTGGTTTGGGCTGTGCGTTGATAGATCACTATGTCAGTCAGTCACCTTTGAGTTTTATATATTTAGACTTCAAGCACACAAATGTACAGAGGCGGACTTAATGCCATGGGCATTTTCTACCAGTCAACCTTTGGGTGATGCAGAGACAAACAGTGGCAGGTGCAATGATGAAAAATTAAATAATAAATATTTATTCGAATAAAAGATACTCATATACCTATTAAAAACTATAGATATAATAATGTATACCTAATTATATATAAATATAAGTACAAATAAATATACATTAATACACGGATAAACTAAAACAAATAAGAGAAACGATAGGAAAACATTACCGTTCATATATCATATTCTCATAATAGGGATCACAACACTTCCGCCGGGGTCGCGGGTTGTTCGAAAGAGATACCGTGGCCCTGGCACAGGCAACTGAAGGAACACGGGTGCGTTTTAGTCAGTAAAAGTCTGACACGCCCTCCCGCTCTGCCCAGAGCGGCAGAAGTCATTTGATGATTTCCCATCCAGAAAAACAAAGGGATCACAACACTTACTAGGATTCTAGACGACTTTGAAGTCTTTAGATAGTGGGTGGGTTTTGCGTGCGCATACGCACACAAAATCACTCAGTAGAAATGTAACTCTCGGTAGTATAAATATTTTTATTTCAAATTCAACAAAGTACTAGAACATTTAGAAGCATGTGAGTATGTTAAAAGCTCCCGTAGACAGGCGCGATGCGATACTGTTGGAACAATTTCTATGAAAACTTCATTACAATTGTTCTACCGGAGTCGCATCGCACCTTTGCATCGCGCCTGTCTAAGCCTTTATAAGTGCATGGAGAGTATGAACTCTACACTTTTCTCATCACACGCTGCATTTGCCGTGCGCACACGCAAAGCACGCACGCACGCGCGTGCACTTGTGTACCTACTGTGTTTGCACACCAATGACAAGATGGGGATGGGTGTGTGAAACGTGGAGGAGCTCGTGGCTAAGTAATAACAGCCGCACGGGTCGATCCATCACGTTAAGCTATGCTTGCCGGGGTTGGTCTGTAGATGGGTGACAAACTTTACATACCGAGACTCCTCCGTGCCTCGGAAAGTACATTAAGCCGTTGGTCCCGGCTGTCATTCGTGAATCTTTGACGGTCGTTACGGGTAGTCAGAAGCCCAAAAGTCTGACAATCAGTCTTACCAAGGGGTATCGTATTACCCAGTTAATGGGTTGTGGAGGACAGATATGCAGTCGCTCCATGTAAAATACTGGTATTTAGCTGCATCCGGTTAGACTGGAAGCCGACCCCAACATAGTTGGGAAAAGGCTAAGGCAGATTGATTGGGTGTGTGAAACGTGGTACGTCTAGGAAGAAAGTGTATTCTGAGATAACAGCTAATGATAGATGTCATGGTGCTTGGAAAAAGAAGACGTTCTGCCCCGATCCCAAAACAAATTGGGTAATCGGCAGAGGAACATGTTTTTAAAAACATTTTTATGAAAACGACAGTGTCACAACAATCTGAAATCGGGAGTGTCGTAACCTGGTAGAGTCACCCGTATTTAATTAGATACAACTGCACTTTCATAAGCTTTAAATAAACATCGTTTCACGACTGTTATCTGAATATTCACTGCGTTTGTTTCATAACTTACTTTTGTGTGCAACTTTTAAGAGGGGACTTGGCCAACGATTCCCCATACAAAAGTTTTCTCCGTTTTTAGGGTTCCGTACCTCAAAAGGAAAAAAACGGAACCCTTATGGGATCACTTCGTTGTCCGTCTGTCTGTCTGTCAGCCTGTCAAGACCCTTTTTCTCAGGAACGCGTGGAGGTATCAAGTTGAAATTAATATCAAATGCGTGGGTCTATTATGGGCCTTTAGAGTTCTAAAAAAAACAATCTTCTAAGTAAGGTCTCAAAGCATAAATAGAGGAAAACGTCAGAAAATTGTTAATTTGTAATTTTATCCCATAAAAAAACTATTTTTGGGATTACAATGCTAAGAGGCCGTATATACAAAATTTTGCCGATTTAGCTTTTTAAGTACGTGATTTTACAGACGTAATTTTACGGTTAAGATACCTATTTCTATAAGTTTTAATGCACAACCTCAAAGATCATTTCAATTATGATCTAATGAATGAGCTACTTTTTTATTTTGTGTCGAGTTTATAAATGCGAGAATTAGGTTGTTTTAAAAGATTCTTGAATACCAAATGTTTTTAATATTTTGCTTTTATTTTTTAAGAAATGGATTGATTTTGAACTGAAGTTTATTTCTGTTGTTTTAATTTTATGAACGAGAGTTCTAAGTAGCCGAAATCAAAAGCAATTCTTTGCCAATTTTCTTTATAGTTTGACTTAGTTAAATATTTTTTTACTCAAAAGTTTTATATGAAAGTACTTAGTAAAAAGTGATTCACACATTGTATAAACAACTTTCACACAAATATATTGTAATTCTTCCTTACCCATTAAAAGTCAAAACAATTCGAAAATATGTACTTATGTGATATTCTAAACCTCTTACAGCAAAAATTCACAAAACAGTCGCCGGTTTAGGTCGATTTATCAAAATTAAATAATAAAAATAAAAAAGTAGCTCATACATTAGATCATAATTGAAATGCTCATTCATATAGTGCATTAAAACTTATAGAAATATAGTACCTGTAAAATCACGTAAATCAGCGAAATCGACAAAATTTCGTGTACGGCCTCATGTTTGTTTTTGGGATAAATAAATTCTTTTCAACTACGGAACCCTTCATTGTGCGTGGTCCGACACGCACTTGGCCGGTTTTTTTTTCCTGAATAATGCCTCTAGAACAATCATTTTTTTTTTTCATAATAACCAAATCTGCTGTCATTTCCATTTTTCCGGAAATAATTAGTAAAGAAAATATGACCCTCCAAAAACTACAAAAAATGCCCCACTTTTACCGCCGCGATAAGAAGACTACCAGACAAATTCTAAAAGTATTTAACATAAAAAAAAAAAATATAGAAACCTAGAAATATTCATTCTTAAAAACTTTATGAAAAAAATAATTGAATTGGCTCAGTTTTCGAGGAGAAAAAAGGGGAATACGAAACGTCGATCTCGCCGGTCTGAGCTGCAGCTGTCCCTAACGCACTCTCTTATCACTGTTCGGGCACAGCGCAACGGCAATAGTTTCTTCCTCGTAGGCCACCTCCCCTCTTAAATTCAACCGAGTGTGGGACGCTAGCAACAGTTGCGCCACTGATCGACCCAAGGAGTAACTAGTCATGTGGAGCATTAGTGGACAGCAAAGCCCCATTTACAGAAGGCTACCTCTGGATCTTATAAAAATCCAGATACTAAGGCTTATCTTGCAAGAAGTCTAACACCAGTTGCAGTTTGCTATATTATTAAGGACTAGCGCTTTCCGCGCACCTTCGCCAGCGTGGATGTCGGAAAATATCCAACGGGAACGTGCTACCGGAAAATCCTTCCTTATTCCTTGTCTACATTGTAAAGGGAACCTCTGTGCAAAATTTCGGCTTTCTAGGTTCAAAGGTTTGGGCTGGGCGTTGATGAGTCAGTCAGTCAGGACTTCTCTTTTATTTACACTTCTGGACACATCTATTTGCCCACCTTAGAGTTTAGGTTTCGATGGCCCCTACCGAAATATGATTGCTAGATTGAACAAAAACTGTTGATGCAGTTTTAAACCTGATACATTTTACCATCTTTTTCGATCGTATTGTTTTAAATTTGAATTCAGAATACCATACGACATGGAGCTACGCCTAACAAGTCGGATATGCGCCTTGTTAAAGGCAATTGATTTTTGAATAAAAAACATGTTTTATCAAATAAAGGTTTAATTTATTATCGCGTGTTGCCTCCATGGGCATCTACCACAGCTCTCATACGATTAGGCATAGAGTTTATCAACCGCTCTATGAAATTTTGAAGGATCATCTCCCATTCCTCTTCTATGGCAGTTTTCAACTCCTGCATCGTCTGGGCAACTGGCTGACGAGCCCTAACACGTCTTTTTAGCTCGTCCCACATGTGCTCAATGGGGTTCATGTCTGGGCTTCTGGCTGGCCAGTCCATAACTGTGATGTTCACATCCCGAAGATATTCCCTGACGATGCCGGCCGCATGGGCTCTTGCATTATCATGCATAAAAAGGAAATTTGGGCCCACATAGTCCGCGTATGGTATCACGTGAGGTTCTAAGCACTCACGAATGTACCTTTCAGCATTTAATGTTGGCAGCCGTGGTCCTGTAACAACCTCAAGTTGAGTTTTGCCGCTCGCGGATATACCGCCCCAGACAGTCCATGAGCCACCGCCATAAGCAACCCTCTCTTCAAAGCAGCATTGTGCGCAACGCTCTCCCTTTCCGTCGGTAGACCTTCTTCCTTCCATCATTGCCATGTAACACAATTTTAGACTCATCAGAAAAGAGTACACGGCTCCAATCTTGCTGTGTCCAATTTAAATGACTGCGTGCGAAATGAAGGCGCGCTGTTCGGTGGGCTCGCGTTAGTTTGGGGCCATTAGCTGGCTTGTGTGGTACCATATCGCGTTCTTTTAACCTTCTCCGAACAGTTCGAGCGCTCACAGATACTCCGTGGAAGTCGCGAAGTTGGTTTTGTATCTCAATGGAGGTAAGGTGACGATTTCTCAAGCTGGTCGTCACGATGAATCGATCCTGCCTTTCAGTTGTGACCCGAGATCGTGGCCTTCCTTGGCGACGAACAAAGCCGCCAGTCTCTAGGTACCTCCGATAAACATTTCGGACCGCAGATCGACTTAAATTAAGTTGAGCACTTACGTTTCTTTGGCTGTGTCCGGCCTGAATAAGTGCCACAGCTTGGGCGGCGACTTCAGGTGAAGTAAAAAAGATGTGTCCAGACTTCTGGACACATCTTTCGGCCCACCTTGTATTTTCAGTTTCGTTTGGTCCTAGCTAAAATTTTATAGTAGGTCGAGCAAAAAGTTTTTATGCAGTTTTGAACCTGGCACATTCACAATTTCATTCAATAGTCTTTTTTTGAATTTCGAACACAGAATTTAAAGAAACAAAAGACAATTTGGAGCCTGTTTGTTGATATCAAACAATCGAATACTAAGAAAACTTGGTTTTATTGGTTTACTTGGATTTAATTCTTGAAAAAGTGATTGATATCTTTGGTTTTGCAACAAACATTACTTATTCTTAACAAGTGAGGTTCTATCAATAATCTATGGATACTTCACCTGAAGTCGCCGCCCAAGCTGTGGCACTTATTCAGGCCGGACACAGCCAAAGAAACGTGAGTGCTCAACTTAATTTAAGTCGATCTGCGGTCCGAAATGTTTATCGGAGGTACCTAGAGACTGGCGGCTTTGTTCGTCGCCAAGGAAGGCCACGATCTCGGGTCACAACTGAAAGGCAGGATCGATTCATCGTGACGACCAGCTTGAGAAATCGTCACCTTACCTCCATTGAGATACAAAACCAACTTCGCGACTTCCACGGAGTATCTGTGAGCACTCGAACTGTTCGGAGAAGGTTAAAAGAACGCGATATGGTACCACACAAGCCAGCTAATGGCCCCAAACTAACGCGAGCCCACCGAACAGCGCGCCTTCATTTCGCACGCAGTCATTTAAATTGGACACAGCAAGATTGGAGCCGTGTACTCTTTTCTGATGAGTCTAAAATTGTGTTACATGGCAATGATGGAAGGAAGAAGGTCTACCGACGTAAGGGAGAGCGTTTCGCACAATGCTGCTTTGAAGAGAGGGTTGCTTATGGCGGTGGCTCATGGACTGTCTGGGGCGGTATATCCGCGAGCGGCAAAACTCAACTTGAGGTTGTTACAGGACCACGGCTGCCAACATTAAATGCTGAAAGGTACATTCGTGAGTGCTTAGAACCTCACGTGATACCATACGCGGACTATGTGGGCCCAAATTTCTTTTTTATGCATGATAATGCAAGAGCCCATGCGGCCGGCATCGTCAGGGAATATCTTCGGGATGTGAACATCACAGTTATGGACTGGCCAGCCAGAAGCCCAGACATGAACCCCATTGAGCACATGTGGGACGAGCTAAAAAGACGTGTTAGGGCTCGTCAGCCAGTTGCCCAGACGATGCAGGAGTTGAAAACTGCCATAGAAGAGGAATGGGAGATGATCCCTCAAAATTTCATAGAGCGGTTGATAAACTCTATGCCTAATCGTATGAGAGCTGTGGTAGATGCCCATGGAGGCAACACGCTTATTAAATTAAACCTTTATTTGATAAAACATGTTTTTTATTCAAAAATCAATTGCCTTTAACAAGGCGCATATCCGACTTGTTAGGCGTAGCTCCATGTCGTATGGTATTCTGAATTCAAATTTAAAACAATACGATCGAAAAAGATGGTAAAATGTATCAGGTTTAAAACTGCATCAACAGTTTTTGTTCAATCTAGCAATCATATTTCGGTAGGGGCCATCGAAACCTAAACTCTAAGGTGGGCCAATAGATGTGTCCAGAAGTGTATATTTGATTTTAAAAGTCAAATAAATCAGCTAAGTAAACAAATACCTTCAGCGTATATTCGGCTTGCCTCTCTCTTTGAAATGAGACAGGTCAGCACGCGTAGCATGACGACGTTTCGTCGACGGAAGTATAGACAATTTTGTCTATACTTCCGAACCCTCTTTCCTTACTTTCTTTTGTCTTCTAATTCTTCTATTTTGTTTTTTGTGTTGTTTTGTCGCGCGTGTAATTTTACACATTGCCATGCTTATACGCGTAGAATGCGTAGAAATATTTCTACTATCTGCCATTTTGTCTATTCTTCCGTCGACAAAACCCGTTTCTATGGCGACGGCGGTCATGCTAAGCGTGCAGCTGTCAAAACATGGCCAAATTCTAAATACGTCTTAGTACCTGAATCAGTAATAAAAACCGGCCAAGTGCCTGTCGGACCACGCACAATGAAGGGTTCCGTAGTTGGAATGAATTTATCTTAAGAACAAACTTAACATTGTAGTTGAAAAACATGTTCTCCCATACATTCCAACTGTAAATGTAAGTTTGTTCTCACAATATTGATAGATTTACCATGTTATTTTAAGACCACAGACTTCTTGTAGGTTTTCTTATAATCTACAGATAAAAATCTATTTTCTGTATTTTTTTTACCAAATTTTAGGCTCAGTAGTTTCGGAGATAAGGGGGGGGGGGAATGGTCAATTTTCGTCTATTTTCTTAAATAACTTTAAAACAATTTATTTTAAAATTATAAAAAAAAAATATTTGAGACCCTCATAGTATGCCCTTTCATTTGACATGCCACATGGTGTAGTTTGCAAAACTTTTTTTTTTAATTTTCTTATTTGCCCCCGAAAAGTGACCTCTATATTCATAATTCATTTATTTACTTTACCCGTCCGTATTTCGGTCACATAAATTCAGATGTGTCCCAATTTTCAACTCAATCGGTCCATTAGATTCGGAGCAAATTGGCTGTGACAGACGGACAGACAGAGAGACAGACAGACAGACGGACAGACAGACACACGAGTGATCCTATAAGGGTTCCTTTTTTTCCTTATGAGGTACGGAACCCTAAAAATAAAAAAAAATACTTAAATATTTATTTGTTCAAGACTTAATTACATTTTTATGTTGCCTTTAATTGAACTATGTTACTGGCAAGATACAAAACTTGTGCCAACTGGGCTTAAACTAGGAGGATTCTGTGCTATAAGCACCAGTAATGGTAAAGTAATGATGATATCATACGTCATTTAATTACTTGGCCTTCAATCAATCTGCCTAGCCTTTTCCCAACTACGAGTATGTTGGGGTCGGCTTCCAGTCTAACCGGATGCAGCTGAATACCAGTATTTGATTACTTGGTCTTATGCGCAAGATTACATCAGCTTCAGCTGTATGTTAGATTGTATAACTAAAGTTTTTTGGCAAGGCAACGCAATTTTTGATTTATCTCGGGAATAAGGTAAATGAATGGTTGCATGGTTAGATCGATATTTGTATAATTTTATTCGTTTCAGCAATCTTGGGTGAGATTTCAGATATTTGGGTTGATTGTTTTTCAAAATAACGTAATTTGGATCTTTATAGGGTTCCGTACCTCAAAAGGAAAAAACGGATCCCATATAGGATCACTTGTGTGTCTGTCTGTCTGTCACAGCCAATTTGCTCCGAATCTAATGCACCGATTAAGTTGAAATTTGGTACACTTATGAATTTCTGTGACCCAAACACGGACGTGTACAGTAAATATAATAAATGAATTTTGAATATGGGGGTCACTTTTGATAGCAAAAAAGAAAATAAAAAAAAAAAGTTTTGTCAAACTATACCGTGTGTCATATCAAATGAAAGGGTCTCAGATATATATTTTTTTAAATTTTAAAATAAATAGTTTTAAAGTTATTTAAGAAAATAGACGGAAATTGACCATTCCCCCCTTATCTCCGAAACTACTGAGCTTAAAAAAATACAGAAAATAGACCTTTACCTGTAGATTACAGGAAAACCTATAAGAAGTCTGTGGTCTTAAAATAACATGGTAAATCTCTCAATATTGTGAGTACAAACTTACATTTTCAGTTGGAATGTATGGGAGAACATGTTTTTCATCTACAATGTTAAGTTTGTTCTTGGAACTACGGAACCCTTTATTGTGCGTGTGACACGCACTTGGCCGGTTTTCTTTATCTTGGTAAGCCTGTAGTGACTTTTCGTGAAAAACTGCTGGCGAAGGTCTCCCGACCTACTTTTCAACCACTGACCCAGTAATATACAGGAATTGACAGCATAAACCTTATCCCTGGTCACCAAGAACGATTGGTCGTAAATTTTCCCAAGAAAATCCCCGAGATTAACACAGTACTCTCAAAACCAGTCCCTGACATAATTAGAGGGTGTGAACCGTCAAGTTTATTAAATAAATATTTACGGAGGCGTGTAATACGATCAAAAAGCTAGACTTTGTACGCAAATATTATTATACATTAGTGCATTTATCTATGTATCCGGTGGATAATGTAAATAACAACGTTTGAATCTGTCTGATTCGCACGTACGCCAAGACTTTCGAGCGAAAAACGTTGTTATTTCGCGATCACTAATTCAACATTTGAACTTTTTGTAGACAGACGCGGGTGGGCTTTTTGTTTTGTTATTGCTAAAATCAGACCGTGCTAGTAATTTTAAGAGACTCATGCGCACTTGTTGACTATTACTTACTGTTGTTTACTCAGTTATCGCATTTTTTCATTAGGCATTTCTTAGTAACAGTCCGGAATTAAATTTGGAAGTTTGCGATATGATCCCTCGTGTCTTGGAAAGCCGTTGGTATTGCGCCTGATCTCTCTCCGGTCGTGTCGGATTGCCGTCCCATCGGACTATGAGAGTGAGGGAAGAAAGAATGCACCTGTGTATGCGCACTATAATTTCTCCCACGTCGATGGCTCGTCTCCATGACCGAAATTCGGTCTGGAGGACTACTAAACTTCTCCTAAAGTTTATTGTGGACGAAGTGTTTTATTGGATTTGAGGAAACCAATTTGGTAATCCAGCCTAGGAGCTTAATTAGGACCACATCATTTGCATCATGTAGTAGACAAGTTTAGTCACTCTACTTGCGATCCATTTACTTTCTCGGGTAATATATTTAGATATAGTTCAGGGAGAGTACCGGTCGTGCCCCTTGCTTTCCATAAAGATTAATTATTACCGAGAAAACTAATAAGTCTTTAAGGCTGTGTGACTGGACTACTGGTTTTTGACGATGTAGGTTGCATTTATATATAAATAGCACGGAATAAATATCTTTGCTCTACGCATAGTTGTTCATGCACACATGTTGTTCATGCATACGCATAGTTGTTCCCACTGCTGGGACACAGGCCTCCTCTCGGTGAGAGGGAGTGCGCCGTAATCCACCACGCAGGCCCAGTTCGGGATGGCAGATGTGACATGACTTCGAATTTTGGGTTCTAGGACATGCCGGTTTCCTCACGATGTTTTCCTTCACCGTTTTGAGAGCAGTGGTGATGAAATAACGCCTGTCTGGGTTGTGGCGATCTATAGAAAAGTATAATATCACGCCTTATTTCCCCGAAGGGTTGTGTAGAGGTGTACCTATAGTACACCTTTTTTTTTTTTGTGGATGGGAAATCATCAAATGACTTCACCCGCTCTGGGCAGAGCGGGAGGGCGTGTCAGACTTTTACTGACTAAAACCCACCCGTGTTCCTTCAGTTGCCCGTGCCAGGGCCACGGTATCTCTTTCGAACTACCCGCGACCCCGGCGGCATCGGCCCAATTGACCCCGCCACTGCTGACATCTCTTTGAGGTGCGCGTGGAACACAACGCGCCGTCGACTCGGGCCTGGTCCTTACCGGACGGCGAGCTGTCCATTACTCGTCGTCCGCAAGCCCGCGCCTACGGTGGCCGGGAATCGGCGATAGATTCCCGCCGCCCAAGGCGTCTCCTACGGCGGCTAGGGGCGCGAGGGCGCGGCTGTTGCCTCTCCCTCACGCGTTCCGCTTCCTCCTTCGCGAGCATTACTGCTTCGCAGAAGGAGGTGACGGCCTCCCATGCACTCTCGCTCCGCACCATGGCCTGGACCAGGTTTGGACGCGAGAGATCGCCGCCGCCGATCGCCTCCGTGAGAACACGGCGGTGCTCCGCCCAAGCCGGGCAGATCTCCACTGTATGCTCCACCGTGTCCTCCGGGCGATCCACACAATGGTGACACCCGGGTGTTTCCTCCCGCCTTATCCGAAACAGGAACCTCCCGAAACAACCGTGTCCGGTGAGGACCTGCGTCAGGCGGAAGGTGAGCACGCCGTGGCGCCTCTCCAACCACTCCTCAAAGAGGGGACTTATCGGCGCAATTGTGGCGTGCCCAACATATAGTAGGTACACCTGCACTTATAATATATTCGCATATTTCGTCTTATTTTAAGTCTCATGTACTTAATAGAGGGCGAGCCTATTGCCATGATGCCATCAACCGGACACAAGGCCAGACTCCGGGCTGCTTCTGAGAAATTCCAGATAGAAAAACCCTATAAACCTTGCCAGACCTGGGAATCGAACCCAGGACCTGATGCTCAGCAGTAGCACTTGCGACCACTAGACCAAAGAGGCAGTCAAGTCAAACACTGAAATGAGAAACTAGGTGAAAACGATTGCCCGGTCACCCAGACTCTAAATTAATAAAAACATTATTTTGAAGCAGTAACTTAGTTCCCTCAATTCCCGAACAACGTTATCAAAATAAATCTACTTTGTGCACTAGGAAAGAACAGTCCAATTTATCAATGGAGCTGCATGAAGATAAATCTGCGAACGATAAACAAACATTCAATTGTTTTTTTAGAGTTCCGTACTCAAAATGGAGGCAACGGGATATTAAGCCTCCGCTGTCCGTCCGTCCGTCCGTCTATCACAAGGATGTATCGTTTGAACCGTATTAGGTAGACACTTGTGTCCAGACCTTACTTTTTTTGTGATTAACAAAATGTGTGGGATAGAACAGTGTTAGTATGTACTTTGAACGTATGCCAGGCGGCCAATACAGGCGGCCTTACAGGTATCAGGTACTAAAGTTACGTAAAAATATTACTCACTTTTCTTATAGTCTGACTGCTTATTTTTATGTTTAGGTTTTACAGAATATTGGTGCCGATTCTCTTGTGAACGCACTAAACTAAAATAAGAGAATCGCTATCTTTTACTAACAGGCAGCGCGAGAAAAGGACGGCTATAGCTATGAACTAAGTTAAAGACGTCAAACTAGTTCACGCCTTGCGCTTCACGGTGTTTTTTAGTCGGCATGTTTTTACGTGTCGTCTAAATGTCTATGGAAAAATTAGTTCTAACTAATTTGACAGCTCTAATTTACTTCCGTCCGTTTCTTGTCATAATAGAGAGAAAAAGTTAGCAACAGCCTAAATTAAGTTTAGTTTGTGCACAACAGAATCGGCACCATTGTCAATAATATGTTTAATTATAACAAACAACTAATTAATTAACATTTGAAGATACTGTTGGAGATGCTGAAGATTGTAAGACTATCATTGCATTGTATAGACTCAATCTCCTTTGTATTATATAATTGCATAGCACATGTGTGAGTACTATGTACATACTCTAAAGCTACCATTTACTGGGTACGTCTTTGTTTGACTTGAATGTGCCCTGGCGACTGAGAGTATGTGACGCTCACACTAATGTCTCGCTGATGGTGGCGCGTGTTGGATCATTTAGCCAATCCATGCGTCAGGTTCGTGAATAAGCGCTGTCAGTGAAGGCTGGGCATACCTTAGCGGTCAGGGCTTATTTTAATTTAATTTAAATATTTGAATTGTTTTTTTTAAGGACGCTGTTAACGTTCTGCATCGTTCTCACATATGAAATTTCAACATGAATGATGTAACCATTATTTTGTAACCATATCTTGATTTAAAAGAGTGTCCGTGGAGTTTCTTGCCCGTTCTTCTCCATAGGTACCTACTATGCTTTGGAATGGGCGCCTAGCTTCATCTTTCTGACTGACCGACCCCTTGACAATTCAAAAGTGCCTGTAAGTAATTGGTTTAATTGAAATAAATGCTTTGAGTTTGAGTTTGAGTTTGAGTTTATGTGTTGTGTGTGTTTTATATTTTCTATAAGTAATGAGGCGCTTAGACTTAAGTTTGCTATCTACAAATTGTAAAGTATTAGTGTACTCATTGTTGAAGAGCCTATAAATAAATAAATAAAATAATTAATAATCAATACTGGCAGAAAATTCCCATCGGCGCGGCGGCGGTGCTTTCTGCCAGACGCTTTCAAAGTTTAAACCTTTCTGTAGTCGCTCCAAGAACAAATAATAAAAATAAATCAATGCTAAAAATTAAAGGGGTTAGGGTATACAATTAACATATTTTTCGGCGTTTTTTGATTTTCTAAACTATTTAAAAAATATATTTACTGTTAAATATTGTGCGGTACGGAACCCTTTGTGTGCGACTCTGCTTTTTTTTACGATTTCGCTGCTCCCATTATTTTGGACTTTGAACAATGTTTTGATAACTTCGTAAATGTAAAATGGATTATGTTTAGCAAACTCGACCCAGTAATGGTCCAATTTTATCAAAAGCTAAAACAATTCGTTGGAATTGATGCTGGGAACGTGATTAGGTTTATTTTTGTTTCTAAAACTGGTGTTTGGGTTACGGTCCATGTTCGTTTGACGAGAGGTTTAGTAAGTCTTATTTTTGAATGTAAATTAAGTACATAGTAGGCACGAGGAGCTCGTGGCTAAGTAATAACAGCCGCACGGATCGATCCATCAGGTTAAGCTACGTTTGCCAGGGTTGGTCCGTGGACGGGTGACCATCTTTACATACCGAGACTCCTCCGTGCCTCGGAAAGCACGTTAAGCCGTTGGTCTCGGCTGTCATTCGTGGATCTTTAACAGTCGTTACGGGTCGTCAGAAGCCCGAAAGTTTGTCAACCAGTCTTACCAAGGGGTATCGTGTTACTCAGTAAATGGGTTGTGGAGGTCCAATAGGCAGTAGCTCCATGTAAAATACTGGTATTCAGCTGCATCCGGTTGAACTGGAAGCCGACCCCAACATAGTTGTGAAAAGGCTAGGCAGATTAATTTGAATCCATAATGATCTCAATTATATAATTACCACCTAAGTACACATTATGGTAAGCAATAAGGATAATGAGTATTAAGTAAGCACGACTCGGCTGGGCAGCGTTCGGGAAGCTTCGCAATATCTTCTCATCCCACATACCGCAATGTCTCAAGACGAAAGTCTTTGACCAGTGCGTGTTGCCAGTGATGACCTACGGCACTGAAACGTGGTCGCTCACAACGGGCCTTATTAGAAGGCTAAAAGTCACCTAAAGGGCAATGGAGAGGGCTATACTTGGAGTTTTCCTACGTAATCCAATCAGATATGAAGAGATCCGCAGCAGAACCAAGGTAACCGACATAGCCCGAAGAATTGCCAAACTTAAGTGGCAGTGGGCAGGGCGCAGTGCTCGCAGAACAGATGGCCTATGGGGTCGAAAGGTTCTGGACCGCGTATTGGAAGACGTAGCGTTGGAAGGCCTCCCAAAAGGTGGACCGATGACCTTTTAGCCGAGGAATCTGCTGGATGCGGGAAGCACAGAACCGGTCGAAAGGCGGTGCTTGGAGGAGGCCTTTGTCCAGCAGTGGACGTCATTCGGCTGAAATGATGAAACTAAGTACCTATCTACGTTATAGCGGTCTTCCGGGGTGTGGATGTGGAGGAACTGTGTCACAAACCATGATGCTCTTCCTATCCTTTTTTTTTTTTTTTTTTTTTTTTTTTTGTGGATGGGAAATCATCAAATGACTTCTCCCGCTCTGGGCAGAGGCGGGAGGGCGTGTCAGACTTTTACTGACTAAAACCCACCCATGTTCCTTCAGCTGCCCGTGCCAGGGCCACGGTATCTCTTTCGAACTACCCGCGACCCCGGCGGTATCGGCCCAATTGACCCCGTCACTGCTGACATCTCTTTGAGGCGCGCGTGGAACACAACGCGCCGTTGACCCGGGCCTGGTCCTTACCGGACGGCGAGCTGCCTATTACTCGTCGTCCGCAAGCCCGCGCCTACGGTGGCCGGGAATCGGCAATCGATTCCCGCCGCCCAGGGCGTCTCCTACGGCGGCTAGGGGCGCGAGGGCGCGGCTGTTGCCTCTCCCTCACGCGTTCCGCTTCCTCCTTCGCGAGCATTACTGCTTCGCAGAAGGAGGTGACGGCTTCCCATGCACTCTCGCTCCGCACCATGGCCTGGACCAGGTTTGGACGCGAGAGATCGCCGCCGCCGATCGCCTCCGTGAGAACACGGCGGTGCTCCGCCCAAGCCGGGCAGACCTCCACTGTATGCTCCACCGTGTCCTCCGGGCGATCCACACAATGGTGACACCCGGGCGTTTCATCCCGCCTTATCCGAAACAGGAACCTCCCGAAACAACCGTGTCCGGTGAGGACCTGCGTCAGGCGGAAGGTGAGGACGCCGTGGCGCCTCTCCAACCACTCCTCAAAGAGGGGACTTATCGCCGCAATTGTGGCGTGCCCAGCGCTGGGTTGCGACAATCGCACTCTCCATGTCGCCATGAGATCCCGCCGGAGCTCTGTCCGCTGTACCGTGATTTCTCGCGGCAGCGGAGTTATGCCCCGGCGTTTCACCTCCTCGCGCCACTCCCACACGTGCGCGAGGACTTTTGCTTCCAGATCCCATGGCGGTAATCCGGCAAGGAGGCACGCCGCCTCACAGGAGACCGTGCGGTATCGCCGGACTAGCCGGATGGCCATGACCCTCTGGGACGCGTTCAACCGGCGGGCTGGTCGCAGCCTCAGGGAACGCGCCCACACCGGTGCCCCGTAAAGGGCCATGGACCGCACGACCCCCGCGTAAAGCCTCCGGCAGGAGGCGTTTGGACCCCCCAGATTGGGCAGGAGCCGCTTCAAGGCAGCCCCGGCCCGCTATGCTCTTCCTATCCTGCCTTCTGTGTCACAAAACATGCAGCCAAAGTGACTTCTACCCTACAACCGACGAGTCACGACGCCGGGGAAGTCGCAAAGTTTTGGACCAGCAAGATCTGAAATACTGTTGTGCCTCGATGAAGAAGGGGGTCTTCTGATCTGTGGTTAGTTTTCTTTCGTGGGTTTCTTTCTATCAGTAATAGATCTTAGTTTTCAGACATCTCTCAATTTTTCCCAGGTGAAGACAATCTAAGATATTCCCCATTTTTTGGGTTCCGTAGTAAACAAGGAACCCTTATAGTTTCACCACGTCCGTCTGTCTGTCCGTGGCTTAGCACAGAGACTCGTAGTACTAGAAAGCTGTAATTTGGCATGGGTATAAAACAAAATTGTAGGGTAACCCTTGCATGTAATATTAAGCTTTTAAAGTGATAATTTTTGTTAGAGTCAAGTGTTCCCCCCTGCCAGCCAAATGGTTGTTACGAGTATTGGATAAGTGAAATTATTCACGGCAGTAGTACATACAACGTGCCGCTGCAATGACGACATTAATTTTGTCAGTTTAAGAATTCTTCAGAAACTGCGCATTAGACATTTATTCCTCAAAAATATCATAGTAATTTTGACGATGATGATGATAAATGACTTTTGATTTGATTTGATATCCTAAATTAATAATTTCACATTATCTAACATGCGGAATCAATCCGCCAATCTCAGCACTCGGCATTAGTAAGTGGGTTACGATTACGAGCGCGTGCGCAAGCTTTGTTTTGACAGAGACGCATGGCGCCAGTGTGGTCACGTGACTTATTAATATCCGTGTTTAGTTAGTCTATTTGAGTTTCTGAATATCTAGAGGTTAGTGCGAATTTTCTATTTGTTTTGTAAAAGGTGATTGAGACCATACTGCTTTCTGCAACGTACACACTTCATCCTCTACTATGTAATAACAATTTGTAATTTCACTAACTTGCCTAGATTTTAATTTGTTTTTAAAGTATTTTATTTTTATTAAAGTATAAGGACTGCCTAGTTGGTCTAGTGGTCGCAAGCGCTACTGCTGATCATGAGATCCTGGGTTCGATTCCCAGGTCGGGGAAAATGTTATTGGATTTTTCCATCTGGACTTTCTGAGTAGCAGCCTGGAGTCTGGACTTGTGCCCGGTTGATGGCAAAGGCTCGGTCGGCCCCTACATTGGACTTAAACATAACTGGCGAAATGTGGGCGTACTATAGGTACACCTGCCTGTCACTTCCGGGATTAGAGGCGTGATGTTATGTTATTTTTAAACTACTTCAAAAAAGGAGGAGGTTCTCAATTTGGTTGTATTTTTAAGGTTCCGTACTTCAAAAGGAAAAAAACGGAACCCTTATAGGATCACTCGTGTGTCGGTCTATCTGTCTGTCTGTCCGTCTGTCACAGACAATTTACCGATTAAGTTGAAATTTGGTGCACATATTAATTTTTGTGACCAAAACACGGACGGGTAAAGTAATTAAATGATTCTGAATATGGGGGTCACCTTTGGGGGGCAAATGAGAAAATAAAAAAAAAGTTTTGCGAACTGTGAGCGTCTCAAATATATATTTTTTTATAATTTTGAAAATAAATAGTTTTAAAATTATAAAAGGAGTTAAGAAAATAGACGAAAATTTACCATACCAAGGGGGGGGGGGGGGGGGGGGGGCTTATCTCCGAAACTACTGAGCCTAAAATTATGAAAAAATATAAAAAATGGTTCTTTACCTGTAGAGTACAGGAAAACCTATAAGAAGTCTGTGGTCTTAAAATAAAAATGCTAAATATCTCAATATTGTGTGTACAAACTTACATTTACAGTTGGAATGTATGGGAGAACATGTTTTTCAACTACAATGTTGAGTTTGTTCTTGGGTTAAATTCATACTAACTACGGAACCCTTCATTGTGCGTGGTCCGACACGCACTTGGCCGGTTTTTTTCATTGCTACAACAAAGGTCACTAAAACTGAAAACTACTCATTCCCCTGGATTACCTCAACGTTGAAGTATGAACTGCATTCCGCAGCTTGTAGATAATTTTATTTGTCTTGCAACTAACCTCTCTCTGCCACCTACCTAAGCAAAGTAGCATTTCGGTTTTAAATCGATTTTATCATAAAATAAAACGTAAAATATTTCAGCCTTGAAAACTACATTATTTATTATTAGCGTTATCATGATGCATAGCGCTAACTAATAGTAGCACAATACATATAATGTTACCTTCCGATATCCCACACCACATGGTCGACGCTCATTATTAGGTATTATTAAATAAACTTCATGCACTCAAAACTAGCCTATTTTTAATTGGTAAAGATTTGTAAAACAATCTAGAATTAAAAATAAATACTTTATGTTATTTTTATTTATTTAATTTCCGTTTTATGTCAATTATTCCATTACTCGTATGAGCACAGATAATAACTACCATTTATGCGGAGTTTTCGACTCTTTCTAGGTACACTGAGATCTCAATTGGGCATCAGAAGAAGCGTTTAGATCCATTATTAATTTGAATTCATAGGAATTTTAAGAACGAAAAATATATCGATGTATTCCCTTAAGAAATGAATTTAAAAGCGATACCAACAGATAACATACTACAAAAATATTTTTTTTACTTAGACATCAAGACAACACTACATTTCATACTTGACGTAAAAATGAACACAAACTACGTCAGATGACGTTAAAACAAGCATTAAAAAAGCATTCAAATCAGTTTTATTATAATAGCGCAAAACTACATGCGTAAGCGATAAACCATTTCAATATAATTCCCGGATTTGTTTGGATAAGCTATCAATGACGCTTTTGATATCAAGCGTGAGGTGACGCGATTGTGGTTTGCTTAAATTATGAAGTTTTACGTCAAATCTGATGCTCAAGTAACGCTATGTTCACACAGCATCGTGCTGCACGTTGTTTGCAGTATAAGACTGGGTTCATGCTGTTTTAAACTGTACATTTTGAAGTTATGATAAGTTATATTAAGGTACTTACTTGGAACGATAAGAAATCCTGCTATAAACATATGGTACGAGTACACGTGACCATTTAGGTTTTAATCGAATGTTTTGTAATTATTTTTCTTTACTTAGCTCTATCAGCCCGATCCAGAATTCCAGACCAGCACCCTAATTACGTAATACATTATCAATCGGAGTTGATTTCATTTTAAAACAAATCGCTAATCCATTGCTTCGTAATGTCTAACTAAGTGACGTAACTGATTCGAAGCATATTTTACAGGGCAAGCTATGTATTTGCAGTTGAGGGTTACATAAGATTGAGGGTAGCTTGTTCTATACAAATTCTACTGATACAAAATTGAGTACGTGTGTAGTGGTATTACTACTATTGTTATAGTGTTAATATTGTTTTAATAATAAATATTTTATACAGATACGTCACTTCGTTATTTTGTTCGGAATACAATGATCAGATAGATTTTTGAGAAGATCAGTAGATACATCGGTCTCGATTTTACTTTATCATGGGAAACGGTAAGGCATGCAGATACGCCGATTAGACAGATCGATTCGACTTGGAAAATGTATCAAATTACTATAGTTAGGTCGGTTTAGTCCAAAATATCACATACGTCAGTTTGTTAGATTTGCGACGTTATATTTGAAAAATTTGTCTGCTCGGCAACGTAAATAACGCAATGAATGTTGTTGAACTGTCAAAATGAAACCAACTCCGATTGCTAATGTGTTACGTAATTAGGGTGCAGGCCCTGAAAGTTCTGTAATATACTGGCCTTATTATGATACCTTTACAAGCACTTGTACGGGTATTATCCTCTCTTGTATCCCACTAAATTCCTGTTGGGTTGCTTAAGTTTCAATTCTCTTGAAGTAAGACGGTCACGCGATCAGATGACTGTAATATTTAAAATTCTTAGGGGGATTATTGATGTTCCTGATCTCCATAATGAAATCTGCAATCTATTTGTCCCAAACAATTATTGTCGTAGCAGAAAACACCGCTTACTGGCTGTTCCAACTTGTCGTACTGTTGCACGCTCCAAGTCACCTATTCCTCGGACATTAGCCGCTGTTAACGCTCTCCTGAACTCAAACACAGATTTTGATGTGTTTGTGACTGAATGGAAGATGATTCTGTCAGAGTGCTTGAATTTTTGTGAGAAGAATGCATGACTGTGTTAAACAAACTATATATTATGTAGTGTAAGTAATTATATTTAAATAGTGTAATTGGTTTCGGCCGTTCTATTTAAAATAAATAAATAAATAAAAATAAATGATTTAATATAAAACAATAAATATGTAGTTGTAGGTACTGTAGTAGAGGCTGTCATTCGTGGATCTTTGACAGTCGTTACGGGTCGTCAGAAGCCCGAAAGTCTGACAACCAGTCTTACCAAGGGGTATCGTATTACCCAGTAACTGGGTTGTGGAGGTCAGATAGGCAGTCGCTCCATGTAAAATACTGGTATTCAGCTGCATCCGGTTAGACTGGAAGCCGACCCCAACATAGTTGGGAAAAGTCTAAGCAGATGATGATGTAGTTGTAGGTACAAACCTTGCTGTAAAGAAGAATGGTGACCTTTGGACTTTAGTTTACTGTTTAGAAGAATTAAGGCCACTTATAGTGTGGCAAATAATTTATGCTAAATAGGCAAAATGTGCTAAAAATTCGTGTGTAGGTACCTATTTTTCAGACAACATGCAGTAGGTAAGTTAATTGCATAGCAGCTGTAGTCTATAAAGTCATAAAAATAAGGAAGAAGTCGATTTCACTGGTAAAATATAACAACACAAACAATTTAAAGAAGTGTACGACACGAGCTACGGTATATGAATGCTCTAAAATGGTATTTTTTTTAATTTTTCTCATGTATACTTATCAAAAAATGCTGTAGTTTGATTACATTCAACAGCTGATTTACTAAAAGAACAATATGTGAATACTTTTGTTGAATTCCTAACAGGTTTCGCCCCCAAAAAACAATATTAACATGATTAGAGGTTGACGCACATGACCATACGAATGACCTTAACCATTTAGGTTGATGACATACAAATATCTCATCACTGAGTCACTTTGAACGAGTCCTAAATGACTCGCGGCCCACAAACTTTCAGGATACATCAATCCTCATTGTAGTCTAGTTCACTCTTCAATTATTTGAGTGGCGAGAGAATCCCCTCTGAGTCAACCTAGACTGGTGATCACTGGTTCTGTATGGATTGATTAGCGAGCTTGTTTTCGGGTAGCTGTTTGTAAGACGGCTAAACCTATAGGTTCATTATCATGTGATTGTTTCCAGTAGTAGGAGAAAACACAGAGAGCTCCTTGTATTTATGTCCTGCTTAACAACTGCCATTTCACTTTTTCCTATAACAATGACTACCTTGCTGTTAGAACGGAGAATGTCAAATGAAAGGAAAGTGAGACTTAGAGGTTTATGTGACCGAGTTGATCGGAATCAAAGTGATCGGTGGCTACAAAATTGCAAATCTCCGATACGCTGATGATACCACGCTATTTGCTACTAGCGTAAAACAAGAACGAAATTTTCGCAGCCGCCATTATTTACATTTTGACCTCACTATTGACTTTAGCACCCTCGAAAACCATGAAAACAATACCCATGATGCGAATTAGAAAATTTTCGCAGCCATCTTGGATTTTCATTTTGACTAAAGTCACAGTTTCTCTCGAGAGAGAAAGTCGCGTAGCCACAAAAAATTTTCGTTACGTGACGATTTCTACTAGTTTACTTCTACCGCAAGCCGCGTTCCAAAAGCCGGAATGGCGTTTGTACTGTTTTGAATTTCAGCCATTTCAGGCTTTAGGCATGTTTCAGAGATTTCTCTAGTAAGTTTATAACTAAGTGACGTTAGACGTTCTGGGGCCGTACTAAAACTTGAAAAAGAGCATGGTTCCGTTGAGAAAAAAGGATGGTCATATATAGCTCCGTATCTCTCTCACACTAGAACTATGATGGATCCATGATCTTTTTTCACGTCATTGTACGGCCCCAGACCATACGTAGAAATCGACGTGACGCTCCAGTCATGCTTTCATCAATCATCTCCTTAATTAATCCAGAAAGAATCCCAACAAAATCAACCTGCACCAGTACTCACTAGTTCACATAATGTTCCACTGACGGTCCAATGACGTCATGTCATCGTCATGAAGCATTCATTCGCTGTCATTACACCACTTGAATCGTTTGACGGTCGCGAATTAATTTCATGGTCTGATTATGTTGACTCTACCTATTGACGGGACTATTGTAATACTACTCGGAATTTCAGTCGGATTTCAGCTGGTGTGAGATTCTTGAATGAATCATGGGTGATGAATCCTTTTCTGAGTATTGGTATGTGTGGCCTTCATTAGTTGAGAATCTGAAAAATTGTGGACGTAATTTTTGTTTGGTGGATGACATAATTCGTATACGGAACTTTTCTCAGAGGAGATTACAGTTACTTGCGGAAAACAAACCACCATTTTTAGGGTTAGGTAGTTAACAAGGAACCGCCATGTCCGTCAGTCTGTTTGTCCGCGACTTAGCTCAAAGTCTCTTAGTACTAGAAAGCTGTAATTTAGCATGGCTATGCAATACATATTAATCACGACGACAAATTGAAAAATAACATATTGAAAAAAAAAAAATTAAGGGTGCCTCCTTGAAAAATACCTATGAATATTTTTCTCACTGATTCATAATACACGTTTTAGTGTATCTCATACACCACGGGTAACACCGCGGGGCGCAGCTAGTTACTAATAATGTAAAAATCGTGTTCAAAAACACATGACAACACACACACGACACGACGATATTTTACTCTGTCCCAAACCTAATTAAATTAATTACTAACTACCAACTAACTACAGACTTTGTAAATATTTAAAGGAGCCTCACGTGTTTGACGATGTGATTTGGTACGCGTGGTGCTTAACGTGATATAAATGATTGATAATGACATGTCAACAGTTTAAACCATTTGTTGCCATGCCTACGTATTATCAGCTTCTGTTTGTTTGCGACGAGGAAATTTTTTTATGTATTGTTTGCTGTTTACAAAAATGGGTCAAGCTCGAAAGATACTTAAGTAAAATATCAGTAGATAGCTCAGTCGTAATCAGCCTATAATGTTCCCACTGCTGGGACACAGGCCTCCTCTCGGTGAGAGGGAGCGGGCCGTAATCCACCACGCGGGTTGGTAGATATCACGTCTACGAATTTTTGGGTCTAGGATATGCCGGTTTCCTCACGATGTTTTCCTTCACCATTTTGAGAGTTGTGGTGATGAAATAATTTACACAAAGTAAAGCGCCTGTCTGGGTTCGAACCTACGACCTACAACTCGTAAGTCACGGCCGATACCACCAGGACTGTCTTGGTTGTACCTACAACCAAGACAGTCCTGCCAATTCGACCGGCAAGAGAAGGGCGGGCCTACAGTTTGCCCTAAGGTAAAATGAGGATCAAAACTGAAGAGATGCTTACCTATAATCATCATCTGCCCTCGCCTTTTCTCAACTATGTTGCGATCGGCTTCCAGTCTAACCGGATGCAGCTGAATAGACTGAATACCAGTATTTTACATGGAGCGACTGCCTATCGGACCTCCACAAACCAGTGACTGGGTAATATTATGATAACCCTTGGTAAGACAGGTTGTCAGATTTTCGAGCTTCTGACGACCCGGAACGACT
The DNA here is from genome assembly GCA_946251885.1 of Cosmia pyralina. NCBI lineage: Eukaryota > Metazoa > Arthropoda > Insecta > Lepidoptera > Noctuidae > Cosmia > Cosmia pyralina. The sequence goes on along the minus strand of OX276342.1, from coordinate 11,894,941 downwards.
GTCAAAGATCCACGTATGACAGCCGGGCTTACGGGTTTAACGTGCTTTCCGAGGCTCGGAGGAGTCTTGGTATGTAAAGATGGTCACCCATCCACGGACCAACCATGACAAGCGTAATTTAACCAATGGATCGACCCGAGCAGCTGTTTTTATAATGTTATCTTAATTATGTATATGACGCGTAGAACTACGTAAGAAACATATTTACGAATAAATGATATTAAATTAAAAGACAAATAACAAACACTTCTCTCCTTGTTGCCATGTCTACACAACGTTTATCAAGATTTAGCTGTTTATTAGTAATAATAACATTAACTGTGAACATGATAATATTATCATGGTATGTTACTGGTTAATGATCCGGATTCCTGACAAAAGGTCTCACTAGATTGAGTTCATGAGTTCATGTTTTATTTGGTTAGAGATTGCGGGCGCCCGCGTCGCCAATATAAAGGACTATTACATTAGAACGCTAACGTTTTAAAATGTTAGTGGTAGGTTTCATTACTTACTATATTTTTTTTATAAATATAAGTCGTAGCTGTTAAGGTAACTAATACTTAACTGCCTTCGTTTTAATTTATAAATTCGGTTGTTTATGAGAGCTTCTCTGCTTCCAACTGTTTTCACTCTGATTTTTTTCGCGCTTTCCTGTTCTAGTAAATCCTTAAAATTTTCCTCTTTCATCAAGTTGTTTTCAAACTCAAACTCAAAGCATTTATTTCAATTAAACCAATTACAGGCACTTTTGAATTGTCAAGGGGTCGGTCAGTCAGAAAGATGAAGCTAGGCGCCCATTCCAAAGCATAGTAGGTACCTATGGAGAAGAACGGGTAAGAAACTCCACGGACACTCTTTTAAATCAAGATCATCATCTTCCTGCCCTTATCCCATATTACTTGGGGTCGGCGCAACACGATTTCTTCTTCCATTCTCCCCTGTCAACCGTCACGCTATCATTCACTCCCTTCTCTTTCATATCATTCCTCACACAATCCATCCATCTTTTCTTTGGCCTTCCTCTGCCTCTCCATCCATCAACATCTATATTCATCACTCTTTTAGTCACATGCGTTTCGTCTCTCCTCATTACATGCCCATACCAAGACAAACGATTTCCTTGCAACTTTTCTGTCACTGGCGCCACTTTCAAACTTCCTCTTATACACTCATTTCTCACTTTATCCATTCTTGTCACTCCACACATCCATCTCAACATTCTCATCTCCGCTGCATGCAATTTTTTTTCATCTGTCTTCTTCACTGTCCAGCATTCCGATCCATAAAGTACGACAGGCTTTATCACGGACTTGTAAATTTTCCCCTTCAACTTGAGGGGCATCCGTGGGTCGCAAGTTGTTCCTGTAACCTGTCGCCATTTCATCCATCCTGCGTTGATCCGGTGCGTTATGTCTCGGTCTACTTCGCCATCCCCTTGGACAAGCGACCCGAGGTACCGAAAGTCGGAGCAGATCGGTAAGGGCGTTCCGGCAAGAGATATGGGCACAGGACCGGAGAGTCCGCCAAAATCACAAAACAAATACTCTGTTTTGGTCCGACTTACTCTCAGGCCAACGGTCTCCAGTCTTTTCCACCACGCCTCCAATCTGCTCTGGACCTCTAAGCCACTCTCGGCAACCAGCACAATGTCATCGGCGAACAGCATACACCAGGGAGCCTCTTCCTGGATATCCGAAGAAAGAGCATCCATTATCAGCACAAAGAGGTAAGGGCTGAGTGCAGACCCCTGGTGCAAGCCGACAGCCACATCGAAGCTGTCAGTAGTGCCCACTGTAGACCGGACTTGGGTACTGCATCGACTGTACATCGCGCGAATCAACTGCACATACTTCCCTGGTACACATTTTTCCTTAAGTGCCCACCACAAAACTTCACGAGGCACTCGGTCGTATGCCTTTTCGAGGTCAACAAATACCATGTGCAAGTTTTTATGCGCACCTCTGTATTTCTCGCACAGCTGGCGGATAGCAAAGATGGCATCTGCTGTTCCTCGACCAGGCATAAAACCGAATTGGTTTTGCGAAATTTCACTCTCTTCTCTTAGTCGCCTTTCAATAACTTTCTCCCAAGCCTTCATACTATGTGACATTAGCTTTATTCCTCTATAGTTGTTGCACTCCAGCACATCACCTTTGTTTTTAAAGATGGGCACCAGCGAACTGTTGCACCATTCGTCAGGTATGGCTTCTTCCAGCAACAACTTATTGAAGAATAAAGCTAACCACGTCCATCCATCTACCCGTAATAACTTCCATACTTCGACTGGTATTCCATCCGGACCTATTGCTTTACCATTCTTCATCCCATTAACTGCTATTCTCACGTCATCCATACTAATAATTCTCACTAACCCCTCATTTACTGGTTTATTCTCAAGCACACCACTCCAGTCATTCTCCTCATTCATCAGTCTTTCAAAATATATATATAATATATATTCCACCTATCCTTAAATATCCTTTTAAATCAAGATATGGTTACAAAATAATGGTTACATCATTCATGTTGAAATTTTACATGTGAGAACGATGCAGAACGTTAAAAGCGTCCTTAAAAAAAAACAATTCAAATATTTAAATTAAATTAAAATAAGCCGTGGCCGCTAAGGTATGCCCAGCCTTCACTGACAGCGCTTGTTCTCGAACCTGACGCATGGATTAGCTAAATGATCCAACACGCGCCACCATCAGCGAGACATTAGAGTGAGCGTCACATACTCTCAGCCGCCAGGGCACATTCAAGTCAAACAAAGACGTACCCAGTAAATGGTAGTTTAGAATATGTACATAGTACTCACACATGTGCATTTCAATAAATCAACTCAGCCTATCGCAGTCCACTGCTGGGCATAAGCCTTTCCCAAACTGCGCCACAACACCCTGTCCTCCACCTTCCGCATCCAGTCTGTCACAGCCACCTTCTTAAGGTCGTCGCTCCATCTAGCTGGGGAGGTTGTCCCACATTTCGCTTGCCGATACGCGGTCTCCAGTCCAGGACTTATCTGCTCCACCGGCCATCAGTCCTCCGACAAACAAGGCTAGCCCACTGCCACTTCAGTTTGCTTACTTTGCAAGCTATTTCAACTACTTCGGTTCTTTTCCGGATAACTTTATTCCTGATTTTATCCTTCAAAGAAACTCCGAGCATAGCCCGCTCCATAGCGTGCTGAAAGGCCTTGAATTTGTAGATCAGCCCGACTGTCAGTGCCTACGTTTCGGCACCGTATGTCATAATTGGCAGGGCGCATTGGTTGAAAACCTTAGTCTTCAAACATTGCGGGATAGGTGACGAAAAGACTTGACGAATTATTCCAAACACTGCCCAACCCAACTGAATCCTTCTGTCGGCTTCTTTCTCAAAGTTGTGTCTACTGAGCTGGATGACTTGCCCTAGATAAAATACTCCTACACAAATTTCAGAAGCGACCCTTCGATGTGGATTGGACTTGGCAAAACATGTGAATTGTACATGACTTTCATCTTGTCCAAATTCATGCCGAGGCCAACCCGCCGAGAGGCTCCATTTAAGCTGTGCAGCGTCTGGTCTAACTGTTCCAGCGTCTCTGCCATTTTGACGATGTCATCGGCAAAGCGAAGGTGTGAAAGTTTTTTTAAACAAATGTTAAAATAATCTTATTCTTCGTCGAGTATTAAAAAGTTTGTTGGCCCAAAACTTCATCACTTCCACGGCATCCTCGCGCGCAGAGGTCTTTAGGGGCTACGGGCTGCATTTTTTTGGATACAGAGGGCAGAATAGGAGGAGGAAAGTAGGAAAATAATGTTTATGTAAGACTCCTAAGTGTTCATAACGGTCTTACTGCGTCACAATAGAACTAGTTTTTTTGACATTGGTACAAAGTGTTCGATCACGAAGATCTCATCAAGGTTTCTTTTTAAACTGTACAAATAAATATGACGTTCATATTTACGCAGTATCATGAGACGACCGCCTGCCTTTCATGGTAATTTTAACATCAAATATATGTGTCTACCTATGATGTTTGTTTAGAGAGAAATACGTCTACATTAAGTGCATGCATCTTCTGCATGGGTATTTAATTTGTCGTCAGAACCCTGGAGATCGTCACCAATTAGGCACTGCTGAATAAACTTGAAACATACCTATTTTACCTACATTTTTTTTTTAAAGTTCACTCATCCTCCATAGAAAAGGGAGGATCCTCTGACCTGACCAGAACAGATAATCTGTTCTGTGCTATAACCAGGGACCCAGTAAATGGGTTATCCCTTCAATATGGATAACCCATTGAATGGGTTCTATACTTGAAGCCCAGTGAAAGGGTTCTTCATTAAGATAACCTATATAATAAGGGTTTTGTTGGGCTTTCCATATTAGCAATATGCAACGTATGCCCATCATCGAGAGATCATATTACATTGCTCCGAGTCGGAATGTTACGCTGTTATCGTTTTTAAGAGAATTGAAGTGCAACCCTTTTGAACGGCTTAAATTAAGCCGTTGCCCACATCGAATGGGTTTTTGTTTAACTGCTTAAAAAAAACCCTATCGAAAGCACTTTCAATGGACACCCAAAATGGTCCCTGACTGTAACACCTCTGCTTACCCCTCTTGTTTGTCTTCAATATCCGTGGCACGGCAGAGTTACTGGGTGGTCCAGACTCAATTAATCTGCCTAGCCTTTTCCCAACTATGTTGGGGTCGGCTTCCAGTCTAACCGGATGCAGCTGAATACCAGTATTTTACATGGAGCGACTGCCTATCTGACCTCCACAACCCAGTAACTGGGTAACACGATACCCCTTGGTAAGACTGCGGTTGTCGGACTTTCGGGCTTCTGACGACCCGTAACGACTGTCAAAGATCCACGAATGACAGCCGGGACCAACGGCTTAACGTGCTTTCCGAGGCACGGAGGAGTCTCGTTATGTAAAGATGGTCACCCATCCACGGATCAACCCCGGCAAGCGTAGCTTAACCTGATGAATCGACCCGTGCGGCTGTTATTACTTAGCCACGAGCTCCTCTGGGTGGTCCAGACTATGAATAGGTTTAATTATCTCTTATTGATTGAGTTATGACTAAGAAATCTTGACAGGTGGGCGCGAACCTAACTGATAATAATATTGTTTCATGAGCTGAAGTAGACCCCTTCGAGATGAGCTCTGTTGCAGAAGTTGGATATACACAGGGTGTCTTTTTAATCATCTTTGTCCTCTTAAGGGGTCATTTTACTCATCATTATGAACAACGTTTACTGTGGGTACGAACCTGAAATCGTGAAAAAAAATCGGTTGTTCCTTTCCCTATGTTCGCACTAGCTTTTGCCCGCGGCTTCGCGGAAAATATCCCACGGGAACGTTCTACCGGAAAATCCTTCCTTATTTCTTGTCTACATTATAAAGGGAACCTCTGTGCAAAATTTCAGCTTTCTAGGTTCAAGGGTTTGGGCTGGGCGTTGATGAGTTAGTCAGGACTTATCTTTTTATTTATATAGCTAAGCCGCTGGTCCCGGCTGTCATTCTTGGATCTTTGACAGTCGTTACGGGTCGTCAGAAGCCCGAAAGTCTGCCAACCAGTCTTACCAATGGGTGTGGTGTTACCCAGTAACTGGGTTGTGGAGGTCAGATAGGCTGTCGCTCCATGTAAAATACTGGTATTTAGACTGGAAGCCGACTCCAACATATTTGGGAAAAGGCTAGGCAGATGAAGATGATGTATGTCGAAGGTGTCTTAGATTTATATGTTTGTGGTCTATTTTATTGTAGGTATAGGAAACCAAGTATGAATGAGAGTAGGAACAAAACACCGGAACCTAATTATAATTAACTGGCAACCTCAATCGACCGGGTTAAGCACTCCATTGCATTATACTATTCATAATGTCATTTATGAACGCTTGGCTGCGTATTAAGAAATGTTACTTTAGCAGCTTTCTATATACGAGTACATATTCAAGACCATGTTTGCTGTAAGTAATTGCCCGACTTTAATGTTTCTTTAAACATAACTTCGGAAATCTTATGGTGTCAAGATTCATAAAGAATTACTTTGGAAACAAGTGAGTTGGCTTTCCAATAGTGTACCATCACTTTTGAAGTTATTAACAGTACGTCGATTCTGTAAAATTCAAACAACAACTCGCATCTCACATCGCTATTCACTGTCACTCGTAAAATAGATGCTTTTTATTTGACACTTTGAATCGGGTTCGAGTGCGAAGTGAGTCGAAGTGGCCTTATTGAATGCCACTTCTTACGTCATCTCATACTTTATCTTGTTAAAATCTTACGGTCAATTTAGTTCAACTCGCTGACACGTTCGCAAAGGTAGCGCTAGTGTAAATTCGAGTTATCAAACGAGTTTTTAGAATGCCAATCAAGAAACTCACAGCGGAATCAGATTCGAAGTTTAGAATGAGGTCTTACAGAATCACACGGCAGTACTACTTTGAAACCAATAACATTGTTCCAAATACTACTGCTGTGCTGAATCTGGATCTCCAACATAATAATATAGCATATGCACAAACGATCTATAATGTGCCCATAGATTGGGCAGGAGCCGCTTCAAGGCAGCCCCGGCCCGCTCCAGTCTGGGAGCCGAACGTCGGAAATGCTCCACAAAGTTCCACCGGCTGTCGAGGACGAGTCCCAGTTACTTCGTCGTCGACTCGACTCCGATGTGAACCCCTCCTACCGTTATTTGGGAACCCGACGGTGGCGCGTTCCGAGGACTATGAAAACACATGACCTCGGATTTGTGCAGGGACACCTCGAGTCCCAACTGCCGGATCCTCTCTACTATTGCCGCAACCCCGCGTGTCGCTAGTTCGGCCGCCGCCTGGTGCGACCTCCCTTGCGCCAGGACCAGCGTGTCGTCAGCGTAACATACAACGCTGACGCCGCTAGGGAGGTCGGCGCGCAGCACCCATGGCGACCTTACGATGCGATGGCGTCTTACAGTAGTTGTGAACCTATGGGGTTCGGTTGACATTCGAGCACACATTGACAAGAACCTATGGGGTTCATAAGGTTATTCATTGCTATGTGACGGGTTTAGCAATCATGGCAAAAGAAATGCTTGTCGATGTGTCCTTAAATTTATGGCAAAGATCTTCAATTGAATACAATAATAATACCAGCCTATTATTGTCCTACTGCAGGGCAAAGCCCTCTTTTAGGAATATTGAATATCATTACCATAATTAATTAAGGGCACCAAATATAAATTCAACAAAAGACTCGTAAATGCAAAGACTTAAAGAAACCCCTCGAGAAATCCTACAACCCAAAAGTGGATAAACATAGATTAAAGAAGAATATAAAATGATACGCATTACGCATCGCGGCGCGGCACCGCTCTGCATCGGTGATATCAGATAGGATTTCCGGCTTCATCGTTCAACCAATGAGGATGCAGGAGTAGGGTTTCTAAATACGCATATGGTCACGGGTCACGAAGTCCTTGATAGGTATCGATCTGCCCTACATAGCTCCTGTTACCTTTAAATACACATGGTGTGAACTACTGGAAGGCTTGTCAAGGACTAGTCAATTTTATATGGTAATAGGGGTCACCTAGTTTGCTGGTGAAATGTTGACCATCTATTTTTCTCTATGGCAATCACACTATCACACTAATATTATAAAGGCGAAAGTTTGTGAGTGTGTGTGTTTGTATGTTTATTACTACTCACATCACCCACGCTCACCCGTACTTTCTACAGATCGCATTGTTAATTTAAACTCTTTTATACATATATTTTTGTTCTATTGTATAATTTTGTTAACCTACCTGTCAATGCAGCTGTAATTTATTGATTTTTTGTTTGTCTATCTCGCACATCATATTCCCTGAAAATTGAGAGGTCTGGCTCTTGTGATACAGGAACTCCTAGTACAAGAGTCAGGACTACACAGATGTTTGTGACTTTGAAATGTAAATAAAGAATTTATTTATTTATTATTATTACTTCTTCACGCTCAAACGGCTTGACCGATTTGGATGAAATTTGGTATGTAGATAGCTTATACCCTGGATTAACACATAGGCTACTTTTTATCCCGGTCTACGGTGGTGAAACCGCAGGGCGCAGCTAGTTACTATTAATTGTAATAATGTCGGAACAGTTTGTTGTGTGAACAGTCACCAGCAATCAGATTGAACGTAAGAGACATTGGTGCCGATTCTGTTGTGCACAAACTAAACTTACTTTAGGCTATTGCTAACTTTTTCTCTCTATTATGACAAGAAAGAGACGGAAGTAAATTAGAGCTGTCAAATTAGTTAGAACTAATTTTTCCATAGACATTTAGACGACACGTAAAAACATGTCGACTAAAAAACACGGTGAAGCGCAAGGCGTGAACTAGTTTGACATCTCCAACTTAGTTCATAGCTATAGCCGTCCTTTTCTCGCGTTGCCTGTTAGTAAAAGATAGCGATTCTCTAATTTTAGTTTAGTGCGTTCACAAGAGAATCGGCACCATTAACCGTCATTCAGCTTAGTTTAGTTCTTTTTATGTACTTACCTATATAAAATCACAATTATCCTAGTTAAGCTACGCTTGTCGCGGTCGGTACGTGGATGGGTGACCATCTTTACATACCATTACCTCTGTGTGTTCTGGATGGATCTTCGACAGTCGTTTCGGGTCGTCAGAAGCCCGAAAGTCTGACAACTAGTCTTTCCAAGTGGGTTACAACTTACTGAGTTGTGGAGGTCATATAGACAGTCGCTCCATGTAAAATATTGGTGTTCAGCTGCATCTGGTTAGACTGGAAGCTGACCCTAAAATAGTTGGGCAGATGATGATGATATAATCACAATTATCATTATCATACACAAAAATAATGAAAATAATTTTATTTGATCATAAATAAATAATTCAGTAGAATGATTAAAAATAAAAATGAAATATTAAAAATAAATTCCATTAACTAAAACCTTAAAAACAACCCTAAAAATGAATAAGCGGAGAAGAACTGGCGTTTTTGGAGCTGTCTTTAGTAGGTCTTTAAAACATACTAAGGCGCGGACTGATTACGATTTTAAACGGCACACAACCGCGTAATCTATTGTCACCAATAGCTGGCTTGAAATAAGGTTGAAAATTTAAAGTAATATTTGTGTTGCCGAGATGTGATTAAGCTGTGAATGTGCATTTATTTTCCGGGTTTTCTGTAGATTATTCAGAATATACACAATGAATTAAATAATTGATCGGTTAAAGTATAAAAAAAAATTCTAATTCTATTAAATTCTTTAAAAAAAAGAAAGTCGTTATCGCTGAAAATACAGAGATGATTTTTGTGGAGCAACTTCCAAATTTTTTATTGGGAATATCAAACTATTTTTTACTATTCTATTCGGTTAAAATATTTCTTTAAACCCTTCTCTGTCCACTGTATTTTTTGCGTCGGATAGTTTCATTGCGTTACGTCATACTCGACAATCCAATAAACCAATTTTTGTGAATATTGAGCTAATACCTCGCTTTAATCCGGCTTGACTTGTGCTTGCGCCGCTAAAACATTCTCATTTTTAACCCCCGACGCAAAAACGACGGGGTGTGTAAATGGGTATGTGTCTGTCTGTGGCATCGTAGCTCCCAAACGGATGATCCGATTTTAATGCGGTTTTTTTTGTTTGAAAGGTATATCAGTCGAGAGTGTTCTTAGCTATGTTTGGTGGAAATCGGTTCAGGTCTTCAAGATCATCAGGTCGTTTGTTAGGTGTGATAGGAATGTTACACGCTCAGTTTGCTTGCAAGCAAATGTGGGATCTGACATTTGAATCACTAATGTCTTCTGGAACCACTGAGCAGGTCTGATGATAGGGCTCGAAGGTAGGAGACGTATCCCTGGTCTACCTTTTAGTAAACCCATCGAGTTTGGGCTCGTTGAATTTGTCTTGACTGGTTCTCTTCATGTTTCTAATTGACGAGAACCTGATGCTGGAATTGGGATGTGGTTTTTTGCTTTTTATAGGGTTTAGCATTTTTAACCTTTTGTCATAATAATTGCGTACTTGTTTTTGGTCGGGGTTTTTTTTAATTTTAAATTTAATTTTTATGAAGCAGGAACCACTTTGTTTTGAAGATCTGATTGACTAGGAAATATTATTGGATTTGCTATTCTTGTACAGGATGTTATTTTAATCACCGTTAACCTCTGTAGACCTGTGGTGGCCCAGTGGTAACGGCCCCGACTTACGAGTTGTAGGTCGTGGGTTCGAACCCAAGCAGGCGCTTTACTTTGTGTAAATTATTTCATCACCACTGCTCTCAAAACGGTGAAGGAAAACATCGTGAGGAAACCGGCATGTCCTAGAACCAAAAATTCGAAGACATGTGACATCTACCAACCAGCACTGGGCCTGCGTGGTGGATTACTAGTAATACAAAGCTTTTAGACCAAAGCATCTTTTGTATGGGCCCACGTATCCTTAATAAACTTCCAAAATTTTTCCGAACTACCAGCGACATAAATACCATTAAAAAAAAAGTTGAGAGGTGTCAAGGGACACCCGGATGGAACGAAGTTCCTTTCGATTAATTAGTGAAGGAATTGTAATCAAATTTTTTTTTTTTAAGTTATAACAAAATAGAAGAATTAAATTAATTATTAATTAATTTAAGATTCCAGAGAGAGAGAGACAGACAGAGAAACATGCGCACGTCGCACAGCTTACAATAGCTTACTATAGCAAAAAGTATCGTTACAACTTTTCGTGAGAATTTTTTCCGTCTAGCCCCCTTTCACAACGCGCGATAAGGAACTTCGTTCCAAAAACTACATGAATTTTTAATAAGTAGATGTTACTTAAATATTATACTAATTTAATTATAATGTTTTGCAAGACAATTTTGATATAATGTAAGTATTCTAACCTAACTGATAACATAAATTGTGTATGCCTCAATGGCGGGACATAGCAGACTTACCTGTAACTAACAACATCTTATGAACCTATGATCAACATTAAATGATTTGAATTTGAATTTGAATTACACTCCCTCTCGAAGAGATTTTAATTAAATGAGATTTGAATTTAATATTCCCACTGCTGGGATACGGGACTCCCTCTCGAAGAGAGGAGGGCTGTGTCCCAGCAGTAGGAATATTAAAAGATTGATTATATATGTTATGTATGTAACCTCTTAAGGGATAACTGTACTCATCATTATGAACAACTTTTACTATGGGAGCAAATCTGAAATCGCGAAAAAAAATCTCCTATTCCCTAAATTTTGACGAGTTATGCGAACATAAGTGTAGGGACCAGCTGATTATTTTTTTCTCGACTTCAGGTTTTGTCCCATAATAAAAGTTGTTCATAATGATGAGTACAATGACCTTTTAACAGGTAAACGGCGATTAAAATTACACCCTGTATAGCTAAACTGTCAATAAGATGGTGTAAAGCCACGCCACATGGCCACGTATCACGTATTGCAGTAATGCTGTGGGATTGATCTGTCACTGACATTATCAATATTACCTATCTGATAAAAGGCCTATAGACTATCTTGCTATCTAATCATAGATCTTATGCTACTGATCTCTACCCATACCTTTACTGATATTAATTTCAACTTGATACCTCCATGCGGTCCTGAGGAAAATACGCGTTGACAGACTGACAGACTTGAAAATATTTTTTTATTTGATAGAATTACAAATTAACACTTTTCGGTCTTTTTCCTTTACTTGTGCTGTGAGACCTTGCTTTTTGCCAAATTACTTGATTCTAGGACAACGGGAAGTACCCTATAGGTTTTGATGTCCTACTTGCGAGTATCAAAATATGCCGCATAAATGGCCGTATATTTTTATTGCGTTGACATAAAAGCTTGATTTTTTTAGAACTCCAAGGGACCATAGACCTACGTATTTGATACTAGCACTTCGTGCGGCTTCGCCCGCGTGGATTTTAGAAAATATCCCACAGGAACGTGCTGCCGAGAAATCCTTCCTTATTCCTTGTCTACATTATAAAGGGAACCTCTGTGCAAAATTTCAGCTTTCTATGTTTTGGGATCGGCGTTGATGAGTCAGTCAGTCATTCAAGACTTCTCTTTTTATTTATATAGATTAATTTCAACTTAATACCTTCACGCGTTCTTGAGAAAAATGGCCTTGACAGACGTCTGTCTGTCCGTCTGTCTGTCTGTCTAGACAGACAGACAGACGGACAACGAAGTGATCGTACAAGCCTAACCTAACCTAACTTATGAAACGAGTCAGCCAGCTCATGCGAATCAGTCTCCAAGCAATTTGTTATACATACCTATCGTATGACTTCGCACGATATTGTCACATGCACGAGGCACAATCAATGTATCAAATCAAAATCATATAAATAAGATCAATTCCGATCGATCAACGATGATAGTATTGAACTCATTGCATAGCGTGACTTCTAATATTTAAAGTCATATGACCAAGAATTGGAAGTCATGGTGTTCATTGGTGTCGTTAAAATCCAGTTCAATTTCATCATGGGTCAATTGATGATATTTTGTGGCACTAGACGTGACCGCTCACCACGTGTAAAGTAGGTATTAATAAATCCAACTATCGAAGTTTTATCAAATCATTTATTTCAAATAGTGTGCCTATTTGAAATAAATGATTTGATAAAAGGCACTTTTGAAGGTCAAAATTTACAAAAAAAAAAAAAACATTGAATTGATTCTAGTTGCCCCTTCCAAAAGGTAGTTTAGTATGGAGAAGTCATCATTATCAGATTGAATATATTACAAGGTGTGACTTGTAACTCAGCGTATACCTTCCAGGACCTGATAGTACGACTCCTTTGCAATAATTAAGCGCCCCGTATAGCCTAGGCGAAAATCCGTGGGAATCGAGAAAATTCAATATTTATTAATAATGTTTTTCTGATAATTTTCCAAAATGTATCAGTTTTCTCTCAACTCTCAAATTGAAAGGCCATCAATGCTATTTAAGGGGTCACATTATCACGTCCTGGAAGGAATACGTTGAATATAAGTCATCCTACTACTAATGTCAGGAGAACATATTACGAGTATTAGTCATCATGTAGTTGCTCGAAGTGATAACAGCCGCAAGTTTCGATCCATCAGGTTAAGCTATGCTTGCCGGGGTCGGTCTGCGGATGGGTGACCATCTTTACATACCAAGACCCCTCCGTGCCTCAGAAAGCACGTTAAGCCTTTGGTCCCGCCTGTCATTCATGGATCTTTGACAGTCGTTACAGGTCGTCAGAAGCCCAAAAGTCTGACAACCAGTCTTACCAAGAGGTATCGTTTTACCCAGTAACTGGGTTGTAGAGGTCAGATAGGCAGTCGCTCCATGTAAAATACTGGTATTCAGATGCATCCGGTTAGACTGGAAGCCGACCCCAACATAGTTGATTATGATGATCTGTCCAGTATTCCATTCTTATGAACCTTGTATTGAAGATGGTTTATAATTATGTTCAAGCAAAAGCCTGTACTCTTAGAAGCAAAGACAGCTAATCTTATGGATGGTACTATCGACAAATGCCAGGCCTTTCCAATTTCAAAATAATTTTGCTTGCAAGCTGCAATTGTAGGACAAACAAAGGACTATAGGGGCAGGGTGAATCAGTGATTATGTTCCCGGTAAATCCGCTGTCAGGCCAAACCGGTTTATAACTAAGCCGGGGCACTCAGACCAAATAGATTAGGTTAGGTTAGAAGTGTGACCAACCGCGCGCAAGCCGAGCGAGCGTAGCGAGCGGTGTCGCGGCAGCGGCAGACGAGCGCTACTTCCAAAGGCTAGGCTCACGCGTTGGATAAACCAGTTTGGCCTGAAATCAAGTTTAGCCGTTAACATATACAAAAAGAAACTTTAAGATGTAAAGACGCCCGTTTTGTCGATAGTACAGACAGATGGATATAACGATATTATAATGGTGCTCTTTCGACTACGGAACCTTTAAAAACAAACGGTAAGTAACTATATCTCAATCGGCACTGGCTAGAAATTCACCAACTGCGCAGTAAGCCCTTTGTTTACTTGAGAAGTATCATAAACTGTTAACGATGTTACTGAGACCACCACATAATGTTTTATGACATGTACATGTTACTATCAACGAGTCAAATGCCGTAATTACAGGCACAATTAAAAAGCCAATGTGTCTCGCGTGGATCCACGTTCCGAAGGGTTAATAGCACCTACAATAATGTATGTTTTAAGCCGTGTCTCCTGCGCTTCTTTTTAAGAAACATTAGACAAAAAACTTTACACATAAACATTTGTTTCACACGCAAACTGTCTTCTGCGTATTCAAATATTTTTAGTTACACATTTTGTGTAGATGTCCGACGAGGAAGTTCCGATGAATGAGTTCCGACGAGGAAGAGGTGCTATCAGTTTGACAAGAGATGTGCGCGGTGCGCGCGGCAGTTGAAAATGAAACAAACCCTTCCCCTTTTCCCCCGCGCGGGGAATGTTTTCCTTCCACGCAGCTCGGAAACAAAAACATCATGATTGCATACACAAATGGCCACGCCTCTTGTTTCGATTTGTTTGTGTAATGTTTCGAAAAAACACGCGCAGGAGACACGGCTTTACATGCATTTATTTGTTTGTCTTTGGTAACTCCAGCAACCAAAACGATTTCGGGTCCCTTTTTTTGTTGAGCACTTTGCCCACGCCCTTTTTGTGACGTAAGGCAACACAGTGGATATTTTATTTTCTTTCAATAGAGAAATGACAACACGTCTTACTAAATTCAGTCTTACCAAGGGGTATCGTGTTACCCAGTAACTGGGTTGTGGAGGTCCAATAAACAGTCGCTCCATGTAAAATACTGGTATTCAGGTTCATCCGGCTAGACTGGAAGCCGACCCCAACATAGTTGGGAAAAGGCTACGCAGATGATGTCTTGTATACTACTGAAAAATATTAGACACGTATTGTTTCATTTTTTACGTAATGAAAAAATTACGGCGACACATTGAGTTAAAATGTAGCAGGACGTCACTCCGTGTCGTCACTACGTGACTAATATTTTTTTATCTGACTGACAGACTAAATAGAATTTCTTTTTTTTACCCAGCCATCATCCCAATTGCCGTGACAATAATGGCAATACTACAACTTTATTTAAGTTCCATTTTATTATCTAAACGCTTGATTTGTCGGCTAAGTTTCTCACAGTATCAGAAAGTATAAGGAGAGAAGATGTTAATCCAACATCGCTCAAGTTATTGTACTGTATCGTCATTTACTTTGAATAAAAGTGCAACAATGGATTCATGACCTGTGATTGTGTCTGCCATGTTTGATGATTATTAGTAATATGACCTATAATAATAAAACAATAAATTAATTTATTTCCAGATAATTAACACCCGTAGCCAAACATAAAATAATATAGGTACAATAAATCAAATTAAAGAAAAATCTAAATAAATAAATGAAATTAAAACAAAATAAAGTAGGTAATCAATTTAAATCTAAATAAACAATGTAACTTAAGACCGTACATTTTAGTTTGCATAGAATATAACGTCGATTAAAAGCATTTATTTAACTTAAAGTAATTAAAGGTACTTTTGACCGACACTGACCGACTATTTGATAATTGTCAAAGAGCCGGTCAGTTAGTCAGAAAGTTGAAGCTAGTTGCCTATTCCAAAACGTAGATCTCTATGGAGAAGAATGGGTAAAAACTCCACGGACACTCTTTTAAATCTATCACTATTACACATTCCGGGGTAAATTATTCTTGCTGCTTCTATAATGTGAGAACAATGTAAAATATATTAAAAAAAAAATCAAAATAAAAAAATCGATTAATCGATCTTTGATATTACAGCACACACAGATGTTGAATCACATCAAGGATCCTTACCAGTTGAGTGGTAACCTAGATCACGTGCGTGTGCGCACGTACAGCCGCTGACGCCATCGGGAAGAGGGCTTTACTCTCGGGAAGTAACGGGGGATATAGACTTGCCAAATTTTGAAAGAAGAGATTATAGTTCTTCGAGTCAAGAAATTTTCTGAGTATTAAAAAGTCAAGCCGAATTGTTTGCTTGTTATTAATCATGAATTTCACCAGGCTGATTTAGAAAGGAATCAAGTTCTTACATTTATTCAGTTCAGATTCAGCGCACAAATACTTTTCAAAATATTTTTTCGTTTTATGTGACGCATTATTGTTTTATCTTAGAAAGACCATATCTCACCATAGTTCATCAATGATTCTCACAACAATTTATTGAGTCATTATTAGAATTATTCGTTGAAACTCATGCTACTCTCATTCGTGGATCTTCGACAGTCGTTACGGGTCGTCAAAAGCCCGAAAGTCTGACAACCATCCTTGCCAAGGGTTATCGTATCACCCAGTAACTTGGTTGTGGAGGTCAGATCCACAACCAAGACCACCAAGTCCACCAAGTCTTGGTGGTGGAGTGGCTCCATGATCGCAACATAGTTTGGAAAGACTACGAAGACGTGGTTGTGAACCAGAAGCAGAACACGAAGAGGGGAAAAGCATGTTGTGTTTTTACAACTTCTAACATAGGCGCCACCCATGAATTAAATGACTGTCCTAATAAATTTGTTTCCTTCGCCACAACAAAACAATGCATTACAAAGTCATCAACATCTAGTATTCTGTGAAGAATAAACAATATAAAGTCTTCAGGGGCCGCAAATAATATTGTTTTATTACCGTAATTCAGTTTGTTTGGTAATAAATTGGTAATGGATGTTGTAAGCACTTGTAGATTTCGAAGAAATTGTAGATGGTTCTAGTGAGATCTTTGTTCAGTATCGACTTTTCCTTATTGCTTTGTGGTTTAAAAACAGTTTGATGTATTTATTTTTCTTACTATTTGAATGATCTTGATTTGGTTGTATCGTTCGCTTTTATTGCGTTCTAAATGTGAGTAGCTAGAATTTGGTTCATATATTACGTACTTTTCTGAATGAAGTAGGCTTTCTGTGGTTTATTATTTTTATTACCTGTGTATGCTTTATCATACTTACACCAGATTATATAAAAAAAAAATACACTACACAAGATACAATGGGCATTATCGCTTACTGCGAGTTCTTCTAGCCAACCTTGGAATGGGCAGTGGGTACGTTGGTATTCCTTCACCTACGTACCTAGTTTAAATATTTTCTTGCCACGACAATAGTTTTTTTGGAGAGGTTATCACACGTTTGCTGATCCAGTGAAGTTTATACTTAAAGATTCATTTGCTCTAATGAGCGGCTTGCTTCCTACAGACCTTCGTACTTTCTTCTTACAGATACTCTGTCTGTATCTAGACCATGAAATTGTATCATTTCATAACCAATTATTTATCATTCCCAAGGTTACATTCAAATCCAATATCTTCATCATTCTTACCTTTATCCGCGAACCAGTGGGCACGGTCCACGACACGTATACCAAAATACCCTTTACCCGCGTATCCTTGAACAGCTTCTGGTTCATTCGCCTCGACTGCTCTATTCTCAATACTAACTAGATCACTGACGTAATGCATGTAACTCCTCATTTCTTTCTGATAGATCACGAAATAGGGAGATTTGTTTTTTATTTAACGAGCTTTCTTTACTGACAATTTTAGGTGAGTGATCTTCTTTTGTTTATCGTTCCTTCGTTTTTCTTTTGTTTTTTTTTTTTTTTTTTTTTGTATATCGACGGTGAATTGACAAAAAATCCTAACTGCCGAAGTTAACAATTTACACAAAGTGAAAACATCGTTTAATTTTTTGACTAGTTAAATTGATTGCTTGAAGTGCCAATAACTTCTCACTGTCGAAGTTCATACGTGTCCCATGGAAGTTAGAAGGTAATGCCATACACGGTGGTATAGTTAGAAGGTATGTATTTCTATATTTTGATGTATGTTGTTGCAATATTTATGATTTTTACTAGAACATGCGATTGACCTTTAAAGAAACAATCAAAAGTGAATTTCGCGAAAAATTTCCGATTGGACGTATTGACACTTCACTGTTGATATATTCCTTCTCATTATCTTCTTCTCTTATTGAGGTCAATCCTTTGTTTCTTTTTTAAAAATCGAGACCATCATCGAAATATTCACTAACTGACTTCTTAAGATATGATTATCTTCGTCGTATCGATGAATCCAAATTATAGTAATTCATCATTCTCCTGCCCTTATCCCAATCTATTTGTGGTCGGCGCAACATTCCTTTTTTTCCATACTTCTCTATTATTCGTCATCTCGGTTGTCACCCCCTTTCTAGCCATGTCATCTTTCACACAGTCCATCCATCGTTTCTTTGGTCTTCCCCTACTCTTATAGTCGTCGACATTCATACTCAAAACTTTCCTCACGACATTTTCCTCACTCCTCCGCATCACATGCCCATACCATGAGAACCGATTTCCGCACAACTTTTCAGTCACCGGTGCCACTTTCAGACTTCCTCTTATGTACCCATTTCTTATTCTATCCATTCGTGTAACACCACACATCCCTCTTAGCATTTTCATCTCAGCTGCATGCTATTGCTTTTCATTCATCCCTTTTGTGGCCCAACATTCTGATCCATACAAGACAGCAGGTCTAACCATTGTTTTATATATCTTCCCCTTAAGGTTAAGGGGAATGCGGGAGTCGCAGATTGTTCCCGTGACCGGCCGCCATTTCATCCATCCAGTGTTAATCCTATGCTTACCCGTCCGTTAATTATAGTAATTGTACTTCATAAATACCTTATGGAAAAATATGTGCACGTTAAATCCTTGTTTAAACATATAAAAAAACTCAGAAATAAAATCAAGAACATAAATAGACTCTATCGATATTCTTATAAACCAATCATATAAAAACTTTTCCTACAATATTTTCGAACTATCAAACAGCTTATACATCATATATGTAAAGAAATAATAATTTCTTTAATAATTAGTTTATGTAGCGCACACCACTGTCGGTAAAGAGTGAACAAGTATTTCATTAGATGGCGCTGTTCGCAAGACAGCCAACTCGGTGAGTAAAGCAGGATGGATGTTGACAACTGTTTTCACCGTGACAGTGATTTTATTGTTAGAATATTATATAAAGGAATTGTTATTAATTAATAGACTTTTAATGTCGTTTCTTTATTTTTCAGGTAGGATAGAATGATTTAAGTTTATCAGTGTACTTATTAGTGTATGTATGTGAGTACTAAAATAAATCTTTATTTTTCAGAGCAACACGATTGTTTATTTGAAATTTACAATTCCTGTTAAGAGATATTGTCTTATATATATATATATATATAGAAAAAAGATAAACGGCTACACTTTTAAGATTTCAAGACAGGAGAGCATCTTCCCAGAATCAGTCTCAACTCGTGTTAGTACTTATCTTGTCGTAAATTTATTTATACTGTGGTCGATTTAAGCTCTAACGATTTAAAGGTTCTGAATACGGGATTTACGTCACATAGTGAGGTTACTAAACTTAGAATGTAGGCCGGCTGCGCGTGAGTGGCTGGATGATGCTGTGTAAATTAGATGGACTATTGATGGATGAGTTGAGGATGTTAAGGCGACGATAACCGACATAAAATTATTTTAAACTGATGATCACATGTCTAAACGAGTACAGTTAATGATTTGAAAAAAATGTATGTTAAGTTCGAGCATTTTTTTAATCCTACTAATATGTGAATATTTTAGATTATGTTTATACTAGCTCTTGCCAGCGGCTACGCCCGCGTGTATGTCGAAAATTATCCCACGGGAACCTTCTACCGAGATGAAAAGTGTCCTAAGTCTTAATCCAGGTTATAAACTATCTGTATACAAAATTTCATCCAAATCCGTTCAGCCGTTTCTGCGTGATTGAGTAACAAACATCCAAACATAAAACTTTCACATTTATAATACTAGCTTTTGCCAGCGGCTTCGCCCGCGTGTATGTCGGAAATTATCCCACGGGATCCTTCTACCGGGATGAAAAGTATTCATACATGGTCGGAACGTGAGTCATATGTACGCGCCTCGAGTTTGGTATACACTCGGTAGGCAAACAGTCGTGAATGCGCCGCAGTCACGAACGGACGGTGTCATGGTTTTATAAGCAGTAAGCGTGCGATTTGTGACAAATATTCATTGAAATAAGTACAAGTACTTACTTAATATGGCAAAGGGCAATTGTAGACTATATTGTGCTGTTTTTGGTTGCTTGAATTCGTCAATAACGCACCCAGACATAACATTTTTTAAATTGCCTGGAATCTCCGAGAGGTAAGACTATAATTTTTTTTTTTATATGCCTACTAAGTACGTAATATGTTTCTTGTTTTTAATAGGAAGGCATTTCGCTTTTTCCACCGAGTAAAATATCTGGATTAATAAATAGAAAAAAAAAGATAGGTGAAAAAAGGCCTAAGCTCGCGTTAAAAAAAACTAGTATCTAATTTCCTAGCCTAGGCTATCTACGGCTCCACTGTACTTTAGCACCTGCGCGTCCGAAACTTCATAATTTTATTGCGTGTTGATGTTTTGAAGCAAAACACTTTCGCATAATATCACACTGCGCAAACTACTAGTTTTTGAGAAAAAAAAATCTGAAGTTTATGTCAACACAGTACACTACACACAAAATACGAGCGAGCGAAGCGAGCTCGGGACTTGGGGCACCCCGCCTCGGAAAGGTTAGGTTCGAAGTGGTTATTTTTTTTAAACTACCCAGAAATAGGAGCCCCGCTAAGCAGGGCTCCGTCGACCACGCCTTACTGCAAAATTTTATATATTTATTTGACCTTGACCTTCGAGACGTTTGATAAAGACCCTAAAAAATTTTTTTTTTCTCGGCAATTTTTTTTTGCGCTCTTTGGGGTTTTCAAAATACATTAAAAAGGGTCTATTCTACCCAAAAAAAAAAATAGCTACTATACAAAAGCGACGGGTCCTAAAGTACAGTGGTTTTTGATTGCTGTAGGTAGCGCACACTCGATGATTTGGTTGATATTAAGCAACTTTTGCAGCGGTTCGACATCGGATGGGTGACTAAAAAAATATTGTTACGAGTATTTCGAGTTGCTCCGTGCTGTAGGTAAAGGGGACGTTAATAAGCGGAGATGACAAAAGATACTTATAGTATATATTAGTATGTACGTGTTGCAGTTTGTAAGGATTGGAGTTTGGTAACCTTCGGCGACAGCAGATAATTTTTTTTTACGCAGAATAAAGGGATTTTTTTTTTCAGACGCCTGGAATGGCTGCAACTGATCTGTCGAAATGATTTAGAAAACAAACCTAACTTTGCTGCCTACCGGATTTGTGAAAAACATTTTAATGTGGAGGACATACGACAGTCAATAAATCGAAAACTTTTAAAAAAGAATGCCCTTCCATTATTGATGCTGCCAAGCTTACCAAGTATCGTTCCACGACGTTCTCGGAAAGAAGACAAACAAACTCAAACTGATGCTGTATCGAATGGAGTTGAAAATTGTACACAAACTGAAAATACAGCGAATGAAAGTTATACTCAAACCTCAACGAGTCTTTCTTGCAACGCTCCAAGGAAAAGAAAATTGAAAGCTGAACTCCTCCAATGCAGAAAGAAAATAAAACTACAGAAAACTGAAGAAAATACTTTCCATCAACTTTGCGATAAATTTTTGACCAATAAACTAGCTCTCCTAATAAAAGAACAAAGTAACCTAAAACAACATGGAAAAGGAAACCAATACGACCAGGACTACATCATTTACTGCTTAAATTTATACTATATCAGCCCACAAGCTTACCGGTTTTTGCAAAGTGCGTTGTCTTCCGTGTCCTTCAACATTGTACAAAAATTCTTTCCCAATCACAACTGAAATTAATGAAAGAGCTATGTCTGCTCTTAAAATGAAAGTTGCACAAATGACAGAAGTAGAAAAAAATTTTTCAGTTATGATTGCTGCTATGCCATTAAAAGCTAATCTATTTTTTAATATTAAAGAAGACAAAATTAATGGATTCCACGAAATTGAAGGATGGCAGTCTCCTGAACCAGCTAAAAATGCATTAGTAATAATGGTTCGTGGTATATTTGTAAATTGGAAACAGCCTGTTGCATACGCATTAATATCAGAATGTCGAAACTATGATGAAATAAATAAATGGATTGATAAAGTACTACAAAAGTTATTCGAAATTGGTCTTAACATCCGTATTTTTGTGTCCAACCAAGGGTCTGATTTATGGAAAGCTTCCAAAAAAAGAACAGTTTGTATTGAAACACCTTATTTTTTTATTAATAATAGAAAAATATATTATATTTTTGATGCACCGCATCTAATCAAAAACGTACGAAATAACCTGATGCAATATGATTTTCACTTCGGAAATTCTATAGCGAAATATGATCTTAGTATACAGTTTCACAATCAGGATATAAAAAAGAGTCTCAGGCTTGCACCTAATGTTACGAACAGCCATATCAAACCCACAAATTTAGAAAAGATGAAGGTTCGATTTGCAACACAACGTTTTAGTAGGTCCGTTGCAAATGGCATTTGTACGTATATACATAAGATTGAAATTGAAGAATCCGGCAGAGACACGGCTAACTTTTTAATGATAATGAATGATTTGCTCGATTCTTTGAATACATCTAATTTGAGACATAGTTATGAATATAAAAGAGCTTATACAGGTGGTGAATTAAAAAAGGCATTTTTCAAAAAGATGATAAGCTTTTTTCAAGACTTAAAATTAATAAACCCAAAGAATGGCCGTGACCACACATCAAGTGCAAGATTCATTGAAGGTTTCCAAATTACTATAACATCCTTAATGCTCTTGTTTGATGACTTGCGGATGGACGGATATAATTCTCTTATGACAAGAAGATGCAATCAAGATGCTCTTAAAAATTTATTCGGACAGATACGAACAAAAAATGGCGTGGCTCTAAATCCAACGTGTAGACAGTTTGCATCGGCATTTAAAAACTTGTTTTTCTGCAATATCATACAACCCCCAAAAGGAGGAAATTGTGCAGTTGACTTCGGAAAACTTCTTGTTCAAACGATTTGTGAAGAACCAACCAACGAAATATCAAATACAGATAATGTAGAATTTTCCAGCGTCCACTAGTTCTGATTACAATCAGCTAGATATGCCAGAAAAAAATTCACTTTTTTATATTTGTGAGTATCTTCTTAAGCGTTGTTTGGAAAAACATGATGATTGTCAAGCTTTGAAGTCGTACGTGAAGCCTCATCAAAGAATGGGCACGCCACAATTGCGGCGATAAGTCCCCTCTTTGAGGAGTGGTTGGAGAGGCGCCACGGCGTCCTCACCTTCCGCCTGACGCAGGTCCTCACCGGACACGGTTGTTTCGGGAGGTTCCTGTTTCGGATAAGGCGGGAGGAAACGCCCGGGTGTCACCATTGTGTAGATCGCCCGGAGGACACGGTGGAGCATACAGTGGAGGTCTGCCCGGCTTGGGCGGAGCACCGCCGTGTTCTCACGGAGGCGATCGGCGGCGGCGATCTCTCGCGTCCAAACTTGGTCCAGGCCATGGTGCGGAGCGAGAGTGCATGGGAGGCCGTCACCTCCTTCTGCGAAGCAGTAATGCTCGCAAAGGAGGAGGCGGGACGCGAGAGGGAGAGGCAACAGCCGCGCCCTCGCGCCCCTAGCCGCCGCAGGAGACGCCCTGGGCGGCGGGAATCTATCGCCGATTCCCGGCCACCGTAGGCGCGGGCTTGCGGACGACGAGTAATGGGCAGCTCGCCGTCCGGTAAGGACCAGGCCCGGGTCGACGGCGCGTTGTGTTCCACGCGCGCCTCAAAGAGATGTCAGCAGTGACGGGGTCCAATAGGGCCGAAGCCGCCGGGGTCGCGGGTAGTTCGAAAGAGATACCGTGGCCCTGGCACGGGCAACTGAAGGAACACGGGTGGGTTTTAGTCAGTAAAAGTCTGACACACCCTCCCGCTCTGCCCGGAGCGGGAGAAGTCATTTGATGATTTCCCATCCACAAAAAAAAAAAAAAAAAAGCCTCATCAAAGAAGCCACAATTTCAGCGGAGAGAGGCGGTATTTAAGGTACCGGGACTACAGTAAGAATAATTCACAAATTTTTTTAATAGTACCCAGTGATGATTTCGTGGAGTATGTAGAAAAAATGGAGGAAATATTCCGAACGTCATTTAAAACAAAGCATATCAATTGTAAAGTAGCAAGTACCAAGTGAAATATATTCCTTTTTCTTCTCCATGTCCATGTTTCCCAAAAGTATTTTTAATGAAACTTTTTATCCGAATGCGGATTTTTTATACTATTAAATTGAACAATAAAGCTTTTCGTACGTCTCAGTCGAGGCGCAAATATTTTTCAGTCTCAAATTTATAAGGTGTTTTTTTTTTTATTAAATTTGCTAATCAAAAAACACAACATGTATTTTTATTGAGCACTTCATATTTCATTCACAAAGAATTTCATTTAACAAAAAAAAAAAAGTAATATTTACAATCACAAAACTAGATAGAAACCCAAGTAGGTTGATGAAATGATTAATATACTGCAGTAGGCGGGCAGCCCTATCGCGTGTTTACGTACAGTGCGTGGTAAATATTTGTAGAACAGGGGCCGAGTCACAATACTGTGGACAGCGAAGCAATTACAATACAATATTTTCTTTGTTTACAATTATTCTACAATAGTTAAGTACTATTGTATCAGTACTTATTAATTTAATAATTTCAAAATAATTAAAAAATGGGGAGCCTGGGTAGCTTAAATTTAAAAATGCTGGTCTGCAAACCCTACATATCTGCACAGTCTTATATGTATTTATTAAATTATTAGTCACACTAACAATCATATTATGTTGTAAGTTAAAAGAGGTGTTTTAGCCAGTTTTAGAATAAGATCTTTTTCAATACACTTCCTCGAAAACTGGTTCATATCGCACTACGATTAGGTTCATAATGCAACCACCCGTGCGATTTTTCATTTTCCAACACGTGTGCGGGAATAAAAGTTGCCACAGATAACTTATATCTATACTTAGTCCAAATTGGTTCAATGCCTCTATTCACACCGTCTCTCCATATTCGGAGGTGAATGTTTTTTTTTAATCTCGGCAAAGAGATATGCGTCTTTACAGCGTTAATATTTTTTGAATATTTAAATAATGTTTATAAATAGAATATCATCAAAAACCATGATTATTACAATAAAAAAAAAATGATTATGAACACATTAACATTTATTTGTGTTCTAAACTCGAAAATATTTGAATTTTCTATTTTTCATAAATTAGGCTGTTTATCGGCTTTATACCTTTGTTTCTCCTTCAACCTGGCGAAAGCAAAGCGCGGAAAAAAAAAGGAAATTTAAATCATAGTTTCCTAATCATTCATGACAAAAATATTTTTCGTTATTTTATTTTATTTCTTCAAAAGTGTATTGAAAAACGTCGTTTGATACACGTGGACATTTGTTATTGCAGTTCTCGGCTCAAAAACAATCTCGCCAACGGCTCTGGTGTTAATTCCGCCTCGAATGCAATAACAAAAATTCTCCACTTGTGTCAAAATGTACTATTTGTTTACTTGTGTTTACCTTTCTGTAAATAAAGACCTTTATACATTAATCAAAGCAATTACAATAACACCATAACACCATTCTTAGAACGTTGGCTGATAGGTGGGACTCTCCGATCTTGGGGCGGTGGATACAACTGCACGCAGTCAAGTAGACACTCCCCAGGATCGGTGGCCTCACGCAGCTTAGGAATAAATGTTACTAACACTAGTTCATAAGTTTACACGGTTACTAACAAATATGAAAGTGATTCTGCGATAAAATGTTTATTATTAATAATAAATTCGACAAAAAAGTTTGTTGAAATGGATTGATAATTCATACATTACTTGGTTTGCTGCGTTTTAAAATTATACAACACGGTGAATAGACCTGTGGCGGAATCTACATCGCCACATACGAACAACGCGTCACACTGACGTCACGCAATCCTGCATCGCGCAATCAGAATTTACCGCGCGACTAGCATACGAGTATATACAACGTCCCGACATCAATCGTCGGGCAGTTGCCCACCAGACACAACACCCGTCTGGTCGGAGGATCCTCCCTTTTCAATAGAGGATGAGTGACACCCTGTTCTTCATGCCTCTATAGACCTTCTGAGAAACTGCACGGGGCTGCCTCCATTTTGCAAGATAAATTCAATATGAATTTGTTTATCTACCGTTTCAGAAGTTCAAGTGCGCGCAAGTGATAGTCACCGCCAGAGGTAGGTATGTGAGCAGTGAGACGAGGGAGGGCGCGATTGACAAGACTGGCAGACTGAGTTAGCTTGGCCTTTGTGTACCTTCCCGTCTCACCGCCGTCCACATACCTCAGGCGGTGACTAGCACTTGCACGCGCACTATAACAATACAATCACGACCTAAGGACAAAGTAGGTAAATACAAAGTTCTAAATCAGGATAGTACGTGATTAGCTTACAGAATGCCACTAAGAACTACACATAAATCGTAAACTGGGATATTAGGTGGAGTGGAACTCATAACGTATGTATTTGGAGATGGATTTAAGGAAAGGGGGTAAGGACATGAAGTTTAAAGGTAGATGACGACCTTTATATGGCTGTGGTGAATCTAAGTTGGGACATAAAGGTATGATAGAGATATATGGAGAAGTTGACAAATGTAATGATTAAAATAAGTAATTTAAAGATTCTATGCAGGCAGCAGGCACGGATCATTGGTTTTCACTCAATGGGGAAAGGGGAAATTATTCTCTCTGAGGGAGAAGGGATTTCTCAACCCAAAAAACCTTCAGCCACAGATTTAGAGTAGGCTGGATACCGCATGTTCATTAGATAGTATGAAAACCGAGCGTGTCATCTTTTTTATACCTACGATAACTTCACCCAAGCCATTTAATGATTTGCTCAACGTAAACAGAATCGTTTCAATCGCTAAGCGTCAGTGAGCCAACAGACTTTTTTTTCATCCTCGACGACACAACTCGCCACCGCACCGGCGCGAATCGTGATCGAACACAAACTAAAGTACGAGTAGTAGCGCGTCAAGTTTGTGCATAACACAAACATGTATGCTTGGTCGGATGGCTTAAGGTATCTAGCCTACTCCAAATCAGTGCCTTCAGCACCTATTTTTAGGGCAACCTAATCTCGAGATTGTGCTCCCCTTTCTGAGAATGACTTCGACTGTCTTAAAGATTTAGAGTTTTATTGCTGATGCTTAATATAATTAAAAGATTTTGTGAGTTTCTGAAAATTATGAAGAAAGGCGAAAGAAGCCGAACAGGTGCACCATTGAATCCATGTAGATTAGGAGCTAAAACCTTGCCTTATATTGTTTAAGGTCAAAATAAGAATGTTAAGACCTTAGGACACAGCATTTGTTAGCCCTCCAGACCAAATTTCGGTCATGGCGACCAATTTCAACAGAGGTGCAGTCTCTCTTCCCTCACTCTCATAATCCGACACGACCGGAGAGAGATCAGGTGCAGGACCAACGGCTTAAAACGGGGTATCACACCGCCAACTTCCAGACTTCGGCCAGTTACTAAGAAATCCCTAAAGGAAAAACCCAGTAACACTTTGCCCGACTCGGAAATCCAACCCAGGACCCCACGCTCAGCATCGCGCTTGTTAACACGAGACCAACGGGGCAATCCGACACGGCATTTACCTAGTAACGCAACATAGGATACGCTATTATTGTCATAGACAAGAAGAATTTCAGCTTAGAGGGGTGAAGTTTAGAGGGGCCCGTGGCTAAGTAATAACAGCCACATGGGTCGATCGATCAGGTTAAGCTTGCCGCGGTTGGTCTGTGGATGAGCATCCATCTTTAGATACCGATACCCCTCCGTGCCTCGAAAAGGTCCCGGCTGTTATCCGTAGACCTTTGACAGTCGTTACGGGTAGTCAGAAGCCTGAAAGTCTGACAACCAGTCTTACCATGGGGTATCGTGTTACCCAGTAACTGGGTTGTGGAGGTCAGATAGGCAGTCGCTCCATGTAAAATACTGGTATTCCGCTACTTCCGGTAAGACTGGAAGCCGACACCAACATATAGTTTGGAAAAGGCTAGGCAGATGATGATGACATGAAGAATTTTCGTAACAAGATAAAATTATGGTACCGCAATAATTACATAAAAATCTGAAAGCTTTTGAAGCGGGCCAATCCACGGGCACAGCCATAATCCCACATAATGATATAACTGCCCAGTTAACCCCACTTCCTTCTGACGTCATCGCTGTATATATAGCTCGCAAATCTGGGTTACCCGACCCAACTGGGTTACTGCTTTGTTTTCACCCATTTTCGCGCGAAATGTTTTTATGTAACCCCTTTTTTTATACGTGTAGTAAAATCAATGTGGTGTTACATCAGGGTTTGATGTAGGTGATCTTTCAGGATTTCGTAATATACGAAATGTGGAGATTTTTATCTTGTTTACGTGTTTTGATTTGGAGCAGATCTGTGGAGGTAAAAAGAGTGAGTAAGGCCCTTTGTACACACAGGTTTTTCTTGCCGTGAAAAACTAGGGTTTATTCGCTGTGTCGTCAGTGTTATATGGATTACTATGGAAGCTTGTTGACACACACAATTTTTCGACGGCGCGGTTTATTAGCCGAGTGTAGGCACGGTCGTCAGTGTTGTATGTATCACTATGGAAGCTTGTTGACACACACGATTTTTCGACGGCGCGGTTTATTAGCCGAGTGTAGGCACGGTCGTCAGTGTTATATGGATCACTATGGAAGCTTGTTGACACACACAATTTTTCGACGGCGCGGTTTATAAGCCATGTGTAGGCACGGTCGTCAGTGTTATATGGATCACTATGGAAGCTTGTTGACACACACAATTTTTCGACGGCGCGGTTTATTAGCCGAGTGTAGGCACGGTCGTCAGTGTTATATGGATCACTATGGAAGCTTGTTGACACACACGATTTTTCGACGGCGCGGTTTATTAGCCGAGTGTAGGCACGGTCGTCAGTGTTATATGGATCACTATGGAAGCTTGTTGACACACACAATTTTTCGACGGCGCGGTTTATAAGCCATGTGTAGGCACGGTCGTCAGTGTTATATGGATCACTATGGAAGCTTGTTGACACACACGATTTTTCGACGGCGCGGTTTATTAGCCGAGTGTAGGCACGGTCGTCAGTGTTATATGGATCACTATGGAAGCTTGTTGACACACACGATTTTTCGACGGCGCGGTTTATAAGCCATGTGTAGGCACGGTCGTCAGTGTTATATGGATCACTATGGAAGCTTCTTGACACACACGATTTATCGACGGCGCGGTTTATTAGCCGAGTGTAGGCACGGTCGTCAGTGTTATATGGATCACTATGGAAGCTTGTTGACACACACGATTTTTCGACGGCGCGGTTTATAAGCCATGTGTAGGCACGGTCGTCAGTGTTATATGGATCACTATTGAAGCTTGTTGACACACACAATTTTTCGACGGCGCGGTTTATTAGCCGAGTGTAGGCACGGTCGTCAGTGTTGTATGTATCACTATGGAAGCTTGTTGACACACACGATTTTTCGACGGCGCGGTTTATAAGCCATGTGTAGGCACGGTCGTCAGTGTTATATGGATCACTATGGAAGCTTGTTGACACACACGATTTTTCGACGGCGCGGTTTATTAGCCGAGTGTAGGCACGGTCGTCAGTGTTATATGGATCACTATGGAAGCTTGTTGACACACACGATTTTTCGACGGCGCGGTTTATAAGCCATGTGTAGGCACGGTCGTCAGTGTTATATGGATCACTATGGAAGCTTGTTGACACACACAATTTTTCGACGGCGCGGTTTATAAGCCGTGTGTAGGCACGGTCGTCAGTGTTATATGGATCACTATGGAAGCTTGTTGACACACACAATTTTTCGACGGCGCGGTTTATAAGCCATGTGTAGGCACGGTCGTCAGTGTTATATGGATCACTATGGAAGCTTGTTGACACACACGATTTTTCGACGGCGCGGTTTATTAGCCGAGTGTAGGCACGGTCGTCAGTGTTATATGGATCACTATGGAAGCTTGTTGACACACACGATTTTTCGACGGCGCGGTTTATAAGCCATGTGTAGGCACGGTCGTCAGTGTTATATGGATCACTATGGAAGCTTGTTGACACACACGATTTTTCGACGGCGCGGTTTATTAGCCGAGTGTAGGCACGGTCGTCAGTGTTATATGGATCACTATGGAAGCTTGTTGACACACACGATTTTTCGACGGCGCGGTTTATAAGCCATGTGTAGGCACGGTCGTCAGTGTTATATGGATCACTATGGAAGCTTGTTGACACACACAATTTTTCGACGGCGCGGTTTATTAGCCGAGTGTAGGCACGGTCGTCAGTGTTGTATGTATCACTATGGAAGCTTGTTGACACACACGATTTTTCGACGGCGCGGTTTATAAGCCATGTGTAGGCACGGTCGTCAGTGTTATATGGATCACTATGGAAGCTTGTTGACACACACGATTTTTCGACGGCGCGGTTTATTAGCCGAGTGTAGGCACGGTCGTCAGTGTTATATGGATCACTATGGAAGCTTGTTGACACACACGATTTTTCGACGGCGCGGTTTATAAGCCATGTGTAGGCACGGTCGTCAGTGTTATATGGATCACTATGGAAGCTTGTTGACACACACAATTTTTCGACGGCGCGGTTTATTAGCCGAGTGTAGGCACGGTCGTCAGTGTTATATGGATCACTATGGAAGCTTGTTGACACACACAATTTTTCGACGGCGCGGTTTATTAGCCGAGTGTAGGCACGGTCGTCAGTGTTGTATGTATCACTATGGAAGCTTGTTGACACACACGATTTTTCGACGGCGCGGTTTATTAGCCGAGTGTAGGCACGGTCGTCAGTGTTATATGGATCACTATGGAAGCTTGTTGACAGACACAATTTTTCGACGGCGCGGTTTATTAGCCGAGTGTAGGCACGGTCGTCAGTGTTGTATGTATCACTATGGAAGCTTGTTGACACACACGATTTTTCGACGGCGCGGTTTATTAGCCGAGTGTAGGCACGGTCGTCAGTGTTGTATGTATCACTATGGAAGCTTGTTGACAGACACAATTTTTCGACGGCGCGGTTTATTAGCCGAGTGTAGGCACGGTCGTCAGTGTTGTATGTATCACTATGGAAGCTTGTTGACACACACGATTTTTCGACGGCGCGGTTTATTAGCCGAGTGTAGGCACGGTCGTCAGTGTTATATGGATCACTATGGAAGCTTGTTGACAGACACAATTTTTAGACGGCGCGGTTTATTAGCCGAGTGTAGGCACGGTCGTCAGTGTTATATGGATCACTATGGAAGCTTGTTGACAGACACAATTTTTCGACGGCGCGGTTTATAAGCCATGTGTAGGCACGGTCGTCAGTGTTATATGGATCACTATGGAAGCTTGTTGACAGACACAATTTTTCGACGGCGCGGTTTATTAGCCGAGTGTAGGCACGGTCGTCAGTGTTATATGGATCACTATGGAAGCTTGTTGACAGACACAATTTTTCGACGGCGCGGTTTATAAGCCATGTGTAGGCACGGTCGTCAGTGTTATATGGATCACTATGGAAGCTTGTTGACACACACGATTTTTCGACGGCGCGGTTTATAAGCCATGTGTAGGCACGGTCGTCAGTGTTATATGGATCACTATGGAAGCTTGTTGACACACACAATTTTTCGACGGCGCGGTTTATTAGCCGAGTGTAGGCACGGTCGTCAGTGTTATATGGATCACTATGGAAGCTTGTTGACACACACAATTTTTCGACGGCGCGGTTTATTAGCCGAGTGTAGGCACGGTCGTCAGTGTTGTATGTATCACTATGGAAGCTTGTTGACACACACGATTTTTCGACGGCGCGGTTTATTAGCCGAGTGTAGGCACGGTCGTCAGTGTTATATGGATCACTATAGAAGCTTGTTGACAGACACAATTTTTCGACGGCGCGGTTTATTAGCCGAGTGTAGGCACGGTCGTCAGTGTTGTATGTATCACTATGGAAGCTTGTTGACACACACGATTTTTCGACGGCGCGGTTTATTAGCCGAGTGTAGGCACGGTCGTCAGTGTTGTATGTATCACTATGGAAGCTTGTTGACAGACACAATTTTTCGACGGCGCGGTTTATTAGCCGAGTGTAGGCACGGTCGTCAGTGTTGTATGTATCACTATGGAAGCTTGTTGACACACACGATTTTTCGACGGCGCGGTTTATTAGCCGAGTGTAGGCACGGTCGTCAGTGTTATATGGATCACTATGGAAGCTTGTTGACAGACACAATTTTTCGACGGCGCGGTTTATTAGCCGAGTGTAGGCACGGTCGTCAGTGTTATATGGATCACTATGGAAGCTTGTTGACAGACACAATTTTTCGACGGCGCGGTTTATAAGCCATGTGTAGGCACGGTCGTCAGTGTTATATGGATCACTATGGAAGCTTGTTGACAGACACAATTTTTCGACGGCGCGGTTTATTAGCCGAGTGTAGGCACGGTCGTCAGTGTTATATGGATCACTATGGAAGCTTGTTGACAGACACAATTTTTCGACGGCGCGGTTTATAAGCCATGTGTAGGCACGGTCGTCAGTGTTATATGGATCACTATGGAAGCTTGTTGACACACACAATTTTTCGACGGCGCGGTTTATTAGCCGAGTGTAGGCACGGTCGTCAGTGTTGTATGTATCACTATGGAAGCTTGTTGACACACACAATTTTTCGACGGCGCGGTTTATTAGCCGAGTGTAGGCACGGTCGTCAGTGTTGTATGTATCACTATGGAAGCTTGTTGACACACACGATTTTTCGACGGCGCGGTTTATTAGCCGAGTGTAGGCACGGTCGTCAGTGTTATATGGATCACTATGGAAGCTTGTTGACACACACAATTTTTCGACGGCGCGGTTTATAAGCCATGTGTAGGCACGGTCGTCAGTGTTATATGGATCACTATGGAAGCTTGTTGACACACACAATTTTTCGACGGCGCGGTTTATTA
Organism: Cosmia pyralina; assembly: GCA_946251885.1. NCBI lineage: Eukaryota > Metazoa > Arthropoda > Insecta > Lepidoptera > Noctuidae > Cosmia > Cosmia pyralina. Next base: position 11,861,850 of record OX276342.1, on the reverse strand, counting down.
GCCGAGTGTAGGCACGGTCGTCAGTGTTGTATGTATCACTATGGAAGCTTGTTGACACACACGATTTTTCGACGGCGCGGTTTATTAGCCGAGTGTAGGCACGGTCGTCAGTGTTGTATGTATCACTATGGAAGCTTGTTGACACACACGATTTTTCGACGGCGCGGTTTATTAGCCGAGTGTAGGCACGGTCGTCAGTGTTATATGGATCACTATGGAAGCTTGTTGACAGACACAATTTTTCGACGGCGCGGTTTATTAGCCGAGTGTAGGCACGGTCGTCAGTGTTGTATGTATCACTATGGAAGCTTGTTGACACACACGATTTTTCGACGGCGCGGTTTATTAGCCGAGTGTAGGCACGGTCGTCAGTGTTATATGGATCACTATGGACGCTTGTTGACAGACACAATTTTTCGACGGCGCGGTTTATTAGCCGAGTGTAGGCACGGTCGTCAGTGTTGTATGTATCACTATGGAAGCTTGTTGACAGACACAATTTTTCGACGGCGCGGTTTATAAGCCATGTGTAGGCAGGGTCGTCAGTGTTATATGAATCAGTGTTATATGGGACTACATACCGCTTCGACACAGCACCGTAGATTACGACAGCCTGGGAACGATTCTTTATGTAAGAAGTTATCCACCGGTATAAGTTACTATGAATGCCTGCATAAAAAATCTTCTTTAAAAGTATATTATGGTCAATACGGTCAAAACATTTATGTAGTCTGTAAAAACATGTAAATAAATGAGCGCCTGCCGATCTGACCACCACAACAAGTTACTGGGTAACACGTACGATATCCCTTGGTAAGACTGGTTGCCAAACTCTATAGCATCTGACTACCCGTAATGACTATCAAAGATCTACGAATGACAGCCAGAACCAACGCACGGCTGGTACCCATTCACGAACCGACCGCGGCAAGCGTAGCTTAACGTTCTATCGACCCGTGTGGCGTTATTATTTAGCCACGACCCCCTCAAGAGGAGGATTAAGTCAAACTGTAACTTCTAAATACGAAGCCCATTATTAGACTGTCCTTGAAAAACCCGATTGTCCTACTTTTAACATCTAAATGTTTGTGTTCCACTTTTATTTGTAACACTTTCGATAACACCAAACATCTGAAGCAACACAATTGGAATTTAATTATCGTATTTCGACATTTATACACCCGTAAATTAAAATCAACACTTCTCGAGAAGTTAAAACAAAACTTGTTTGTTAAAATTCCTTACCGTCCAGGTTGGTAATTCAGTCACCGGATTCCGTCAAAGGTGATTCTTAAAATCAGTGAATAAAAGAACAACTTTTAACATGAATCCAAAATTGTCAGTTAACTGTTGTAAGTAAGTATATGAATTTGATGGCTTTTTCACGAATCAGATCTGAGTTACATAGGAAAAGTTCTTTAGTCTGAAGAGTAGAACGACCACCTTAACGGATGCAAGTGACTTAATCGCCAGAATGTTTCACAGCAACACATTTATCTACATTGTTGGAGAGATTCCATTAATCCATTTCACTTGGCCCCCTGACCCAACCACAAGACGTCAATGAAAGCTGATCGATCAAAGTCTACGTCAGATACGTCAGCTTTTTCTATAGTTGTGTACCGTAACGATAACATGAGCTAACAAGGGGACCATTAGTGGACTGTTTATTGACTTTAAAGATGTCAGTATAATCAATCGGTGTTGGTAATTAGCTATTCAGTACAGTTTTGGTGCAAATTTATAATGATTTAAACAGTGCAGAATGACTTAAACATAACTGGCGACATATGGTGCAGAATGACCTAAACATAACTGGCGACATATGGGTGCAGAATGTCTTAAACATAACTGGCGACATATGGGTGCAGAATGACTTAAACATAACTGGCGACATATGGGTGCAGAATGACTTAAACATAACTGGCGACATATGGGTGCAGAATGACTTAAACATTACTGGCGACATATGGGTGCAGAATGACCTAAACATAACTGGTGACATATGGGTGCAGAATGACTTAAACATAACTGGCGACATATGGGTGCAGAATGACTTAAACATAACTGGTGACATATGGGTGCAGAATGACCTAAACATAACTGGCGACATATGGGTGCAGAATGACTTAAACATAACTAGCGACATATGGGTGCAGAATGACTTAAACATAACTGGTGACATATGGGTGCAGAATGACCTAAACATAACTGGCGACATATGGGTGCAGAATGACTTAAACATAACTGGCGACATATGGGTGCAGAATGACTTAAACATAACTGGTGACATATGGGTGCAGAATGACCTAAACATAACTGGCGACATATGGGTGCAGAATGACTTAAACATAACTGGCGACATATGGGTGCAGAATGACCTAAACATAACTGGCGACATATGGGTGCAGAATGACTTAAACATAACTGGCGACATATGGGTGCAGAATGACTTAAACATAACTGGTGACATATGGGTGCAGAATGACCTAAACATAACTGGCGACATATGGGTGCAGAATGACTTAAACATAACTGGCGACATATGGGTGCAGAATGACCTAAACATAACTGGCGACATATGAGTGCAGAATGACCTAAACATAACTGGCGACATAGGGGTGCAGAATGACTTAAACATAACTGGCGACATATGGGTGCAGAATGACTCAAACATAACTGGCGACATATGGGTGCAGAATGACTTAAACATAACTGGCGACATATGAGTGCAGAATGACCTAAACATAACTGGCGACATAGGGGTGCAGAATGACTTAAACATAACTGGCGACATATGAGTGCAGAATGACCTAAACATAACTGGCGACATAGGGGTGCAGAATGACTTAAACATAACTGGCGACATATGAGTGCAGAATGACCTAAACATAACTGGCGACATAGGGGTGCAGAATGACTTAAACATAACTGGTGACATATGGGTGCAGAATGACCTAAACATAACTGGCGACATATGGGTGCAGAATGACTTAAACATAACTGGCGACATATGGGTGCAGAATGACTTAAACATAACTGGTGACATATGGGTGCAGAATGACCTAAACATAACTGGCGACATATGGGTGCAGAATGACTTAAACATAACTGGCGACATATGGGTGCAGAATGACCTAAACATAACTGGCGACATATGGGTGCAGAATGACTTAAACATAACTGGCGACATATGGGTGCAGAATGACTTAAACATAACTGGTGACATATGGGTGCAGAATGACCTAAACATAACTGGCGACATACGGGTGCAGAATGACTTAAACATAACTGGCGACATATGGGTGCAGAATGACCTAAACATAACTGGTGACATATGGGTGCAGAATGACCTAAACATAACTGGCGACATATGAGTGCAGAATGACCTAAACATAACTGGCGACATAGGGGTGCAGAATGACTTAAACATAACTGGCGACATATGGGTGCAGAATGACTCAAACATAACTGGCGACATATGGGTGCAGAATGACTTAAACATAACTGGCGACATATGAGTGCAGAATGACCTAAACATAACTGGCGACATATGGGTGCAGAATGACTTAAACATAACTGGCGACATATGGGTGCAGAATGACCTAAACATAACTGGCGACATATGGGTGCAGAATGACTTAAACATAACTGGCGACATATGGGTGCAGAATGACTTAAACATAACTGGTGACATATGGGTGCAGAATGACCTAAACATAACTGGCGACATATGGGTGCAGAATGACTTAAACATAACTGGCGACATATGAGTGCAGAATGACCTAAACATAACTGGCGACATAGGGGTGCAGAATGACTTAAACATAACTGGCGACATATGAGTGCAGAATGACCTAAACATAACTGGCGACATAGGGGTGCAGAATGACTTAAACATAACTGGCGACATATGAGTGCAGAATGACCTAAACATAACTGGCGACATAGGGGTGCAGAATGACTTAAACATAACTGGTGACATATGGGTGCAGAATGACCTAAACATAACTGGCGACATATGGGTGCAGAATGACTTAAACATAACTGGCGACATATGGGTGCAGAATGACTTAAACATAACTGGTGACATATGGGTGCAGAATGACCTAAACATAACTGGCGACATATGGGTGCAGAATGACTTAAACATAACTGGCGACATATGGGTGCAGAATGACCTAAACATAACTGGCGACATATGGGTGCAGAATGACTTAAACATAACTGGCGACATATGGGTGCAGAATGACTTAAACATAACTGGTGACATATGGGTGCAGAATGACCTAAACATAACTGGCGACATATGGGTGCAGAATGACTTAAACATAACTGGCGACATATGGGTGCAGAATGACCTAAACATAACTGGTGACATATGGGTGCAGAATGACCTAAACATAACTGGCGACATATGAGTGCAGAATGACCTAAACATAACTGGCGACATAGGGGTGCAGAATGACTTAAACATAACTGGCGACATATGGGTGCAGAATGACTCAAACATAACTGGCGACATATGGGTGCAGAATGACTTAAACATAACTGGCGACATATGAGTGCAGAATGACCTAAACATAACTGGCGACATAGGGGTGCAGAATGACTTAAACATAACTGGCGACATATGAGTGCAGAATGACCTAAACATAACTGGCGACATATGGGTGCAGAATGACTTAAACATAACTGGCGACATATGGGTGCAGAATGACCTAAACATAACTGGCGACATATGGGTGCAGAATGACTTAAACATAACTGGCGACATATGAGTGCAGAATGACCTAAACATAACTGGCGACATAGGGGTGCAGAATGACTTAAACATAACTGGCGACATATGGGTGCAGAATGACTCAAACATAACTGGCGACATATGGGTGCAGAATGACTTAAACATAACTGGCGACATATGAGTGCAGAATGACCTAAACATAACTGGCGACATAGGGGTGCAGAATGACTTAAACATAACTGGCGACATATGGGTGCAGAATGACTCAAACATAACTGGCGACATATGGGTGCAGAATGACTTAAACATAACTGGCGACATATGAGTGCAGAATGACCTAAACATACCTGGCGACATAGGGGTGCAGAATGACTTAAACATAACTGGCGACATATGGGTGCAGAATGACCTAAACATAACTGGTGACATATGGGTGCAGAATGACCTAAACATAACTGGCGACATATGAGTGCAGAATGACCTAAACATAACTGGCGACATAGGGGTGCAGAATGACTTAAACATAACTGGCGACATATGGGTGCAGAATGACTCAAACATAACTGGCGACATATGGGTGCAGAATGACTTAAACATAACTGGCGACATATGAGTGCAGAATGACCTAAACATAACTGGCGACATAGGGGTGCAGAATGACTTAAACATAACTGGCGACATATGAGTGCAGAATGACCTAAACATAACTGGCGACATAGGGGTGCAGAATGACTTAAACATAACTGGCGACATATGAGTGCAGAATGACCTAAACATAACTGGCGACATAGGGGTGCAGAATGACTTAAACATAACTGGCGACATATGGGTGCAGAATGACTCAAACATAACTGGCGACATATGGGTGCAGAATGACTTAAACATAACTGGCGACATATGAGTGCAGAATGACCTAAACATAACTGGCGACATAGGGGTGCAGAATGACTTAAACATAACTGGCGACATATGGGTGCAGAATGACTCAAACATAACTGGCGACATATGGGTGCAGAATGACTTAAACATAACTGGCGACATATGAGTGCAGAATGACCTAAACATACCTGGCGACATAGGGGTGCAGAATGACTTAACATAACTGGCGACATATGGGTGCAGAATGACTTAAACATAACTGGCGACATATGAGTGCAGAATGACCTAAACATAACTGGCGACATAGGGGTGCAGAATGACTTAAACATAACTGGCGACATATGGGTGCAGAATGACTCAAACATAACTGGCGACATATGAGTGCAGAATGACTTAAACATAACTGGCGACATATGAGTGCAGAATGACCTAAACATACCTGGCGACATAGGGGTGCAGAATGACTTAAACATAACTGGCGACATATGGGTGCAGAATGACTCAAACATAACTGGCGACATATGAGTGCAGAATGACCTAAACATAACTGGCGACATAGGGGTGCAGAATGACTTAAACATAACTGGCGACATATGGGTGCAGAATGACTTAAACATAACTGGCGACATATGAGTGCAGAATGACCTAAACATAACTGGCGACATATGGGTGCAGAATGACTTAAACATAACTGGCGACATATGAGTGCAGAATGACCTAAACATAACTGGCGACATAGGGGTGCAGAATGACTTAAACATAACTGGCGACATATGAGTGCAGAATGACCTAACTGGCGACATAGGGGTGCAGAATGACTTAAACATAACTGGCGACATATGAGTGCAGAATGACCTAAACATAACTGGCGACATAGGGGTGCAGAATGACTTAAACATAACTGGCGACATATGGGTGCAGAATGACTCAAACATAACTGGCGACATATGGGTGCAGAATGACTTAAACATAACTGGCGACATATGAGTGCAGAATGACCTAAACATAACTGGCGACATAGGGGTGCAGAATGACTTAAACATAACTGGCGACATATGGGTGCAGAATGACTCAAACATAACTGGCGACATATGGGTGCAGAATGACTTAAACATAACTGGCGACATATGAGTGCAGAATGACCTAAACATAACTGGCGACATAGGGGTGCAGAATGACTTAAACATAACTGGCGACATATGGGTGCAGAATGACTCAAACATAACTGGCGACATAGGGGTGCAGAATGACTTAAACATAACTGGCGACATATGAGTGCAGAATGACCTAAACATAACTGGCGACATAGGGGTGCAGAATGACTTAAACATAACTGGCGACATATGGGTGCAGAATGACTCAAACATAACTGGCGACATATGGGTGCAGAATGACTTAAACATAACTGGCGACATATGAGTGCAGAATGACCTAAACATAACTGGCGACATAGGGGTGCAGAATGACTTAAACATAACTGGCGACATATGGGTGCAGAATGACTCAAACATAACTGGCGACATATGGGTGCAGAATGACTCAAACATAACTGGCGACATATGAGTGCAGAATGACCTAAACATAACTGGCGACATAGGGGTGCAGAATGACTTAAACATAACTGGCGACATATGGGTGCAGAATGACTTAAACATAACTGGCGACATATGAGTGCAGAATGACCTAAACATAACTGGCGACATAGGGGTGCAGAATGACTTAAACATAACTGGCGACATATGAGTGCAGAATGACCTAAACATAACTGGCGACATAGGGGTGCAGAATGACTTAAACATAACTGGCGACATATGAGTGCAGAATGACCTAAACATAACTGGCGACATAGGGGTGCAGAATGACTTAAACATAACTGGCGACATATGGGTGCAGAATGACTCAAACATAACTGGCGACATATGGGTGCAGAATGACTTAAACATAACTGGCGACATATGAGTGCAGAATGACCTAAACATAACTGGCGACATAGGGGTGCAGAATGACTTAAACATAACTGGCGACATATGGGTGCAGAATGACTCAAACATAACTGGCGACATATGGGTGCAGAATGACTTAAACATAACTGGCGACATATGAGTGCAGAATGACCTAAACATAACTGGCGACATAGGGGTGCAGAATGACTTAAACATAACTGGCGACATATGAGTGCAGAATGACCTAAACATAACTGGCGACATAGGGGTGCAGAATGACTTAAACATAACTGGCGACATATGGGTGCAGAATGACTCAAACATAACTGGCGACATATGGGTGCAGAATGACTTAAACATAACTGGCGACATATGAGTGCAGAATGACCTAAACATAACTGGCGACATAGGGGTGCAGAATGACTTAAACATAACTGGCGACATATGAGTGCAGAATGACCTAAACATAACTGGCGACATAGGGGTGCAGAATGACTTAAACATAACTGGCGACATATGGGTGCAGAATGACTCAAACATAACTGGCGACATATGGGTGCAGAATGACTTAAACATAACTGGCGACATATGAGTGCAGAATGACCTAAACATAACTGGCGACATAGGGGTGCAGAATGACTTAAACATAACTGGCGACATATGGGTGCAGAATGACTCAAACATAACTGGCGACATATGGGTGCAGAATGACTCAAACATAACTGGCGACATATGAGTGCAGAATGACCTAAACATAACTGGCGACATAGGGGTGCAGAATGACTTAAACATAACTGGCGACATATGGGTGCAGAATGACTTAAACATAACTGGCGACATATGAGTGCAGAATGACCTAAACATAACTGGCGACATATGGGTGCAGAATGACTTAAACATAACTGGCGACATATGAGTGCAGAATGACCTAACTGGCGACATAGGGGTGCAGAATGACTTAAACATAACTGGCGACATATGAGTGCAGAATGACCTAAACATAACTGGCGACATAGGGGTGCAGAATGACTTAAACATAACTGGCGACATATGGGTGCAGAATGACTCAAACATAACTGGCGACATATGGGTGCAGAATGACTTAAACATAACTGGCGACATATGAGTGCAGAATGACCTAAACATAACTGGCGACATAGGGGTGCAGAATGACTTAAACATAACTGGCGACATATGGGTGCAGAATGACTCAAACATAACTGGCGACATATGGGTGCAGAATGACATAAACATAACTGGCGACATATGAGTACAGAATGACCTAAACATAACTGGCGACATAGGGGTGCAGAATGACTTAAACATAACTGGCGACATATGAGTGCAGAATGACCTAAACATAACTGGCGACATAGGGGTGCAGAATGACTTAAACATAACTGGCGACATATGGGTGCAGAATGACTCAAACATAACTGGCGACATATGGGTGCAGAATGACTTAAACATAACTGGCGACATATGAGTGCAGAATGACCTAAACATAACTGGCGACATAGGGGTGCAGAATGACTTAAACATAACTGGCGACATATGGGTGCAGAATGACTCAAACATAACTGGCAACATATGAGTGCAGAATGACCTAAACATAACTGGCGACATAGGGGTGCAGAATGACTTAAACATAACTGGCGACATATGGGTGCAGAATGACTTAAACATAACTGGCGACATATGAGTGCAGAATGACCTAAACATAACTGGCGACATATGGGTGCAGAATCACTTAAACATAACTGGCGACATATGAGTGCAGAATGACCTAAACATAACTGGCGACATAGGGGTGCAGAATGACTTAAACATAACTGGCGACATATGAGTGCAGAATGACCTAAACATAACTGGCGACATAGGGGTGCAGAATGACTTAAACATAACTGGCGACATAGGGGTGCAGAATGACTTAAACATAACTGGCGACATATGGGTGCAGAATGACTCAAACATAACTGGCGACATATGGGTGCAGAATGACTTAAACATAACTGGCGACATATGAGTGCAGAATGACCTAAACATAACTGGCGACATAGGGGTGCAGAATGACTTAAACATAACTGGCGACATATGGGTGCAGAATGACTCAAACATAACTGGCGACATATGGGTGCAGAATGACTTAAACATAACTGGCGACATATGAGTGCAGAATGACCTAAACATAACTGGCGACATAGGGGTGCAGAATGACTTAAACATAACTGGCGACATATGAGTGCAGAATGACCTAAACATAACTGGCGACATAGGGGTGCAGAATTACTTAAACATAACTGGCGACATATGGGTGCAGAATGACTCAAACATAACTGGCGACATATGGGTGCAGAATGACTTAAACATAACTGGCGACATATGAGTGCAGAATGACCTAAACATAACTGGCGACATAGGGGTGCAGAATGACTTAAACATAACTGGCGACATATGGGTGCAGAATGACTCAAACATAACTGGCGACATATGGGTGCAGAATGACTTAAACATAACTGGCGACATATGACTGCAGAATGACCTAAACATAACTGGCGACATAGGGGTGCAGAATGACTTAAACATAACTGGCGACATATGAGTGCAGAATGACCTAAACATAACTGGCGACATAGGGGTGCAGAATGACTTAAACATAACTGGCGACATATGGGTGCAGAATGACTCAAACATAACTGGCGACATATGGGTGCAGAATGACTTAAACATAACTGGCGACATATGAGTGCAGAATGACCTAAACATAACTGGCGACATATGAGTGCAGAATGACCTAAACATAACTGGCGACATAGGGGTGCAGAATGACTTAAACATAACTGGCGACATATGGGTGCAGAATGACTCAAACATAACTGGCGACATATGGGTGCAGAATGACTCAAACATAACTGGCGACATATGGGTGCAGAATGACTTAAACATAACTGGCGACATATGAGTGCAGAATGACCTAAACATAACTGGCGACATAGGGGTGCAGAATGACTTAAACATAACTGGCGACATATGGGTGCAGAATGACTCAAACATAACTGGCGACATATGGGTGCAGAATGACTTAAACATAACTGGCGACATATGAGTGCAGAATGACCTAAACATAACTGGCGACATATGGGTGCAGAATGACTTAAACATAACTGGCGACATATGGGTGCAGAATGACTTAAACATAACTGGCGACATATGGGTGTTCTAAAGGTGTACCTCTACCCCTTATCCCTTATCCCTTATCCTTATCCCTTTGGGATATACAGGCGTGATATTATGTTAGTGTAGAATCAAAATAGTTTATTTAGAGATGCTAATATTTATGATGGTTAATTTCACAGAAGTGTTGATCAAATGCAGGTGAGGGTTGAAAAAGCTCAAAGAAGAAGAAGAAGCTACCTACATTTATATGTACTAATAATAAAGCTGAAGAGTTTGTTTTGTTGTTTGTTTGTATGTTTGAACGCACTAATCTCTGGAACTACCAGTCGGTTTAGAAAAATACTTTTTGCATTTGATAGCCCAATTCTTGAGGAAGACTATAGTTTATTTGCTTTCAACTGAAGTGGCTGTGGACTGGCCATGTTTATCGAAGGACCGATGGCCGATGGAGCAGACGAGTTCTTGAGTGGAGACCGCGTATTGGTAAGCGTAGTGTGGGACGGCCCCCAACTAGATGGACCGATGACCTAAAGAAAGTGGCTTAGACAGACTGGATGCGGAAGGCGGCGGACAGGGTGTTGTGGCGCGGTTTGGGTGAGGTCTATGTCCAGCAGTGGACTGCGATATGCTGAGTTAATTGATAGGTTATTTAACATTACGCTAGGACCCTTAGAAGCCGAGCAAAAAGAAAAAAAAATTTAGAAAGAACGCTAAGCAAAACCGAACTAATAGCGCGGGCAGGCGATGCGATGCGACGGGGTGGGTCGGGAGGAACAAGAAATTTCACTCGGACGAAGTCGCGGGCAAAACCTAGTAGGTAGATAGTAAACTTTGTCCAAGGTTAAAGAAGCAAATCGTAAATCGTATGAGAAGTTCAGGCCTACCACAGTCTATACCTCATACAGTCGTCCGACGAAGCCCGAGCTGCTTACGAAGTTTGGCGAACTACGTAAGCAACTCGAGCTCTCGACGGACGACCGTATGACTGTGCTAGTATGGTGAGCCAGGATTTGAACATGGACGATGAGAATGGGGCAAAGCTGCCTGTGCATTTTAGAACGAAGTTCTTTAACGCGGCTTGCGGCAGGAGTAAACTGGCAGAAATCGTCACGTAAAGAAAAAGCGTTATGCCAACAGTTTTAAGTGTCAAAAGTTTTTGTGTTTTTGAAACCTAAGACCATACTAGATGGCTCTGTATTAATTAATACATAATATGCAGCGAAAGGAAGTAGGTTCCAATCGGATGTTCCACGACTAGGGTTACCAGATCCAAAAATAAGTTTTCCTGGAAAAATCCCTGCCTTAGCAATAATTTCCTGACATTTCGGCAGCAAAAGTATCTTATTTTAAAAACTCCCCTGGCTTAGCAATAAATTACCTGACATTTCGGCATAAAAACTCGCGGGTAAGCTTGTGTTTGCAATTCAGGCACAAAATACTAACGTTGAACGAGTAGTTGGACAAATGAGAGAAATAGACTGTCCATAGTTTCTGTTAAGGCTCTACTGTTGACACAGTTCAGTCTGAAGAACAAATCATGTGAAGAGTTTCATGAAATTGTCATGAAAGACCAGCAGTTGCTGAAAGCTACATCCAGCAATGAAAAGTACGAGGTTCAGATGAATAATTAATAAATAATCAATTAATTGATTGAAATTATTAGATTTTATTCTTTGATTATAATTTTATTTCTTATATTTTTCTCCTTTTTTGTTAATTTCTGACAGTTTCAAATTTTCCCCGATTCCCTAAACCCCCGTTCGTAATAAAATCGCGTAATAAAATCGCGGCGGGATTTTATAGCGCACTGGATTTTCAACTCTCGTTGTTGAGCCGAGCGTTGAGAATCCAACTTAACAATAACAGAGTACATTCTAGCGCGTCGAAAAAACACACTGTTGGATTTTGCACTCTCGGCGCTAAGCAGAGCGTTGAAAATCCAGTACGCTATAAAATCCCGCCGCGATTTTATTACGCTCGTGCTAACGGGGGTTAACAGACAGCTGAAATTCCGGACATGTCAGGAAAATTAATGTCATCTGGTAACCCTATCCATGACACCACTCGACTTTTTTTTTTGGAACTACATTTAGATTTTTCTACTTATCCATGATGCCTTCAGTCAGTCCTCGAACAGCTTCGCAATAACCTCATACATTACAAGTTGCAACACCCAGTTACTCCTAATCTATTAATATCCTTATCAAAACTTGTTCCACTTTTGATTTCAAACTAATTACTAGTTTTATCTGCATATTTCACTATTCGTATCATTATCGGCGCACTTCGATCCAGCGATATCCAGATATTAATTTTCGTTCCTGTTAAAATCCACTCGAAACCAGTTTGAACTGGTAATAGACTACCATAAGAATGTAATTATTTGATGGAACCAATTGAGGATTGGTTATATAGACGAGCTTGGGATAGCGTACCTAGTGGTTGATTGAAATAAATGTACTCTTGTTCCTGAACAATTTCGAGATCAACTTCTCAGCCAGGTGTGGAAACTACACAGTGTTCACAATCTGATGCAGCTCACTCAGCTGTGAAAAAGGCATTAAAAAAAAACCGGGGTTCCGTAGTTGAAAAGAATTTATCCCAAAAACAAACTTAACATTGTAGTTGAAAAAACATGGGCTCCCATAACTATATGTTGTGGAGGTTTGTTATTAGCTATTTTTTAATATACATTCTTCATGTCACTGGTTTGTTAGTCTGTAAGCCTTCTTTAAAATAAAATAAATAAATAAAAATAAATAGAGGAGAGGAGCTCGTGGTTAAGTAATAACAGCCGCACGGGTCGATCCATCAGGTTAAGCTAAGCTTGCCGGGGTCGGTCCGTGGATGGGTGACCATATTTACATACTGAGACTCCTCCGTGCCTCGGAAAGCACGTTAAGCCGGTGGTCCCGGCTGTCATTCGTGGATCTTTGACAGTCGTTACGGGTCGTCACAAGCCCGAAAGTCTTTCAACCAGTCTTACCAAGGGGTATCGTATTACCCAGTTAATGGGTTGTGGAGGTCAGATACGCAGCCGCTCCATGTAAAATACTGGTATTCAGCTGCATCCGGTTGGACTGGAAGCCGACCCCAACATAGTTGGGAAAAGGCTAGGCAGATTGATTTTGAAATAAAAATAAATAAATAATACATTGATATATTTATTTATTAAAACTTTATGCACAAGTAAAAAAATACTGTACAAAGGCGGACTTAATGCCAGAGGCATTTTCTACCAGTCAACCTTAGGGTGGTGCAGAGAGAAGACATGGCAGGTGCAGCAGAAGGGATAGATAACTCGAAAAAGAATAAATACTAATAAATAAATACATACATACATACATATAAACAGTAAATTATTATGTCACGGCCAATTCTCCAATTACTGCAAATTTAAGTTTGTAATCGCAAAAACAATTTTTTTATGTGATAAAACTATACAGTTAACGATTTTCAGACTTATTCTTTTACTTCTACTGTGACCTTGCTTCTTGCCAAATTTCATGATTTTAGGTCAACGGGAAGTACCCCAAAGGTTTTGATTTACTGGCGAGTATCAAAATACTCATATGTCAAATAGGCATATTTTTTTATTGCGTTGACTTAGAATCTTGTTACTTAGAAGTTTAATATGTAATACAATAGAAATGTGTTTTTAATAATTACCTATTAAATTAAAATTATTTACTAGTTCGCTAATTGATTACATTTTTCAAAAAAGCATCTTTTCATTTAACAGTATTAAAAATTTGGTTCCGTGGGAACGAGAGAGGTGACAAAATACGACAGCCCTCTTAACATGCTTTCCGAAGCCCCCTTCGCGCTCTTGATAAGTAAAGGATGGTCACCCATCCACGAACCGACCGCGGCAAGCGTAGTTCAACCTTCGATCGACCCGTTCGGCTGTTATTACTTAGCCACGAGCCCCTCAAGAAATAAACGTACGGTACTTATTTCATACACTTTCGTGTGACGTAGCTACACGAGAGAAGGCGTGACTGCGGTCAACGGAGTTGTTTTCCCGCTCTGAAAGTGAAAGGAAAACGCAGTAGGATATTATTAGCTATTTATCTATTGATAACCTTGAGGTCAACCCGCCGGCGACGGCGACGTGGAACTAAATCACGTCATGGTAAATACGCAGTTGAATTTGTACGTAAACGTTTTTTTTTTAAATTGGCATTGGATTAGTTTTGGCTCCGCTTGGTATACAGGGTGACTTTTTCAAGTGGGCATGGGTGGCCAAATCCGAAACAATAAGGAAAAGCGAAAAGTACTCAAAGGAGTCTCGGGCTCGATTTTGATGACAACTTAAACTGCATCATTGGATTTTGAAAAATCTGTATTTCTAGCCAGGAATGATTGATTTAAAAAAATAAAAACACAGTGTATTATTACGCCATTCGGTAGTGTCGCTAATAAGGATCGAATTCTGGGAAGTAATGACATACGGCAAACTAAAGGAAAGAGCTCATTTTTAACAAAATACTTTTTTTATTTTTCTTATGTTATCTACCTTTTTTTTTTTTTTTTTTTTTGTGGATGGGAAATCATCAAATGACTTCTCCCGCTCTGGGCAGAGGCGGGAGGGCGTGTCAGACTTTTACTGACTAAAACCCACCCATGTTCCTTCAGCTGCCCGTGCCAGGGCCACCGTATCTCTTTCGAACTACCCGCGACCCCGGCGGCATCGGCCCAATTGACCCCGTCACTGCTGACATCTCTTTGAGGCGCGCGTGGAACACAACGCGCCGTCGACCCGGGCCTGGTCCTTACCGGACGGCGAGCTGCCCATTACTCGTCTTCCGCAAGCCCGCGCCTAAGGTGGCCGGGAATCGGCAATCGATTCCCGCCGCCCAGGGCGTCTCCTACGGCGGCTAGGGGCGCGAGGGCGCGGCTGTTGCCTCTCCCTCACGCGTTCCGCTTCCTCCTTCGCGAGCATTACTGCTTCGCAGAAGGAGGTGACGGCTTCCCATGCACTCTCGCTCCGCACCATGGCCTGGACCAGGTTTGGACGCGAGAGATCGCCGCCGCCGATCGCCTCCGTGAGAACACGGCGGTGCTCCGCCCAAGCCGGGCAGACCTCCACTGTATGCTCCACCGTGTCCTCCGGGCGATCCACACAATGGTGACACCCGGGCGTTTCCTCCCGCCTTATCCGAAACAGGAACCTCCCGAAACAACCGTGTCCGGTGAGGACCTGCGTCAGGCGGAAGGTGAGGACGCCGTGGCGCCTCTCCAACCACTCCTCAAAGAGGGGACTTATCGCCGCAATTGTGGCGTGCCCAGCGCTGGGTTGCGACAATCGCACTCTCCATGTCGCCATGAGATCCCGCCGGAGCTCTGTCCGCTGTACCGTGATTTCTCGCGGCAGCGGAGTTACGCCCCGGCGTTTCACCTCCTCGCGCCACTCCCACACGTGCCCGAGGACTTTTGCCTCCAGATCCCATGGCGGTAATCCGGCAAGGAGGCACGCCGCCTCACAGGAGACCGTGCGGTATCCCCGGACTAGCCGGATGGCCATGACCCTCTGGGACGCGTTCAACCGGCGGGCTGGTCGCAGCCTCAGGGAACGCGCCCACACCGGTGCCCCGTAAAGGGCCATGGACCGCACGACCCCCGCGTAAAGCCTCCGGCAGGAGGCGTTTGGACCCCCCAGATTGGGCAGGAGCCGCTTCAAGGCAGCCCCGGCCCGCTCCAGTCTGGGAGCCAAACGTCGGAAGTGCTCCACGAAGTTCCACCGGCTGTCGAGGACGAGTCCCAGGTCCCACTTCATCGTCGACTCAACCCCGATGTGAACCCCTCCTACCGTTATTTGGGAACCCGACGGTGGCGCGTTCCGAGGACCATGAAAACACATGACCTCGGACTTGTGCAGGGCCACCTCGAGTCCCAACTGCCGGATCCTCTCTACGATTGTCGCAACCCCGCGTGTCGCTAGTTCAGCCGCCGCCTGGTGCGTATGTTACCTACCTACTACATAAACCTTAACTGATTAATTATTCAAAATGATGACCATTGTTTTTAATACATAGCTGGATTTGACGTCTCAAGGATTATACTGCATTCAGCATTCCAATCCACGCCCACTTGAAAAATTCACCCTGTATATTGTAATTATTATGTATTTGTCTGTTTTATAATCAGTAAAATTCCGGATATTCCAAGCAGTAGCTTGGAATATCTAGAATCCTGTTCTACTATATAAATATGTGTAGGTAATGCATTGATAAAAAGCTTGAAATTGAGCAAGGCTGATCAATGAGCAGATCCGGCGCTCGAGCCGCGTACTGAACTGAAGTAGGCTCGCGAGTGGTTGCCTCGCGCATTTGGTAGATATTTAAACATAGTAATTATTTTAATCATTTTATTACGACAAACTCAGCGAATTGTGCTAAACAATCTTACTACCTTTTCAATTATTTAAAAATAAGAAAAAAACGTCTGTTTTGTAGCTATGAGATTAATCAAACATTATAAGAAAAGGGGTAACTTTGAGATTTTTTTCTATCCAGCAAAGTAAATCTAATCGTGTTATTAAAAGCGATTGGCTATCCGCCAAATCCTTGAATAAGATATACCTTTTGCAGAATTTTATAACACTGTTTTTAAGTTTGCCATGGATACAAAAAACAAGTACCTAAGCGTGATCTTTGTCGGATCATAGCGCCTTAAGGGAGGAATGGAACTCTCGTCACGAAGCGCTGCGAAGAGCTACGAGAATGCGGAGAATCCGATTGTGTTTAGAAGCTTGGAGATAAGAGGGTTTGAGCTGTAGACCAAAATAGTTTTAAATGATTAAGCCTAAATCTACAAATAACCTTCTCAGGTTAGCTGCATGGTTCTAATAGTACTTACAATGCGAGCCACGAAAGATGACACTTGAAACATCACGTAGTTTGACTTGCGCAATAGATTATAATTCTCTGATTCTGATTATTCAGATTTATAGGTCTCTTTAGCGGTATGAGGTCTGAGACAGGAAGGGACCGGGCGTTATCGGGACGGCGGAAAGAGCGCGGGAGGCGCGGTAATGCGCTTGTCAAGTCTCATCTTTCGTGGCATTGTACGGAGATGAACCTGCAACAAAAGTAGAGACGTCTGATGAACAAGTGGGGCATTATAACTAAAGTACCTATTAGTGTATTTGCTTGCATTAAATGAGCAATATTTGTACGAGTATGAAAATTGTAATATAGGGGTTTACGGGGGCGAAAAATCGATCTAGCTAGGTTGCATTTCAGGGAAAATTCGGTTTCTCTATTTTCACCCGAGCAGAGCTTGGTCGCCCAGGTACTATCTACACTAATAATAAAACTGATCAGTTGTTTTTTTTTTGTTTGAAGAGTTTGCATTTGATAGCCCAATTCTCTAGAAACTCTTAGGAGCCGAGAAAAAAGAAAAAAGTCAGGAAGTACGCTAAGAGAAAACGAGCGGAAAATGTGGCTGTTTTATTTTAGTATATTGTGGTGTCTTACGACTTCCATGTGAACGAAGTCAGTGGCAGAAACTAGTAGTTGATAAGAGACTTCTTAAAATCTTCGAGACTAACATTCTAGGAAGTTTGCCAAAGTTCATTGTTTCATAGAGAACGTTACCATTCGCATATAAGACATTAAAATTGGGTATTAGCTCTGGCTCTCCCACATTCAGTGGTGAGTAAGACATGGTGACGACGTATTACAGACAGGGATAGATAACATTTTGACATAATAGTGTAGCTACATAAAATGTTGGCAAAAGAGGTAAACAAAGACGTTAGGTTATGGTAGTAATTCTGATAAATTGGTGCAATCACATTTTTATCGAATTGACGGAAATATGGTTACCCACTTACATATTGGTCGAAGCAGTGTGCCCCCATATATTCCTATCCATGTTGTTCTAAGTGGGATTTGACCTTATTTAGACTCATGGGGAAAAGGTTGTTCCCGATCAATTATTGGGAAAAGTGAACATACTACCTATATAGATAGTTTTACTTTGGTACTACACAGCGTTTAAACAATCAAAAATGACAGAAAGCTAGCACATCGAACGATCACTCATTTTATTTAAAGTTTTAAATTGACTGACTATCTAATGACTTGACTTCCAAAAAGGAGGATGTTATCTTTAATGTTAGCTATCAAATCACCTCACTAAACTCTGGTTTTTAATTTGCTAGACCAAACTGACAGCTGCGGTCGACCTTTTTTTATCATTCTGACATTTTAGTCTAGCAAATTCAAAATCAGAGTATAGACTCAAGGTTGGCAAACCCTGTCAAAGTATGTGTAATTTACTAACGATCCACGTGATACAAATACGTGGTTTTTTGTAAAAATAAATCAAATCTGTTGTGTACAAAAACTGTGGTCACGTGAATCTGAAAAAATATACGCATTAGTGAGTGTTTTGTTTATGATCTAAATACCATGTGTTCCTGTAATAAGTTTTACATTTATTTTAGAGTTAATGGGATCTTGTGAACTTTGAATACAAAGTGTCAGTCAGCCTAGTGTGTTTTGGCAGGTGGCTGAATTTTATATCATTGTACTGAAATTGATATTGTTGATATTTTTGGTTTTGTTTTTATGTTATTTTGGTTTTCTCGTATCGTTTTTATTATGAAACTTTGAAACGCTGACTGCTTGGTTCTAAAAGACGTGAGGAGTTAATGTCTAATGTCATTGCGATACAACAACGTAACGCAACGAAGCAGTGTGGCTTCGCTCTTAAGGCGAGTAGTGCCGCCAACTAGCGCCACCATTGAGAAAAAAATGTCAAGTCTGGAGATATGGAGCATTTTGAAATTTCCTATGCTCACATTTTGTGTCAAAAACTACCGTTTTTGGCGTTAACTGCTAAAGCTTCGAATCTAAGAGGTTTAGTGTTGATTTTTTTGATAAAAATTCTACCTCATCTGACCAAAAATGTGAGCATAGGAAATTTCAAAATGTTCGAGAAACATCTGTGCTTCTCGGTCGGTCGAAGTGGCGGTGCTTGGGGGAGGCCTATGTCCGGCAGTGGACGTCTTTCAGCTGAAATGCTGATGATCATGATGACATCATCATCTGCCTAGTGCCCAACTATTTTGGGGTCGGTTTCCAGTCTAACCGGATGCAGCTGAATACCTGTATTTTTATATGGAGCAATCGCTCCAAATCACTCCAAATAGGCAATCGCCTATCTGACCTCCACAACCCAACTGGGTATCGTATTATCGAGTAACTACTCGATAATACGATACGCCTTATGGTAAGACTGTTTGCCAGACTTTCGGGCTTCTGATGATACGTAACGACTCTCAAAGATCCACGAATGAGAGCCAGGACCAACGGCTTGACTTGTTTTCCGAGGCACATGTGTTAAGGCTCGTCGCGCGACACCTTAACCGGTCGGTGCCTTTGTTTTTTTTTTTTGTCGCGCACGATTAAATCGCGTGTCGCGCCTGTTTGTAGGAGCCTTATAAGCTTCGATTCTTAACGTACTAGTTATCCATTTTCGACTTAGATTTTGGCATTAATCATCATAATTACTCATCATTCAATGATAATTTACGTACCTATTGAATGTCTAATCTGTCATTCACTCCCCAATTAGTATACGAAGCACGATTGTATATAATTGAAAATATATGTACATCCTCGTCATTAGGATATGAGTTACAATAGGAAGAATGTTTAATATCTCAACACAACACATTGTATGTTTAAGTCATAATGCGACCTGATATCCGGATACAGACTGTTAGGAGTTGAACACACTGTGTGCTTTAGTCAAAATATTTATTTTTAAACTTTCGCGATTTTTTCGCGAGAAGACCCGTTCTCAATTTTGTATATAATATTTATTTTTCTTATGAATATGCCTTTCAGGATTTACTTAAAGGCACTTTCAGTGGCTTAAGTTGTCATTGCAATGATAAAGGCAAAATTAAACTTTTGCTCTGCAATTTTATATGTTGTATTCTGAAACAAACGAACAACAAACAGACAAAGGATAAGAAAATCAGATAATAAAGAAGAAGTTAGGTACAAACATAATTATAACTTGAATGAGTAATCAATATTTTGTAAAAATATTTTAATTTAAAGGAGTGTCCATGGAGTTTCTTGCCCGTTCTTCTTCATACGAGCCACTATGCTTTGGAATGGGTAAATGTTGTATCTCTTCCAAAAGTATGAGAATTCGTAATCTCTAATCCAGAGACAGAAAGATATAATTTTCATGGTGCTGTGCTGGCTATTTAGGTGTTCTGCAAACAGAAAATAAAAGAAGGACCACAAAGATTAAACATGAACGTTGTGTCCAAGCCCTTAGTTAAGGAAATGTTGTACAAATGTGCAGTACATTGTGCTCGGAATAGTTTATCTTTCGTGTGTCCTCGGCTCATGATAATTGCTCGCTATATAGAGCGACATACAGGAACGAACTTAAGTTATTTAAAAAAATAAAAAAATAGTACCTGCTCTACGTACCTACCTTTTGTTAGAAGCAGTCACTTTTGGTTGAATATAAATTAGAAGACAATGTTATTTCTTTCCGTCGTAGACGGATATTCTTTTGTTTTTTTTTTTTACTTGGTGGAAAAGTAAAAACAAAACTTACTTCCAATACAGGTCCTGAAAGATTAGAAGTTTTCTTCTGGTACATCTGAGATCAGAAGTAGTATTTCAGCTCAGTTTCATCTATTTAGCTGGAATTATAAATTACTTGTTAGGGTACCGTACCCAAGAAGAGCTCGTGGCTAAGTAATAACAGCCGCATGGGTCGATCCATCAGGTTAAGCTACGCTTGCCAGGGTTGGTCCGTGGATGGGTGACCATCTTTACATACCGAGACTCCTCCGTGCCTCGGAAAGCACGTTAAGCCGTTGGTCCCAGCTGTCATTCGTGGATCTTTGACAGTCGTTACGGGTCGTCAGAAGCCCGAAAGTCTGACAAACAGTCTTACCAAGGGGTATCGTATTACCCAGTTAATGGGTTGTGGAGGTCAGATAGGCAGTCGCTCCATGTAAAATAATGGTATTCAGCTGCATCCGGTTAGACTGGAAGCCGACCCCAACATAGTTGGGAAAAGGCTAGGCAGATTGATTGAGGGTACCGTACCCAAAAGGTGCCAACATGACCTTACTAAGGCTTCGCTGTCCGTCCGTCTGTCACGGGGTTGTATCTTTTGAACCGTAATAGGTAGGCACTTGAAGTTTACAGATTTGTACTACTATGGCCGGTTTATCAACAAATATTAAAAATGTTAAAAAAACCCTTAATTCGATAGTGTCCAGTGTGACGAACGACTACTTTAAAAAAAAAACAACTACTTTACCCCCTTTAACAATGGATCCCAAAAAAAAATTTTTTTATTTCATAAAACTACAAATTAACAGTTTTCGGACTTTTTCCTTTACTTGTGCTGGGAGACTTTGCTTCTTGCCAAATTTCATTATTCTAGGTCAACGAGAAGTACCCTATAGGTTTTGATTTATTTGCGAGTATCAAAATGTGTCGCATAAATGGCCGTATGTTTTTATTGCGTTGACTTAGTAGCTTGAGTTTTTTATGACTCCAAGGGACCATAGATTTACGCATTTGATATTAATTTCAACTTGATGCCTCTACGCGTTTCTGAGAAAAAGGGTCTTGAAAAAGGGTCTTGACAGACTGACAGACATACAGACAGACAGACGGACAATGAAGTGATCCTATAAGGGTTCCGTTTTTTCCTTTTGAGGTACGGAACCATAAAAAACAATTGCCGAATGTATGTACGGCTCGCATCACTTCAGAACGGTTGCACCTATTTAGCTAATTCTTTTTATGTTTTGTTTGTAATTGCACAAGGTTTGTATAACAGATTTTTTTTGGAAAATTCACCGGAAAAGTCGGAAATTTTTATGGTGTTTTTGTATGAAAACAGACAACACACGGCCTAAACCACTGGAAATAGAGACATGATATTCAGCCGGGCGACTCCGGGCACAAACAGCTAGTTTTTAATAAACTACGAACAATGCATAGCTAGCTATCATCATTTGTTTTCAGTAAATAAATACATCTTATTATTTAATAATGTATAAATAAATAAATCTTAGCCACACAATAATTATTTTATTTTTGTTCCAAATGCAAAGTTTTGGAAAAAAGTTCACTGCACCTCCTAGGTTCCCCAATTTTAGAAGACAGTTTTTCACCATTCATTGACGATAAAATTAAACATTTTAACGATATTTCGGATAGACTTTCTAAAATTAATTTATATTCGGCTTTCACCCTTATCAGATATTGCTGTTTCGGTCCAAATTTTTTGTATTTTTTCCGGTCTTCCTCTTTATGGATGCATCCACAACTTTTAGACAAAATCGATCATATTATTCGAAATACCCTATCATCAATTTTAAATGTGGCATTGGACGACCGCGCATGGCTGCAAGCCACACTACCCATTCGTTTTGGTGGGCTCGGCGTCCGCAAAATCTCTAGTATAAGCCTACCGGCGATCCTGTCCTCGGTCCACAGCACCGAAAAGTTAACCACAAGAATATTAGCCTTTTCTCAGGTTAACTCTGAAGTGCCGTGTTTAACCGATGCGGTGAACGCCTGGAAAATGGCTTGCCCGGATACGGTTCAGCCCGAGAACCCATCTTCCCAGAGACAGTGGGATGAGCCGCTCTGCAGGTTGGTACGAAATAAACTTATTAATACGTCCACCAATACTGCTGAGCGTGCCCGCCTGCTGGCTGTGGGTGAATGGGAATCGGGCCTACCTTGGCTTCAGGCGCTACCGTCACCCAACACAGGCACTATGCTGGGCGACATCATATTCCGGCTCGCTACATGTTTGCGTCTAGGTGCTCCTTGCGGGGCTCCACATCGCTGTCAATGCGGTGAAGAAGTTGACTGCCTCGGACACCATGGCCTATCCTGCAGCAAAAGTGCTGGTCGCATGGCACGGCACGCCAGCATTAACGACATCATCCGTCGGACTCTTGTGCGGTGCCAGCTATTTTAGAACCCAATGGTTTGGCGCGCGACGATGGGAAGAGACCAGACGGAATGACCATAATGCCTTGGAAGTTGGGTAGGCCTTTGGTGTGGGATGCAACCAGTGTCGACACCCTCGCGCCATCCCATCTTCCTAGTACGGCGGGCTGTGTCGGGGCGGCTGCTGCAGGAGCAGAACACCTCAAACGGCGCAAATATAACAACCTATTTGGGAACCATATGTTTGAGCCGTTTGGGGTTGAAACACTAGGGCCTTGGGGTCCGAGTGCTCATCGAGTTTTTCAGGACATCGCCAAGCGGTTCGTCGACTCTACACGGGACCAGAGGGCTGGCCTATTTTTAGCCCAAAGAATTAGCATTGCCATCCAACGTGGCAATGCTGCCAGCCTTTTGGGCACTTTTCCCATTGACAGCGATGTGGACGAATTTTTTGATGCCCTATGAGCTCTTCCCCTTTTTATTTTTTATTATATACTTGTAAGTACATAATATATATATTTTAGTGTTAGCTTGTACATTGTAATTAAGATAAATGCAAAATTGCAATGAGTATTTGCAACCAACTCCGTCTCTGCATTCAGACATGACAATAGTGTTCTAAATATGAAATACAGTTTAAAAATAGTTGTCATTGGCTGATAGAAATAGTACGAGTACGCACGGCTACAGATCAAGCTATACATTTCCAGTATAAGCTGATCTCGTATTGTATAGGATTTCCTCAAACTCAAACTGAAACTCAAAGCATTTATTTCAAATAAACCAATTACAAGCACTTTTGAATTGTCAATGGGTCGGTCAGTCAGAAAGATGAAGCTAGTTGCCCATTCCAAAGAGTAGTAGGTTCTTACAATGAGAGGTCAGTGTAAACTGGAAATGTATAGCTTGATGTGTAGTAGCCGTGTGTACAAGCCAAAAAGATGATCACAGTAATTTTTTGTTTTATTTTACTACGAGGAAATGCAAATGGTTAACATTGTATGCAATCTCTCTGAACATTTTAAAACACGCAAAAAGAATTAGGAAATATGGAAATAGATAGGCATGAAAATATTTGTGTTTTTTTTTTACGCTTGCCGCGGTCTTTTCGTGGATGGGTGACCATCCATTACATATCGAGACCTGTCCGTGTCTCGGAAAGCACGTTGAACTGTTGGTCCCGGCTTTCATTTGCAGATATTTGACAGTAGTTACGGGTAATCAGAAGCCAGAAGTCGTTACAGGTCGTCAGAAACCCGAAAGTGTGACAACCAGTCTTACTAAGGGGTATCGTATTACCCAGTAACTGGGTTGTGGTGGTCAGATAGGCAGTCGCTTCATATAAAATACTGGTATTCAGCTACATCCGGTTAGACTGAAAGCCGACCCATAGTTGGGAAAAAGCTAGGCAGATTGATTGAAAATATTGGTGGTTTTTTGTTTCATTGCATTTATTTATTAACGAGCCAAAAATTGAAAGAAAAACTTTAAAATTTACCTCTAGGCCTAGGTTTATAAAAAAACATTTAAAAAATCTAAAGATAATGAAAGTACTCGCAGGCATTTTGATAAATTGTTTCTTGACAATCTAGGTAAATGCAATGCAATTTTTCGGTCATTGTAAAAGATACGTGATCACGATAAAAATAACTCCATTGTACAAAAATAAATAAATTTACGTACCTAGCTGTTAATAACTTAACCGGATGCAGCTGAATACCAGTATTTTTTATGGAGCGATTGTCTATCTGAACTCCACAATCCTAGGTAACACGATATCCCTTGGTAAGTCTGGTTGTCAGACTTTCGGTCTTCTGACGACGACCCGGGACGACTGTCAAAAATCTACGAATGACAGCTGGGACCAACGTGCTTTCCGAGGTATGGAGGGGTCTCGATACTAGATATTATGGTCACCCATCCATGCGGCAAGTGTAGCTTAACCTTTGATCTACCCACGAGCCCTTAGCAGCTATTAATTAACTGAAACATTAATCATTAAATTATCACGCCATTCACTCTGGATTGTTAAATTATGACTCGGCTATTACGTAGGTATGCCTCTAAATAAGTATATCACCTGACTAAAAGATAATTTCATTTAAAACCATAGATATGAAGCTCACACAAAACCATAGATATGGAGGAGCTCGTGGCTAAGTAATAACAGCCGCATGGGTCGATCCATCAGGTTAAGCTACGCTTGCCGCGGTTGGTCCGTGGATGCGTGACCATCTTCACATACCGAGACTCCTCCGTGCCTCGGAAAGCACGTTAAGCCGTTGGTCCCGGCTGTCATTCGTGGATCTTTAACAGTCGTTACGGGTCGTCAGACGCCCGAAAGTCTGACAATCAGTCTTACCAAGGGGTATCGTATTACCCAGTTAATGGGTTGTGGAGGTCAGATAGGCAGTCGCTCCATGTAAAATAATGGTATTCAGCTGCATCCGGTTAGACTGGATGCAGACCCCAACATAGTTGGGAAAAGGCTAGGCAGATTGATTGAGATATGAAGCACACGTAACATTGTTATTACGAATTTATAACACTAAGTAATGATATTTATTATCTATATTGTATCGCTACATGTCGATAAAATGATAGACAATTTCCATTAAAACGTAAATGATATACTTTATGATAAATCGATAACATTTGTTTTAAAAAGCATACACGAGTCAATCTGCCTAGCCTTTTCCCAACTGTGTTGGGGACGGCTTCCAGTCTAACCGGCTGCAACTGAATACCATTATTTTACATGAAGCGACTCCCTATCTGACCTCTATACCCCAGTTACTGGGTGACTGGGTGTATTGGTTGTCAGATTTTCGAGCTTCTGACTACCCATAACGATTGTTAAAAATCTACATACGAATGACAGGCTTTCCGAGGCACGGATGGGTCTCATTATGTAATGGATGGTCACCCATCCACGAACCAACCGCGGCAAGCATAGCTTGTCCTTCCATCGCCGTGCAGCTGTTATCATTTAGCAACGAGCTCCTTGTTTGTGTTTTAAAACAGACGATTTTTTTTAAAATCCAGAGTTAAAAACTTTTTAATTTACATTTGCGAGTTCCGTTCTGGCTGCGTTGTTTTAAAATTAATTTCTCTTTATGAATGTTTTTGTTTTTATTATTTTTCCATGGCTTTGAAGTCTATTATTCAAATGAAAGTAGAGTTATTGCTTTCCATTTTCAAATAATGTTTATTGTTTTTATTTAAGGACGCTGTTACAAATGGTTAGTCAAATCATTACTTTTTTACACAAAAGTATCTTTATTAAATAAAATGCTTTGCATTCTTAAAATGTTTTTTGGCCGAATTGTTGATACGAGTAGATGTGCATGATACGATTGTGAACCATAAATATAATTTTAGATACTTAAGAACATTTTCTCAATAAATATACCGAAGTAAAAATTTTCATTTCGGTACATTTATTGAGAAACTGTACTTATCTAAAATTATATTTATAGTTCCAGAATAGTACCATGCACATCTGTCGACAATTCGGCCAAATAACATTTTAATAATGCAAAGCATTTTATTTAATAAACATACTTTTGTGTAAAAAAGTAATGATTTGACTACACACTTGTAAGAGCGTCCTTAACTTTTTAAGCACACTTCAAGTGACCAGAGGGCTGGCTCGTTCTTTGGCCAAAGAATCATTGCCATTCAACGTGGCAATACTGCCAGTCCTCTGGGCACGTTTCCGGATGACAGCGATGCGGACGAGAAATTCAACGCCTAAGTGCAATGACGAAGGTACATCATTGCCTGTGTCTTTTTGTTTTTGTATTTATTTTTATAGTTAGTTAAAAAAGTAGCCATTTAATTTGGTACTTAGTGTAAATAGTTAGTTGTGTTATATATTGTATATAAGCGTTTTAATGTATATGAAATAAAGTTTGAAAGAAAATTTTAATAAAAAATTCTTGCTGCTATGTTGAAATTATTGCGTTTTTGTGTTTTAAAAAGAAAATTCTTTGTAGTTTCAGTTTTTACATAAACTAAATATTGAAAAATAGGTCTTACGTGAAGTATTTCGTTCAGATTGTTTAGCTAAATAAAGGTGTGAGTCGAGTTTATTGCTTGCTTTATGAATAACCCTTTATTATTTTTCCGAACATTGACCTCGATTTTCACCGAAGTAATTTCCTTCATTTTCAAGACTTTTGAACTATTTCTGACAAGGTAAACATTATATAACATCATGCTTGTAATCCCCAAATGGATAGCCAGAGGTGTACCTATAGTACGCCCACATTACATCAGTTATGCTTAAGGGGGATGCGCCGTGGTAGCCCGCGAAATTTTTTTTTTTTTTGGGTTTTTTTTGCAATTTGCAGGTCCGTGTCAGATTGTATCTTAATCAAAATATGATACTTACGCGGGAATAAAACATATGCATTTATATAATTTTAACCATTAAAATCATCAACACATCTTTCCAAGTTAGATTTCGTGCAGATTCTTCGAACGAACGAAACCTAACGAAGCTGCACGAATTCTTACCAATATTTTACATGGAGCGACTGCCTACAGTCGCTCCATGTAAAATATTGGTATTCAGCTTCATCCGGTTAGACTGGAAGCCGACCCCAACATAGTTGGGAAAAGGCTAGGCAGATTGATTGCTTTAAATTCAGCCAGTGACATACCTACCTCACCGCACCTCTATTTCCAACTAAAAAACTCATACCTACAACAAAAAACAAAAATATTCTTCGAATTTGTTACGCCGCTGTCCCAAAGCATTCATTACTTTCATTTCTGAGTAAAGAACGAACTAATGAATGAATTGTCGCACCTATCAATTAGCGAATGAATAATTTACACCGTAACTGCGTATATTTAGGCTGACATGTATATTATATGGCCTTGACCTAGTTTGATAAAGCGTTATGTATGTTGCGTAGAACGAATATGGAAATGTATGGAGTTAAAAATTCTATTGGTTTTTTGTTTGTTATTGTTTTTTGGAAGGTTAGATTTGGACACGTGCATTTTAGTATTACAGAATAGAATAAAATATTTATTTGCCAGAAACATGGTATGTTTACAAAGGTGTTCGTATTTACATTACATTCATTTTAAAATTTAAATATTATTTTAATTATTATATTGTACAGGTGTTAGGTTAAACGAGGGACATACTTTAACGAAGTGTAGTAGTCATGAAAATGAATAATTTTTAACATGGAACTAACCCTTTTTTTTTTTTTTTTTTTTTGTGGATGGGAAATCATCAAATGACTTCTCCCGCTCTGGGCAGAGCGGGAGGGCGTGTCAGACTTTTACTGACTAAAACCCACCCATGATCCTTCAGTTGCCCGTGCCAAGGCCACGGTATCTCTTTCGAACTACCCGCGACCCCGGCGGCATCGGCATTCGGCCCAATTGACCCCGTCACTGCTGACAACTCTTTGAGGCGCGCGTGGAACACAACGCGCCGTCGACCCGGGCCTGGTCCTTACCGGACGGCGAGCTGCCCATTACTCGTCGTCCGCAAGCCCGCGCCTACGGTCGCCGGGAATCGGCAATCGATTCCCGCCGCCCAGGGCGTCTCCTACGGCGGCTAAGGGCGCGAGGGCGCGGCTGTTGCCTCTCCCTCACGCGTTCCGCTCCCTCCTTAATCCTAACCCTGAATTAAGAAAAAGGAAATCAGCTGTTCTTTACAAGTGCAAAACCTACGCGATCAAAATGTACCGAGACAGCTGTTATTTTTTTTTTTCGTAGTGCTAGGTACCTACCCAGCAATTCTTCTATAATCTTCAGTACAACAATGAAAATATCACAATACATATACTATTCGTTATTGAGGAGTTCCCCTATCTCCGAAGGTTTTCATCAAAGATTCACCAAATTTAAAAGAGGCCATCTTGGAAGAAACCTCCATACATAAAATCGAAGAATCGTTAACGAAGATATAGCTGAACATACAATACAAAAAAAACATTCAGTAGAATTGATAACCTCCTCCGTGTGAAGTCATTTAAAAACTTTTTTACAAAAAAATACAACCGACTTCCAAAAACAACACTACAAAGTGAAAAATAACTTTAATTTCGGAAGTCGGTGTCTAGTTAAATGTATTTTCGTTTTTTGCCACCGACTTCCGAAATTAAAGTTATGTTTCACTTTGTAGTGTTGTTTTTGGAAGTCGGTTGTATTTTTTTGTAAAAAAGTTGTTATTTTTCACTTTTTAGTTGTGTACCTACCCCACACAAATTCAAATACCACTACCTGCAAAACAAACTAGAACATCATCCATATAAAAGTGGGGAAAAAATAAGTATTATTGAAGCTAACTCAAAAACTACCCAAGCAAAGTTAATCAATTTTATATGGGGCCAACTGTGATGTACAAAAGAAAAAAAATCCAAATCGGTCCAGCCATCTTCGAGTAATCGGGGAACATACATAAAAAAAAAAAAAAGTTTCCGACGAATTGAGAACCTCCTCCTTTTTGAAGTCGGTTAAAAATAGGTACTGTTTTGTTGTGATTATGTGTTACTAATGCGTTGTTCTATCTTGATATAGATTACCAGGATCGCAATGATGGCCCAAAAAGATTGGCACACTAAACGTAATCTTATGCTCCACTGTAGTGACTGATACTAGCCGAGAGAGACCTTCAGGAAAGAACATGCTACGATAGACTGAAAGTATCTGAAGGCCTTCACGAGTGACGATACTTGATTACATATACGTCTGTCCTTTATCAGTCAGGCTGGTCCGCTGCTGACCCTCGTTGGTTATATAATATTAGGTCTTTACTTATGAACTTGCCGGTTACATACAAAAATCAAACACACACATACACACACATACATATACATAGAAAAAATCAAACAATTTTTTTAAAGAAACATTGTCGATGCTCTTTTGCCATTTTAATGAATGTTCGTTGATGCCTCTGCTATAGAAATCCTGTGGACGGGAATTGATGAATTCTTTAAAGGCTTTTTCGCCGCCTCGTTGGGTTTGAAATTTTTCCCCGGGGCTCATGGTAGAGATCAAAATTTTTAGAACGGAAGCGATCAAACCAAAAACGCAATGTACCTTCATTTGAGCTACCTTGTCCGTATACACCGATAATATTGCATGCACTTTGTGCTGCGTTGATGCCGCGACGGAAATTACATTCGAAAATAGCGCACTATTTTGATTTATTTATTTCAGCATGGAAGACTTACAGCTAAAAAAACTTAACAACAAAAACGGAAACAATAGTCAACAGAAAGCCAATTACAAACGTTCGCGTTTAGCCTTCTATTAGAATTTATGTTTTGAGCATAAAGCAGAAACATATTACACAAATTATAATAGTTAAATTGTTTAAATAACCATTTGGTTTGACACTAATAAACAGAAAAAAAAGTATTAAAAGGAATGCATAATTAATTTGCAGTCATTTGAAAAACTTGAGGCTTAAGCATCTTCTGGCTGAGGGCACACTAGTCGTAAACAAATCCAAATTATGTCGCTTACATAATAGGTCTTTACCTATGAAATTGCCGTTTTGTATGAAAAAATTTAAACGAATTTTTTTCATGCATTTTTTATTTGTATTAATCGAAGTAATCACCCATGCAATCAATGCATCTTTGCCAACGCAGTGGCAGTTTATTGATGCCCTTCTTAAAGAAATCAGCTGGACGGGAGGCAACAAATTCTTCAAAGGCATTTTGTACTGCCTCTCGGGTATTGAATTTTTTTCCCGCCAAGAAGTTATCCAAATTCTGGAAAAAGTAGTAGTCTGTAGGCGCAAGGTCTGGTGAGTAGGGCGGATGACGGAGAGCTTCCAACCCCAGTTCTTGCAACTTGGAGACCGTCTGCTGTGCAGTATGAGGTCGCGCGTTGTCGTGCAGGAGCAGCGGAGACGAGCGATTGACCAATGCTGGTTGGAGATGTGCCAGCTTCTCCATCATTGTGTTCAGTTCTTCACAGTACACATCTGAAGTAATGCTCACCCCGTTTGGTAAGAAGCTGTGATGAATCACACCGGCGCTAGACCACCAAACAGTGACCATCACTTTTCTAGGGGTAAGTTTTCGTTTAGGGCATTGTTTAGGTGCTGAACCAGGATCCAACCAACTTGCTGAGCGCTTGCGGTTTTCAAACAGAATCCATTTTTCATCGCAGGTAACAATGCGGTTCAAAATTCCTTCATTTGTGTGTCTGTTGAGCAGTGCAAGGCACGTCTCGACGCGTACTTCGCGCTGGCGATCATTGAGTTCGTGGGGCACCCATTTGTCAAGCTTTTTTACCTTGCCAATTTGACGCAAATGGACCAATATTGTTTTGACGCTAACGTCGAAAGCTGCTGCTAATTCAGCCGTAGATTGTGTATCATCAGCTTCCACAATCGCCTTTAATTCGTCATTGTCGACCAAAGTCTTCGGACGACCGCGAGGTTCATTTTTCAGGTCGAAATTTCCAGAACGGAAGCGAGCAAACCAATAACAAGTGGTACGTTGGTTTGTAGTGTTAGCTCCGTAAACGTCGTTGATGTTGCGTGCCGCTTGTGCCGCGTTGCTGCCACGACGGTACTCATATTCCATAATTACTCGAATTTTTAACGTATCCATGATGACGAAAAAGATTGAAATGCGATGAAAATGTAACACTAATCAATAAACAAATGACTACTTTTGGGAAAAAAAATCCATGTTTTTAAAATAAAATTAATTTGAAATTAGAATTCTTAGCCAAACAAAAGTTATTTTGATTTGAAATGGCCAGTACTGCAGAACGGCAATTTCATAGGTAAAGACCTAATATTATATCATTACAAATGTTGCTTGCACGCACAATATAACTGTTATCCATGGTTACAGTTCTGTGCATTTCATTCTGTACGTTACAGTTCTAAACATCGATAGATAAAACTTTTTTACAAAAAAATACAACCGACTTCCAAAAACAACTATAAAGTGAAAAATAACTTTAATTTCGGAAGTCGGTGTCTAGTTAAATGTATTTTCGTTTTTTGCCACCGACTTCCGAAATTAAAGTTATTTTTCACTTTGTAGTTGTTTTTGGAAGTCGGTTGTATTTTTTTTGTAAAAAAGTTTTTATTTTTCACTTTTTAGTTGTGTACCTACCCCACACAAATTCTAATACCACTATCTGCAAAACAAACTAGAACATCATCTATATAAAAGTGGGGAAAAAATACATATTATTGAAGCTAACTCAAAAACTACCCAAGCAAAGTTAATCAATTTTGTATGGGACCCTCTCGAATAAAACAAAAAAAATCCAAATCGGTCCAACCATCTTCGAGTAATCGGGGAACATACATAAAAAAAAAAAAAAAAATAAAAAAAAAAAGGTTCCGACGAATTGAGAACCTCCTCCCTTTTGAAGTCGGTTAAAAATCGACGGCGGGAAAAAAAAAATGAACAACTGATTGCTGTTTTAATATCATGCCATATTATAAAATTAATTTGAATTTGGAATTCTAAATAGAATGAAAGATGAATCTTCACACTAGACGGTATCAAAAATCGGCAAATTCATAGGTAAAGACCTTTTTCATTACTTTTTACTTAAATATAAATCTTAAAATTCATTAATTCACTGACAGACAACGCACAGCCTAAACTTCTGGGTCTAGAAGCGAATTCCTTATACATGGTTACTGGTTATTGACCGATATCCTCTTAAGGAGTCAGTGTACTCATCATTATGAGCAACTTTTATTATGGGACCAAACCTGAAATCGCGAAAACAAATCAGCTGCTCCCTGCATTTTAACGAGTTTGATGTAGATAAATGTACTGAACAGCAGATTTTTTTCTCTTGCGATTTCAGGTTTGGTCCCATAGTAAAAGTTGTTCATAATGATGAGTACAGTGAGTTAAGAGGAAATTGATCATTAATCAATAACCCTGTATAACGAAAATGAGCACCAAGAAAGGATTTTTGAAAATTCATCCCCTAAAGGGGTTAAATAGGGGATGAAAGTTTGTTCGGAAAATCCCATCGGGCACATGGCTTATAATACCAAAAATTCGAAGATATGTAATGTCCACTAACCCGCACCGGGCTCGCGTGATTGATTACGGGACGGCCCACTCCTCTCAGAGCGGAGGCGTGTGTACCGACATGGGAAAATTAGACAGGGTGTAAAAACACTCATCATATAGCCATTATCGACGCATTCTGTTTAGCAAACTAAGGTTACAGAAGGAAACTCGAGCACTGATCTTTGTTTAAATCTAGTTTAGAACTAGTTTCAACCAATCAAATGGCTTGAATCTAGTTTTCAGTAATGCTTGAGTATTGAGTGACGTTCTGTAATACGGACCTAAGTACCTTACATTGAGCAAAAATTGTTGCTGGAAACAATTTTTATTTTTGGTGAAAAAATCGCTGTTGTGCTTATGGATGCAGGCAACGGTACAGAGGCCGTACGATAACGTGAAAAAAAAAACATGGATCCATCATGGTTCCGTTTTGAAAGAGGATGGTGCTATAGGTCGTATATAGCTCCGTGTCTCTCTCTCTCTCACTGGAACCATGATGGATCCATGATTTTTTTTCACGTCATAGTACGGCCTCAGAAGGCTGAAGAGTAGCTAAAAACTTATTTTCGTGAAAAAACTTAAAATCGTTCTACCGGAGTCGCGTCGCACCTCTCAGGCGCGTCTGTTACAACTAGTTATAGAGACAGACAATAAACTGAATTCTTTTGTTTTTCGGTTGAAAGAGTCTAGATTGTAGTATTTAATAAATTCAATCGAATTAATAAAAAACGCGGAAGATAACATTAAAATGTAGGCGTAGTCAGCTTAACAAACAGTTTTTTCTAAAAAAGATGTGTTCAAAATTGGCTTAAAAATACATTATTCAAATTTTACCGCAAATACATACTCACGCCTTCGTCCAATGTAGGTAGGCAGAAACTGCAGAACGCCACCTGCTACGATCCTTACATACTGCTTTTGCCTCGTTTACGTTCACACATCTGGTCATACACGCACGCCGGTTGTGAGTACTACGCACCTGATCCTTCTGAAGATCATCCCCAATAAGGTCACTATATGTCTTCCTAGGGCGTCCCCTACATACTCACACCTGCCTTGTAAATACCTTTTGTTAGTCGCCTTTCATTTCTCCTCTCAACATGAGCATCTAAGCATACTCTTCTAAGCATATTTTACGGTGAATATTGTGCTTTATTCCATCTAAACATGCCAAAGATTCATCTGCGTATCCAATTTTCGTGTCACGCACTTGGCTTACCAACCGTTATGGAAGTAACCTCACACAATTACGCTCCATTTCATCAATTCGCATTATTTGGCGCGACCACCAGACATCGTAGTTTATTTACCGGAAAGTTGTAAATACGGAGGCGTTTACCTTCAGCTCGAGGGTTGGCAGACGGCCAGCTGCTTCTCGGAATTGTATGATGACGGACTGATAGGATTAGGGTTGGTTGTCACGGGAAACGTAGTTGTAAGTAGGTAGGTACCTATATTTTCCGCACCACTTAGCCCCCGTTCCCACGGGCGTAATAAAATCGCGGCAGGATTTTATCGCGCACTGGATTTTCAACTCTCGTTGTTATGCCGAGCGTTGAGAATCCAATTTAACAATAACAGAGTACATTCTAGCGCGTCGGAAAAACACACTGTTGGATTTTGCACTCTCGGTGCTAAGCAGAGCGTTGAAAATCCAGTGCGCGAAAAAAAATCACCGCGATATTTTTAGGCGATATTTTGAAGCATTTGACCATATTGCTACAATAGAACTTGGAAAATGCCAATTGATCATTGCGAGGTACTCCTTTGAGGTTTTGAATAATATTTACCTACTGGTGCAATGCGTTATTTTAACAGAATCATCAGTCTAGATTTGCTCCTACTATCTGCCAACTGCTATAAAGGGCTCGTCATTTGTACGTACTTAAGAAGTCATTATGCGATTATCAGCCAAACTCATCCACCCATACTAGTAAATTTGTGAAGATCAACCCTCCACTTTGTAAATAACTAATCAAATTAATTACATAAAATAAATTGACAATAAATTAAAAATACCATCCATTTCAACAACGACCTTTTTAATTGCTAAGCAAAAAAACACTTAAAAACAATTCGCAATAACCTTTCTCAAAAACCAGCCAAAAAAGTACAGGAACACTTTTTAACCAAAAACTGCAATGGACAACCCTGAACAACTCTTTTAGTTTTTTCTGCCCTCTTTTTCTTTCATTCGCAACTGCGCCATATAAGACAGAGACGGAAGATAGGATAAATTGGTTACTATGTGTATATGTGTATATACCTACTATAAATAGTAGAGAAGTGAGGGCGTGTCGTCTACCGATGTCGATGTAATATCGTAGATTTGGCACGGATTTCGTCACTGAATTAAATGGAAGAGGTATCGACAGTCCTAGATAGTGCTTTTTATGGATGGTTTAGAAAGTGCTGGAGAATGTCAAAGTCAGGAGTCTTCTTTGCCTTCTGAAGATTAATGATGGACGTCATTAAAGCAACTTATTATTACTTCTTGAGTAAGAACAATCTTTTATTGCGCGTTGCAGTAAACAACGCGGAAGCGGTTTTTGAATCACACTGAAATAAAAATCATTTCCCAGCAATTATGTACTATAACACATGGAGCTCGTGGGTAAGTAATAACAGCCACACGGGTCGATCGATTAGGTTAAGCTGCGCTTGCCGCGGTCGGTCCGTAGATGGGTGACCATCTTTACATACTGAGACCACTCGTGCCTCGGAAAGCACGTTAAGCCGTTGATCCCGGCTGTCATTCTTCACTGTTGATACGGTTCGTCAGATGCCCGAAAGTCTGACAACCAGTCTTACCAAGGTGTTATCCAGTAACTGGGTTGTGGAGGTCAGATAGGCAGTCGCTCTATGTAAAATACTGGTATTCAGCTGCCCTCGGTTAGACTGCCCGCCTGACTGTCTGCCTGTGCTCTGCCCGACAGGGTCCATAATTTTGTCATTAATTTTAAGACTACCAATTGTTTTACAATGTGGAAAGCAAAAAAGAATTGAGAATTGAATTGAGACCAAGAAAAAAAAGGGCAAAAGGAAAAAAGGCTAGGCAGCTGGAGGTACTTTGCCACAATATGTCCATGTCCAGAATGCGTGCATGATGGCAACGTGACCGAGATTTCTACACCCTGTATACAGGATTACGACGTATTCCTTGCAGGACGACATGTAGGGATAAAAAGCAACAAATTAAGCCACCAAATGTTCTACCGAAATTCAGTTTTTTTTTTTTTTTTTTTGTAATTTTTGTCAAAAAAAAAATGTATAAAATAAAATGTTTAATTAGGGATATTTGCCAATGTTTTAGGCATTATTCAACTTTTAATTATTTACAAATATCTGCTATCTGGTATCAGCTATGATAATAACTTAAATTCCAGTAAAGTCGCACCCTAAATCATTTTTGAATTGTATTTTTCATAAAAAAACAAAAAAATCTAACTGACTCAAAAACTATTGAATTTCGGTAGAACATTTGGTGGCTTAATTTGTTGCATTTTAACCCTACTATGACGTCCTGCAAGGAATACGTTGAATCACAAGTAACCCTGTATAATGTGTGCGTGAAAAGGAGTAGCGTCAGCACATAACACACACACGCACACACACACTTCCGACTTCGCTATTGTCTCGGACGGTACCGAGAGCTCCTGCGCTTACACACAGATTCACAGCGTGTTTGTACACTGGTAACCACATGTAAAGCGTGTGTCGCTTCGTGAGTCAAAATATTATAGAATAGAATAGAATAGAATACTCTTTATTGTGCGTAGGAAGGCTCTTTCTAAAGTCTAAACGGACGCCATGTTAGCACGACACAGTGACATTTAGTTCCATCTCATTGTTATTTAGCACTCTCTGATTGGTCGGATGTCATTGTTGCATACACAATGCACTTTGCATAAGGTCATGTAAATATTTTATATATATGCGAGTGGAAATAACTTGTTTGGGACGCCTGTATAAAAATAAAGTTAGAAGTAATAATTTATTGTCAATCCAGTGCAAAATTGTAATTTTAGAGAAATTTTGTATGTTGTGAATCACAAAATAAAGTAGGTAATATTATTATTTTGTGATTCTTGATAGAATGAATCAAAACTAGAAACCTGAGTACTTAGAGTTCCTAGGTATACTCCATTTGTAATAAGATTAGACATTAAACAAACCTTTTTTACAGTCCATTCAACCGATTTTGACTTCTATTGCGTTGGTGGCATGACAAATGGCAGCTGCAGTAAATAGTTGGTATTGTAACCACTTTTTTGCCTTTAATGCCATCCTTAAGCCTACGGAATAGAAGTAAAAATCGGTTGAACGGACTGTAAAAAAGGTTTGGTTTGGTTTTTTTGGTTTGATTTCCCTGGAATTTTATAAACTGAATGTGTAGGTACGTAAGCACTGTAAACTAACAAAAAACTGGACAGGGACCCATGTGTCAGATTTTTTTATGACGTAAGAATTAAAAGTCACTATGATGTCAGTAAATTACTGTCAGAATCCAACGCTACAGAAAATATTTACTTAGGTACTATGAACGTGCGCCAGAGCATATTTTTTGCCGAATTTACGATCGTTCAAGGAAATCACAGTTTTTCCTTATTTACAAAACATTGATGACCTCCCATCACTTTTAAACGATGTTTCGGCTAAACACTTCTTGTAAAAGATTTAAAATTATGCTATCAAAGCTCTTTGAAAATAAACAAAAATACGTTGGTAATGACTACTAGCACGTGGCTTTTAGTTTCCGCTTGATCTCGTGGTAGAAAGCGTGATTTTTAGGGCTCCGTACCCAAAGGGTAAAACGGGACCCTATTACTAAGACTCCGCTGTCCGTCCGTCTGTCTCATGAATCGTGATAGTTAGACAGCTGAAATTTTCACTGATGATGTATTTCAGTTGCCGCTATAAAAACAAATACTAAAAAACAGAATAAAATAAATATATAAGGGGGCTCCCATACAACAAACATGATTTTTTTGCTCGTTTTTGCTCGATATTGATAACGGCAACAAGTAGACGCTTGAAATATTCACAGAATATTTAGTTATAATTCACTTTAAAAATAAGTAATTAAATTAAAATAAAACAAATATTTAAAGGAGGCTCCCATACAACAAACGTGATTTTTTTGCCGGTTTTATAGATAATGGTACGGAATCCTTCGTGCGCGAGACCGATTCGCACTTGGCCGGTTTTAAATTATTACGTAACTGTGCATGTATGAGTAGAATAAACGCCTCATCCAAACAGGGACAGTGAGCATTACCCATAAAACATGTACCCTATTAACATAATGTATCATCACACTTGTAATAGGGGCGAGTCTATTGCTATTAACTCCTATTGTGGATAGGTAATGACATTTTTGTCGCAATATTTGTTGTCCAATGAGAATAAGCGTGTCACACAATTTATAACAATTGATCAATTACTATAAATTTCTATTGTAGTAATTATTATTAATTATTTTTTATTTTTTTATTTTATGTAATTTTTTTTTTCTATTTTTCTCTTCATTCAACTATTTAAAGAAATGCTTTGTACCAATGAGTTACAAATATTGGCTTGTGACTTTGCTGCGGAGGGACACTGATCTCTAAGACACAGGGATACCCCTAGTTTGGAGATCAGGGTTTCAATGTATTGTGCATAGCATAGCCACCTAGTTATAAATATAATATTGTTTTAGTTAGTACTTACTTTGGCTTTTCTTCAATAAACTTCTTTTTTTTTTATTGTCAATCGCTTCAATTGCACTTGCTAGACGATTAATTTGCGCATCAATGTGTATCAATCACATAAAAATTGACAATTGCAATTGATCATTTCGGTGACCCTTAACAATTAAGATATAAAGACGCTCATGCCTTGACCTTACGCCAACGATTGCTTTTGTAGGTTCCTTTCCCTTGAATTTCTAATCGGTATTCCCTAAACCAGTAAGCAGCTAGCATAGAGATAATGAAGAGAAACACCAAACCAAAATTACAGATCAAGGGTCAAAAGTCTGCCGATTCCCGGCCACCATAGGCGCGGGCTTGCGAACGACGAGTAATGGGCACCTCGCCGTCCGTAAGGACCAGGCCCGGCTTGACGGCGCGTTGTGTTCTACGCGCGCCTCAAAGATATGTCAGCAGTGACGGGGTCAATTGGGCCGATGCCGCCGGGGTCGCGGGTAGTTCGAAAGAGATACCGTGGTCCTGGCACGGGCAGCTGAAGGAGCATGGGTGGGTTTTAGTCAGTAAAAGTCTGATACGCCCTCCCGCTCTGCCCAGAGCGGGAGAAGTCATTTGATGATTTCCCATCCACAAAAAAAAAAAAAAAAAAAAAAAGAATAGGTTCAAAGGTTCAAAAGTCTAGACATGTCTTATGAAATGACTCGATTTAATGGAAGGGCTGGTTCATGCATCTTGCCTGGCACTCGTGTAGTTTATACCGACGCAAGAGAAGGCGAATCGCACAAAGTTGATATTTTGGGCAACTTTATGTAAATTTACGGTTTCTCGTTTCAGTGTTCAGACATCTTACGGCTACATTCCTGTAGTAAACAGTATCGATGTTTGTATTTTCTTACATTTCTCAGTTCATCTTGTTTAATGGATATTTCTGATTTATAAAATAAACTGTTTTGTGTTCAGGTTGTTATGAAGTTCCTCAAACTACTATGTGTCTACACATTGTTGATATTTTACTACAGTACGTTTCGCTATATCAAGTTATTAACACATCATGTGGAGCTATTTTTCAACAATGCTGGTGTTGGATTCCAGTCGTTGTTGAATAACGTTTACAATTTTCAACTCTAGCCAAATACAGAGTCAAATGTAGGTATGTATTTTGTCGTCGAACCGCATATCAAAAATTAATGTTTTTTTAGATTTTTTTTTTTATGAAACAGGATTTTAGATGGCATTTATCTAACCTAACCTAACCCATTTGGTCCGGGTGCCCTAGATTAGTTACTGCGATTAAGTGTGAGAAAAGGACAGAAAAAAGAAGCTCAATTATTAATTTTTTTCTCCAAGTGAATTCAGACATGATGTCTTAGGATTAATTAAAGTAGTCCATAAAAGACAGCCATAGTTCATAATGCTCCAGTATATTTTTTTTTGATGCCCAAACCAGAATACCCATTGTCCTTTATTTTGTAAAAAATAATTAATATAAAATAATATGTTATAAAAATGTTATATAAATCTACTTAGAGTCTTATATAACACTAAAATGAATAATACTTTTTTACGTAACAACCTTTTTTGAGTTACGCTGGATTCAATAATGTTACGTCGATTCAGTTTCTCCGATTCCCGTAACGTCTATCATAAACAGATGAAAATGACATGGACACAAAAAATAATCTTGAAAACACCTCCTTTCAAGACCCTTTAAAACATTTACGTAATTTCGGACAAAGAAACAACTTTTTTCCAAAAAAAATACAACCGCCTTCCAAAAACAACACTATAAAGTGAAAAATAACTTTAATTTCGGATGTCGGTGTCTGTTTAAATGTATTTTCGTTTTTTGCCACCGACTTCCGAAATTAAAGTTATTTTTCACTTTGTAGTGTTGTTTTTGGAAGTCGTTTGTATTTTTTTGTAAAAAAGTTTTTATTTTTCACTTTTTATCTATGTTACCTTCCCTCACACAAATTCCAAACCACTACCTGCAAAAGAAACTAGAACATCATCCACATAAAAGTTGGGAAAAAATACGTATTAATGAAGCTAACTCAAAAGCTACCAAAGCAACGTTAATAAAATTTATCGAATAAAACATTTTTTTTTCAAATCGGACTACTCTGTAAAAAGTTATGTGTGGTCACCCATAAACAAAAAAGTATACGTGTCGACTTGAGAACCTTCTCCTTTTTTTTCGTCAGTTAAAAAACTGAATTCGCCAATATACTTACATTTCTTCAAATCAAGGTCAGACCAGTAGGTGACAGTGATAAGAAAATGGCGAAAACATACGACGAGATGATAACAGGCGCCGAACCTGTTATTTAAAACAATGATAAACACATAGTAACACTTTTTTATTTTTTTTAAAACCATTTAAGTAAATAAAGATAGGATTAAATAAAGTAACAGACTATGACGTGAAAGATATTTGTTATTCAAAATCATAATCCATTTATTCAAATTAGGCTGAGAATCAGCATATTTCAAACATCAAAATTACGACAGCCCCACATAACGCCCGCCCTTCACCACTTCCTAGTGCTTGCTCGGAAGAAGAAGTGGCGCAACAAACTCCCCAGCAGAACGCCCGTCTGTTCATATAGAAAAAGTTGATTCTATACAATAGTAGGTAAGCAAAATAATTTATATTACGCAACACAAAACATTAAAGTACACTTAAGAGCGCTATCACAATTTCTCTTGTATTTGAGCGTTTGACTCGAGTTTTGATATGTGATTGTGGTTTTGTTAGAGCCACAAAATTTAAAAAAAAACATATGCCCAAGAAAGCTTGATTATTTCTCTTGGGAGTGTTCTAAATAAATATTTAAATTTGTTTACAAAAATCAGTAAAAACCTTGTCTCTGCAAAGGATGTTTCATAAAATTTTACTTTTGGACATGTTTTGATGCTTTGTTACATCGAAGATATAATAATTTAATCATTTAAAAAAATGTCCTTGGAACAACTGTATCTTCAACTTTGGAGTGCTCAATTAAGTTTTTTTATGTTTCATACAGTAATACACCAAAAATAATTCCGTAAACCAGAAAGTTACTGACAATTTTTCGTCCGAAATTATATTTTTTATCTACGAATGTATAATCCAAATTCATACAAAATGTATTTAATAAATAAGGTTGCTAATCCAGAAAACAGCAAATAGGGATGTTGCATGGATAAAAAAAAGTAATTCTATTTAGTCCGTTGGTCAGATAATAAAAAAATATTACACAAGTATTTTTCGCTTTATCGTATAATAAAAAAATTACTTAGACAAAACGCATTATTGCTCGCTACGTCCCAACTATAACAAATATTTTTTTATTGTCCGGCTGAAGAACATATATAGAATTTCTTCTTTTTTTTTTTACTCAGAAAACATCCCTATTGTAAGTGCACTGTGACGTCACTATGTCATGCCACATTTTAACTAAATGTATCGCATTAAAAAAAGAAAAAATACCTGTCCAATATTATTTTTAACCGACTTCAAAGTGGAGGAGGTTCTCAATTCGTTGGAACCTATTTTGTTTTTTTTATATATTTTTTTTTTATTTTTTTTATGTATGTTCCCCGATTACTCGAAGATGGCTGGACCGATTTGGATTTTTTTTGTTTTATTCGAGAGGGTATACATCACAGTTGGTCCCATATAAAATTGATAACTTTACTGCGGTAGTTTTTGAGTTAGCTTCAATAATACGTATTTTTTCCCCACTTTTATATGGACGATGTTCTAGTTTGTTTTGCAGATAGTGGTATTAGAATTTGTGTGGGGTATGTACACAACTAAAATGTGAAAAATAAAAACTTTTTTACAAAAAAATACAACAGACTTCCAAAAACAACACTACAAAGTGAAAAATAACTTTAATTTCGGAAGTCGGTGGCAAAAAACGAAAATACATTTAACTAGACACCGACTTTTCCTATGGAGGCATCTATACTTATAAAACAAAGTAGATTTTTGTGTCTCTCTGTGTGTCCGCATTGTTCTTCTAAACTGCACAACGGATTTTGATGCGGTTTTCAATATCATTTAGAGAATTAATTCCGAAAGGTTTATATTTATAATACATTAATATTTAACTTTGATATAATATAGAAACCTTCATGTTTTGTCAAGTCGTAAAAACCGTGCGAAGCAGGGTCGGATCGCTAGTTATTAATATAAAGCAGGTTGTTCTTTTACAAAAGTAAATCCAATATAATAAACACAATACAATAAACCTTCACAATAAAGGAGACGCAATCAAATTAATAATGACCATTCAATAGCAAAAGACTTCCCTTTTCAAACGTTGAATAGATCCTTCTCAACATGAATTACGTCGATTATTGCTCCTACTTGTTTGTATGGAACCTGTACAATAGCTTTTATGTAAGTTTTCTACTTCTAGTTATGCCATCCCTTTTGTTGGATGTTTGTTTACTCTTATACATAACTTACATAACTTACTGTAACGTTAGTTGAATGGCATGGTTAACGACCTTGACTCAACTTCTCAAACTCAAACTCAAAGCATTTATTTCAATTAAACCAATTACAGGCACTTTTGAATTGTCAAGGGGTCGGTCAGTCAGAAAGATGAAGCTAGGCGCCCATTCCAAAGCATAGTAGGTACCTATGGAGAAGAACGGGCAAGAAACTCCACGGACACTCTTTTAAATCAAGATATGGTTACAAAATAATGGTTACATCATTCATGTTGAAATTTTACATGTGAAAACGATGCAGAACGTTAAAAGCGTCCTTTAAAAAAAAAACAATTCAAATATTTAAATTAAATTAAAATAAGCCGTGGCCGCTAAGGTATGCCCAGCCTTCACTG
Source organism: Cosmia pyralina (assembly GCA_946251885.1). Lineage (NCBI taxonomy): Eukaryota > Metazoa > Arthropoda > Insecta > Lepidoptera > Noctuidae > Cosmia > Cosmia pyralina. The sequence goes on along the minus strand of OX276342.1, from coordinate 11,817,565 downwards.
ACAGCGCTTGTTCACGAACCTGACGCATGGATTAGCTAAATGATCCAACACGCGCGACCATCAGCGAGACATTAGATTATTATTTTATTTTATTCTAGATTATACCTTTATCATCATCGTAGGCCAAAATTATAGCGCCAAAAACTTATCTGACCCGGTAACGGCGGCGATGTTGGTGAACAAAATATGACAAGCCTTGTCAGTTTTCATAGTGATTTCGTTAGTGGCAGTTTAGTAGGCTTAGACAGATGACATTCGCGTCGGAGTGATTATATTTCTACAATCGCTATCGACGCATCTCTATGGAAGTCATTGTTGGCTTTGTTGGACGCTGTCAATTCGTTGGCATATGGTCACGTGACATTGCGACAGCATATATTTTTGGCTTTTCTGCTAGTCTCATCGCTAGTCCAATGTTACTTTGTTTAGACTGATAATTCGATTATCTTTTTGCTTCTTCCGACATTCGTTCATCTATACACATACACAAACAAAACTCATGCCTTGATGAACGCCATCTGCTACGATCCTTACATACTCTTCATACCTAAGTTATTATTCGCTAACTACCGAGGCTTTTCCGAGGGTTTCTAAGTTCTTAATCTTAATCTCGAGGGTCTTAACTTATTCATCAACAAAAGGTAGTTCGCTGCTAGACATCATAATGAGCCTTTAATGTTGCCACTGCTGGGACACAGGCATCCTCTCTATAAGAGGGCATAGGCCGCATCCACCACGCGGGCCCAGTGCGGGTTGGTAGATGTCACATGCCTTCGAATTTTTAGGGTTCCGTACCTCAAAAGGATAAAACGGAACCCTTATAGGATCACTCGTGTGTCTGTTTGTCTGTCTGTCTGTCTGTCTGTCCGTCTGTCACAGCCAATTTGCTCCGAATCTAATGGACCGATTAAGTTGAAATTTGGTACACATATAAATTTCTGTGACCCAAACACGGGCGGGTAAAGTAAATAAATGAATTTTGAATATGGGGGTCACTTTTGGGGTCAAATAAGAAAATTAAAAAAAAAGTTTTACAAACTTATACCGTGTTACATATCAAATGAAAGGACTTACTATGAAGGTCTCAAATATATATTTTTTTTATAATTTTAAAATAAATTGTTTTAAAGTTATTTAAGAAAATAGATGAAAATTGACCTTTCCCCCTCCTTATCTCCGAAACTACTGAGCCTTAAACTTTGGAAAAAATACAGAAAATAGATCTTTATCTGTAGATTACAGGAAAACCTATAAGAAGTCTGTGATCTTAAAATAACATGGTAAATATCTCAATATTGTGAGTACAAACTTACATTTACAGTTGGAATGTACGGAAGAACATGATTTTCAACTACAATGTTAAGTTTGTTCTTGGAATAATTCATCCCAACTACGGAACCATTCATTGTGCGTGGTCCGACACGCACTTGGCCGCTTTTTTTGGTTGTAGGACATGCCGGTTTCCTCACGATGTTTTCCTTCACCGTTTTAAGAGCAGTGGTGATGAAATTATTTACGTAAATATTAAAGCGTCTGCCTGGGTTCGAAACCACGACCTAACTCGTAAGTCGCGGCCGTTACCACTGGACCACCAATGTTCATGAGTATTTCATAACTGGATAAATATTACGAAAAGGCCTGTTTCACCACCTACAACTAAGTTCCTATTAACTTACTTGGCAGATAATTTCATACAAATTCTGTTCTTTATAAGAATTGATTCGGTATTAAATAATGGCTATTCGGACATCGTAAAATAGGCCCATAGAAAAATAGTACGTTCTCTATTATTATGTTGTATTACGTCATTCTTGAAAAATTTGTATAGCAAAGTGCACCAATCCACCAACACCCATGAATTTCTTCAAATTGTGTGCAACTTCAACACAGATCAATGAACGGATCTAAAATATTTAAAAGCATAGAGACTCATCTGCTTAGTATTCTGCACGCGTCAATGTCGATTGAGGAAAAGGGTCATGATTGTACATAAAGATTAGCCAATAGATTTGTAATCTACTTAATGCAATTATTGACCTTAATCCACTAACCATTGTTGATGGTGAATGAATGAATGAATTTGTGCAATAATCTGTAATTATAAGACTACTCAACTCTGTAGTTGGATTATATCTCGATAATTTATGTCATTGTCTTTTTCACGATTACTAACTTCTTCTTGAAGAGGATAGAAGGTTATATAGATTAGAAAGAAAATGAAAGGGCACTTGAGGGGTCCATTCAGGTTTCCGTTCTATATATGTTATTAATTAATTCAATTATTCCTTTATTTCAGTCAGCTGTGGCATATACAACATACAATAGACAAATATTAGGTCTTTACCTATGAAATTGCCGTTCTGCAGTACTGGCCATTTCAAATCAAAATAATTTTTGTTTGGCTAAGAATTCTAATTTCAAATTAATTTTATTTTAAAAACATGGATTTTCTTTTCCAAAAGTAGTCATTTGTTTATTGATTGGTGTTACATTTTCATCGCATTTCAATCTTTTTCGTCATCATGGATACGTTAAAAATTCGAGTAATTATGGAATATGAGTACCGTCGTGGCAGCAACGCGGCACAAGCGGCACGCAACATCAACGACGTTTACGGAGCTAACACTACAAACCAACGCACCACTTGTTATTGGTTTGCTCGCTTCCGTTCTGGAAATTTCGACCTGAAAAATGAACCTCGCGGTCGTCCGAAGACTTTGGTCGACAATGACGAATTAAAGGCGATTGTGGAAGCTGATGATACACAGTCTACGGCTGAATTAGCAGCAGCTTTCGACGTTAGCGTCAAAACAATATTGGTCCATTTGCGTCAAATTGGCAAGGTAAAAAAGCTTGACAAATGGGTGTCCCACGAACTCAATGATCGCCAGCGCGAAGTACGCGTCGAGACGTGCCTTGCACTGTTCAACAGACACACAAATGAAGGAATTTTGAACCGCATTGTTACCTGCGATGAAAAATGGATTCTGTTTGATAACCGCAAGCACTCAGCAAGTTGGTTGGATCCTGGTTCAGCACCTAAACAATGCCCTAAACGAAAACTTACCCCTAGAAAAGTGATGGTCACTGTTTGGTGGTCTAGCGCCGGTGTGATTCATCACAGCTTCTTACCAAACGGGGTGAGCATTACTTCAGATGTGTACTGTGAAGAACTGAACACAATGATGGAGAAGCTGGCACATCTCCAACCAGCATTGGTCAATCGCTCGTCTCCGCTGCTCCTGCACGACAACGCGCGACCTCATACTGCACAGCAGACGCTCTCCAAGTTGCAAGAACTGGGGTTGGAAGCTCTCCGTCATCCGCCCTATTCACCAGACCTTGCGCCTACAGACTACTACTTTTTCCAGAATTTGGATAACTTCTTGGCGGGAAAAAAATTAAATACCCGAGAGACAGTACAAAATGCTTTTGAAGAATTGGTTGCCTCCTGTCCAGCTGATTTCTTTAAGAAGGACATCAATAAACTGCCACTGCGTTGGCAAAGATGCATTGATTGCATGGGTGATTACTTCGATTAATACAAATAAAAAATGCATGAAAAAAATTCGTTTAAATTTTTTCATACAAAACGGCAATTTCATAGGTAAACCTATTACAAAAATTACAACATAAAAAAAAAAAAACATATAAAACATAACTAATTAACTAAGACACACGAAGTGACGGCGTCGTGTTACGCTGCGCGGTGTCCATAGATATATGAATTATATTTCTATGGCGGTGTCGCATAACCTGCCGCGAACTCTTCCTTTAGCAACGTGTCGAGATGGTGTGTCGGAACCCGCACCACAAACGACTTGAAGTTGGTGTTCTGACGCGGCTCCTTCTCGACCCTCAAGGTCCACTTGGTCTTCACTTTTATGTACTCCATGATCTCCTCAACCTTCGTGGAGTGATGCAATCGGGACATATACAGCAACGTCGTAGGTATCGCTGGATGTAGCAGCATATTTGGTCCTATCAGTCCAGTACCGCATTGATTGCGACAAATATACTTCTTCTTCTTCTTCTTTATGTTCTTCTTCTTCGTTATGTCACCATTCACGAAAACTATTATTATCCATTTAATTGATAAAAAACTTTTTTACAAAAAAATACAACCGACTTCCAAAAACAACACTACAAAGTGAAAAATAACTTTAATTTCGGAAGTCGGTGTCTAGTTAAATGTATTTTCGTTTTTTGCCACCGACTTCCGAAATTAAAGTTATTTTTCACTTTGTAGTGTTGTTTTTGGAAGTCGGTTGTATTTTTTTGTAAAAAAGTTTTTATTTTTCACTTTTTAGTTGTAGTAGCTACCCCACACAAATTCAAATACCACTACCTGCAAAACAAACTAGAACATCATCCATATAAAAGTGGGGAAAAAATAAGTAAGTATTATTGAAGCTAACTGAAAAACTACCCAAGCAAAGTTAATCAATTTTATATGGGACCAACTGTGATGTATACCCTCTCGAACAAAAGAAAAAAAATCCAAATCGGTCCAGCCATCTTCGAGTAATCGGGGAACATACATAAAAAAAAAATAAAAAAAAAAAAAAAAAGGTTCCGACGAATTGAGAACCTCCTCCTTTTTGAAGTCGGTTAAAAACATCCTTTTATACTTCATCGTTAGCTGATCCTATATTTGTTTCCTTGTAGACCTGATTTAAGATTGTGATTAAGTCTATCAACAACCTTTAACTCAATTGATATTCGGTTCACTCAATAAGTTTTGATATTAGCACCTTCATATGCAAGTTGGAGATTCACGTCAATATTATACAGGTTTTGACCTCCACAACTTAGAAAAACATAACAAATATTATAGGATATTTTACAAACAGAAATTCCCTCTAGACTTAATAACAGAGTCGATCCGGACGCAAACAATGACTCAGACACTTCATATTCAAAGTCATTTGGAACCGGCTGCTAAAATAGATAAGTGTTGAATATTGATTGTGTCCTGTTATGTAAGGCATACATAATAAATTATACATAAGGGATATTAGGTCAGAAGGTTTACTTGCTCATTGATGCAAGGTTACAACTTTACAAGCTCGTAACGTTTAGGGCTTCGTGAACGGGCAATCTTAGACAGTCAGGATGTGTTTCCACAGGGGAGAACCCCTTTTGAAATACACAGATCCCTTCTTCGAATTTGTGGTCACTTGGGTGAGTTTCGATATTTTTGGGAGCGGCTGAGGAAGGTCTGACGTTCCTGTATTGCACGCCGATTGTAGCCGGCTTTAGCCTAACCGTTGCAGTTTGTCATTTGAGTGTTTGCTGACTCCTCATCAAGTTCAACTGCTTAACCAAGGATTGTGAGTCATCAGTGGGGCGTTTATAGAGCGTAGTATCTGTCACCCATGTGACAGCTTGTTCTTCGCTAGCTGTCTGTGGTAGGTTGTTGCAGATGTTCTAAAAACGGTGAAGGAAAACATCGTGAAGAAACCAGCATGTCCTAGAACCAAAAATTCGAAGACATGTGACATTTACCAACCCGCATTGGGCCCGCGTGGTGGATTACGGCCCACTCCCTCTCACTAAGAGGAGGCATGTGTCCCAGCTGTGTCGCATTATAGGCTGATTATGTATGCTAATAACGCTATGTTATAAATAAATAAAAAATAAATGGTTTGATCAAAGTAATCTCCAAACAGTGGTTGACACTTCCCGTGACCCAATGGCTGGCTTTTATATTGGCCGGAGGCTAAGTATAGTACAACGTGGCAATGCCGCCATTCTCATGGGTACATTATCAGTCGACAGCGATGCGGAGGAATTTTTCGACGTCATATTTTAGTTTTTTAATAGTTTTAGTTATGTTAGTATTTATATTTTTCTTATGTTAATAATCGATTAGTAAATAAATAAATAAAGGTAAAACCTTCTGCTTACTTCTTCTTCATGTGCTATTGTGTGGTAGGTCAAGTCAACAGGGAAAACTCGGTCCCTCAGTTGGTGGAATGCTGGGCATACTTCATTAGCATTGTGCTCAAACAAAGTATCCTTCCTTAAGAGTCGTTTAGTTGATAATTGTTTAACTTAAGACGTGTTTTGTTGTTTATTAAAGAAGTTGTAAGTTTCCGTTCTTGTGGGAAGGAAAACTTCGGTTTGCTTTGTTTGTATGAACAAGTTATAAGGATGTGTAGAAGGAAAAGGGTTGTCGTTACTTATTCTGTTATGAAGTTATGATTCTTTCGTAAACATCCTGTTATTACTAGAATCTATGTATTGTGAATTTGTCATTGTTATTATTGGGATGAACATGAAGATGTGTCATTTATTATAATTATGTATATTATTGACCTTCTTCGTGAAATGGGGTTCTATATAAATATTGTAGCACGTGGCTTTCTGCATTTTTTATTTACCTCCATGGGGAAAAGGCGTGTGTTTAGTTATGTATTCAACTCCGTCTCTAATTTGCTTTGATTTATTTAAACCAAACAAATAAAGACTCGCATTAGCAATATTATTGTAGATTTCAATCACTTCCTTCTAACTGTATCTTGATAACAAAATACAATAAACTTGTACCTACATTTAACACACTTTACAAAAAAACTTTCCAGAAAAACATCTACCAAAAATGTAGGTACTTATGGTACATTCCGATAGCACATATTTTTGATAAGACCCGATGCATCATGTCATGCACATGCGATTATTTGTCACAAAACAATAATATTTATCAGTCAAGGAAATATCGATCACTACAAAAACACATGTTCAATATCCTAATCTATACGTAATTTGGAACAAAACAACTATATATATGTATGTGTGACTGATTGCATCACCGTAAACTCAATTTGTCAATTTACACAAGGAAATGCACTTTATTTCGAGGACAAGGGATACAGTCCTACCAACTTATCTGTGAACTGAAAGAGGACGCCACCGTCGATGCGTCGACACCATAGAAATATTATATCTATGGTCGACACAATCGAATGACATGCGTCGGCACAATCGAAGACATTTCAACATAACGGCCGTAGTTTCAATTTTTGCCATTTCACAGATAAGTTGGTAGGAGTGTACATAGTTTTGGCTGTGGCTTTGCTCATGGTTGAAAGAAACTATCTCAATCTGCCTAGCATTTTCCCAACTATGTTGGGGTCGGCTTCCAGTCTAACCGGATGCACCTGAATACCAGTATTTTACATGGAGTAGCTGCCTATCTGACCTCCAAACCAGTTACTAGGTAACACGATATCCTTTGGTAAGACTGCTCACTCTCGAGGCATCTGACGACCCGTAACGACTGTCAAAGATCCACAAATGACAGCCGGGACCAACGGCTTACCGTGCTTTCCGAGGCACGGAGGTGTCTTAGTATGTAAATATGGTCACCCATCCACGGAACAACCGCGGCAAGCATCGCTTAACCTGATCTAAAACCGGATATGAGTAAAAAAAACCTTCATGGTCGTGCACGACCGTCTACATAATGTCATTCAATTCACAACTGACTCAGCTTGTAGCTGCTGCTGGCAACTCTTCTGCTGAGAAATAGCACAATACGCATACATACTCTATGAGCTCTAGGAGCTCATGGGCACAGGTCGATCCATCAGGTTAAGCTACGCTTGCCGGGGTTGGCCCGTGGATGGGTGACCATCTTTACATATCGAGACTCCTCCGTGCCTCGGAAAGCACGTTAAGCCGTTGGTCCCGGCTGTCATTCGTGGATCTTTGACAGTCGTTACGGGTCGTCAAAAGTCCGAAAGTCTGAGAACCAGTCTCACCAATTGGAATCGGATTACCCAGTTACTGGGTTGTGGTCAGATAGGCAGTCGCTCCATGTAAAATACTGGTATTCAGCTGCATCCGGTTAGACTGGAAGCTGACCCCAACATAATTGGGAAAATGCTTGGCAGATGATGACTCTATGAGCTACATGAACTGGTTAAGATATGGAAATTATCCCATTTACTTACCACTCACTTAATTTTCACCAACATACTGATTGAGGTTTTATATAGATACCACGTGGTAATATATAACCTATCAAAACCTCAACATTTAAAAAAATAAAATATCGCTACATTTTTCTTCACATTTTACACGACATCCGACATATGAATTCATACAACCTACCTACACCAAACTTCATCTCCATCAATGAGAAAATCGATCCCAAAACCTCTTACAAACACACTCTCACTATCACTCAGGAAATAACGATTAAACATTTCAATGCTCATGCGCAGTTTTTTGACAGTACATAAATTAGCTCGTCAAAGATCAAAGGTACCCTTGACTGCTGGATTTATTGCCCCTGCTGGCTTTGGGCTGTTTCTGGCAACAGTCCAAGCGGTGGATGTACTGTAGACATTGTGGCTACACGATGATGTCAGAAATTAAAGATGGTATAAATAGGCCTTATATTTATTTATATGGGTGTGTTAATCTGGTCTGGTTTGGCATTAAAACTCATGGTTGTATCGAGTCTGTGGTGTCTTTCTATTGGCTAATAAGTAGTTCTGCGAACAGTAGACCTCGCGAGCACAAACTTTAGAATTTTGATAATTATTTTCAGAATTCTCTGTTTTGTGATGAGAAGGTGGTCTCAGGTGTTTCATCAATCCCTAGCTAGCCGACTCCCCTGGTAAAAAACTAAAAGTGACCAATTTACTGAATTTTGAGGAGCTATTCTGCTCATCACTCCGAAGATCCTCATCAGATCTTCACCAAATTTTTATAAGACCAACTTAAAACCTTACATAAAAAATAAAAAAAACATACCACCAGTCTTACCTTTCAACTAAAAAAAGAACCATTGAAATCGGATCTCATAAGACGGAGATATCCAGTAGCTCTCTTTTTGCCCCTGTTTGGAGGAAGTACTCCTTCAATCAAAAATCCCCGACTACAAAAAAATTATATAAAGTCGTAAAACCTGTTGCCCAAGTCTCGTCCAGATCGGTTATAAAATACGACCTGTAGAGGAGTACCAACAAACTGACAGAGGAAAGTTTGCAAGACTTGAAGCAGAGACGCTTCACTCCCTGCGGTCAATGACTTAATCATTTTAGACATCATTTATTCTCCTGCCCTTATTCCAACTATATTTGGGTTCGTCGCAGCCTGACTTTTTCTTTTATACTGTATCTCTAATACCCGTTATTTCAGTAGACATCCGATTTTTAGCCTTATCATCTTTAACTCAGTCCATTCATCGTTTTTTAACCGACGACAAAAAAGGAGGAGGTTCTCAATTCGACACGTATGTTTTTTTTTTATGTATGACCACGCATAACTTTTTACAAAGTCGTCCGATTTGAAAAAAAATTGTTTTATTCGAGAGGGGTTGGTCCCATATAAAATTGATTAACTTTGCTTGGGTAGTTTTTGAGTTAGCTTCAATAATACGTATTTTTCCCCACTTTTCTATGGATGATGTTCTAGTTTGTTTTGCAGGTAGTGGTATTAGAATTTGTGTGGGGTAGGTACCACAACTAAAAAGTGAAAAATAAAAACTTTTTTACAAAAAAATACAACCGACTTCCAAAAACAACACTACAAAGTGAAAAATAACTTTAATTTCGGAAGTCGGTGGCAAAAAACGAAAATACATGTAACCAGACACCAACTTCTAAAATTAAAGTTATTTTTCCCTTTGTAGTGTTGTTTTTGGAAGTCGGTTGTATTTAAAAAAAAAAAGTTTTTATTGGTCTTCCCTTATTCTTATAGACATCCACATTCATACTATAAACTTTCCTCATATTCATCATGTCTCCTCATCATGCCCATACCATAACAAATCATTTTAATAACTACGCAAATTGAACGTCGAAATAGTTTTATAATACGAGCCAAAAGCTGTTATACAGTGCCCATCGATGACTAAATGCTGCACCTTACGAGTATAATCGATTTGAGCATTTAGTATGCAAAATTATAAGCTTTATGCCAACATATTTGGAGGATCTTTAAAAATATGGCGTAAAACAACATCAAACAAAACCAAAGCTGGTCTCTGAATCATCGCATTTAAATAAGGAAAAAGAAATGCAATAGGTATCATTATTGAGGTGGTTAATAATATGACTCAAACTGCAAATTTCTGATAATCAGCTTTTATTACTATATCAGTTTTCGCCAAAATTGAAGTAATGTCAATTCTTTTAATAGTTCAATATCACTTAAATAAAAATCCAGTTTTTAGTCGTATTTATAAAATAAGGAGTGCTATGATTAATGTAGTAAATATTTTATATTCAGCCATTCAGTGTCGATGGCATTCGATAGCATATCATGTTCATATCAGTATTTTTATGCTCAATGTTTTGAGTCATAGGTCGGTATATGCACTCGAGAGCAATGAATTAGGGTCACATAAAGATACCCACCTATAAGCCTCTGAAATTAAAATGCAAATGCTAATGAAATAAATTGTGTTTATTAGACAATTAAATGTTCTAAATGTTACCTCAAGATATGAACTATGACTACATTTACATATTTTCTGAAATTGATATTATCGTCGAAAGAGACTGACTGGATCCTGCGACACAGGGTATCCTAGTGCCGGATCCAGTGTCATACCACTCTAGTGTAAACAAGTACAGGTTATCAATAAACTTTTTTACTTTTTTTACTTTACTTTTACTGTTTCCAATCCCTTAAATCTCTTAAAAAGGGGTAGGTACACAAGCATTATAAAATATTATTTTAAGATTTTCAATTTTTTTTTTCGATTTTTTAAAACTGCTGAACCGCTTATTTCTTTATTTCCTACCAAAAGCATAAATTTTAATTCTCATGTCCCTAACTTAAGAAATGCTGGGTTTCCCATAGAAACTTTTATCCCATATATCAGCCGCTGTAGCATTATTTTTGAGAAAGTAATTTTTGAAAAGTAGCCTTCTCCAGGATGCCATATAAACATTCTTAGTTTCCGACACTTTCAGGTAACTTTATGTGACCCTAATTCATTGCTCTCGGGTGTATATTATATATATCGGCGCGGTTATTCTAGTTAAATGTGACTTGTTGCTTTTTGTAACTTTATCTCGGCTTAGTTTTGGAGGATTTGGTAAAGCGGCTATGTTGTTTCTTTTGAAATAATTTTCTATTGTAACGATGATTATTGATTTATATTTTTTTAGGAACTGATTCAGTAACAATAAAATCCTTGAAGAACGAAGTGGTTAGCAGCCTCTAAGATAACCTTATTCAGCTGTACTGCACCTTACTGATCTCTTATGTTCAGGTGTGAGATGGGTCAACTTTCCACTGCAGGTATTTTTACCAAACGGAATTTGTCTACCCTTTTTCCGGACGGATTTATAGTGTACCCCATAAATCTGTCCGGAAAAAGGGATAAAGGGAAAACAGGAAAAAGCCGAGATAGATGTTGTAGTAATCTACTGTAATACCTAAAAACATTCAAATTCAAGTCGCAATCTCATGCCAGCGACAATCAAATGTCAAAAATGTAGGTAAACGCTATACAATTTTTGACAGATTGAGACTGAGATGACATTGCGAACGTTATTAAAAACACGGGAATTGTCCCTTTGTTTTGTTCTAGAATACCGGTCTGTTTTCACCCCATGCACTTAGTGCATGATTTACCACACGATAATATTTACCGTTTTCGACATTGAAATGAGAAAACCCACTCGAGTTTTTATCACAATTTATCGCTTTATATTGTAACAATAGTCTGGTCACCAGATGACAAGATAAGCCTTTCATTGCAATATGAAAAACCAGCCAAGGGCGTGTCGGATCACGCACATTGAAGGGTTCCGTAGTTGAAAAGAATTTATCTCATAAATAAACTTATCATGGTAGTTGAAAAACATGTTCTCCCATGCATTGACATGCATCACGTTAAATTCTTCAACAGCTAATTTAAGTTTGTAATCCCAAAAAAAGATTTTTATATGTGATAAAATTACAAATTAACGATTTTCGGACTTTTTCCTCTACTTGTGTTGTGAGACCTTGCTTCTTGCTAAATTCCATGATTCTAAGTCAACGGTAAGTACCCTATAGGTTTTGATTTACTTAGGAGTAGCAAGATATGTCGCCGAAATGTCGGTATTTTTTTATTACGTTGACGTAGAAGCTTGTTTTTTTAAGGCTCCAAGGGACCATAGACCTACGTATTTGATATTAATTTCAACTTGATACCTCCACGCGTACCTGAGAAAAAGGGTCTTGACAGACTGACAGACAGACAGAGGGACAACGAAATGATCCTATAAGGGTTCCGTTTTTTCCTTTTAGGGTACGGAACCCTAAAAATAATACGCTGAAAATCTGGTTTTCCCAAAGGACGTGGAGGTCAGACGGTATATTGTCAAAATTTCCCATTATACCTATGGAAGGTAACATTTGTGAATTAACACTTACCGTTTCCTGAATATATTCAGGAAACGGTAAGTGTGTTGGAAACTACGTCCTTTGTAAGTAGGTAAGCAAAAAATCCCTTTTTTCCGTATTATAAATCGTTTCCGTATTTTTTTGATCGTTCAAGAAAAAAGTGTGAACCCCAGTGTTTTTCCGTCAACCATTGACAAAATTATCCGTGTGCCAAAAAAAAGAGCTAGTAATCTAGATTTTGTTCTTGTTTACGTTTTGTTTTAAATCTTAGCTCTGCAGTCAGTGTCCTACCTTGAAGTTTGTCCTCATTATTTGTTAAAACAATAAAAAGTAAGTTGAAAAACTAAAATCCCGACTACTGAAAAATCACGCTCGCCGCGGTCGGTCTGTAACCAATTAAATTAATATTATTTACCTCCACTTTTACTTATTTTTAAAAATTTAAACATATTTATTTACTTAAACATATACATATTTGTTACCAAACATGTCATTATTATCTCAATTTAATTTTTTTCGTGGTCAGAAAACGTGTAAAGTCACCATATTGAGTTTAGGGAGAATTTATATAGCCTATGTCACCCGGACCATTATTACGAATCTATTGATACCTCATTCATTAAAATCGGTTCAGTAATTTAGGCGCTACGTTGGAACACTCGTAAATACATACTTATATACATACATACATACTTACATACATAGACCGCTAAAATCATAACCCTTATGCTTTGCCGTAGTCGGGTAAAAATAGGTAAGTAATTGGCAGTTCCGAAATTACACATTTTCAAAATTCAAGATGGCTGACGACATAATTTCTGTACCCGATGTCGTTTCGCACTTTGAAGGATGCTGATTGAGCATCTGACGGTGCTAAAATACTCGTATACTCGTATATGTTGTTAAGTGTATGTACTTCATTAATGCTTTGATGTGTTAAAAGGTTAGTGAAGATTAAAGAAACGATGTTTTTATGGATCTGACTGAAAGATTGATTTGTGCATCAATGTTATTATCGCGTAATGTTTCTGGTATCATTGCTAAAATTAGGTATTTATTTTTAATTTTGTTAGAAGTGGCAAGAGAGATGTTTGACATTTATCTTGTCTTATCATCCTTTCCATCATTCACCATCAACTGCAGAGCAAGGTTCCCTTACATTTCACTATATTTATTCCATATATAAACTTGACCTATCGGTCCACATATTTCGGAAATATCCGGTACTTAGTATATAGTGTGTAAAACCGTTACGGTATATCACTGATTTAGTCTGTGAGGTATACAATACATGCAGGGCAAAGGCCTCTTCTCATACAGAGAAGGCACGAGCACTGATCACCACGCTTGCTCAAGACGGGTTGGCGATTTCAGACTTATATTAACTACAAGTCTTGGTTTCCTCACGATGTTTTCCTTCATCGATGTCAGTAACGTACAAGATAAACTCAGAAAGTACATTTATGAATTGAAAAAGTCATATGGTAACTGCCCGGATTTGAAGCCACAACCTCGTGCATGAAAGGCGAGGCCTTAACCGCTGGTCTTAATAACAAAAAAATACAACCGACTTCCAAAAACAACACTACAAAGTGAAAAATAACTTTAATTTCGGAAGTCGGTGGCAAAAAACGAAAATACATTTAACTAGACACCGACTTCCGAAATTAAAGTTATTTTTCACTTTGTAGTGTTGTTTTTGGAAGTCGGTTTTATTTTTTTGTAAAAAAGTTTTTATTTTTCACTTTTTAGTTGTGTACCACCCCACACAAATTCTAATACCACTATCTGCAAAACAAACATCATCCATATAAAAGTGGGGAAAAAATACCTATTATTGAAGCTAACTCAAAAACTATAAAAGCAAAGTTAATCAATTTTATATGGGACCAACTGTGATGTATACCCTCTCGAATAAAACAAAAAAAAAAAAATCCAAATCGGTCCAGCCATCTTCGGGTAATCGGGGAACATACATAAAAACAAAATAATACAAAAAAAAAATAAAGGTACCGACGAATTGAGAACCTCCTCCTTTTTGAAGTCGGTTAAAAATAGGGTACAATAGGTGAACGGCGTAGAAGCTTATGGCATACCTATACTAGAACAGTAAAAACAGAAATTTTTTTAAAAAATAATAAATCGTTAAAAATATCTTTTTTTAGATTTTTTTTTTGTACGTGGTGTAAAAGCTACCAAGTTCGAAGGTAACTAGTATAAACGATTAGTTTGTGAATAACAATTTTGTCAGTTAATTAGTGCGTCAGTTGTTGCAATAGGCCGGAAACGACCAATGAAAAAGATTAAGGGTACTTGGCTGACGTATGACATTTAGCAAAAAATTTCAGCTATTAGGTAAGTCTTAAAAGTTTTTTTATTTTTTTTTATTAGCCTACATTGTGTCCCACTGCTGGGCAAAGGCCTCCCCTTTTTCCTTCCAAACCTGTCTTGTGCGATCTCTGACCATGTTGGCCCTACAAACCTTATCAGATGGTCACACCATCTTCGCCGTGGCCTGCCTCGACGGCGATGTCCTCCCTCAGGCGTCCAGTGAGTGACGATCTTTGCCCATAATATCTCCGGGTGCATTCGTGCGTCGTGTCTGGCCCACTCCCACTTCAGCCTGCATCTGCTAGTTGAGTTATGGAGCGCAGGGTGGTGTTTCTAACTCGGTCTGTAACTCTGTGCGCTTGACGCCTATTATGCTGCGCTCCATTGCCCGTTGTTATAAGTCTTAAGTTATCTCATTATATTCAGAGTCAATATCTACTCCTAGCTCTGCAATTTTTAAATCAGATTAGAAACAGTATCTTACACATTTTGTTTCACACGTGGACTTTTATTTGACTAGATCTTATCAACCATTGTTATATCATGCATCCAGTTTATATTTAATTCTTGTTCAATACTTAATCATAAGTTTATCTAAATCGTGCTCAGATACTTGTAGATTACATATCAGTTGTCTTTGCTAAATCTAATCCAACTCAATCCATTGGCTTTTTGCAAAAGATATATACCGCATAAAGATGATATAAAATATATATAGTTACAGCTCACCTTTATAAGACTCTATCCCTGAAGTAAACTAACCTTTGCCTAACCTTCCTCTTAACCTTTAACTAGAAACTTTTAAAGTAAAAGCTATAAAGTAGCTATATTACCTTCAAGATTGACATCTCGAACAAGTGAAGAAGGCAGTTATATACTCCGGGGTCTTAAAATACCCAGCGCGCGAGACGGCGCGGCGTCCGCGTGACCTTTCGATGTATATTTTTTTAGATTTTTCAGTGACACTGTGACGCAAATCAACATTTATTCCTGAACTAATATATTAGCTGTCTATTCTAAAATCGTAACGAGGACGGTGGGTGACAATCATCGAGTTTGTCAAACGAAATTAGGTATAGGCTGTCTAATAAATGTCACTTCTTTAAAAAAATCTCGAAATTGTTGTTTTTTCGACAATTTTCGGCTGGGATACTTTATTACATAATCTTACAAGACTGGATTCAATTTGTTATGAGTGTACATTGTCTAAGATGCAATGTAGGTAGTAGCTATATGCACGTAAGGAGCGGTATTATTAGGCTTGTCTAGCTTCTAACCAGTCGATCGACCACCTCTTAAAATGCACTAAGCGATCAAGAACATATGGGATTTATTTTACAATATTGGTTAACATATAAATTACATTTTTAAATGTTAAAATATAAAAAGTATAATAACATTTAAAAATATAAAAAAAATAGTAGCCCACTGGTATCGGGAACAGTGTCCAAGCTACCGGTGGTCAGGGCTGCTGAGAGAGAAACCTCCTAACGGTACGCGCCGTGTCCAGAAGTACCGCTTTTTGGATCAAGCCCTTGATCCAGCTGCCTAACGAGAGCCTCCTCAGGTGTTGATCGAGGCTCTTGGCTATTATGCCATTGGCCGTCACGACTATCGGCACAACGTTTGCTGTATTTATTATTATTTATTTAACTAATATCTTTGCTGCATCAGTACCTAATGATGTATCATCATTTAAACATTGATATTGTAATGATTGTTCTATCTCACCAGGCTTTAGTTCAATGAACCAACTCAGCCTATCGTAGTCCACTGCTGGATAGCCTCTCCCAGGCTGCGCCACAACAAATTGTCCTCCGCCTTCCGCAAACCTAACCCAACCAGTCCATCTAGCTGGGGGGAGTCCCACACTACGCTTGCCGATACGCGTTCACCAATCTACTCTAGGATTCGTCTGCTCCACCGGTCATCGGTCTTCAGTTTAGCGTTGCTAGCCAAATGTTCATTTCCCTACTACTTATTATTTTAAGTAGAGCTTTTATTTTTAGCCACTCGTACAAACTATAAATTCTGTTTTTACGAGTGTTCGCTAAATTACTTTGTTTACGGCGGTTTACGCGAAGTTGTTGCTAATTCTAAATGAGTTTTGTTAATTTTAAAGTTCAAGGTCTGTTGCGGGCTTTAGTCTCATGTAGAATTGGTATGAAACCAACAAAGAAGATTTATCCTTGGTAGTCCGGTAGGTCGGTCGGTTAGCCCAAAAAATAGGGGTAAGATAAGGGGGGGGGGGGGGGGGGGGGTAATTCGCATGAAGCTGAATCTTGGTTTGATTGTTTATATCTTTAATAAAATATAAAAAGAGAAGTCATGACTGACTGACTCATTAACGCCCAGCCCAAACCCTTGAACCTAGGAAGCTGAAATTTTGCACAGAGGATCTCTTTACAATGTAGATAAGGAAGGATTTCCCGGTAGTACGTTCCCGTGGGATATTTTCCGTACATCTATGCGGGTTAAGCTGCGCGGGAAGTGCTGGTCATCAATGTAAAATAAATAAATTATATTTTTTTTTGTTTTTCTAAACTACCCTCTAAAGGGGAATTGGGGGTGTCAAAGTTTGTATGGAAAAATTTTAACGCACAATCCGATTTACTCAAAACTCAGTAGGACTTATACTTAAAACCAAACGTAATTCTTTATTTTTGGTTATAAAATGTAGTACAGTTTTGTTAATCTGGTTCTATGTTTCCGTTGGGATCTCTTACCAGGGGCAAACTGCTGACAGTGCCAGATTGCCAACATAATCTTTCGGTGGTGGTCTTTATATTTTTGACATAAACAACATGTACGACTAGGTAGGTAGTACTGTATGTGCTAAATTATGTTTACTTTACACTGCTTATCCTGCACGTATGGCCTCGATCCTTATCAACAAACAAGAGATACGGTAGCACGGAGCACGGGCGGGTAGAGGTACGGTAGCGGTAGCGGTACGGTGTTTGTAGAAAACCACTCGGGTGCACTGAAACCATAATATTTGTTTTACATTGCTTCTGTTGATAAATCCTTGTCGTTCCCGGTAATATATTGCCCTCATTTCGACCCGTTGATGTGAAAGGCATGAAAATAATAGGCCGAGGCTTCCTCCGATCTGCCAAAATGAAATTACCAACCCGACTTTCATGTAAAGTTAGGGAGATTAATTTTTAATTAAAACACCCTTCGTTAATTTGCCATGTTTTACCCAATTCATACGGTTGACAAAGAATTACAGTTGTGATTTGAATATACAGGGTCAAATTAAATTAGCTAGCGAAACTCCGCAGACGTAATGGGTACCGATATGATGACGATGAGTAATTTATGCCGCCTACTCAACTGCCTTTCTTCGGTAATGTTCGTCGAGTCGTTGAGCTGCACGATTACTGACAAATGCGTGCACTGACTGGACGGTCCACTCAATCTGTGTGGTTGTTTCCTCAAAAGACCAATTCAGACATCAATCTACATGGTCTTCACATGATCTGTTCAAGATTATGTCTGGACTTCAAAAGATACTGTGACCTCTCTGAGTTTTATCGGCCTTTCTTCTCAGAGTAGTCAGATAGGGAACGCCGACGTCATCTAGTTTTAAAAAAATATGATTGACGTGTAAAAGTTTTTGTACAAACCTACCATAGAAATAAAATCTTTTATCATTTATCATTTGATATCTATAGAATATCTATAAAAAAGAAAACAAATGATAATGTTCATTTGAGGCCTCAAGCGACGGTAGTCTAAAAATCAGGTTTTTGTTGTGTAAACTTCACAGACGTGATGGGTTTCGATATCTCAACACGTTAAAACATATTTTATACATCAAGTAACAACACTACCAGCGGTCATTGACCCCAAAAGAAAACATTAAATCTTTTTCATGTTGTCGTGTTTAGATACCGATTACCATCACGTCTGCGGAATTTTGCTTGCTAATTTAATTTGACCCTGTATATACGGACAATTTCTGCTGTTAAGCAAACTTGCTTAGCAATTAATTTCCCTGAAAATTAAGGGCAATTTTTTCAATCGTCAGATAACTTTTATTTATGGAATTAATATGGCGGTTTGGTAGCTTATAAGCTGCCAAACCGCCATATTTTTATTTTTTTTTAATTTAACGTGTCGTTTTGCATCCTCGTCAAATTTTAGGAACTAATACAGAACATCAAACCGAACAGCTTTCTCCATGGAACCAACATAGTAATCGCGAAAAAATTTTCAACTGTCCCATAGAAAACTTCAACACTTACTCGACGCAAATATATGGGACGGCTGATTATTTTTTCGCGATTACGATGAATACCACCTTACCCTTAAATTTGACGAGGATGCAAAACGACACGTTGTATACAGGATGTTATAGAAATTGCGTGCCATAACTTAGGGGTAGGTTCAGTATAGACAAAGGGACCCAGGAAAAAAAAATCAAAATACAAACATAAAAAAAATATTACAAGATCAACCTAATTTAGTACCACTAGCTTAAATAGCAATCGTTTAGAATTATTTTATTTGTTTAAATGCTTTGATTACTTACCTACTATCGAACGCGTTGTTCCATCGTTTAGATTTTTTGTTAGATAGTAGGTAAGTAATTAAAGCTTATACAGGGTTAGTTTTCAATGACCAGCTAAATTTTCACAGGGCGTTCTACCCGTGAATATGAACAACTTTTACTATGGGACCAACTTTAAAATCACGAAAAAAAAACAGCTGTTTCGTACAAAAAGTTCAATAACTACTCGACCAAAATGTATGAAACAGCTGATTTTTTTTTCTTGATTTCAAAGTTGGTCCCATAGTGAAAGTTGTTCATAATCATGGGTAGAACAGCCTGTGAAAATTTGGCTGGTCATTGAAAACTAGCCCTGTATATAAACAAAAAAAAAAATTATAATTCTAAACGATTGCTATTTTAAGTTAGTATAGGTACTAAATTTAGTTGATCTTGTAATATTTTTTTTATGTTTTTATTTTTTTTTTCCTGGGTTCCTTTATCGATACTGATCCCCTAAGCTATGGCACGCAATTTCATTAACATCATGTATAGAAAATTTAACAAACCGTCATATTTATTCTTCAGTTATCCGTCTATTGAAAAATCAGCCCTAAGACAAATATTTTCTACGCCTCTTGTTTGTAAGTTTATTTGTATTGATTGCTTACCATCAAGAGTAATAAAATAAAGCTGTTGATTATGATAAGCCGTCGCAATTAGGTATGTCCAATGTCCAAAAAAACAAAAATATTGCTAGTCATATTAGTAAAAAGTTCTGACTCAACAAAATAACTATGTAAATTTTCCTTAAACCAGGAAAGTCACGAAGTGTGTTGGTCAAAATTAAAAAGGGGTCAAGTACGAGCTGCATTAAGTCTCTTGAGTCTGAACACGCAATTTAGTTGTGTAAACAAAACAGTTTTGAGTCAAAATATTGTGGTTTTCCTGTAATGTGCCTTGAACCTGATCTTAATTTACTGAAGATTTTCCCGCTTCTTGAGCAACTTTCTCAAGAATTCGCTGTAAGCTGACAAGGTTCCCTTTTATTATATTTGTGTCAACGCTTTTACTGACTGAGAAGTCACATTACATAAATAATCGAAATTAACTTCGTTGGCCCAATTTAATACGACTTTCATTCGTTCAACAGACCACTTAAGTACTCTTATTTTGCGGTCCTACTCCTACATATAGGTATCTACCGCATTAAAATTTATTGTATGTACGAGCAATAAATTATCATTTTTCTTTGCGTTATGACATTATTTGAACTTATCAAAAATAGTCATCTCAAATCGGGAAGCCTAATCATCTAATCTAATCGGATATTTGGCGAGACTTCTAAACCAAATTGAGTTTGGACGAGTTGACCTCCACAACCCAGTTACTGGGTAAACCCCTTGGTATTGTCAGACTTTCGGGCTTCTGACGACCGTAACGACTGTCAAAGATCCACGAATGACAGCCGGGACCAACGGATTAATGTGATTTTCGAGGCACGAAGGAGTCTTTGTATGTAAAGATGGTCCGATGGAACTCATCCACGGACCAACCGTGGCAACGTTCGACCCGTGCGGCTGTTATTAATTAGCCACAAGCCCCCTCAAACTCTTATGAGTAACATCTAAAAATTGACACGAATCCAACGCCACTACAAATTACAAGATTATCTTCAGGAAGAGTTTCTAAAAACATCAATTTCTTGGCAAGAGCTAACGGGTGATTTGTAAACATAGGATAGGTGGTGATGGCAAATGTTTTGTAACATCACTTCACGCCCGTAGTCCCCGAAGATAAGCAGAAGTGTACATTACACTACACTCATTGGTTATTTAGGGAGACAAACTGACATTTTATAGCTATAACGAGGATGGAATATACAAAAAACTCGGGAGGTGTCGTGGGACAGCCGCTTGGAATGAAGTTCCTTTTGCTGTAGGTACTCGTATATTATGTATTAATACAGAACCATCTAGTATGGTCTGAAATTTAAAGATGCAATAGAACAAAAGCACCAAACATTCCTTCTAGATTTTATTGCTATGAGTTCTAAGACGTCATTATATTTTACTAAGTTCGATTTACGGAGTCATTCAAATTGAAGTTCGAGTTATAGAGTGTAAAAAGTTTTAATTAATTCGAGATATGGAAATTTATCCAAAATGTATAAGATTGCTACCAAAAACTTTATATGTCAATCCTGTTCAAAGTCGTAGAAATATGAAACGCTTTAAAGTGATTGTCATTTGTGTTTGTGTGTGTATTTGTGCCTCAAACTGTCATCATCTGCCTGCCTTTTCCCAACTATTTTGGGGTCAGCTTCCAGTTTAATCGGATGCAGCTGAATACCAGTATTTTACATGAAGCGACTGCCTATCTGACCTCCACAACCCAGTTACTGGGTAATACGATACCCCTTGGTAAGACTGATTGTCAGACTTTTGGGCTTCTGACGACCCGTAACGACTGTCAAAGATCCAAGAATGACAGCCGAGACCAATCGCTTAACGTGCTTTTCAGTCAATGACCTAAGACGGTGCCCTCTTCCCGGGTGTCACCATTGTTTGGATCGCCCGGAGGACACGGTGGAGCATACATTGGAGGTCTGCCCTGCTTGGGCGGAGCACCGCCGTGTTCTCACGGAGGCGATCGGCGGCGGCGATCTCTCGCGTCCAAACCTGGTCCAGGCCATGGTGCGGAGCGAGAGTGCATGGGAGGCCGTCACCTCCTTCTGCGAAGCAGTAATTCTCGCGAAGGAGGAGGCGGAACGCGTGAGAGAGAGGCAACAGCCGCGCCCTCGTGCCCCTAGCCGCCGCAGGAGATGCCCTGGGCGGCAGGAATCAATCGCCGATTCCCGGTCACCGTTGGCGCGGGCTTGCGGACGACGAGTAACGGGCAGCTCGCCGTCCGGTAAGGACCAGGCCCGGGTCGACGGCGCGTTGTGTTCCACGCGCGCCTCAAAGAGATGTCAGCAGCGACGGGGTCCAATAGGGCCGATGCCGCCGGAGTCGCGGGTAGTTCGAAAGAGATACCGTGGCCCTGGCTCGGGCAACTGAAGGAACATGGGTGGGTTTTAGTCAGTCAAAGTCTGACACGCCCTCGCTCCGCCCAGAGCGGGAGAAGTGATTTGATGATTTCCCATCCACAAAAAAAAAAAAGACGGTGCCCTCTTCTCTTTAACCATTCTTCTTCTTCGTGTCACTACTCATATTTTGTTGGTCCAAAACTTCGCCACATCCACGGCGTCGTCGGTGGCATCGCAGAGGACTTTGTCTTCATATTTTTGGAGACAGAGGATAAGATGAAGCATGAATATGATGATTGAGGGCACGAGGTGGAACTAGTTTGCTACCCCGCTGCCATTCCGTCGAGGTAAACCCACTTTACGAGGTTCGAGTGACATCTTCTCACTTGAACCATTGATATTGAATATAAAGTCAATGAGGAATCTAGACTCAGTGTGCCTTTCACACCAGGTTCCCTAGTAAACAAAGGAATATTTTAGAGTCATACTTATCGTGTTACTGTTTCTCAGTGAACTTGTTTTCTTAGAATTATGGGTAATAAATGTTTAAAAACAAAGCTGCGCGTCCGGGACCAAGTAGGTATTTACAATGATTAAACTAGGTTATCGCTTACTGAGGTGATTTTTGTAAACATTTTGCTGGTTTATGAAAGTACTTATAATATTTATCTACTGCTGGATGTGGGCCAAGTAAGGAGTCAAGTCTTGAAAGGAGGTTTTGCCAATCTGAGGCTATGACCAACGAGAACTTATACAGGAAAAGAAGGGGCTCATCGACATATTTCGTAAAATATAACTATAGTCTGTTTTTTTTCAACATCACGTAATCAACATCAAGTCCGTTTCACACAAACTAAACGCTGTAGATGTACATTCAGTTGAGTCATGAACTACCTGCGCGTCGCACGTGTTTTAGTGAGTGAACCAGACGATATTGTTTGTGCGTGAGTCATGGCGGACATGTTCTCCTGTACAGTAAATTTTAGAAGTATTCAATAAGAACGGGCCTTAACAATTTCAAAACAAAACAAAGGCGTTGGCCCCACCCCGACCAATGACCCATCTCACTCTGTCAATATCGGAAATGTACGAGAGACATAACTCAGTACTCGTTTGGTAAAAAAGACAGACTATAGCTATGCGATTCGATTCGTTCTAAGTGGGCCTCTCACTTAGATCATCCAGAACTACATAAAAAGAGCCTGTGCCCTTTATATGCGTATACTTCGCGTATCGTGTTGTGTCACGTAGTGTATGATAGGAAAATTTTAATTTTTTAAGAGTAGGGTGAGAAAGAAACGATGGATGGACTGTGTTAAAGATGATATGGCTAGATGGGTTGACTACCGAGATGACGACTAATAGAGAAGTATGGAAGACGAAGACATGTTGCGCCGACTCCAAATAATTTGCGATAAATATGATGAATGATGATGATTAATTTTTGCCTGTGCATTTTAATGTGGTTTCCATATATTCGAAAGGTTTTCAGTGATATAAAGATGGGCCACAGCAAAAACAAATGCAAACGCTGCTGCTTGTACAAAAAACTTACTAGGGATGGAGCATAAAAGACAGGTTCTATATTTGAAAAAAAAAAATATTTCAGACCTCTGTTTAGCAAAAGGAACTTTAAAAAAGTTCTAATCCAGTATTTGAATTTTGAATTTAGAAAATTCTATAACTTATGATCTTTCATCGACACTCCAATTGTATGGCATTTTTCCAACCGCGCCGTAGGACAGACTTCCTCGTATTTGGTAGACTGTTAACCATAAAGCACGTGCTACAGACAGATGAATCATTCCGTCTGATTAATAGCCTATTTAATTGGACAAACTACGTTATTTTTTGTCCAATGTGGGCGTGGCTTGATAAAAAAATATCACGCGATGTTAGTAAAATTGTATAAATTATAGTGATGATAGAAGTGCCAGTTTGTCTGGGAGAATGTTTAAAATATTGGTCATAATGGTATTTTTTCTGGCGCGTATCCCGAGCGTGAAGTCAATTTTAAAGTTCAAGGGTTTCATTTTCCAGAAAGTAGGTTGTGAAGTTTTATGCCAGGGTTTTTAAATAATGGAATATCTTGGCGATAGGTTTGTCCGTTTTCACATAAATTTCTGGGCCGACTAGTTTTAGGTACCCTTTGGAAATTAGTTAATAATATTAGGTCTTTACCTATGAAATTGCCGTTCTGCAGTACTGGCCATTTCAAATCAAAATAATTTTTGTTTGGCTAAGAATTCTAATTTCAAATTAATTTTATTTTAAAAACATGGATTTTTTTTTTCAAAAGTAGTCATTTGTTTATTGATTAGTGTTACATTTTCATCGCATTTCAATCTTTTTCGTCATCATGGATACGTAAAAGATTCGAGTAATTATGGAATATGAGTACCGTCGTGGCAGCAACGCGGCACAAGCGGCACGCAACATCAACGACGTTTACGGAGCTAACACTACAAACCAACGCACCACTTGTTATTGGTTTGCTCGCTTCCGTTCTGGAAATTTCGACCTGAAAAATGAACCTCGCGGTCGTCCGAAGACTTTGGTCGACAATGTTGAATTAAAGCGATTGTGGAAGCTGATGATACACAATCTACGGCTGAATTAGCAGCAGCTTTCGACGTTAGCGTCAAAACAATATTGGTCCATTTGCGTCAAATTGGCAAGGTAAAAAAGCTTGACAAATGGGTGCCCCACGAACTCAATGATCGCCAGCGCGAAGTACGCGTCGAGACGTGCCTTACACTGCTGAACAGACACATAAATGAAGGAATTTTGAACCGCATTGTTACCTGCGATGAAAAATGGATTCTGTTTGATAACCGCAAGCGCTCAGCAAGTTGGTTGGATCCTGGTTCAGCACCTAAACAATGCCCTAAACGAAAACTTACCCCTAGAAAAGTGATGGTCACTGTTTGGTGGTCTAGCGCCGGTGTGATTCATCACAGCTTCTTACCAAACGGGGTGAGCATTACTTCAGATGTGTACTGTGAAGAACTGAACACAATGATGGAGAAGCTGGCACATCTCCTACCAGCATTGGTCAATCGCTCGTCTCCGCTGCTCCTGCACGACAACGTGCGACCTCATACTGCACAGCAGACGGTCTCCAAGTTGCAAGAACTGGGGTTGGAAGCTCTCCGTCATCCGCCCTACTCACCAGACCTTGCGCCTACAGACTACTACTTTTTCCAGAATTTGGATAACTTCTTGGCGGGAAAAAAATTCAATACCCGAGAGGCAGTACAAAATGCCTTTGAAGAATTTGTTGCCTCCCGTCCAGCTGATTTCTTTAAGAAGGGCATCAATAAACTGCCACTGCGTTGGCAAAGATGCATTGATTGCATGGGTGATTACTTCGATTAATACAAATAAAAAATGCATGAAAAAAATTCGTTTAAATTTTTTCATACAAAACGGCAATTTCATAGGTAAAGACCTATTATTACCTAAGTAGGCTGCGTGTACGGAAATGCTAAATTACGTGTTACCTTCGAATATCTGGGTCTACTCAAAGTGGGTTCAACCTTTCTATGAACTATAGTTCCGAAGAGCCAGTTTGGTTCGGTTGGTTCTTAAAGAGAAGTGCCCAAACTAAACTTAGTCTCCTATAGTTTCGTGCCCCAGCCCGACATCAGCGACAGCCTATCACACCACTGTGCCCACTCTTGCGCATAAACTCACCGATTTCACGCCTGTGTAAGAGTCTAAACTGTCGCAGTGATCTTAATGATATAAATCATGACAGTATAGGTTTTTTTTTTTTTAATAATAATTATTGAGCACTATACTCACAACCAATGACCTCGCTAGTGAACGTTAATTTTAAAATAATAAACAGGGACTAGAAAAAAAAGAAGGACTCCGCGCCGCGCGTATCGAAAGTGAAGCACCTTACCGATCTATGTGTGCGTGATTTGACGAAGACGCCGTCATGTCACGTAATGGCGGCCGCCTGGCCGGTCGGCATACTATGATGTACAGTCCTACCAACTTATCTGTGAACTGAAAGAGGACGGCACCGTCGATTCAGTGTTGCTAATTAATATAAGGTGTCCAAAATGGAGCAAGTTTTCAAGAAGGAAATTTCACATTAGACATAATCGTTTAATAAGAATTACAGTTTTTACAAATTAAAAAAAATTATACCTTTAAAAATAATAAAATAACATGACGGCCGTAGTTACAATTTTCGCTATTTCACAGTTAAGTTGGTAGGAGTGTAAATGTGTGCGTAAGGCGCATGTTTGTACAAACGGTCCCGGCATACTTACTGTGCTTCACTTTCGATATGCGTGGCGCGGAGTCCTTTTTTTTTTCTAGTCCGTGTTAGTAGAATTAATAGGTAGATGATGACATTTTTATTAAACAATTGTTGACTAACCTAAATAATTAAATAAAAAAATGCCGGATAAGTGCTCAGACTTTATAATACTTATAAATTCTACTTCAGTTTCTTAACAATTAATTAACATACATATTATTATATAAATCACGCCTTTTTCCATTGGGAGTAAGCAGAAACTACAAAACGCCACCTGCTACGACCCTTCTATTGCTACTCCTTCTGCAACACAAACAACAATTAAACATCTTAGTGGAAAATTAGGATGTAGTTATGTGTCTACACAGCTATGTACAGACAACAGCTGGCACATCAAATATACCAAACTGTCTTTCTCCAAATGATTTTAAACCTTAAAATGTTGACAGTTAAGTTCAAAATCGAATGAGAAAATTTGACAGTCTATGGCTCTACCACCTCGTCTTGTAGATACCTACCAGTTTGGCCAGTTTTCACTTTTAATATTCACTAGCTTTTGCCCGCGGCTTCGCTCGCGTTAATTTAGAATTTGACAATTAATTCGGGTTGTACTCTGCTTGTAATTATATAATTCAATCATGATTCGAAAGTTACGTGGCGCCATTTATTATCATAAGAACGTTATTGTTATTTTCCGCGGGAACAGTACTTTTTTTGGAATGAAAGGTACCCTATGTCCGTTTCTGTACACCTGACAAATGCATGATATCAGAATGATCGGTTCAGTGGTTTAGGCTGAAAACATAACAAACAAACATACTTTCGCATTTATAATATTAGTTAAAATATTGGCTACTAGTTAACTGAAGCTAAACTAGTTAATAATAGGTTGTGCTTCTAGGCTAGCAGATAAGAGGGTTACAGCTGCTATAAATAATAATGCGTTTTACAATGTACCAATAACTATTATTATTCATAGACATAATTATAGATTATGAAGCTTGAACTTAATATAGCAAGATATAAAAATTCCAAAGTGTCTTTGATCAAAGTGAAAGGATGTAGAATTACCGGTGACAGTGTCATTACGAAAAAGTTTTCTTGATTTTAGTGACGATGATCAAAGAATTCGGACATCGACCTTTGCAAAGTTGGGCCACAATATCCGCTTTCATACGCAATTTTCCCGAGTTTACAAGTAATAAATCTAATAATTTTCTTTCTTTCTAGTTTACTGTTTTAGTCTCGCTGGTCCAGTGGTCGCAAGATCTACTTCTGAGCATGAGGTCCTGGGTCCAATTCCCGGGTCGGGCAAAGTGTGATTAGTTTTTTAACCGACTTCAAAAAGGAGGAGGTTCTCAATTCGTCGGAATCTTTTTTTTTTTTTTTTTTTATGTATGTTCCCCGATTACTCGAAGATGGCTAGACCGATTTGAATTTTTTTTTGTTTTATTCGAGAGGGTATACATCACAGTTGGTCCCATATAGAATTGATTAACTTTGCTTCGGTAGTTTTTGAGTTAGCTTCAATAATACGTATTTTTTCCCCACTTTTATATGGATGATGTTCTAGTTTGTTTTGCAAATAGTGGTATTAGAATTTGTGTGGGGTAGGTACACAACTAAAAAGTGAAAAATAAAAACTTTTTTACAAAAAAATACAACCGACTTCCAAAAACAACACTACAAAGTGAAAAATAACTTTAATTTCGGAAGTCGGTGGCAAAAAACGAAAATACATTTAACTAGACACCGACTTCCGAAATTAAAGTTATTTTTCACTTTGTAGTGTTATGTTTGGAAGTCGGTTGTATTTTTTTGTAAAAAAGTATTTTTTTTTATCAGGAACTTCTCAGTAGCAGCCCGGAGTCTGCATTTGTGCTCGAATGATGGCGATAGACTCGCCCCCTATTACATGGGACTTGAACATGTTACTAATAGGGACATCTCTGCCCACCGCTTCGGTGAATACAGGTGTGATGTTATGTTATCTCTTTTAGTCAAGAACACAACAACAAATCATCATTACTCCACAACCTCATATATATTTCGTATAGTTTTACGGACACACAGAAGAAAAATAAACAATTCCTCCGCAATCTGTAAATAAGTATTCGCCTCGATGAAGCTGACGCGGGGGAAATAAAGGAAAAATCCTCGCCTGAGTGACGGCGAGCCAATCCTTGTGGCAAAGCTTCGGCTATGCTTGTTTTGGATAGACATGGAGTAGGAGTTAATGGAGCGCTAGTAAGAGGGTTAAACGTCAGCTAGCTTTGACATTTGTTGTGAAATCGTTGAATCATGACCACATATCTCTTATAGTACAGTCAGTAAAAAGTCGATTAACACTTCAGTTTTTTAAATCTTAATTTTTGAACTTGACATTTAATTAAAATCGGAACAGAAGTATAATTAAAATCGAAACAGAAGTATAATTAAAATCGGAACAGAAGTATAATTTAAAGTACTCATATCCACTCACGCGACCATTGCATGAAAGTGAGCCCGAACGAAAACTGGCGGTAATATAAACAATCTATTGTTCTAAATCAAAATTTGTAATCTAGCCTAGTCTATCCACTTTAAGAAACAGTAATTACTTTCATAGCTATTCATAGGAATGTTTTGTGTACAAGCCGTGTATAAGTGGCTAGGCGCCCCGTCGCGCGCCGACAAAAAATCTGAAGGACAATCCTAATGACGTCGCGCGTTGAGCGGGATACGTAGTCAAATATTTTTTTATGAATTTACATGTTGTGTAAAAGTAGCAGTGTTAATCGACTTATGTTGCAGGTATATTACGTTTTACTTAGCTCATAACTTCTGTGAACTGTATTTTTTGGTGTAGTCCTCAATCCTTACTAAATAAATATAAAAAATATATTGCATCCTAAGTAATAACAGCTGCACGGGTCGATTGATCAGGTATACATACCAAGACCCCTCCGTGCCTCGGTAAGCACGCTAAGCCGTTGGTCTCATCTGTAATTCATGGATCGTTGACAGCCGTTACGGGTCCTCAGAAACCCGAAAGTCTGACAACCAGTCTTACCAAGGGGTGTCTTACCCAATAATAAGTTGTGGAGGTTATATAAAATACCCGGTTAGACTGGAATCCAACCCCAACATTGTCGGGAAAAGGTTAGGTAGATGTTGATATTGCACCGCCTAAACCGTGTTTAGGCGATACAAATCATTTATTGCATCAATTTTCTTAAGCAAGGAATATAATTTTTCAAAGGCCACGATGGCGATGTCTGAATGGAGCTCTACTCGCACGATGGTGGTCTGAACTCTTAACTGACTATTATTATTCATGTAACGAAAAACTTTTCATCTTTATCGTTACGTTTTGCATTTAAAGGTTTTTTATACACCTACTTTTTTCGTAGCTAGCACTCCATTTTGATTTATTCCGTGTATCGTAGGTTCGAGAATTATTTGATGAACGTTGTATGTGATTTCTCCCTTTTTTGGGGATGTACATATAAGGATTTATGCTGAATTATTGTGGTTATCAAAATATATTGGGGATGTAGAGTTATGCTGATGTATGGAACAAAATCATTCCATTCTTGAGTAGCAGGTTTTTACTGTTGGTATTATTGGTGCTGTCACCAAACTGGATCATGTAGCTGTTTCAAGTTTATCTTGGTCATCACTGGTATCGGTGAAGGAAAAATCGATCAGAAATCGCCAACCCGTCTTGAGCAAGCGTGGTGATCAATGCTCGTGCCTTCTCTGTGTGAGAAGAGGCCTTTGCCCAGCAGTGGGACAGTAATAGGCTGTTATTATTTAAACAGGGTCAAATTAAATAAAAATAAAAATAAATTAACACTTTTATTATGAAATTAATTATTATATTTGACATTATTGAATTAGTCTGACATTTTAAAAAAACTAAAATATGGCATCGAAAAATTCCTCCGCATCGTTGTCGACTGGTAAAGTACCCAAGAGACTGGCGGCATTGCCACGTTGTAGGCAATGCTAAGCCTCTGGCCAAGGTAAAAGCCAGCTCTTGGGTCACGGGAAGTGTCAACAAGCCGCTTGGAGATTTCGTTGTAAAAAAAAAATAAAAAGTATTTCAAGAGGTCAACGACAATACCAGCGGGTATTGTTGTCCCCTACCTGGAAGTATAAATTGAGAAGTCTGTTTTTTTTTTTGTTTTATCGAGTTTAGATATCGGTACACATCATGTCCATCTTTATACAAAAAAGACAGATTTTTGAAAATGTTATTTTCATCTGATTACACAATAACTGCAGTCTCAAAAAAGAACCATCAAATTAATGAATGAATTAATGAATTAATCTCACTTATCATTCATCACACTGACTCACATTCTGACAATACTACACTCCACAGGTAGTCGTAGAGCTTAATTTTGTTATACCTACCTACTTTTTTATTTTTGTTATTTTTCTTTTGATAATTTAATATTTTTTTGTTTGCTGCATGCATCCTTATTGTATTAATTAAGCATATATAATGAGAGAGCGCCTTGACTTCCATAATACAAGTCCTACTTAGTTTGGAAGTCAAGAGTTCATTTCCATGTACGTTTTTTAATATGCAATAAACATTTTTATTTTTTTAATAATTTTTTTGTTTTATCATGTTCAAGATATGCTTTACGTCTGCAGAGTTTCGCTAGCTAATTTAATTTGATCCTGTTTAAGTACTTACACCTTATTGACGGTTTTTGTTTTTTTCTTTTCAAGTATTCTAGTATTTGTATTTTATTTTATTTGATTTTATTCCCCTTGCTATTTTTAATTGATATCCGTGGGTATGTCCGTGGCATCACACAGGCCCTATCAGAATACCAGCGTTGCGGTATTTATTTTTTAAATATCGCAGCTTTATGCTGAGATGGGAGCCTTTTTGGCCTCGCACAGGTCTCTTTTTTTTTTTATTCTGATTTCTTTTTTTTTGTTTTTTTGCTTTTTAATGTTTATTTTGTTACTTTTATATGCTCTTTTTTAACTGTATTTCCTGTGCGTGTCCCAAATAAAATATTTTTCTTTTTTTCTTTCTTTCTTTCTTTCTACTTACTTTGGTTGACTTACGTTTCCAGGTCACTGAAAAGGCGAATTTTCGCCTTTTTAACCGACGAAAAAAAAAGGAGGAGGTTCTCAATTCGACACATATGTTTTTTTTTTTTATGTATGACCACGCATAACTTTTTACAGAGTCGTCCGATTTGAAATTTTTTTGGTTTATTCAAGAGGGTATACATCAAAATTGGTCCCATATAAAATTGATTAACTTTGCTTGGCTAGTTTTTGAGTTAGCTTCAATAATATTTATTTTTTCCCCACTTTTATATGGATCATGTTCTAATTGGTTTTGCAGGTAGTGGTATTAGAATTTGTGTGGGGTAGGTACTACAACTAAAAAGTGAAAAATAAAAACTTTTTTACAAAAAATACAACCGACTTCCAAAAACAACTACAAAGTAACAAATAACTTTAATTTCGGAAGTCGGTGGCAAAAAAGGAAAATACATTTAACCAGACACCGACTTCCGAAATTAAAGTTATTTTTTACTTTGTAGTGTTGTTTTTGGAAGTCGGTTGTATTTTTTTGTAAAAAAGTTTTTATTTTTTATTCCAAAGCATCATCTAGAATTTTCCACCGCTCGACAAGAAAATCTAAAAACACGATTACACCTCACTGAGACGGCGTGGCACCTACGTTTTCTAATAAATTATATTTTTACGATTTACACGAATTTTCATGATACGGAGAAAATATTAAAGCTATTTATTTGATCGTGACAGTTCGTGTGAAATCGTTTATAAACTATAACGTATTGTCCCAAATCTTATTATTTTCGTCGATCACCGAAATAAATGTTCCGTGAATTAAGATTTAAGCGTTTTTAGGTCATCGCTTCGTGAGATTTCGGGGAAAAGCGATGAGGACACGACGTGACGTAATATTAACGAGAAAAACAGCTTTAGCTGTGTATTTACATCGCTATATATTTAGCGAAACAATCTTTTGTAGAGATTTATGCATATTTTGTGTAATTTTTGTGGCTTTTTAATCTAAATGATCGAGGATTTGTGGAGTTCGCGGTGAAAACTTGTTTCAACTTTTATCTGATTTGTATTTTATTATTCGTTTTGCGAATCTGAAAAATTACTTTTACAGTATTAGCTTGTAATAATTTTCACGTAAGCTTTAATTCCAAACTCTCAGGGAAATCATTATTTTACTTTTTGTGAATGTTGGTTGATCGGTGCTTCTAACTCAGATTTAAACAACATAGAAAAGAAAACCGCGAATCCGAATATGCCTTTGATGCCACGTTTTTTATTTTATTTTTTGTTTTATGTTAGCCTACCCTGTCCCACTGTTGAGCAAAGGCCTCTCCAAATCCTTCCAAGCATCAGTCTTCTTCAGGCCGCGAATCATATTTAGATCGACATACAACCTAATACTGACTTGCAAAATATTTAGAACAACATATAGGTTATCCTAATACCGACTTGCAAATTGCAAAAAACGTAAGAAATCTTCGTTCCAACCGGCTCGGTTGTCCCACGACACCTCCCGACTTTTTGCTTGTATTTCGGTCGATCACCCATAATGACAGCTGCTCATGATCAATCTTCAACGTTTCTGAAGGTCATAGTCATCCGCCAGATGACGCCACTATCACAGGGCATTAAACTCGTTTGTTATCTTCATATTTTTTTATACTGAAATCCGAATTACTAATTCATCGTTTGAACTTGGTGATTAAAATAGTTTGGATTGCTAATGTTTAATTTTTAAATTATATTTCTTTGAAAATATTTGATAATGATACTAAACTGTGTCCAATGGTGACAATATCACTTTTGAAAATAATAAAGCACACACTATAGGTGCAATGACAGATTATGTACCTAAATTTTTATTTTTTTGTGGATGGGAAATCATCAAATGACTTCTCCCGCTCTGGGAGCGGGAGGGCGTGTCAGACTTTTACTGATTAAAACCCACCCGTGTTCCTTCAGTTGCCCGTGCCACGGCCACGGTATCTCTTTCGAACAACCCGCGACTCCGGCGGCATTATGTACAGTCAACAAAAGAGATATCTAGGCAGGGTATACTAACATATTCGTATGTGAATTGCTTCATGTTCAATTTTATATATATTACTTTGGTTTTGCAATACTCCTACATTGTAACACACCAACACGAAATTGTATATTGTCACGAAATTGAGCATGAAGCAATTCACATACAAGTATACCAAGTATACCCTGCCTAGATATCTCTTTTGTTCACTGTACCTACCTAACCTTTTTGTTTATAAATGGTTTACAGGGTCAAATTAAATTAGCTAGCGAAACTCCGCGGACGTGATGGGTACCGATCAACGTATGGAATATCTAAACATGACAAAATAAAAGTTAAAAATATTTGATGATTTTTTTGGGGTCAATGACCGCTGGTAGTGTTGTTACTTGATGTGCGAGTTGATAAAATCTGTTTTAAGGTGTTGAGATATCGAAACCCATCACGTCTCTGAAGTTTACACAACAAAAACCTGATTTTTAAACTGGTATTTTATTTTACTACACTACGAAACATCATCAAATTAATCTATTTTTTGTTTTATCATGGTTAGATCCCCATCACGTCTGTTTCGCTAACTAACTTAATTTGACCCTGTATATTTTTTTGAGCTAGCTAGCTGGTTTTGATTACAATAAGATGTAAATATTTCTTCTCAGTGTAGTCGGATAGGAAACGCCGACCTCATCTGGTTTTTATTAAAAATATGATTGACGTGTAAAAATATTTGTACCTACAAACCTACTTAAAGAAATAAAATAATTTATCAAATGGTTCATCTTTTGAGAATTTGCTGAGATTCATAAGAAAATCAGGAATCCGGTGAATGCGGGATGAACAGAACCGATCGAAGTGGCAGTGCTTGGGGGAAGCCTAAGTCCAGCAGTGGACGTCTTGCGGCTGAAATTGATGATGATAAGAAAATCTTGCTGTGACTTCGTTAGACTGGTAACACTAAACAAACTATTGTCAACATGCTTAAAAAAAAAATGTGTCCCTTGGTTTCATTAACCCATTTGAACGGGTAAAGGTATATAGTCTACACGATGAATGATGATGGAGGATGGAGCAGCTCGCGCCTAAATAGTAACAGCTGCACTAGTCGATCCATCAGGTTAAGCTACGTTTGCCGGGGTTGGTCCGTGGATGTATCTTTACATACCGAGACTCCTGCGTGCCTCGGAAAGCACGTTAAACCGTTGGTCCCGGCTGGAAGTCGTGGATCTTTGACAATCGTTACAGGTCGTCAGAAGCCCGAAAATCTGACAACCAGTCTTACCAAAGGATATCATGTTACCTAGTAACTGGTTTGGAGGTCAGATAGACAGTCGCTCCATGTAAAATACTGGTATTCAGCTGCGTCCGGTTAGACTGGAAGCTGATGATGCCTAACTGTACCTAAGTAAGATTATTTTTAAAGAGGGCTGTCGTATTTTTTCACCTCTCTCGCTCACAAGGGACCAAATTTTTAAGAATAAATGAAAAGATGTTTTTTTGAAAAATGTAATCAATTGGCGAACTAATAAATAATATAAAAACAGGTAATTATTAAAAACACATTTTTATTGTGGTATTTATTTGACTCATCTCAAAAACAGATCATAGTTCTTACAGAGCCGAGTTTAAGCCGATAATTACCTATTAAATTAATATTAGTAATATATTAAATTAATATTATAATTAAACTATTAAATTTACCTATTAAATTAATATTAGTATAGATTACAGATTATAATTAAACTATAAATGTAATACCTAGTAATAATAGAATATAATGATAGGTAATATAATACAATACAATTTAGTAGGTATAAATATTTAATAATGTAATAAAATTACACAACAATATTCTAGTTTTAAGTTATCTTGCTGCGCCCCAACGGTGTTATGTACTCATTAGTTTTAAGCAAAGCCTGTAACTGTGTGTACATTGTGCAATAAATAAATAAATATTATTCATTAGTTCTCCATTTGAAAAAAAAAAATTTGAAAAAGTATCTTCTCAAATAACATTCTTAAAAATGTTGTCCCGTGCGAGCAAGAGGTGACAAAATGCGATAGTCGTCATAAAGTCACATCTTTACTTTCCTGATTTTAAACCCGCATCATCACGCTCGACAAGCAGCCTTTAACCTCCGGGCTATCGAAACAGTAACATACCTAATACCTACTTATTTTTTTAATAACAAGATTATATAAACTATACCTACCTACTTACCCACACATTTTATCGGCCGCTAACCGTTCAAAAGTTTCCATTACGTTCAAATGTCAAGAAACGTTTTATATTGTGAAATAATAAATAAAACATCGTGCTCTATTTCTTATAGACCGATTATATTGTAATGTGCACAGGCAAACAGTTACTTGAATACCATTGTTAGTGTGCAGTTAGAAACACGTTTTCAAACAAAAATATGCTGGGTACACACAGCTACACATCAAGCTATAATTTCCAGTTTACACTGACCTCTCATTGTAAGGAAATCCTATACAATGCGAGATCAGCTTATACTGGAAATGTATAGCTTGATCTGTAGCCGTGCGTACTACCTACTCTACAAGGTAGCAAAACTGATAAAACTGACAAGACTGACCGACATTCTAACAAGAATAGACCAACAAAAGTGGAGGTGGACAGGACACATGATGCGAGACACTAAAGTAGACTGACCGGCATTCTAACAAGAATAGACCAACAAAAGTGGAGGTGGACAGGACACATGATGCGAGACACTAAAGTAGACTAACCGAAATTCTAACAAGAATATACCAACAAAAGTGGAGGTGGACAGGACACATGATGCGAAACACTAAAGTAGACTGACCGGCATTCTAACAAGAATAGATCAACAAAAGTGGAGGTGTACAGGACACATGATGCGAGACACTAAAGTAGACTAACCGAAATTCTAACAAGAATAGACCAACAAAAGTGGAGGTGGACAGGACACATGATGCGAGACACTAAAGTAGACTAACCGAAATTCTAACAAGAATAGACCAACAAAAGTGGAGGTGGACAGGACACATGATGCGAGACACTAAAGTAGACTGACCGGCATTCTAACAAGAATAGACCAACAAAAGTGGAGGTGGACAGGACACATGATGCGAGACACCAAAGTAGGATTGCCATATTTTCCCGAAACACCGTCGGGACATTTAAAGCGAAGGTAAATTTTTGTAAGTGAACTATACCAAAAATAAAAAATATTTATTTTTCATTACTGAGGACACAATCATTCTTTTTTTATATTTTTCAGATGATTTCACCTGGGACAATAATTGTGGGTCACCTTTCACGAATTTATTAAATTCTTCACAACTCATGTTAAAATTAATTTTACATTGAAGAATACCACTGCACCCCGGCCAAAACGCTAGCGTACGCAATTCCGAATCGTGTATTCGTCGATTCGGTGTGTTCCGTATAAGTCGGGATGTTGATATATTTGTCGGGACATTTTGTAGCTTGTCGGGACGTACGTCGAGACACCACTGTTAATAAATGTGACATGTCCCGACATATCGGGACGAATGGCAACCCTATACTAAAGGAAAGTGGAGCTGGGTAGTGACAGTGGTATCCAAGGGATGGCAAAAGAAATCGGGAAAGACAGCTTACCCAATGGGAGGAGGAAATAACGCTGACAGCGGGTCCGAACTGGAGGAGGGTACCTCGTGACAGACGATAATGGAAACTGTTAGAGGAAGCCTATGCCTTGAGGCACACTGAAATTCGAGACATTTTGTGTTTTTATGGAATTATTATTGTAAACTTTGCTGTGTAGTTTCGGAATAAAATAAAAAGCTTTTTATTATTTATTAATCTACAAGGTGTACCGGTCTATTTAATTGGACTAAGTAACTGAAAACCTCTCAAGAGGTCGTTGTACTCATCATCATGAACATTTTTTATTATGCTGGGACCAACCCCGAAAGCGCGACAGCAAAATCAGCTCTGCTCTATTCATTTGTTTTCGCAATCACTCGACAAAATATAGGGAATAGGCTCTACTTAACGTTTTTTCGCAATCTAAGGTTTTATATGGTGCCGTACCTCAAAAGGATAAAATGGAACCCTTCGTTGTCCGTCTGTCAAGCCCCTTTTTCTCAGGAACGCGAGGAGGTATCAAGTTGATATTAATGTGAAATACGTAGGTCTACATATTTTGATACTCGCAAGTAAATCAAAACCTATAGAGTACTTCCCGTTGACATATAATCATGAAATTTGGCAAGAAGCAAGCTCACACAGCACAAGTAAAAAATCAAAAATCAGAAAATTGTTAATTTGTAATTTTATCTCATAAAAAATCTTTTTTTGGGATGGCCAAAAAAAGATGGCCAGAGATCGCACAAGACAGAGAGGTTTGGAAGGAAAAAGGGGAGGACTTTGCCCAGCAGTGGGACACAATGTAGGCTAATAAAAAAAAACTATTTTTGGGATTACAATGTTAAGTTTGTTTTTGGGATAAATTCTTTTCAACTACGGAACCCTTCATTGTGCATGTTCCGACACGCACTTGGCTGGTTTTTTTCTTTGGTCTTCCTCTCCTTCGCAATCTATCATCATTAATATCAACTTTTCTGTGACTGGCGCCACTTTCAAACTTCCTATACGCTACGTCCGCGTTGCTCCATTTATTGTGACTCCATATTATGTGGTGCATAGGTACTTACCTGGTTCAGTTTAGTATGCTCCTAACAGGAAATAATATGTTTACATTACCTACCTACATAGTATGGGAAATTCTACAGATAACAAGATAAATATTGTAACAGGATAAAGGATAATATTAACTTAACTACCTACAACATACACACGTATTGTATATTATTGTCATCATCAGTATTTTATGGGGAAACCAGTCGCCATTTTTAGAGACCAAAACAGAGTTTTTTGGAGCGGTATTAACCGCGTATTTATGAACATGCTAAATAATGCAGGGTGTTAGGTTAAACGAGGGACATACTTTAGTGTAGTACTCATGAAAATGAACAGCTTTTAACATGGAACTAACCCTGAATCAATCTGCCTAGCAGTGAACCGTGGGTTCAACAGTATGGTTCTCTGAGGCAGATCCTTAAGAGCATATTCAGTTGTTGGTAATCTATCCTGGATTTGATTGTTGTAGTAAGCACACAATATCTATAATTAATATAATAAAACCGGTCAAGAGCGAGTCGGACTCGCGCACCGACGGTTCCGTACTATCATTTAAGTATTTTTTCTTTATGATTTCTAAAAAGTGTGGTACCTATTTAGAGACATCGTTTCATTTTTCAATCAATCAATCTGCCAAGCCTTTTCCCAACTATGTTGGGGTCGGCTTCCAGTCTAACCGGATGCAGCTGAATACCATTATTTTACATGGAGCGACTGCCTATCTGACCTCCACAACCCAGTAACTGGGTAATACGATACCCCTTGGTAAGACTGGTTGTCAGACTTTCGGGCTTCTGACGACCCGTAACGACTGTCAAAGATCCACGAATGACAGCTCGGACCAACGGCTTAACGTGCTTTCCGAGGCACGGAGGAGTCTCGGTATGTAAAGATGGTCACCCATCCACTGACGAACCCCGCAAACATAGCTTAACCTGATGGATCGACCCGTGCGGCTGTTATTACTTGGAACTAACCCTGAATATTAAAAAGAAAGTCAGCTGTTCTCTACAAAGCGCACAAAACCTACACAATCAAAATGTACGAGACAGCTGTTTTTTTTTCATATTTTAGGGTTAGTTTCATGGTAAAAGTTGTTCATTTTCATGAGTACTACACTCCGTTAAAGTATGTCCCTCGTTTAACCTAACAGCCTGTATATACAGGGTCAAATTAAATTAGCTAGCGAAACTCCGCAGACGTGATGTGTGTGTGTAAATACGACAAAATAAAAAAGATTTGATGATTTTTTTTGGGGTCAATGACCGTTGGTAGTGTTATTACTTGATGTGTGGTTGATAAAATATGTTTTATAGTGTTGAGATATCGAAACCCAACACGTCTGTGAAGTTTACACAACAAAAACCTGATTTTTAAACTGATATTTTATTCAGTGACTACACTACCGGTGAAAAAAATCATCAAATTCATTTCTTTTTTATGTTATCATGCTCAGATATCGTTTGCGGAGTTTCGCTAGCTAATTTAATTTGACCCAGTATATACAAGGTGTAACATAAATAACGCACAACCTCTTAAGGGTACTGTACTTATCATTATGAACAACTTTTACTATGGGACCAAACCAGAAATCGCGAAAAAAATCAGCAGCTGCTCCCTACATTTTGACGAGTTTGATGTTGGTAAATGTGCTGAATAGCTGATTTTTTTGCGATTTTAGGTTTGGCCCCCAGAGTAAAAGTTTTTCATAATGATGAGTACAATGACCCCTTAAGAGATTTCGTGTATGAATAGATACACCTTATATAATTACCTATACAACGTGTCGTTTTGCTGACTCGTCAAATTTTAGGGCGTGATACAGAATATCAAACCGAACAACTATCTCCATGGGACCAACATCGTAATCGCGAAAAAATTTTCAACTGTTCCATAGAATACTTCAATACATACTCGACGCAAACGACGGCTGATTATTTTTCCGCGATTACGATGTTGGTGCCATGGAAAAAGTTGTTCGGTTTGATTGTCTAGACCACACCCTTAAATTTGACAAGGATGCAAAACGACACCTCTTATCAATTTCGATAACGAAATAATTATTTCCTAAACTCGTTACAAAATAATAGGTCCCTTTTGACAGCCCATATCGTTTCATATGCCAAAGAGAGACAAACATAGCGGGACAAAGAGGGACACCCTCATGTCAAAACATAGCGGGACAAAGAGGGACACCCTCATGTCAAATCGGACTTCTTAGATTAACCAAACTTTACTGTGTACCCTAATATGACTAGCTAAATTATAATGTGTGGTGCAAAATCGTTTGTTCAAAATGGGGGCAAAACATGAAATTATTTGGTATGATGGATCAATAGTATTGTTTTCGGTTGTAATCACAAAGAAAATATCGTGAGGAAAGTTTAGAGTATGAATGTCGATGGCTATAAGAGTAGGGGAAGACCAAAGAAACGATGGATGGATTGTGTGAAAGATGACATGGCTAGAGAGGGGGTGACTACCGAGATGACGACTAATAGAGAAGTATGGAAAAAAAGGACATGTTGCGCCGACCCCAAATAAATTGGGATAAGGGCATTCTCCAATGATGAAATGATGATCACGTGTATTGTTCAGGATTGCGTGAATAGTTCCAGAGTGGAGAGCTAATGAATTAGGGCTCCGTTCGAGGTTGAAACTAGTCGGGGGACCCCGAAAGATACGCGTGAGTAGACCGAGCGTGGGGTCCTTACAAACGCACCCATAAAAACACACAAAAAATTAAATGGCCAAGTCAAGAAAGATAATAAAGATTTTTTTTTTTGTGGAAAATGACAAAAACAAATTTCGAGGTACCAAAAATGAGCACAGTAGAAGAAACCATGACCTGGAAGTACAATCCATCTATTACACAACGAAGTCTCATAATAACTACAACAGCGTTGCCACGCTCACTTTCAATAATAATCGACAAAAAACTCATGAATACGTACATATTAGATCAACTCGATTACTTTAAATCGTTACGTATTCGTTGC
This sequence comes from Cosmia pyralina, assembly GCA_946251885.1. Classification (NCBI taxonomy): domain Eukaryota; kingdom Metazoa; phylum Arthropoda; class Insecta; order Lepidoptera; family Noctuidae; genus Cosmia; species Cosmia pyralina. The sequence continues at coordinate 11,776,326 of OX276342.1, read as the reverse complement.
GTAACTGCGCCGGCGCATAGTATCGTTAAACGTCACTAAGATACGTCAAGTTCGTCGTGTTGGTGATTATGATAAGATGTTATTATTTTTTTATGGTTTCCAATTTTGTGAGTTTATTTTTGGCATTTTTTTATTATATTTGATTATTAATTGTAAACACCACTGAAAACATAAAAATTAAGTACGTATACGAGAATAATAATTCAAAAGCTAAAACGTACAAAGTCGTGAAAATCGTGTGTTCCCCATGACCAGCATTCTTCTTCTCTTGCATCGCCATAAGCTATACAGGGTGTAAGTGTAAACAGTGGCAATCTTTTAAGGGGTCATTGTACTCATCATTATGAGCAACTTTTACTATGGGACCAAACCTGAAATCGCGAAAAAAATAATCAGCTGTTCCCTACATTTTGACATTATGCGAACATAAATGTATTGAACAGCTGATTTTTTTTTTCGCGATTTCTGGTTTGGTCCCATAGTAAAAGTTGTTCATAATGACAAGTACAATGAATGACCCCTTTAAAAGGTTGCCACTGTTTACATTTACACCCTGTATTACAATATTAAGTATCTCTCAACATAACCCTACTGTCCCAGGGTGGGAACAACAACAACAATAACAACAACAACTACCACTACCACTACCACCACTACTACTACTAACTATTATAATTAATGTAAAAATTTGTAGCCCTGTAAAACAAATAAACCGATTTGGCTCATAAAGTGGACTCTAGTCCTAGAGATTAACAAATAGGATACTTTTTGTAGGTATACCTACTTTAACAAATAGTTTTCAAACTGAAATGTTTATTGTGGAGACCCCATTTAATTTTTAACTAAGTATATTATATTTATATTATTTGTTGTTATAGCCGCAATAGTAATACAATCTGTGACAATATCAACTGTCTACCTATTACGGTTCATGAGATATAGCCCTGTGACAGACAGACGGACGGACGGACGGACAGCAGAGGCTTAGTAATAGGGTTCCGTTTGGTACGCTTCAAAGATAAAGATCATTTTATTTGTAACATGCGTATACATGCAAATTATGCATGCAGGATGTCACATTTTTTTTTTCTTTGGGTACGGAACCTTAAAAATGATTCGGCATAATTCTGTAATTCCTTAGTTATTTGAAGATTACATTTTCTAAGTAGTTAATGATATATTTTTTCCAAAAAGGCCTATGTAGACTAAATTTTTTGTGAATTGCTCTAAAAACCAGCGGGGCATGCGCGTAACACACTATCTATCGGAATCAGTATCATTTTGACAGTTCAACAACATTCATTATTGTGTTATTTACGTTGTCGAGCAGACAAACTTTTCGAACATATGAAGCAATGGATCAGCAATTTGCTTCAAAATGACTCAGATTCCGATTGATAGTGTGTTACGCAATTAGGGTGCAGACCTCAACCACTGAGTTTATTTATTCTCAGATAGGAAATGTTGACACCAGCCTAGCTTATAATAAAACTGACATGTAAAATTACTGATCTACTTATCCAAGTTACAGGTATTACATAACTTTATTTCACCTGTAGTGCAGTAAGGTCAGCACCACAATGCATAAAATGACATAATCCGATTCTTGACAGCGGCGCGGCGCCGACGGCGCAGGCGCAGGCGCCAGAATCAGGTTACGGCATGAGTCGGTGTTTATTATACGACTGCTCGACATTGTTAGTTGCCATGGCCATTTGATAGAGTTCACGGCTAAATATGGACATAATTAAAAATAGAAATGCAAAATACATATTTTTGCTAGGCTGTTGTAGTTGGGATTGGAGAAGTTTTGATTTTTTTTGTTTTCCGTGATCATCATCATCTTCCTAGCCATATCCCATGATACGTGATGGCGGCGCATCCCGTTTTCTTCTTCCATTATCCCCTGTCACGTCCAACTATCACGCTATCGTTCACTCCCTTCTCTTTCATATCATTCCTCACACAATCCATCCATCTTTTCTTTGGCCTTTCTTGCCGTCTACATCCTTCAACATGTATATTTATCATACACACTAGCGTTCCCTCCTCATCATTTTCCCGGGATCATAAATAGTGTTACCAATATTATTTCCTAATTTAGCCCGAAAACCGTACGACCGATGACCTAAATATCTTGTTACGAAAATTACCCCGAAAATTCATTTAATCAATGGCTTACAGCTTAATACAAAGCTCTTAAAGCATCTTCAGAAGTACCTTATCGGCTAAATCAATTTTTTAATCATGTAGTAGCTTCAACTATTACAAAATATTATGCGTCAGCGACCATTTCGTGTGATTATATGCGATTCGACACCCGAGCTGCGCGCGCGCAGTTTCGTCGCACGTGTCAAAATTATTAATAACATTCAGTTTGTTCTGCTGACTGTAGTACCTATGAGTCATGAGGTTTGGTAATCTTTGAGGTTGGAATGTCCGATTCTAAAACAAGAGTTCAAAGGCCATTCGGCATACTTAGTCATTTGCAAAAAAATCTTATTGGCATCCTTTAGTTTAGCCGATGCGCATAGTTTGGTTTTGTATTATTTACCTAATAAGTATGTTACAGTTTTTCCAACTCAATTAAAAAAAAAAAACTCAGCACATTTTACAGGCATTTTTCAACTGTCAAAGAGTCGGTCAGTTAGTCAGGAAGTTGAAGCTAGTTGCCCATTCCAAAACGTAGATCTCTATGGTGAAGAACGGGCAAGAAACTCCACGCCAATATAATATAATAATATTTCAAAATCATCCAACTAGACTATGCCCCATTTGCTGGATGAGCCCAAATGTCCGCTCACCTGTATCTTTGACGATGAGACCACCATCTCCTTGAGTGTGGGAAGAGATGGAGCTAGACGTCCTGTATAGCACCATCTCTATCTCAAACTAAAGAAACATTAAAATAATACTGCTTTACGAGCTGAACAACGCCTCTGCTGACATCGCAATAAACGTTGCCATACTGACCACCAACATCTAAACAGATAAAGATGTCCTACAGTCTGATTTTTAATTCGACGAAATTCTGACAGCTATAATTTTTTGACACTTCAGATATCATAAACCTTTTCTGTCTTGTCCTTTATTTATAAGTTAAAATTTATTTATTTATTAACAAAATTATGTACTAACATAACTAAAACTATTAAAAAACTAAAATATGGCGTCGAAAAATTCCTTCGCATCGCTGTCGACTGGTAAAGTACCCAAGAGACTGGCGACATTGCCACGTTGTATGGCAATGCTAAGCCGCTGGCCAAGGTAAAAGTCAGCCCTTGGGTCACGGGAAGTGTCAACCAGCCGTTTGGAGATTTCGTTGAACAAACTATGAGCACTCGGACCCCACGGCCCAAGGGTTTCAACCCCAAACGGCTCGAAAATATAATTACCGATAAGGTTATTATACTTCCGCCGCTTGAGGTTTTCCGCAGCGGCAGCAGCAGTGCCAGCACAGCACGCAGAGCCAGGAAGATGGGATGGCGCAAGAGTATCGACACACGTTGCGTCCCACACTAAAGGCCTTCCCAACTTCCATGGAAATAAAGACATGCCGTCCGGTCTCTTGCCATCGTCGCGTGCCAAGCCATTGGGTTCTAATACAGCTGGAACGCCGACGGTGACAAGGGCTCGTCGGATGATGTCATATTTTTATAAGTTATTTTATGACTAGAATTTTTTGGATATAAAATAACAAAAAATATGAAAGAGAATGAGATCAAGTAAACTATATCATCATCAGCCTAGCCTTTTCCCAACTATGTTGGGGTCGGCTTCCAGTCTAACCGGATGCAGCTGAATACCAGTATTTTACATGGAGCGACTGCCTATCTGACCTCCACAACCCAGTAACTGGGTAATACGATACCCCTTGGTAAGACTGGTTGTCAGACTTTCGAGCTTCTGACGACCCGTAACGACTGTCAAAGATCCACGAATGACAGCCGGTACCAACGGCTTAACGTGCTTTCCGAGGCACGGAGGAGTCTCGGTATGTAAAGATGGTCACCCATCCACGGACCAACCCCGGCAAGCGTAGCTTAACCTGGTCGATCGACCCATGCGGCTGTTATTACTTAGCCACGAGCTCGTCAAGTAAACTATATGACAATGTAAATAGTGTTTGTTCTGTGAATTCAATGTACAATAACTAAAATAATAATTTTATATAAATGGAAAAAAAGAGTAAAAGAACATATTTTTTAAATTTAAATATTTATTCAGGTATCATTATTATCACTAATATAATCATCATTGTCTGTCTGTAGTTACAAGAAACGAAGATTTTACCAACAAAAAGATATTCCTGTGAAAGAAAAATAATTACCTTACTAATTATTGCAACTTCAATAATTTTATAATAAAAAATCTGATTACCATTTTAAAATTATCAGTCAATGTTTAAGTTTTAGTTATTCTAATTGGAACCATAAATTCAAGAAAGATTTTTTTTTAATTTCGCTTAAATGCGTTCCGGTTTTATTAGGACCGTTTTATTATTGATTTTTAAAAGAGTAACCATGGAGTTTCTTGCCGGCTCTTCTCCATAGGAAACGAACAATTTGGAACCGTGCACCTAGCTTCTGACGTTGCATAAGTGCCCATGTAGGTTTATGTGAAATAAAATATTTTGATTTGATTTGATTTTGATTGGCAACACTTCTTCTTCTTCTCACTTCTTCTTCTTCTTTCTTCTTCTTCTTCTTCTTTCTTCTTCTTTTCTTCTTCTTCTTCTTCACTTCTTCTTTTTAATTCCGTCGAATTAAAAATCAGACTGTAGAGTCTTAGAGCGACGAAAAGAAGCAGTTTTGCCAACTGTACTACCTTTATCTGGTTCTTTCCAATCTCGGCAAATAGAGATGCTATTAATCTTAGTTAAGGGTCCAGTGAACGAGAAGACTTTTGTGAACGGGAAGGCAGTTAGCTGTGGGTTGGCACTGGATCGCATGAGAACCCTATCTACTGGGAATAAAATGAACTGAATGATTAGATTGAAGACAATAATGCTGGGACACACGAACAGTAGAAAACCGGCCAAGCGCCAGTCGGACTCGCGCACAAAGGGTTCCGTACCATTATCTATAAAAACGGCAAAAAAATCACGTTTGTCGTATGGGAGGCCTCCTTAAGAGCGCTATCACAATTTCTCTTGTATTTGAGCGTTTGACTCGAGTTTTGATATGTGATTGTGGTTTTGTTAGAGCCACAAAATTAAAAAAAAAATATATGCCCAAGAAAGCTTGATTATTTCTCTTGGGAGTGTTCTAAATAAATATTTCAATTTGTTTACAAAAATCAGTAAAAACCTTATCTCTGCAAAGGATGTTTCATAAAATTTTACTTTTGGACATGTTTTGATGCTTTGTTACATCGAAGATATAATAATTTAATCATTTAAAAAAATGTCCTTGGAACAACTGTATCTTCAAGTGCTCAATTCAGTTTTTTATGTTTCATACAGTAATACACCAAAAATAATTCCGTAAACCAGAGAGTTACTGACAATTTTTCGTCCGAAATTATATTTTTTATCTACGAATGTATAATCCAAATTCATACAAAATGTATTTAATAAATAAGGTTACTATGTTACCTTGCTTGATAAAAAAAATTAGTCTATTTAAAAGTAAAATAATATGTTTAATTAATTATTGTATGCAGTGCTAAAAATCAATGCAAATCTCAGGACACACGGTCTTTAGCTTTAGACGCCGACGCATCGCATTATGTAGCAATTTAGCAGTTGTGATTACGTTTATTTTGAGTCATATAATAATTATTTTTTTGTTTATAGTGTGCAATTTCAATTTATGAAAAAATCACGGTCAAAATGTAATAGCGCCCTTAAATATTAATTTTATTTTAATTTAATTATTTATTTTTAAAGTGCATATATAATTAAATATTCTGTGAATATTTCAAGCGTTTACCTGTTGCATTGTCAAGGACTACAAACCAGTCGGTTCTAACACCGAAATCTCGATTAAAATTCGTGAGGTGATGTTTATAAAGAACTGTAAATAGAAAGGTGTGAATAGAATTTATAAACTGATGTCACGAGGCAATGTGTTTGGTTTAGAGAACTGTCTGGAATTCTAGATGTCAAAATGTCCACTGATGGTCATAGAGCACCAAAAGGACCGCTACAACGTAGCGTGGAGCTATAGTGTGTTTTTTTTTAACAAACAAGTACTGAGTTATTCTCTCGCACATTTCCGATATTGACAGTGAGATGGGTCATTGGTCGGGGTGGGGCCAACGCCTTTGTTTTGTTTTGAAATTGTTAAGGCCCGTTAATACTTCTAAAATTTACTGTACAGGAGACATGTCCGCCATGATTCACGCACAAACAATATCGTCTGGTTTACTCACTAAAACACGTGCGACTCGCAGGTAGTCGATGACTCAACTGAATGTACACTACAGCGTTTGGTTTGTGTGGTGTAAAGTCAGTTACTTTATGTTGATTACGTGGACCAATAGCAACGCATACAAAATTTCCGATACTCGTTTGTTAAAAAAAAACAGACTATAGTAAATCTAATCTCAGAAAAACTGTAGAGATATTATATGGTGACTGGTAAGTAATTATATAAAGTGACTGGTAATTAGTGACCGATACTTAAACACATGATTATACTCATTATAACAAACAACTTTTACTATGGGACCAAACCTGAAATCGCTAAAAAAAATCAGCTGACCCATACATTCAGGTTCGCATAACTGGTCAAAATGTAGGAAGCAACAGATTCTTTTTCACGATTTCAGGTTTGGTCCCATAGTAAAAGTTGTTTGTTATCATGAGTACAATCATGAGTTTAAGTATCGGTCACTAATTACCAGTCACTATAGAAGTCAATGTTTAAAGTTCGAAAGAACAACTGCAATTTTTGCTAATTTTTAGAATGCTACGAGTAAATGCAGAATGTTGTTATATTTAGCGTTGAATTGCCAAACGCAATAGGTATCATTTCTAATTGGTCTTCAAAATCTCTTTTGAGTTTCTTCTAATCCTTTCCGTCGTTTCTTTGATTTAGGTACTTACTTATTTTAGTTATGGCTCTGAAATCAAGCAATCTCCCTTTTGTTTTATGTTTTCTCTTATAAGTACCACGTGTACGAGAATCAAACAACCTATTATTCACCGCTTTATCATCAACAATCCAAGCCCTACCTAAGTAGTTGGTAGGGATGATCGATACGGCTTTTGGCTGATAAATACCGATACCGATACTCTTATAAAAATATTGACGATACCGATACCGATGCGGATGCTTATTCAATTTAAATGAATTTAATCTAATTATAACACAAGTTGGGTTATTTTTTTAAAATTAATATTAAAATACCGGCCAATTGCGTGTCGGACCACGCACAATGAAGGGCTCCGTAGTTCGCAAAAAAAAAAAAATTATGTGATCAAACTACGAATGAATGATTTTCGGACTTTTTTCCTTTATTTGTGCTGTAAGACCTTGCTTCTTGCCAAATTTCATGATTCTAGATCAACGGGAAGTACCTACCCTATAGCTTTTCATTTACTTGCGAGTATCAAAATTTGTCATAAATGACTGTATTTTCTTAATGCGTTGACTTAGAAGCTTGAATTTTTTAGAACTTCAAGGGACCATAGACCTACGTATTCGATATTAATTTCAATTTGATATCTGTACACATTTCTGAGAAAAAGGGTCTTGACAGACTGACGGACAGGTGGACAACGAAGTGATAGGGTTCCGTTTTTTCCCTTAAGGGGTACGGAACCCTAAGTATGAGAATGAGATTATTAGTTATTAAAATCAATAATTAAGTTTTAAATTAATAATAGTGTTAGTACTTAATTAAAATTATCATTAATAGGATTTTTATTTAAAAAACAAAGTATTCTCAAGTTTTGCGGAGATTGGCGATTTCGCAAGTCTGTTTGAATGAGACCTGCGGTGGAAAATAAACTCTCAGATGCGATAGAACTCATTTGGAAACTGAAGTATTTCTGCGCCATTTTTTTCAAGTTTGGGTATAAGACCTCTGCCTCGAATTTTGCGGGCAGCGGGGCGGCAGCGGCAGAGGAGCGGGAGCGGCAGGATTTTATGCGTAAAAACAAATGGACCGGACCTCCAAAACAGCGGCGCGGTAGCGGGGCGGGACAATGCGAGACGCGCCGCCGCCGCCCCGCTGCCCGCGAAATTCGAGGCAGAGGCCTAAGACGTCATTGTACGGCGTGCCTCGTTTGCAACGAAATAGACGAAACAGCACGCGCGTTTACATTACTTTTTTGAAGCGCGTTTGAAAAGTATCATTGTATAGTTGCCGGCACGAGTCGTGAACTCTATTCTTAAACCTAACAAATCTTATTTCCTATCACGGCAGGTTGCACACGGGCGGGAGTAATGAAATTATTAGATTATCAAGCTTATTTAGATACAGATAGAAAACAGAATACAAGAGCACGCTGACGAGGGCAGTTAAAGTTAAGGTAAAATTTGTGCTCACGACTCGTGCCGGCAATTATACCGGAATTAAAAATATCGCCGATGCCGATATATCGGCAAACCCAAAGTATTAGTATCGCCAATATATTGGAACTGGTATCGGTATGCACCCTAGTAATCAGTACCTACTAGTTTTCCAATAAAACTCACACGTGTAGCCATTCATGGTTAGCTTCACATCTCGTCTCGTGCCTCGTGTAGTAAGATTACGTTTCTGATTGATTACTACGTTTAATCAATACATTTTCAAACTATAGGTACTCTTATCCGCTCATACGGTTTCGGTGTGAATCGGGTCCGTGAGATTTTAAATATTTTTTTATTATTAACGTTGTTCCATCACTATTAAGTAATTTTTTTACTATTACTTAATAGTGATGGAACAAACAATATTAGGCAAAATTACTCACGGATGAACCGTGTGAGGGGTTACCGCTTGAATAATCAATTTTTATGGTTATAGATCTAACGTAATTATGATTTTGTTGCAAATGCCGCCAAAATTTTGGGCCCCATTTTTTTTTCTGTGGATATTCTCAAATTTAAAAGCCACTTTACTTTTGGTGAGAAGTGATGGCCCAGTGGTACCGGTCCCGACTTATGAATTGGTCGCGAATTCGAACCCAAGCAGGCGCTTTACTTTGTGTAAATATTTTCATCACCACTGCTCTCAAAACGGTGATGCCGGGGCCACACTATACGTCAACGTCAATGCCCATAAATACTTTAAACATCGCGATAGATAGATTCGGTCAAGATTTGGTCAAATTATCGCCTTAAGTGGTGGCTACACTTACGGTTATCGCCCTTCAACGCGATAATCAACGACGATGTCCGTATTATGTGGCCGCGGCATGAAGGGAAACATCGTGAGGAAACCGGCATGTCCTAGAACCAAAAAATTCGAAGACATGTGACATCTACCAACCTGCACTGAGCTCGCGTGGAAAATTACAGCCCACTCCCACTCGAAGAGAGGAGGCCTGTGTCCCAGCAGTGGGAACATTATAGGCTGATTAAGTTACTTTTGAGTCGAACATCATACTGTGATTTATATCTCGGTGTTTTTGATGGTAGGTAAAGCTTTGGTTTCCTACGAAAGCGGTTCCGTCATAGTATAACGGCTGTCATGAAAAACTGTCATTTTCTTCAGTATTTGATATTCAGGTGTCAAAAAACGCTATGTATTTGGACAGCCGTTATTTTGTGTCTTTTCACCGCTTTCCTAAGACGCCAAACCTTTATTCCCGCCAAAAACTGGTCGCCATCTTTAAAAAAGATGACAGTTCTGTCTATACTTAGGTAGGTCCCTAATCTTTATGGCCGGGCTGAATTGAGCGCGAGCGCCATCTTATGCATCCCGCCGCGCTCCTCCATTGTCCAAACTGATACCTACTTATCTTAATTTTGCATTCTGCGCATCGGCTCGCGCATACGCTACGTTCAATCCGGCCAAAAATATTGAAGACTATCTACCTGTAACTTGATGATCGCTATGACTTGTCTATGCATAACGTGGATTGCGTTTAGGATTTCGCATTTATTAACTGTCTCAGAAGATATAAACCTACCTATTTTGTACTATTTTGGATAAATCATTATGTATCAATGCTTAATGAAATACATCATTGTAGGTATTGGTAACGTGTAATCAGGGACCATTTTGGTTACCCATTGCAAGGGTTTTCGATAGTTATTTTCTAAGCAGTTAAACAAAAACCCATACGATGTGGGTAACCCTTTTAAACGGCTTAAATTAAGCCATTAAAAAGGGTTAAACTTCAACACTCTTTATAACGATAACAACGTAACATTCCGACTCGGAGCAATGTAATATCATCTCTCGATGATGGGCATACGTTGTAAATTGCTAATATGGTTACCCGTACAAAACACTTATATTATATAAGTTATCCTAATGAAGGGGTAAACCTTTCACTGAGTTTCAAGTATAGAACGCATTCAATGGGTTATCCATATTGAAGGGATAACCTTTTATTGGGCTAAAACCCATTCAAGGAGTTACACATGATAAATACAACCTCATAAACGGCTTACCCCTTTGAAAGACTTAACTCTTAACCGGGGTTGTACGTGTTAGGGTTAAAGGGGAAAGCCAAAGGAAAGACCGTTCTAAGGATTTCAATAGTGTGTTTATTATCATTTACTTTATATATTGGAAGGTGTGATTTACTAATATGACGTGAGACGTGTGGTCTCATGCAAGGCTTATAGAAGAGTACAGATACTATGAGAAAGTCAGGATTTCAGTCAAGTGCTGAGGGCGGGCTCGGATATAAAAACTTATATTTATAAGTTAGAAAAAGAAAGACTAATAGTGTTGAAGTAGGGTCATTTCTTTTTGCTATACTCCAACAGCACGGTCTCTGCTTATTATAATGATGACCCTCTGGTCACTTGAATGTCATAAGAAACTTTGATTAGCAGCCACCTGTACCAACACTGATTGACTATCCTTACAATGAAACCTTGTTCTAAGACAAACCTTGCCATCAATGCTACGTCTATATAGAGGGCAAGACACTAATAAACCCGAGAACACACTTAAGGCCTACTTACCACAAAATTGCGTTCTGACAGATTAGGTATTATGTAGCATCGCATTATGTAGCAATTTGGCTGTTTTAATTATGTTTATTTTGAGTCTTATATTCTTTTTATTTAGAGTATGAAATTTTAATTTCTTATGAACTAGCGTTTATTCTGGTATGATATACGTAGGTACATTTTTAAGTTCGCGGAATGGAGGGTGAGAAGTGAAAATAAAAATACCAAATTATTTTTCTTTTTCAATATATTCACCTGCTACCCTTATACATTTTTCAGATCTTTCAAATAGCTTATGTATACCTTCATAAAAAAATGATTTGTCTTTGTCCGAAAAATAAGCTGAAACCGCGTCCTTCACTTCTTCATCAGTTGAAAATTTCTTCCCACGAAGTTCTTTTTTCAGTTTTGGGAAGAGGTAATAATCACTGGGAGCCAGGTCTGGGCTGTAGGGTGGATGGTCTAAAATATCGAAGCCCACCTTATGCAGGGCAGCCAACGCAACACGGCTCTTGTGAACAGGCGCGTTGTCGTGAAGAAGAAGGACACCTTTGGTCAATTTACCCCTCCTTTTTTCTTTAATGCTTTCTTTCAACCTCTCGAGGATAGAAGCATAGTATTCTCCGGTTATAGAAACGCCTTTATCTTTATAATCGGTCAACAGGATCCCTTCTGAATCCCAAAACACTGTTGCCATGATTTTTCCAGCCGATTGTGACACTTTAAACTTCTTGGGTGGTGGTGTGCCTTTTTTGTGCCACTGCATAGAGTCTTGTTTCGACTCAGGTTCATAATGATGAACCCGAGTTTCATCTCCAGTAACAATTCGACTTAATAGTCCATCCTTATCTTCGTTACAGAGGTCCAAAAACGTGCGAGAACACTCCACGCGGTGTTGTTTTTGAGGCGGCGTGAGCATTCTTGGCACCCATCTTGCACTGACCTTTGTCATGCCAAGATGATCGTGTAGAATTTTGAAAATTATCGTATCCGATATTCCAACCATTTCTGCAAGCTGTTTCTTCTTTAGTCTGGCATCTTCCTATATTACTTTTTCGACTTTTTTAATGATTTCCGGAGTAGTCACCTCGATCGACCGTCCGGGCCGTGGGTCGTCTTCAAGTGAGGTCCTGCCTTGCTTAAAGAGACTGTACCACTTGTAAACCATGGTTTTACCCGGGCAAGAGTCCCCGTAAACGGATTCTATCTCTTCCAGTATATTTTGAACTGACTTTCCTTGCTTGGTAAGGAACTTTATTACGGCACGGTACTCGATTTTTTCCATAATGCACGCTTTCTTCCCAATTGAGTTGTTTGCTTGACGATAGTTCAAAGACTAATGATCCAATTAGTTATTAGTTATTAGTTATTTATAAATGGCATCTCGCAGTTGACCACTAAGGGTCGAGACTGCTCAACCGGGCGTTTCCTGTGGGTTCTTTAAGCGAACTTAAAGCCCCCGGCCAGGCCTAAAACTAAGGTAAATTATTAGTCGACTGAGCGTCGCTAATAATAATATGACAGCCAGACGGGGCAGGCTGGATCATAACGGGGGGGACAAGTGCTACAGGCTCAGCTGTGCCCCCAGCTGGCACAGCTTCACCGAGTAGGGGATAGGGGGGGGGGCGGTTACGATTGCGACCTCGGCGGCGAGGTCGGAATGTATTCCTGGGTGGTCTACGTTTGTAAACCGTACTGGTCCTTGCTACTCTCCTGAAGGAGGGTTATGGGGTCATCAGGGTCGGTGAGAATATGTCGCGGACGGCGAGTCTTACTAATTTTAGAGGGGGCATAGCGCGCGGCCTCGACAACCAAAGGGTTGCGATGCTTCGCGGCGGCATCAAAGAAACGCTTCGAGCCGCGCTTCAAAAATTGATGGATCGTGGGGATTCTGAGGTCAAGGTGGAGGTCCGCATTCCGAACGAACCAAGGGGCGCCCGTTATCCTTCGGAGGAAACGGTTTTGTAACGTCTGCATCCGATGCAGATAGCGAGGTTTGGCGTGTGCAAATACCGAACCCGCATACGTCATGATGGGACGAATGCACGCAGTGTAAATGCGCAATTTGCACTTAAGAGATAGTTTGCTGCGTGCATTTAAAACGTAATGTAATCTACCGAGGGCAAAAGCGGCCCGTGAAAGTGATCCAATTAAGATAAAACCTGGTATTTATACTAATATTGAGTGGCTGAAGTTGTGGCCATCCCGATAATGACCTATTGTTATCCCCTCCCCCCCATTCCGCGAACTTAAAAATGCCCCCTCGTACGTAATAATATGAATGTACATGTAGTCAGGAGAAATTTACAGTTAATTCTGAGCGTTTTTAATCGTTTTATGGTTTTGAATGGGATTTTTTTTATAGATATTCCATACGTATTTCAAAATTCTGAGGCCGCTTTGAACTGAACCAGTATTTATTAAGAGATATTGTTATTATTTTTCATTTCAATTACTTAGAATGTGCAGTAGATCAATACACGAGTTCAAAAAAATACAGTCGTGCATTTTATGAAAAACTTGTTTCGGTATTTTGGCTTTATACAGGGTGTTAGGTTATACGGGGGACATACTTTAACGGAGTAGTACTCATGAAAATGAACAACTTTCATCATGGAAATAACCCTGAAATATAAAAAAGAAAATCAGCAAAGTGTAAAACCTACGCGATCAAAATGTAAGGCAGCAGATATTTTTTTTCATAATATTTCAGGGTTAGTTCCATGGTAAAAGTTGCTCATTTTCATGAGTACTACACTCCGTTAAAGTATGTCCCTCGTTTAACCTAATACCCTGTAAAAATAGATAAGAAAAAATTGCGAAAAGTGAGGCCGCTATAAACTATACAACGTGTCGTTTTACATCCTCGTCAAATTTCAGGGTGTGATACAGAACATCAAACCGAACAACTTTCTCCATGGGATCAACATCGTAATCGCGAAAAAATTTTCAACTGTCCCATAGAAAACTTCAATACCTACTCGACGCAAACGACAGCTGATTATTTTTTCGCGATTACGATGTTGGTGCCATGGAAAAAGTTGTTCGGTTTGACGGACTATATTATTTATTTATTAGGTACACCAACAGCAGTACCTACAGACAGAGCAATAAGATAATAAAATTATTGGTATGTATGCCTATTACAGGTACACAGCATTCACATCAAAACAACAATGTAATTAACTTAAATAAAAAACTTATGAACACATAAAATATAATACAATTCAAAATTCAAAATAGTAGTTCAAATTAGTATCTACATTTTAAAAAAAAAAGAAAAATATAAAATGTTGCCACGGAAGGTGAAAGAGTATGAGTGTGGATAAAAAAAGAAACTAAGATTTAAAATCAACATGAATTACAAAAAAAAAAAAAAAATATTGGTTAGTTTTTGCACTCCCGTACCTCAGAGACTGATCTTCTAAATTTCTTGAGTGTTACACCGTGTAAGTCGGTTTCTGACGATTTAGAAAAGCTGTTGTAATTTCTGCACATTCGGACCAAGGGAGCGTTGAGACCAAGATTGGATTTGCAGAAAGGGATATGAAGCAACCTGGTGATGGGATGTCTGGGAGGTTTTGAAGGGACTGAATATTGGATACGCTCAACAAGATCGCTACATTTTACAAATCCGTTTGTAACTTTGTAGAGGAAAATTAGATCACGCGAACGGCGACGGTCTCGCAGTGTCTTTATATTGAAAAAGTGTAAGCGCTGTTCATACGGTCAGCGATGGCTAATTTTCCTGGATATAAAGGCTATGTGTTTTGTGAATGCTCTTTGTATTCTCTCAACTCTTTGCGAATGAACTGCATAGAACGGATTCCAGGCAACACTGGCGTATTCCAACCGACTTCGTACCAGGGTATTAAACAAGACTATTCTGGTCTTTGTTAGTTGGAAGCCCCGGGTGTTACGTTTTACAAAACCCAGCATCTGTGCCAACTTCTTAACAATATCGTTGATGTGTGGCTTAAAAAAAAATTAGTTCATCGTCGACCAGAACTCCTAGATCCCGTATTTCACATACCTTAGATATCTATACCACACCCTTAAATTTGACGTGGATGCAAAACAACACGTTGTATTCATAGCTATTCTCCACCGCTCAATAAGTCAAAGTTGTGGAAGTCTCAGTTTCTCAGAATAAGAACGTCGCCATGTAATGCAAAAATTACGGTCCAAATGTAATATGCCTCTGAAGATAAAGAAAAGTGGTCACTGTAGTGATTAAATTGCCTTATAATAGAAATCAATAATTTCGAACAGACCCTCAGCAAATTATTCTAACTAGAAACGAGATAACGGTTATGAGACAATGTTTTCCATTCATTCAAAAGGCATCATAGAAATAATAATTTTAATCAGCAAAAGTTGAATAAGCTATCAGTGTAGGTATTTCGATAACAGTTAATTTACAAACAATGTCACAGTTTTGTATTACGCAGGGATTTCCAACTGCGTGATAAGAAACAGTGACCACAATAATGTTTAAAATTGTTGAGTTTTTAGCACATATTGTGGAGACCACAAAACATAGTTGCCTAAGTGCTTTGTATTTTGCGGTAGGTATTTTGCGCAAAACTAACAAGGCTTATCGCTGGGTTTTCTTTGCTTTGTGACCTTGGTTTGTTACTGCCCTTTCCTTGATACTCTACATTACATAACCAGTAATTAACACATAAATAATAAGTTATAAGTTACTTATAAGTTCATCATCATTCTCCTGCCCTTATCCCAATCTATTTGGGGTCGGCGCAACATGTCCTTTTTTTCCCATACTTCTCTATTATTCGTCATCTCGGTAGTCACCCCCTTTCTAGCCATGTCATCTTTCCAAAAAAATTCCAAATAAATTGGGATAAGTGCAGGAGAATGATGATAATGATACCAGTGTATTATCTGTGTCTATGATTCTGTATGTGATTCTGCGGGCTAAATTCTGGGCTAAAACAGTGATGTAGATTAGATTAAAAAAAACATGTTTACATCAATGATTAATCTAGAAAGTATTACAAAATACATAAACAAAATCAATCAATCTGCCTAGTCTTTTCCCAACTATGTTGGGGTCGGCTTCCAGTCTAACCGGATGCAGTTGAATACCATGGAGCGACCGCCTATCTGACCTCCACAACCCAATTACTGGGTTATGCGATACCCTTGGTAAGGCTGGTTGTCTACTGACGACCCGTAACGACTGTCAAAGATCCACGAATGACAGCCGAGATCAACGGCTTAACGTGCTTTTCCGAGGCACGGAGGAGACTCGGTTACATACCGAGTCTCCTCCGTTCCCATTCACGGAACAACCCCGGCAAGCGTAGCTTAACCTGATGGATCGACCCGTACGGCTGTTATTACTTAGCTACGAGCACCTCTCCGTAACATAAACAAGTAGTATAGATTCCAAGTTTCTATTCGAATAACCTTCAGCTGTCACGCTGTCAGTTACATCATGTTGTTGCACAATGGCGGTTATTATTCGATTAGTTTGTTCAAGTCCCACGTCCGATGCGTCAGCGTGATGGCGACTGTTAAATAGCACGTGATGGACGTCACACGTGTCGGTGGATTGTTATTGTTTTGCTTTCTAAAGCAGGCAGACTGCACGGCTAGACTTGTATTTGGCTTGAGTTAAACTGTGCAGTGTGATTTGACTTAAGTTAACTTTGCTAGGTACTAACTGTTTGTTCACCGCACCGGAAACGGGACACGAGATTATTCAGCCATAGTAAGACTGTTTGTCCACCGCACCGGGGACGGGACGTCAACGAGAGACGAGATTATTCAGCCATAGTAAGACTGTTTGTCCACCGCACCGGGGACGGGACGTCAACGAGAGACGAGATTATTCAGCCATAGTAAGACTGTTTGTCCACCGAACCGGGGACGGGACGTCAACGAGAGACGAGATTATTCAGCCATAGTAAGACTGTTTGTCCACCGCACCGGGGACGGGACGTCAACGAGAGACGAGATTATTCAGCCATAGTAAGACTGTTTGTCCACCGCACCGGGGACGGGACGTCAACGAGAGACGAGATTATTCAGCCATAGTAAGACTGCTTGTCCACGGCACCGGGGACGGGACGTCAACGAGAGACGAGACTATTCAGCCATAGTACGACTGTTTGTCCACCGCACCGAGGACGGGACGTCAACGAGAGATGAGATTATTCAGCCATAGTAAGACTGTTTGTCCACCGCACCGGGGACGGGACGTCAACGAGAGACGAGATTATTCAGCCATAGTAAGACTGCTTGTCCACCGCACCGGGAACGGGACGTCAACGAGAGACCAGATTATTCAGCCATAGTAAGACTGCTTGTCCACCGCACCGGGGACGGGACGTCAACGAGAGACGAGATTATTCAGCCATAGTAAGACTGTTTGTCCACCGCACCGGGGACGGGACGTCAACGAGAGACGAGATTATTCAGCCATAGTAAGACTGTTTATGCACCGCAGCAGGGGCGGGACGTCAACGAGAGTCGAGATTATTCAGCCATAGTAAGACTGTTTGTCCACCGCACCGGGGGCGGGACGTGAACGAGAAACGAGATTATTCGTCAATAGGAAATGTACAAAGTAATGTTGCAAAAAAAAAATCTTTCTTATTTGCAAAATAGCTGGGCAAACTTTATCTAAAACTGTTCCAAATTTCAAATTCCAAAGTTCTTGTGATATCCAGCTATGACAGACTGACAGACAGACAGACTGGGTCGCACCATAAGAGTTCCTTTTTACCATTTTGGTACGGAATCCTAAAAACATTCACCACTAAGATATTTCACATATCAGTTACAAACTAAGATTAAATAAGTTAATTAATAAGATGCTCCCTCACCGGGAGCATTCTCCTGTAATGTAACAACTCTGATTCGAACATTACATCAGTGAGTGAGGAGAACCGAGCATTACAGTGCGCAACCTGTAATGATAGAATTTTAACATTACATTCACCGGTACCATTCGCCTGTAATGTATCAGTGGTGAGTGACAGCACCCGTGATACAATTTGTAACATGAATGCGAAAGTTATCGAATTGGATTTATTTATTCTTCAACAAATTTACATTTGTGTCGAACAGTTTAACATACCTACACGAATTACCCGAAGTGGTTTTAACAATAAATATAACACAAAAATGAAACAAATATCATAAAGCCAGGAAAAAAAACAAAACATACAAACACTATATTCCGCATTGGTCACAACATTATTATTATTAATATTAATTATAATAATTTAACATATCAATTCAAAATCAATATAAATTCAATAAAAAAAAAAGATATACTAAAAAAATATACTAAGTATGTCAATAAAATTAATTAAGATGCAAGTCATGTTTATCTCTGAGGAACTCTTCAATGCTGTAATAACATTTCAGGCGATTGCATTTTGATTTCAGGCGGATTGTTACATTACAGGCGAATGCTCATCAGTCAGTGAGGCAGTATTGAAAAGTAATGCTCAAAAGCGAATCTTGGATTTTTACATTACAGGCGAATGCTTTGGTGAATGTAATGTTACAAATTGTATCATTACAGGTTGCGCGCTTCTCCTCAATCACTAATGTAATGTTCGAATCTGAACTGTTACAGGCGAATGCTCCCGAGAGGTGTGCGAGTGCCTTTATGTTAATCGCCGTAGATTTACATGATTCGTGCACCTCTGATAAAAAATTGACGTCAGACTGAAAAACCTTTCTTTTACTGTATTGTAATGACATAAAAATACCATCGTTTGTAGGAAAACAGCGAAAAACCCCGAGATTTCTTTAAGAAGTTATTCTTTTGTTAGATAAGGGGTCACGCGATTTGTTTTAATTAGGTTTTACCTGAAGTCTCGTGCACGTGATGAAACCTTGTCAATTGTTTCTTTTTTTTTACTGAAACGGATATTATCAATGGAATAATATAACATCACGCCTCTATTCCTCAAAGGGTTGGGCAGAGGCGTGAGTATTGTACACCAACTATAATTTTTACTTAAAAAGTGGGAAACGTTGACTTATGGGTTGGCGGTTTTTAAATATTTTTTCAATACACTTCCTCGAAAACTGGTTCTTAACGCACTACAATTAGGTTCACAATGCAATTTATTTCACACGCGTGCGATTTTTCGTTTTCCATCTCGTGTGCGGGGATAAAAATTGCCACAGATAACTTATACTACTACTACTACTACTACTACTACTACTACTTAGTCCAAATTGTTCAACAGCGTTAATATTTTTTGAATATTTAAATAATGTTAATAATATCATCAAAAACTATGATTACTTATTATAAAAAAAAACGTTTATGAACCAATTAATATTTATTTGTGTTCTAAACTCAAAACTATTTGAATTTCTGTTTCATAGTAGGCCGTTTATCGGCTTTTGTTTAACCTGGTGAAAGCAAAGCGCGGAAAATAAACAAAATTTAAATCATAGTTTCCTAATAATTCATGAAATAAATATTTTTCATTATTTTATTTTATTTCTTAAAAAGTGTATTGAAAAACGTCGTTTGGACATTTGTTATTGCAGTCCTCGGCTCAAAAACAACCTCGCCTACGGCTCGGGTGTTAATTCCGCCTCGAATGCAATAACAAACATTCTCCACTTGTATCAAAATGTACTATTTCTCTTTCATTTTTGCGAGTACCTACATGACAAATCACTTTGCTTGGAAGTATACCTGATTACTGATACTGTTATAGGTAAAGGTATCAAGAATTTATTATAGACCACAGTAGATAGACTAGCACCAAGCTATCCTTCACAAATTCTCTTACTCTGGGACAAACTAGGGTGTATTCCCGTTCGTCCCACTGCCGTCGTCCCACTTATTTTGTTAGTGGGACGAACGGGAATAAATTTAATATCATTTATTAAATTCCCGTTCGTCCCACTGTCCCACAAATAATAATTTGAGTCTGGTTATCCCATGGTAAAAAAAAAAAACACTTAATATTATCATAACTATCATAATCACACTAATATTATAAAGGCGAAAGTTTGTGAGTGTGTGTTTGTACGTTTGTTTCTTCACGCTCAAACGGCCGGACCAATTTTGATAAAATTTGGTATGGAGGTAGCTGACACCCTGGATTAACACATAAGGCTACTTTTTATCCCGATCTACGCGGGTGAAACTACGGGGCGCAGCTAGTAATATTATAAATGTGAAAGTTTGGATGGATGGATGTTTGTTACTGAACCACGCCAGAACGGCTGAACGAATCTGAATGAAAATTGACACAAAGATAGATTATACTCTGAAATAGCACTTGCTACTTTTTAACCGACTTCTAAAAAGGAGGAGGTTCTCAATTCGGATGTTTGTATTTTTTTTTTATGTTTGTTCGCGCATAACTCCGTCGCTTGCCAACCGATTTGAAAAAATATTTTTTTGTTGGAAAGGGTATACTTCCCAAATGGTCCCATTTTTGTCAAAATCCAGTTCTGATGATGGAATCCTGGAGAAATCGAAGGAACTCTTCAAATATTATAGGCACACCTATAGCGGTTTGGGTATTTTTTATAGTAGCTCGTGCATTTGCTCTCGGAAAGCACCACTTGGTGAAGTGGAACTGATGATGAAGACCACAGATGGCTACCGGAACTACTCAATGATAAATATTTCACGGGTTACGATTACTTTAATATGGTTGCTAAGCAATTTCCGCTCGTCACACAATGCGTGTGGTGAGTGGTTGTTGAGGAGTTCTCCTGGTTCTTACCAGCAGAACTCCTCAACAATTAACGTCGCAGCATCGGGAAAAGCAATATTTTGTAACATGTGATGAGCAATTGACATTAGACTATTGTAACTTATACAAATTATAAACAGACCCACTAAAAAGTGAAAAATAAAAACTTTTTTACAAAAAAATACAACCGACTTCCAAAAACAACACTACAAAGTGAAAAATAACTTTAATTTCGGAAGTCGGTGGCAAAAACGAAAATACATTTAATCAGACACCGACTTCCGAAATTAAAGTTATTTTTCACTTTGTAGTGTTGTTTTTGGAAGTCGGTTGTATTTTTTTGTAAAAAAGTTTTTATTATATCCCGGCAGTACATTACACATTACGAGAACTGGAAAAGAAAACTAGAAATGTGGTTCTGGAGAAGAATGCTTAGAGTATCATGGATTAAATTCCGCACAGACATCTCCATACTCCATGAACTCGGCACCAAACAGCGTCTATCAGCACTAGTACAGTCTCGAATACTTACGTTCTTTGGGCATGTCTCTAGGCGGAACAATGACTTCATAGAGCGTCTTGTGGTGCAGGGCAGAGTGCCCACGCCACGCGGACGGCCACCGATGAGGTGGACCAATCAACTAAAATCCGCGGTTGGAGGCCCCGTCAATGAATGCGACAGACTGTCTTCAAACAGAACCAGATGGAGAGAGACCGTGAAGCGGGCAACGGCTACATCTGCGATTGGACACAGTTCATCGTGACCACGACAGCTCTGTCAAAAGCGAAGCGAAGAAGAAGAAGAAGTATGTGGCATGCATATCTACAAGCCGGTAGTACACGGCACTTATGCACAATTTCTAAGTAGTAACCTAACAAAAAGTACTAGATTTGCTCCATAATTGAGTAACACACTATTAATCGGAATTGGTTTCATTTTGACAGTTCAACAACATTCATTGCGTTATTTACGTTGTTGAGACTACAAATTGTTCGAACAAATGAAGCAATGGATTAGCAATTTGCTTCAAAATGATTGAAATTCCGATCGACTATCGATTGTGTTACACAATTAGGATGATGGCCTATTTATACCCAAACGACTCGAAGAGGTCAAACAGCTGTGCGGCTTTTCCCAAGCATAACTTAGTTTTGTATTGTAAGTACTTAGTTTAAAATGGCAATTATCCTGAAAATAGAACAAAACAGTAGATGTTTTAAATAATGTCCATTGTTGTTGTTATTACAGAAAACAAAGTAAATTAGGAATTATTGTAAACAATCATTGTAATAAATAAGTAGTTTAATAGGTACTATTCAAACATTGTATGATTGTGTTGAATAGAGAGCTCTTATTATAACATAATAGTTGCCCATACATAATAAGGATGAAGACAATTTTTTTTTAGGTCTGTCATTATTAAGGTATTAAAAAAATAATGGACACGTAGTTTTTCTTTTTAGGGTTCCGTACCTCAAAAGGAAAATCGGAACCCTTATAAGATCACTTTGTTGTCCGTGGCAGACGAACGACATGACATAAATTTAAAAAAAAAATTTAGGTCATCGGCAAGCGATGCGCTGTGGGTGCCTTATATTAAGCTATACATTGGAATCATTGGATTACCCATTCAAGGTCTCATTAGGTAACCAAATTAAAATTGCCCAAAAATTCCTAATCAAAATCAAAAGTCAAACTAAGCTGAGAATCAATACTTTTCGAACGTCAAACTTCCTAGTGCTTTAGCAAGGAAGAAGTAGTGGCGCAACAAACTCCCCAGCAGCACGCCTGTCTGTTCAGTTAGAAAAACTTGATTCTTCTTCTTTTTTTTTCTTTCTTGATTTTCTTGTTAGGCATAGCAACATTTTTCAACACATTTTGGTTTTGATTCTTAAATCATTGCCAATCTTCGATCAACAATAGAATAAAGATTGAAGTCCATTTAAGAAACAACGCACACGCAGTCTAATAGGTATTTAAAAATAAAATTCCATAAATAAAAATAACACCAAAAAATGTAACGGATATTTTTAATCAAGTGTCACTTATATTCACAGCAAACAACGCAAAATACAACTCATTGTAAAAACATTCACCCCGTGACCGAAATAACTTGACACCTCAGAGTGGCGCTAGTTATAAGGGCAATCTGTCAACTCAGTACATTTCTCATTTTAGTTCCATATTTCGCCACCAGCTAAGTTAAAATGGACACTCTGTCAACAAAATAATTTCAGACAGTCACGAGGCGCCTTTCAAAGTGAAAAGTTAAACTAAAAAATACATTTAAAAACTAATTAAACTGCAATTATCGCCCTTATTTATATGACATTAAGTTGTAATGTTATTGTTAGTCAACGGTAAATTGAAGTTTGTTCAGGAAATGCTGCCAAGTTTCTGTCAAAACATTCAGCTCTTCTTGGAGCCTTGGCCTGATGTTCCGCACAAATTGTAAAATAATTATAAATGTGAAAAAAATATTTCATATGAATTTTTGAAATGTTCGATGTCGGTAAAGCACTAATTAACTAGGCATATCGCTTTTAGTTATAAGACTGCCCACTGTATGTAAAATTTCTACATTTATATCTGAAACTCGTATGGATATTAATCCAATAGAACTCGCATTTCCTTTAGCAAGAAAAGAAAAAAAAAACATTGCTTTTTCAAATTCGTGAGTTGATTTTTTTTTTTCTACCTTTATGGTTTTCTTTTACTAAAGGCCAGTTTCTAAAATATTCAAAACAAAACAGTCAACTTAGATTTTCTGTCTGACCTTTTTATACATACCAAGCAAACATTTTAATTAAAAATCACAGCTTGAAACTAATTAGAGAAACCCTATGTCTAGACGTCTAGACTTACTTTGAAACCATAATCTGCTTAGTCACGTTAATCCAACCAAACATGCCTCGTTGCGTTGATCCTGTTAGCAAGCGCGATTTCTGAACGTTAGTTTGTTCCTGAATTAAACATAACTGACGAAATGTATATTCTATATAAATATATAAAATTCAAATTCCTGACTGACTGATATATCAACGCATATGCCAAACCGCTGGACCTAGGTCCGGTATCGTAGGTAAGGTATCGTATGTGCTAAATTGTAAGTCTCCTAGGAGACACACCTTATACAGCAGAGATGCACAGACTTATTAAGACCATGGGCCACTAGGGCAAATGACGAACTGCTGGCGGGCCACCAGCATAAATTAAAAACATAAAAATAGCCAAAAATTTAATTTAAAAAATAATATACTAGTTCGAAGCGTGACACTGCATTGCGCTTACAATCTTTTTAACATTTGGCTCAAATTTACTTGTAGCTACTCGTAAAATTGCTTCCAAACTTTCATTTGCAAGGCGGTATAATTTTTTTGTTTTATTATTATTCAATAACTTTGTTTCCATAATATAGCACCAAATAAGCTGGAGCGTTTCAGGGCACTTAGTATCGCGCGCGATTCAAATTTATATTAAGTATTTGTAAACCTCAGCAGTATTTTTCCTTCAAATGTACGAGGAAATATTTTTGCTGGCGGGCCACTGGCATATTGCTGGGGGGCCGCATGCGGCCCGCGGGCCACGGTCTGCATCCCTGTTATACAGTGTAGGCATCCACTAAGGAAGGAATTCCTAGGAGTACGTTCCCGTGGGATATTTTCCGTATTTTCGTTATAATAATACCTAAGTAGTTACTCCGCTGCCTGATCCCTCCGCTCCCCTTTGGCATTACAGACGTGATGTTGTGTTAGTACCCGCATCGAGCAAAGTGTTATTCGTATTCAAACTCAAACTCTTCTTCCAATTTCCCTTACTCCAATTTATTTGGTGTCTGCTTAGCACGTCTTTTTCTTCCATACACAGTTAGCTGACATCTCGCCAGTAATCCCCGGGAGGTAAGGCAGAGGTGGGGGTAACTATTATAGTACACCCTTCGCTAGTTATGTTTAAGTTTCATGTAATATAGGCCCAACCGGGCTCAAACTCGGATGAAATAGTGAGATTCCATTTTCAAATTTCTCTACAGGAGCCCGAAATATGGTACGGTCAGCAACAGAAGTCGGTTAACACTGCTACTTTTTGACATCATCTAAATTAACACAAAATGATTCGATAAACTGCTTTTTTTTTCGTTTAACTGTTAAGAGTTAATGTTCTTAAAATGTTAAGTACTTCTGTTCCGATTTCAATTAAATGTTTCGCTTATGGACGCTGTTAGAAATGGGTAGTCAAATCAATACTTTTTTACACAAAAGTATGTTTGTTAAATAAAATGCTTTGCATTCTTAAAATGTTTTTTGGCCGAATTGTTGATAGATGTGCAAGGTACGATTCTGAACAATAAATATAATTTTAGATATGGTTGGTTGGTTGGTTGGTTAGTTGGTTATGGTTGTTTGGTTGTTGGTATGGTTGGTATGGTTGGTGGTTGTTCTCAATAAATGTACCGAAGTGAGAATTTTTACTTTAGTACAATTATTGAGAAAATGTACCTACCTAAAATTATATTTATTATTCAGAATCGTACCTTGCACATCTATCAACAATTCGGCCAGAAAACATTTTAAGAATGCAAAGCATTTTATTAATTATACATACTTTTGTGTAAAAAAGTAATGATTTGACTACCCATTTGTAACAGCGTCCTTAGTCCCATGTAATAGGCCCAACCGGTTTCATATTTGGAAGAATTATTGGGATTCTCTTTTCAAATTGCTCTTTTTTTTTCTGCAGAGAAATTTAATGTCAAATGTTCGCCACGTGACACGTGACTTAGAACATAGCTGGCCGAAATGTGATCGTATTAAAGGTAAGTACACTTCTTAATGCTACGGCTAGACCTGAGCGTCAAGTAGCGGGATGCGGGACGCGAACCCGGAGCGACTCAACGCGAAACTGTTACGTGCACACCAGCGCGACTATAGCGCGAACCACGAACCTCATTTTTTGTGAATAGTCACTTAAGCCACACGTCTATAGCTTAGTTTAACACCTAAATACCTGTAATTTAAATGGTGCGCATAATAAAGCGTATTCTATTCTATTCTAAATTGTTGTCCAACAATAAAAAGTCGCCTGATGAAAGGTCTGTAGGCCCTTATTGTTTTCGTCATTCGGTGCGTCGCCGTCGGAGTTCACACACATACTATTTTTAGGGTTCCGTACCTCAAAAGGCAAAAAACGGAACCCTTATAGGATCACTTCGTTGTCCATCTGTCTGTCTGCCTGTCAGTCTGCCATGACCCTTTTTCTCAGGAACGCGTGGAGATGTCAAGTTGAAATTAATATCGAATACGTAAGTCTATGGTTCCTTAGAGTTCTAAAAAAATCAAGCTTCTAAGTCAACGCAATAAAAAAATACGGCCATTTTGCGACACATTTTGCGACACATTTCGATACTCGCAACTGTCGCAAGTAAATCAAAACCTATAGGGTACTTCCCGTTGCCCTAGAATCATGAAATTTGGCAAGAAGCAAGGTCTCCCAGCACAAGTAAAGGAAAAAGGCCGAAAATTGTTAATTTGTAGTTTTATGACATGAAAAAGTTTTTTTTGGGATCCATTGTTAAGTTTGTTTTTGGGATAAATCCTTTTCAACTACGGAACCCTCCATTGTGCGTGTTCCGACACGCACTTGGCCGGTTTTTTATTTTTACAAAGCCGGCTATTTTAAACACAAAAATTGTGTGATATTTGAGGGTTGATATTGTAAAGCGCTGTTAATATCATAAATGGTAAAAATTATAGTCACTATTCATAAAATTCTCGAATTGTTCAGAGTAGACAAGCTCTACACACGTCTAACCACAGGACGTGTGCGTCCGACTGCGTCCCGCTTTGCAAACGCGGTCTTCCCGCGTCGTAGTCGCGCAGGTGTGCAAGTCGCCATAAGATAACACGGGCAGCGTCCGCCGCGCGACTGACGCTCCCGCTTCCCAGTCGCTTTGGTCGCTCGTGTGGCCGAAGCTTCTTGGACGATTAATAAAGGCGATATTATGTTTTGAAAACATCTGACTTCCAGCATTCGTCAGCCATTATTTGGGCAGCTGCTGCTATACAATAGGTCGGTCCTGATAACCCCACACAAAGGTAGGAAGGTAAAAAGAAACATGTCAACTTCAAACAAGATGGTCGCCTGTTGTAAAAATGTTTAACAAAAGGAAGATTTGTATTTACCCCGGCTGTTATTTGTAATTCTTTGACAGTCGTTACTGGTAGTCAGAACTCCAAAAGTATGACAACCAGTCTTACCAAAGAGTATTACTGAGTAGCTGTGTTGTGGTGGTCAGATCGCTCCATGTGAAATACTCATATTCAGCTGCATTCGGTTAGACGGAAGCCGACCCCAATATAGTTGGGAAAAGGGTAGGCAGATATGTCTGTTGACATCTGTTACAAGAATGTCAAGTATTTTCTCGGCAATTATGTGGTTGATAAACAATATGCAAAATGCTCACCGCGCGCTCTAAATAGCTATACCATCCCACGCCCATTGTGTAGTAAGTAGTGTTTGTAAACGTTTTGTTGACAGCTCATCACTCACTCACTCACTGCCAACTATATAATCTGTGGACCTGACGTGTCACTGACCTAATTATAGGCCGCCATATTGTTATTAGTAACAAATATTTTATTTATTTAGGTAACCAAAACCCAGGCAGCGTATCTATAGTACACATACACTGTGTCTGCTCACCGGTGTCCAACCCGTTATGGTGAAGCAATATGATCATTTTTATCGACAAATCCACCATAATAAAGCATTTTGCCCCAAAAGTTTGAAATGGCGGCCATTTTAATTTTTTTTTTTACTGAGTACGGGTGGGTTCATTTATATTGCTATATCTACCGATGTGGAGGTCTTACAGTCATAAAAGTCGACAGCTAGAAAAGTAGACAATAAGTTGGCACTAAAAGGTTTACCAAAAGCTCCCATTATTACCTTAAATACTTTGTGTGAAAAAATTCAGACTTAAAACATTTTGCCGTTGGGGCAAGATGCCTTGTCGATAAAATTGATCATATTGTTTCGGGTCGGACACCGATGACCAGACACACCGTATATTTCGACATTAGTTCCATGTAATAAGGGGCAAGCCTATTGCCATCAACCGGGCACAAAGCCAGACTCTGGCCTGCTAGTGAGATACTCCTGATGGAAAAACCCAATGGCACTTTGCCCGACCTGGAAATCGAAACCAGGACCTCATGCTCACCAGTAGCGCTTGCGACCACTAGACCACTGAGGCAGCCATGGAATGTGGACCAGTGTTTGTACTACCTACATAATATTATAGTACAACAACAAATTTAAAAAAAACCGGTCAAGAGCGAGTCGGACTTGCGCACCGAGAGTTCCGTTCCGATTTCTGAAAAAGTGTGCTATTTAGAGACATCGTTTTATTTTTCCTGTAATCTTTACAGAAACTTCTATCACATAGAATAATTTCAGATTTTTCTCTATGCAAACTTCGGAGATAAGAGGGGGGGGGGGGGGGGACGGTATTTTTTTTTACATTTTTCATCAAAAGTCGAAAACTATGCGGCCAAAAAAATAAATAAAAGATGTTTGAGAATGTGCAAACAGCGTTCTTTCATATGATACCCCACATGGAATTTTTAAGACCCCATTTCAGTCCCTGTTACAAAAAAACCATATCTATTTTTATTTGGAAAATAGTTGGGCAAACGTCATCTAAAACTGTTCCAAATTTCAAGTTGATAGCATTAGTAGTTCTTGAGATAACCAGATGTGACAGACAGATAGACAGACAAACTGAGTTGCACCATAAGGGTTCCTTTTTACCATTTTAGCAGGGAATCCTAAAAAGGAATGACCGACTTACCTGTTGCTCCAAAAGGTTTAATTTTATTCAGACTAGTTACGTATTAACGTTGTTACGTATGTGTATCAGTCTTTATAAAATATATATTATCTGTGGTATTTCCGGATCCTGTTGTCTTGTCACCGACTCCGATCGCTCGTCATGCAATGGCTAAATACACGAAACATAAAATAGTCTGGTCGTCTTATTTATTTATAATATCTGGCCACCCGTCGTAACATGGTGTCAGAAGATACAGAAGAAAAAGAAGTCACAAAAAACCACAAAAGTAAGTGCCGCAAACAGTCAAAAAAAAAAAAAAAAATTTCGAGTAAAACGTCGCCGCGTGGTCCAGCCCTAAAATGCCGGAAAATAAAAACGCAAATAATACAAGTTATCCCCTGCCGCCGAGTAATTTCAGCTTAGATATCAACAACTCGAACATGCCATTGGCTTGGAGAAATTTCAACACAAGTCTAGAGATTTACATGATAGCCAACAATTTAGAAGAACAACCAGACAAACGAAAGGTAGCCATTTTACTACAAATCATAGGCCCAGACGCTCTTCAGATATTTTACTCGTTTAACATACAAATTGACAAGATCACCTATAAGGATTTACTCGCCAAATTTGAAGACTACTTCACACCACGTGTCAATATTTCCGTCGAAAGACATAAGCTGTTCAACAGAAAACAAGGTCCAGATGAAGAAATTGAGACATATGCCACGGATCTCAAGAATCTAAGTATCCAATGCAATTTTGAAGGTCTTGCCGATGATATAGTAAAGGACATATTCTCATGGAACTTAAATTCATCTTGCTCGTACATCAGAGAACGTATCCTGATCGAGAAACCATCAACATTTGATGCCGCCGTCAGTCTCGCTAAAACACTAAGAAATACTAGGTTACAGGCTAAAGCTTTATCAAGCCAAGAAGTAAGTGTCGTTGCCAGTCGTCAATCGCATCACAGTCGCCAAACACATCGTAGTCAAGAGAGTCGCAATCAAAAAAGTCACAGTCAAAGAAGTCATAGCCGTCAAGAAAGTCAAAGTCATCAGTCTCAAACAAGTCAAAGTCGTCAATCAAGTAAAGCATCGTCCAGTCAAGAACCTCAATCCAAACAGTCAACCAAGAATTGTTCCAGATGTGGTCAAGTTCACCGAACAAAATGTCCAGCCATAGGAGTCATCTGTAACAACTGCCACAAGCCCAATCACTTTGCCAAGTGTTGCCGCAGCAAACATGTGAGATCCATAGAAGAAGAAGAAGAAAGTACGGGTACTGATACTTATTTTCTAAATAGTCTTTTCACTAATGAGATTTCTGTCAGCATAAAAAACCCTTATTATACAACTTTGTCCATAAATAGTAAGAATGTAGACTTTTTACTTGATACAGGTGCTGACACTAACATTTTATCATTTAACTCTTATAAAAAACTTAATTTGCCATTGAGTAGTTTAAAGAAAAGTAGTCACAAACTATCAACCTTTAGCGGTGAAGTATTACCGACTGTAGGTCAATGCATTCTGTCTGTCACACATAACAACAAACTATACAATGTTAATTTCCACATTATAGATATACCCTGTAGGAATATTATTGGTCGCAACAGTTGTGAGAATTTAAAATTAGTTAAAAGAGTCCATAATGTCCAATTTCATGAGTCACTCAATGTATCACAGCTTGACAAATATAAAGATCTCTTCTCAGGAATAGGTTGTCTTAAAGATTATGAATGTCATTTGTCAATGAAGCCTGATGCTGTACCGTCTATAGATGCCTGTCGTAGAATTCCATTCAGTCTCTTAGAACAATTAAAAGAAGAATTAGCCATGTTAAAAAAGAATCAAATTATAGTCAAAGTCGAGGAACCTACTGAATGGGTAAGCTCAATTGTAATTGCATCAAAGAAAAATGGTAAACTACGCCTGTGCATTGATCCAAGAAAACTTAATAAAGCCATTATGCGTCCTCATTATCAATTTCCAATTATTGATGAAATTAAATCCAGCCTCTCTGGTTCACAATATTTCACTACCCTAGATGCAAACAAAGGTTTTTATATGCTAAAGTTAGATGAAGCTTCCTCAAAACTATGTACATTCATCACACCTCAAGGTAGATATAGATTCCTAAGACTTCCCTTCGGGATAAATGCAGCCCCAGAACTGTTTCATTCCATCATGACAAATAGATTCAGTGATATTCCAGGAGTCAAAATCATGATGGATGATTTCCTAATTTACGGTCAAACTAAACAAGAACATGATTTTAGGTTAAAACAAGTCTTAGATAGAGCTAGAGAAATAGGAATAAAATTTAATAAAGACAAGTCTAATATATGTAAAAGTGAAGTCAAGTACCTAGGACACATCTTTTCTAAAGATGGTGTGAGAGTTGATGAAAACAAAGTGAAAGCCATTTGCAGTATGCCACCACCAACAAATGTCACAGAATTACAAAGGTTTTTAGGTATGGTTACATACTTAGGCTCATACATAGAGAATTTGTCAGATAAAACTTCTAATTTAAGAACACTTCTGTCTAAAGATAATGAATGGTCTTGGCAAGAGAGACATAATGTAGAATTTAATGAATTAAAGGAATGTATAACAAAAGCCCCTGTCTTGACATATTATGATCAAAATAAACCAATTACACTGTCAGTTGATTCGTCTAAAGATGCCATGGGTGCAGTGATTTGCCATGATAAACACCCCATAGCATATGCTTCAGCTTCATTAAGCTCATGTCAACAGTCATACTCTCAGATTGAGAAAGAGCTGTTAGCAATCCTATTTGGTTGTACAAAGTTTCACCAATATGTCTATGGTCGCCACACTTTAGTTGAAACAGATCACAAACCAATAGTATCGCTGTATAAAAAACCAATTTATAACATTCCACCCCGTCTTCAAAGAATAATGCTAAGATTACAACCATATGACCTGAACGTAACTTACAAACCAGGTAAATATCTTTATGTAGCTGATACTCTGTCTAGAGCAGCTTTACCAGAACAGTCATTACATGATCTAGATTCTGATCTAGATTTACATGTCAATTTAGTCATTAGATCACTGTCAGTTAGTCCAAATAAACTTAAATCTATTCAAGAACAGACTTCCCAAGACAATGAATTGTCACTCTTAAGTAAATATTGCATAACAGGTTGGCCTGAACATAAAAAATTGCTTCCAGACATACTTAGGCCTTATTTTCCTTTAAAAACCGATATACATATAATTAATGGTATTGTCTTCAAAAACAACAGTGTCATTATACCAGTAGCCATGAGAAAAGACATTTTGAAACAGATACATGAAGGTCACCAAGGTATTCATAGTTGCCAAAGATTGGCAAGAAATCTAGTATACTGGCCCAATATGTACTCTGATATAGAAAAATATGTTAATAATTGTCATAACTGTCTCACTAACAGACGCAGCAATTCCAAAGAGTCACTACAGCCCCATGAGGTAAAACCAATCCCTTGGAATAAAGTCGGAGTTGATCTATTTGATTTCAATTCAAACAAGTATGTCATAGTCGTAGATTATTTTTCCCAATATGTCGAGCTTGTAAAGCTAGCAGGTGGTTCTACTAGTAAAATTGTCATTAGTCACCTAAAGTCTATATTTTCCAGACATGGAATACCCAACATTCTAATTTCAGACAATGGTCCCCCATTTAACTCAAAAGAGTTTAATCATTTTGCTTTAGATTGGCAAATACAACATATTACATCAAGTCCCTATTATCCACGGTCTAATGGTCTTGTAGAAAGAACCATAGCCACGGTTAAAAACATATTAAAGAAATGTCTTACTGATAATACAGACCCTCATCTAGGATTATTACAGTATAGGAATACACCTAAAGAAAATATGTATTCGCCTGCCCAATTACTAATGTCCAGGACACTCAGAACTAAACTTCCAGTCTTAGAACAAACTCTGAAACCTAAAATACCTAACTACAGGTCTCTAACAAATAAAACTCAAATAAAAGTGAACAAATCACAGATTTATTATAATAAACATACTAAACCGTTGTCTTCCCTAAACATTGGTGATAAAATTTACTTCCAGAAACAGCCAGACAGTATTTGGACACCTGGTACTGTGTCAGACATAGGTCCACAGCCTAGATCATATACTATTGTCTCCCCGGAAGGTACTTTTCGCCGTAATCGCCAACATATCCTACAGCCAAAACATTCACCAACTGAGTCCGCTCCTAGTAGAAGAAGTTCACTTCAATCCCCATCAGTTCCACTTGACACTGATCCACCGTCGCCTTCCAATATACTGCCGTCGTCATCTCCATCTAATTATCAATCTCCTTGTACAAGTAATCCTGTCCAAGAATCTGAAACAAAAACAAACACATCACATACACCAAATAAACAAACTCAACACACAACTTATTCTTCATTCGGTAGAGCAATAATAAAGCCCCGAAGATTTTGAAAATTGGTCTAGATTAAGTTCTTAATTTGTACTTAGTTTTAATTTAATATACTAAATGTATTGTTTGTTGTACAAGCATTGTCAAACCTAATTTTGTTTTGTTAGTAGCTGTCAAAACTTAGTTAAGTCAATTTGATAGACGTCACTGTCAGAACTGTCGCAATGTAAATGTCAGTCAAGTCAACTTGTCACTTCTTAGAGATGTTCCGTTCCACTTAGTCTACTAGTATATAAGAATTTTGTTAATGTTAAAAAAAAAAAAAAAAAAAAGAGTATACTTACGTACCATGTTCCACGTAATGATTCCATTTTCTTTTCTTAATAAGGGAGATGTTACGTATGTGTATCAGTCTTTATAAAATATATATTATCTGTGGTATTTCCGGATCCTGTTGTCTTGTCACCGACTCCGATCGCTCGTCATGCAATGGCTAAATACACGAAACATAAAATAGTCTGGTCGTCTTATTTATTTATAATATCTGGCCACCCGTCGTAACAAACGTGTATGTGATTTTTATTACACAAATGTTATGCAAAGGAAACTCGGTGTCACCATTTTCCGGAAAAAACTAAAATCTCGAGAAATTTATGAACATTTTCTTACAACAAAACATACCTACATTACGTCACTATACTAGACACCTTTTCCCAAGGCTGCAGCAACTATAAAACGCCATAAATTATGTATAATCCTTTTTTTTTTTTTTTTTTTGTTTTGTGGATGGGAAATCATCAAATGACTTCTCCGGAGCGGGAGCGCGTGTTAGACTTTTACTGACTAAAACCCACCCGTGTTCTTTCAGTTGGCCGTGCCAGGGCCACGGTATCTCTTTCGAACTACCCGCGACCCGGGCGACATTATGTATGATCCTAGTTTTTCTTTAATGCTTTTTGTAACATAAGACATTGACTCTACAGGGTTTAAGTGTAAACAGTGGCAACCTTTTAAGGGGTCATTGTACTCATCATTATAAACAACTTTTACTATGGGAACAAACCTGAAATCGCGAAAAAAAGATCAGCTGTTCCCTATATTTTGACGAATTATGCGAACATAAATGTATTGAACAGGTTATTTTTTTTTTCGTGATTTCATGTTTGATCCCATAGTAAAAGTTGTTCATAATGATGAGTAGGTACAGTGACCCCTTAAAAGGTTGCCACTGTTTACATTTAGTGTCCAAACACACAATGCCGAAGGTATGCACTTAAGTTCCGCGGCTGATTCAACAACATAGTAATTTGGCAACGTAATTTCGGTTGTAATGTGTCGTCCGTCAGTAATTCAAATAGCATTGCAGGCGTAATCATGCCGAACTTCGGTGGCGTATCTTCGGCATACCTTGTGTGTTTAGACACTTACACCCTGTACCTATCCACTTTATTTATTGAGCACCAAACCACAGATTAATACAGATGGGACACTCCGCAAAACCATTGAAATAAAAAGCGACTCTTGCTACGACACAATAAAGTGCTATTCAGATCGCACAACGCTTCATTACCTACAGTTATATTCACCTATATGTTGCCTCTCTTTCTATCGCGTAACTCATATACCTTCTGACTCGTTAGGGTTGTCTTCTTTTACGACGCAGCGCGTGAGTATCGATTCGAACTAAGTGCGAGCCGACCGGTGCGCGGCAGCCTACACTGAATTGACCCAGTGAGATGAGCCCGCCGCGTACTTGTAGCTTCATACCTAAACTGCGGAGTGTCCCATCTGTATTAATCTGTGACCAAACCCAAGATTCTCATTCCCACACAATATGAGGTAATTCAACCTCAAAATAAGTTATTTAGTGACTACAAAAATACATATAGTAATGAAATAAATAGAATTTAAAACAATAGAATGGTGACACCAGTTGAATGTCATCTGGCCTGTCGACATTGCAATGACATTCAGACGGTCGTCAGATTAAAAGTTAATGTCGACATTTTGTCTACAAGAAGATTATTGTCGGTAATCTATAGTCACAATTTGGTCTGTTTTTGTTCTGTAATTAGGTAGGTACTTATATAATATTTTTTGGTTAGGATGAAAAAGCAGTCCTTTAATAATAATAACAGGGACGATGACTCTATAACTTATACTAAAAAATGTTGGACACGTATTCTTACGTAATCATAAGATGACGGCAATACATTGAGTTAAAATGTGGCATGACGTCACTCCTTGCTAGATTTTATACGTAGTTTATTAGTCGGCAAGCAGCAAGCGAAAGAAAGCGTGTCCGTGGCGTGACAATATATCTAAAATGCCAAGCTGTCTCTTTCTGTATCATAAGTTCCGTATTATTTATCGCAGTTGTGGTTGAAAACTACTATATACCTATAATATGTAATTACGTTTGTAATAACAACGCAACAATATCCGAACGCCGCTCAGTATGAACGTAGCGTATCTTTCCTTTATAATATAATTGGCTTTTACAATGTTTTTAAATTATAGTAAGCTCAGTCTTAATAGGTATGGGAGGACATTGTAGACCTGTTAACAAGTACCACCCTCTTTTGCGTCTTTCAAATCAAGACCTCTTCAGACATAAACATTTAATCTAAAAATATATTCTACGTCTTAGTTCCCATCATTCTGGACACATCCTCTCATCATAACATAACTCAACATGACACACCCTCAAACCTCGAGACCGTTGGGTCAAAGTCACGCTGGAAATAGAAGCAGGATGTGGATAGACCCTGATAGCTGGCTAGGGCTGCCAGTAACTGAATCTCTAGGTTTATTTAAAAAAAATATATAAACGGAAGACAGAAATACAAAAAAAAATATAGGGTTACTTGTAATTCGACGTACCTATTCCGTGCAGGACGTTATAGTAGTGTTACAATCATAGAAATATAAAAAACAGGTTACAATGCAACAAATCAAGCCACCAAATATTCTACCAAAATCCAATAGTTTTTGAGTTAGTTAGACTTTTAGTTTTTTTACGAAAAAATTTTTACGAAAAAGAAAAATACTATTCATTAATAATTTACGGCGCGACTTTACTGGAATTTTAAGTTATTATCATAGCTGATGCCGTAGCAGAACTTTGTTAAAAATTAAAAGTTGATAAATGCCTAAAACTTTGGCAAAGATCACTAATTAAACATTTTATTTTTCGTCATTTATATTTTTCTTAGATAAATAATTATAAGATAGATAATAATAAGATAGATTAAAAATTACAAAAAATAATATACTGAATTTCGGTAGAACATTTGGTAGCTTAATTTGTTGCATTTTAAGGAAGGAAGGAAGGAAGGGAGCAAGGAATACGTCGATTTAAAAGTAACCCTGTATATTTTGCTGAATAACCTGGGACCTGCAACAAGCGAAAATCTGACAATTTTTTCATGGTTTTCTGCTTTATCAAACAGTACTTGTAGTGAAAATCTGTCAATTTAGATTTTTTTTTATTGACAAATATGTCGTATTGTCAGCAAATAGGGCCCTGACTTTTCTCAATAGAGCATGATTGCTAACTTCAAGTGTTAACGGCCACAAGCTGTTTGAAAATTGAGATTAACTTCCTGTTGTACTGGGTTGGACTTCGCGTGTAATGGTTTTGACCAAAAACAATACTTCTTATTCTGTGAAGAGTTCAACTAAATCTACAGGTCATAAGTAAGTCTCGTTCTTCTGAGTTGTAGCTTTCCACGGCCAGTCTAAATGACCTCATAAAGTTCACAGACGGTTGTCCACAAATTGAGAGTAAATATGCAGAAAAACTCAGCGGATGATGACGACATCAAATCATTTACAAAATTGCATTACAAAATCTTTCTTATCACAACTGTAAACTCTCATGTTTTTCAATGTCAAGCCAAAAATAAAATGCAAAGTTATTCAAAAACGTTTTCAGCTAATATTACAGGTTATTATTCAGTCATTTCGTCACCGTATGTATTTACCTTCATGCTAATAAATAAACGGGTCTGTAGCCTACTTAACGGGTGAATAACGGACACTTAAGTAATAATGCACGAAAATACTCCCGTAAGCTCTAAATACATGAATTTGAAAAGTATCAAATAAAGATGAAAACAAACTTAATATACGGTGCGTCAGAATTTTCTGAAAGACAGTGTACGCTGCAGTATATTGACGATTAGCGATAAATAAAAAAATAAAAATATTTATTACTGGACCAACTACATAGTTTTTATATTAGTTTATGATTGGAGCCTCCTTTTAAGCATAATAACGCCTGTGTTAGGAGACTCCGCTCTTCCACAGCTTTGGCTGTTTGTACAACTTACAAATTACAAAAATAATTTTATTTAAATTTTTTTTTTTTTTTTGTCTTAGGTTACATAATACACATCTTTTTTTCGAGCGCGTGTTTCATGCTTTATTACCATTTACGTAAAGTATTATATTTATAACTTCAAACACGCTCGCTCGCTCGTGAATTATACAGAATGAATACATTGATATGGTTGTGTTAGGTGTGCGAAGTGTGTGATGTGTGTGGGGTGTGTGAGGTGTGTCAAGTGTGTGTGGTGCGTGTTGTGTGTGAGGTGTGTGGAGTGTGAGAGGTGCGATATGGCTACGATGTCTATTCCGTCTTAGGATCGTGATAATTTCGGAATTTTTGTTATACGTATTGTACAAACTAATTATGTTCCTAAATATTTTATAATTTTTGATTTTGAAGTATTCTTTACTCTTCAATAAATTATTACAATCGCGTCAGTTTTCATTAACGCAATAATAATAATACTTAATAATTTTATAATCTGTTCTGAAACTTTTGACTATGGTGCACCAACATTTTATCTGGCCTATAATATTTTCACCTCAAAGGGATTGGACTTATGGGGCTCTAGTCTACTCTCATGTGAGAGGAAGTGGGTCAAACATGAGTCAAAGTTTCCTCAGTCTTTCGCCCAAGTCGGAATTCATCGGTCATACAATGCCTTTGGTATTAAAACAACATTTTTTCTGACAAGTGTAGGTAATACAACATACAACCCAGGCGATTATTACGTCTGGACAGGAACGGGCTGCGCCTGGTGACGGGGACCATCACTGGACACTGCTCATTAAACAAACACTTCCACACAATAGGAATAACGGACAGTCCTCTGTGCAGGGCCTGCATGGAGGCTGAGGAAACCGTTGCGCATGTGCTTTTTGAATGCACAGGCGTCACCCAAATTAGAACAGAAACTCTCGGAATATCCCGATCTTTCACAGATGTTCTTAACAAACCCGGAGATTTGATTAAATTCTGGAGGGAGGTGGGCTGGTTGGAATAAACCCCCGACGGCCGCCATGGCCCACGCACAATGGTCCACATGAAGGACTAAGTGCGGAAACCAAATCCTATAACATAGAACATAGAACAACATACAACCTACATGTCATATAGGTTGTATTACCTACACTTGTCAGAAAAAAAATTGACAGTGATGCAGGCATTTCATTCCTTCCCCATGATTCTTTCCCCTCCCTTTTTTATATACTTGTACATATTATTAGTATTATTTTAAGACTGTTTAAATTATGTAAATACAGCACTCATTTTTAATTAGTACCAATACTTAAAGGGCTTATTAGAGAAAGTCTTGTTATTATATATGTAAAGTCTCAATAAATAATATTCATAAACAACAAAGTTATTAGCGTTTGTTTATATCCCAAAATGTCACTCACTTTAAGGAAATATTGTACAGGCTACATAGCAGTATTCATTAATCATGGAAAAGCACTGCGCGTAGTATTTTCTAGTAGCAATTGTTGTGAATGATTGATTCAATTATGAATTTACCAATTAAGACAAATTTTCGTGGACAATTTTGGGATTTAATTTTTTTTACTTTTGACTACACAAATATGATCAGTAACAGGTACGGATAGACTGAACTGAAGTGGCAGTGGGCCATGTTTGTCGAAGGACCGATGGCCGGTGGAGCAGATGAGTCCTAGAGTGGAGAACGCGTATCGGTAAGCGTAGTGTGGGACGCCCCCTAGCTAGATGGACCGATGACCTGAAGAAAGTGGCTGGGGCAGACTGGATGCGGAAGGCGGAGGACAGGGTGTTGTGGCGCAACCTTGGAGAGGCCTATGTCCAGCAGTGTACTGCGATTGGCTGAGTTGATTGATTGATTGAGGTACGGATAGAGCCCCATTTTTTTTGTACTAATAAAAAAATAGTAGTGTATTATCTCGGAAATGAAATAAAACTCTTGTCGGAGCATATAAGGAAATGCAGTTACGTGGTAATATTTACTTAGGTACTCACAGTAAGTAATTATTTCCAAGTAACTGCAAAAATATACCTTTTTTTTTTTTTTTTTTGTGGATGGGAAATCATCAAATGACTTCACCCGCTCTGGGCAGAGCGGGAGGGCGTGTCAGACTTTTACTGACTAAAACCCACCCATGTTCCTTCAGTTGCCCGTGCCAGGGCCACGGTATCTCTTTCGAACTACCCGCGACCCCGGCGGCGCAAAAAAAAAAATATACCTTGATGTTTAATGTACGATTTATCCAATGGATATTATTTACGAGACCAGCAGCTACCATATTAAGAGCAAAGCATTCCGCGTTTACCTCGATCTCAAATACTAGCTAAACTTAATCTATGCAGTTGATTAATTCCACGTTTTTCTGTTACCGAGTCATTAAACTGCGTTGCAAAATGTAGAAACCGATTAAAATATTACGCTTGTTTTATTGTTATTTTGTTTTATTACCATGCCATTATATAAATGGCTCACCAACAACGCAGTCAATTCTTTACGTAATATTGTGTGTTTTTGTGAAAGGTCGTGTGATCGTGTCACGCCAGTCGTAAATACAATACTTCAAATTTGCGAAAAAATCGACTGTTTGTAACAACTACTAACATAATTCGTAAGTAAATTTTGACTATAGTTTTGGGTCCATGATTGAAATTTTTTTAAGAAAACAAATGTTTTATTATTATTATTATTTAAATTGTCTTTGACATATCTTGGGACCCTGGGGTCCCGGACTTTTGGAAGGCGTACGAGGAGCCGAAGCCAACTCGCAGAGGCCCCTTAGACAATTTTAAGTGAAAAGAAGGCACCAGCCGACGATTATCCCTGTATGCACTATGCAATTGCACCCAAGGACAACCCCCGGTTGGTGCAGAACTATTGCAGAACATGGAAACAAAACACATTGGGCCTATGGGTTTGGGTGGCTATAGTGGATTGGGTACCTTGAACTATGGAAAAACTATATCCCCTGCCTGACCAATGTTATATAATATAGACAGATAAATTGGCAGGGGGTGACTTGCACACTCAATAATGGGCCCCCGGAAACGGTCGCTAGCACATAGTGACGTAGCGACAAGGGGCAACATGTCCTGAGGTGCCTGAGGAGTGGAGCGGTATTCCACGGCTCTCAGAACAATCCCAGAGCCCGGAAGATGGTCAAGATCCCTACAAGCACTTACTGGAATACTTCCTTCTTCCGAGCACGTTTGCTCTTGCGAATCTCTACTCAAGCCGGCCAATAAAGGCAAGAATGAGGTGGGAGCTCTGTTCCCGTCAGTGTTCACTCCAGCCGGCCAATAAAGGCAAGCCAGAGGTGAAGAACAAGACTTCTCCCGGGAAATAGGGTCCGTGGGGTCGCTACTGCCCAACAGCTCGCCACATGCTGCCCTGCGGGTTCACGTATCTCTCTTGGTCTGGCTCCTCACCCTAGACCTGTTTCGGCAAAGTAAACTCCATCGGCACAGACCCAGAGTTCGGAGCGCGCAAGCCCCACCACGACGTCAACGTAGAGATACGGCGGTGGGGTTATTATTATTATTATTATATAAAACTGAATCGTTTGTTATTTGTTTGTTTGTATATTTGAACGCGCTATTCTCTGGAACTACCAGTCGTATTTGAAAAATTATTTTTGCATTTGATAGCCCAATACTTGAGGAAGGCTATAGGTTATTTAAAATCATGCTGGGATCCTTATATACAACGAATCGTTTTGCATCCTCGTCAAAAAGGGTGTGGTATAGACCATCAAATCGAACAACATTTTCCATGGCACCAACATTGTAATCGCGAAAAAATAATCAGCCGTCCCATACATTTGCGTCGAGTAGGTATTGAAGTTTTCTATGGAACAGTTGAAATTTTTTTCGCGATTACGATGTTTTTCCCATAGAGAAAGTTGTTCGGTTTGATGTACACCCTGAAATTTGACGAGGATGCAAAACGAAACGTTTATAGGAGTCGACCAAAATTAAAAAAAGTCAGAAAAAACGCTAAGTAAAAAGGAAGTAATTGCGCGGGCAGGCGATGCGATGCGGTCGGGGGAAATAGAAATTTCACGCGGATGAGCAGCAATTATCATAATAAATTCTGTACAGCGTCATCTCTGTCATCTGTGTGACAGTCTATTTCTAAAGCTCTGTTCTAATTGGTCATATTTACCGTCGGGTACTGGTGTATATGACGTCATCAGATAGCATAGGCTATGTCTGTTCATGTCACATCGGGATCTTGTTCTATTTTTAAAACCTTCAATTATGTATTCAATTATTGATTAAGTACAAGTTTATCGTTTTCCATAATGTTATTTATGTTAAAGATCAAATATTTAAATGATTGTCATTGAATCATTGTTAAAATTCATGACTTTCGATATTATTCTCTTTATTACGAATATTTAAATGAGTGTCATTGAATCATTGTTAAAATTCATGACTTTCGACATTATTCTCTTTAGAAAATAGAAAACTATTTATATGTTTGTGTTTAGAAAATCAAATAAATATTTCTTTGTAAAGTTTTCCGACTTAATTTTAACAGAATTTTTTTTTATTAATGGAAGAAAAACCAGTCAATCTGCCTACCCTTTTCCCAACTATGTTGGGGTCGGCTTTCAGTCTAACCGGATGCAGCTGAATACCCATATCTGACCTCCACGACCCAGTAACTGGGTAATACGATACCCCTTGGTAAGACTGGTTGTCAGACTTTCGGCCTTCTGACGACCCGTAACGACTGTCAAAGATCCACGAATGACAGCCGGGACCAACGGCTTAACGTGCTTTCCGAGGCAAGAAGAAGTCCCGGTATGTAAAGACGGTCACCCATCCACGGACCAACCCCGGTAAGTGTAGCTGTTATTACTTAGCCACGAGCTCCTCACCTAAATAAGAAAGAAAAAACTTTTTTACAAAAAAATACAACCGACTTCCAAAAACAACATTATAAAGTGAAAAATAACTTTAATTTCGGAAGTCGGTCTCTAGTTAAATGTATTTTCGTTTTTTGCCACCGACTTCCGAAATTAAAGTTATTTTTCACTTTGTAGTGTTGTTTTTGTAAGTCGGTTGTAATTTTTTTGTAAAAAAGTTTTTATTTTTCACTTTTTAGTTGTGTACCTACCCCACACGAATTCTAATACCACTATCTGCAAAACAAACTAGAACATCATCCATATAAAAGTGGAGAAAAAATACGTATTATTGAAGCTAACTCAAAAACTACACAAGCAAAGTTAATCAATTTTATATGGGA
Organism: Cosmia pyralina; assembly: GCA_946251885.1. Classification (NCBI taxonomy): domain Eukaryota; kingdom Metazoa; phylum Arthropoda; class Insecta; order Lepidoptera; family Noctuidae; genus Cosmia; species Cosmia pyralina. Next base: position 11,733,715 of record OX276342.1, on the reverse strand, counting down.
CCAACTGTGATGTATACCCTCTCGAATAAAACAAAAAAAAAAATCCAAATCGGTCCAGCCATCTTCGAGTAATCGGGGAACATACATAAAAAAAAAAAAAAAAGGTTCCGACGAATTGAGAACCTCCTCCTTTTTGAAGTTAAAACACCAGTATTCAGTTAAATATCGGAAATTGGGATTGCATGCCGCTAAACACATGACCATGATCTCAAACCAACTAGCAAATAAATTAGAAACCAAAGCCAGACTTAAAAGATCATCTCAATACCAAATGTATCACCCGTGAGAAAAACAAACAAAATCGGTAATAAATCTATAGAAACATTTTGAAGGTCGAATTCAGGACAATTCTGAAGTCACGAGTCATATCGAGACTGAGACATACAATTTTGTCGTTCAAGTCAATGGCCTCCTATTGTTCTGTTTTGGGACGCGTTATACTTAGATGACTTACTTTTGATAGTATTTGATAAGGATCAAAGAAGGTTGGACGATACACGATGCATAACTAATATTAAATAGTTGCTCGTAAAGTCGAAACTAATTTCAGTGGTGCGTGGCTAAATACAGCCTTATTCTTCAGCCCGCGACTTCGTCAGCGTGAAATTTCTTGTTCCCCCGATCCAACGTGTCGCATCGCATCGCCCGCCCTCGCTATACGATTTCGGTTAGCGTTCTTTATGACTTTAAAAAAAAATTAAATAACCTCTATGTTTCCTCAAGAATTGAGCTATCAAATGCAAAAAGAATATAATCAAACCCGATTGGTAAGTTCCAGAGATTAGCGCATTCAAACAAACTGTTTAGTTTTTAGGGTTCCGTACCAAAATTGTAAAAGGGAACCCTTAACGTGCGACTCAGTCTGTCTGTCTGTCTAGAGTAGAGTAGAGAAAAATCTGAAATTATTCTATGTGATAGAAGTTTATATAGGTTATAGATTACAGGAAAAGATTTTACAGATTACAAGAGAGGAGCTCGTGGCTAAGTAATAACAGCCGCACGGGTCTATCCATCAGGTTAAGCTACGCTTACCGGGGTCGGTCCGTGGATGGATGACCATCTTTACATACCGAGACTCCTCCGTGCCTCGGAAAGCACGTTAAGCCGTTGATCCCGGCTGTCATTCGTGGATCTTTGAAAGTCGTTACGGGTCGTCAGAAGCCCGAAAGTGTGACAATCAGTCTTACCAGGGGGTATCGTATTACCCAGTTAATGGGTTGTGGAGGTCAGATAGGCAGTCGCTCCATGTAAAATAATGGTATTCAGCTGCATCCGGTTAGACTGGAAGCCGACCCTAATATAGTTGGGAAAAGGCTAGGCAGATTGATTGATGAAAAATGAAACGGTATCTCTAAATGCCACACTTTTTAGAAATCATAAAGAAAAAATACTTAAATGATAGTACGGAACCGTCTGCGCGAGTCCGACTCGCTCTTGTCCGGTTTTATTATATTAAGTATAGATATTGTGTGCTTACTACAACAATCAAATCCAGGATAGATTACCAACAACTGAATATGCTCTTAAGGACCTGCCTCAGAGAACCATACTGTTGAACCCACGGTGAACCCATGGCCTTCAGTTGGTCTGACGAGGTCAGTGAAGGTATTGAATACTTGATTCACTTTTATGATTTTCAGTTTAATTTGAATCCCGTATTCTATAAATGTTGATGGATGGAGAAAGAAAAGATGGATGGATTGTGTGAGGAGGATATGAAAGAGAAGGGAGTGAATGATAGCGTGACGGTTGACAGGGGAGAATGGAAGAAGAAAACGTGCTGCGCCGACCCCAAGTAACATGGGATAAGAGCGGGAAGATGATGATTTTATAAGTTGATATATTTTTTACACAAATATTTGTGTTGTAGTTTTTTTTTTAAACCGGTCAATTGCGTGTTGGACCACGCATAATCAAGGGTTCCGTAGTTGAAAATAATTTATTTCAAAAACAAACTAACATTATAGTTGAAAAACTAGAATCACAAAAAAAATGATGCGATAAAATTACAAATGAAAAATTTTCGAACTTTTTCCTTTACTTCTGCTGTGAGACCTTGCTTCATGCCAAACATGATTCTAGGTCAACAGGAAGCCTACCCTATAAGTTTTGATTTACTTGCGAGTATCAAAATATATCGCATAAATGGGCGTATTCTTTTACTGCATTGACTTAGAAGCTTGATTTTTTTAGAGCTCCAAGAGACCATAGACCTACGTACTTGATATTAATTTCAACTTGATACCGCCACGCGTTCCTGGAAAAAAGGACAGACTTTTGACAGAAGACAGACAGACAGACGGACAACGAAGTGATCCTATATGGGTTCCTTAAAAAAAAACTGTCAAGATTTTGTCTCCTTCATTTCGCGTTTAACCATGCAGTCAACGGCCAAGCCAAATACAGTTTAGGCTTTTCCTTCTTTCTATATTCCGATTGGCTTTACCAGTTCATCACTAAGCAGGATAAAATTAAAACATTCTAGAATAAATTAAAACATTCTGTAACAAGGAAACATCGGGTAAAACCCAAAAATACCCATGTCTGATTACCATAACCGATAACTGCAGCACAGCAACACCATCAGAAACCGGAAATACGTAACAGTTTCGATATTTTTTTCCTCATGCGTATGTTCATATCAGTGAGGGCATGTCGGTACTGGTGATAACCCCTATGACCCTTGGTTGAAGGATAAGAGCGGAAAATCCCTGGTCACCAGGTCCGGCTATTATAGGAAAACGATTTGGTGATTTTTTGTTAGCAGACAAAGGCCGATAATGCGTATCTGCTTAAATTTTGTCAGGAGTTTGTCTGCAACGCCAACTGGTTTGCCAAGCGTAGATCAGCTGGCATTCCAACCCGTCACCTGTCTCAATGTATACTTATGAACCCCATAGGTTCATGTCAATGTGTGCTCGAACGTCAACCGAATCCCATAGGTTCACAACTACCGTAAGTTCGCAGTCGCCATTGGATGATGATATTTACGTTTACATATACCTATATTATGATACACGTTTATATACATATTATATGTGTGATGGCGGCATGACGTTGTTGCCTTGGAAGATGGGTAGGCCTCTGGTGTGGGACGCAACCTGTGTCGACACCCTTGCGCCATCTCATGTTCCAAGCACGACTTGCTGTGCTGGCGCCGCTGCTGCGGCTGCTGAGACCCTCAAGCGGCGCAAATACTGTAACCTTATAGTTAACTACAGTTTTGAGCCGTTTGGGGTCGAAACGCTCGGGTCATGGGGCCCGAGTACGCGTCTACTTTTTAAGGAATTTTCTCGCCGACTGGTCGAGACTTCACGTGACCAGAGGGCTGGCTCGTTCTTTGGCCAAAGAATTAGCATTGCCATTCAACGTGGCAATGCTGCCAGTCTTCTGCGACATCGATGCGGACGAGTACTTCGACGCCCAAGTGTCCTTTTGTTTTGTATTTATTTGTATAGTTAGTTAGTAATTTACATTAGTACCTAGTGTAAATAGTGTTAACTTGTATATTGTAATAAAAATATTATATAAAGGTTTCTCCTCAAAAAAAAAAAAAAAAACAGAAAAAAAAAAAAAAAAAAAAACAAAAACAAACAACAAACAACAAACAAACAAATAACAAACAAATAACAAATTTCAACATTGTAAAATTGTAACCAGTAATTTAAATGGTGTGCATAATAAAGAGTATTCTATTCTATTCTATTCTATTCTCCTTACGCACCCCATGTGTGTGTCTGACATTTAAGGGGTTAAGACATTCACCAATTCGAAGTTATTTCGGTGCAAGTTATAATATGTATTTGCGGCTTAATAAGTGTTAGTTCCTAAAGGGTGTTATATTTATCAAAATACTTCTTATTAATAGTGGATACTTAGCAGTGGACCACAGCATCTACGAGTGAAGATAGATTGGTCCAGATCTTATACGGTAGGTATATATATTGTGCGGTATAACTCGAGGAAGTTAAACACATTTGAAAGTTTAAACGTTCAAGGAAGTCGGTGTTGATAACGTTAATTGAATTTTAATTAGTTACAATAATTCTCTTTAGCCTTGACTATTATATTAATGCGTCTAACTAATAATATAACTGGTGAAGTGGATCTCGATTATGGACTCGAGCCTGGCTGGTGAAAGATTTGGCGAAAAAAGTATTTATGAAAAGAGGTTTGTACTTTTTATGAAACTACTTGTGTCGTCGTTTCTTTGTCAACGACAGTTTTAGAATCCCGAAGGTAGTAATATTGCAAGATATGAATTCACCTCCACAAATAATGAAAATTAGCTGTTAGTCTCCCAATTGTCCTGAAAAAAACTGCATTTATCTGAAGCACTACTTGTCTGAAGATAACATCAGCATCCTTACGTGTCCTAGTTAAATATTTCTGAGTAAGTCTCTCCACCGCAGGAAGAATTCTTCTGCGTAGTTGACCAGATGAAGACCAGACGATGCAGGAAGATAATAATATCTCTACACAGCAACACCACAATAACAACATACACAACAACAACAACAACAACAACACAACACAACAACAACCAACACAACAACAACACAACACTACAACAACAAACACAACAACCACAACACAACAACAACATACGCAACAACAACACAACAACAACAACAACACACAACATATACTTCTTCTACGCAGCAACAACCAGAAAAGACCACTTTTCACCCACACAATATATTTAATCAGTAATTAACACAGCCCTATCCAAGAACAATCTCGGTTTTATATATAGCACATCCTATTTTGGTAACAATTGAATGATTATTCTTTTATTCTTGGACTGTCACGTCTCCTTCCTCTGTTAACAATAAGGTTAGACGGTTTGTTTGACGTCAAGACATGATGGCGTATCCTGTTGCGTGTGCGCAGTTTTGTGAATGGATGCAGGAAAAGTAAGATGTATTGTGAAATACATAAATAAGTTACGAGAATTCGGAAGGATAATCGTTTTCTCAAAATGTACGAGTGAGAGAATGTGTTTGTGAAATGGAACCTCTTCTTCTTCGTCGTGTCGATGGCACGACGTTGTATTAAATTTTGTTGACCCAAAACTTCGCCACTTCCACGGAATTGTCAATGGCAACGCAGAGGTCGCTATGACTGCATTTTATTGAGAGGGCAAGATAGGAGGTGGAACATAGTTAGATATTGGACTATCGTATAATTACATCATCCAAGAAACATAACTAAGCAAGGGCATGGTCAGTTAGTTTCATGCAACAAGGCAATGGCTTTCGTTAACAGTTTGAAACCAGTCAACCGTGCGAGATGCGACGGAACACAGGTGGACATAAAACGATCTTCATTCTAATGGACTCTCATGGCTAGAAAGGATATCATCCAATTTAAATCAAAATGATAAGATTCCAGGTTACAAAATTGGCTAAACACAAAAGCATACCCAGATTTTAACTTTCTAACTAACACTGACTGTCGCTACCAATCTTATTCCCAACTATGCTAATGTTTTCAAAACAATTTTTCTTAAACGTGTTTGACTCGAGTCAACATCACGAGCGAACGCACCTTCGGTCTCGTTTAGAAACTCGTGAACAACGTGCAGCTTGGTATGTACCAAACGTGCTGCTGCTTCAATCATCTCAGGGGACATAAATTATAAAACTGTAATCATCACATTAATGTCAGTTACCTATAAATCACTAAAGGAGTCGCACAACTCGTCGTCAAACTTGAACATTTCCATGTTTTTCCACTTATGCATTCTCGTGATGGCGAGTTGGCCTACCGAGTAGCTGCAATGCTGAATAGCTGTATAACTCGCACTGTGTGGACGTATCATACGAGTTACTCGCACTTGCGAGTTGGACAGTAGCTCGCAGCCGGCTTACAGCCGGTACAAAATATAGATGGTCCCAAGAAACAATATCGTGCATATGATCATTAGTACAATGCTTATAGCAGATAAATGAAATTTGAATTCCTCCACAGTGGCTGAATTTTTCCCTCCACCGGCACTATTTTGGTTTACAAATAATTCTTCATTCTGTACCTTTGATCGACACATGATGATATTTTTTGCAAATAGTGTACAAATTGACAAGAATCACGCAGAGCACAGTCCAAACTATACGCGAACATGATTCGATTCCCCGCTCGAATGGCAGGATCGCCATATAAGGAAGGGATTTAAACACAATGAAACATCTCGAATGCTGGTTAGACACTGCGTATATTTGGTCCATTCATTGACAATATTAACACACACACACACACACACACCCTTACAATAACATGGTTACATAACTATACCACAAAGTAACTTCAACATTTTTTTTTTAAGAAATAAAAGCCTGTATGCGTTCGTGTTCGTTGTAAGCAACGCACTTTACACTTTTTAGTCGTTTTCTTTTGTTTTTGTTTTTTTATTTGTGTTGCTGTCAGTTTCTCAGTCTGTGCTAAATAAATGTATTTTCTTTATTTTTTATTTCTTTCACGGAAATAGTTTGTGAAAGCGTGTTTGACTGCCTCGTTGGTTTAGAGGTCATAAACGTGGCTGCTGACTTGCTGAACATGAGGTGCCGTCATGTTAGCCAGGTCTGGCAATGTTTTTGGGGTTTTCTTTGAGAATTTTCTCTGTAGCCAGTCGGAGTGTGGATTTGTGCCCAGGATTGGTGGCCCTGGGCACTTTAGGATATGGAGATTACAGGATGCAAGAGCGAGCCCGAAATTTATAGCACCCCGTCTCGGATAAGTTAGGATTTCTTTTCACCATTCATTCAGAAATAGTAGTTAGGTACCTACTTTGTCGACTTATGCAGAAATGTTTGGGAACTAAGAAAACTTAGGATGTTCTTACTTATGAGCGAGCAGAGCGAGCTCGAAAATTTTAACACCCCGTCTGAGATTTACGAGTACTTAGCTGTTCTTTTGACAGCCTCTAGCTACGTCGGTAGCAGGAACTAGGGGGCCCCATGGATTGCGGGGCCTTGGGCACTTGCCCAGAGTGTCCAATGGCAAAGACGGCCTGTTTGTGCCCAGTAATAGCAATAAGCTTACCCCTATCCTTATTGCATGGACTTAAACTTAGCCGGCGAAATATGGGCTTACCATACAACCTCTTCCAATTTTACCATAGGGGAAAGCAGGGTATAGCAGCTACCATGGATTTGCTCTGAACAATACATCAACCGACTTGTCAACTAAGTTTACTGTCGACAAGTACTCTATCTTCAGTTCCAAGTCAATATTCTAGTTTGCCCTAACCTTTACGCGGATGAGTTTAAACTTCCACGTCACGGGCTAAATTAGCAGCATGTGCTATTAGAAGAATAGTTACAATGGAGTGACGTCACGCGTTTATTTGAAGAATGTGGTACGTACACGTCTCATAACGTGATGTCGAACGTGTTTGATAAAGATTGTAAATGGCGCCGGTGGCGGTGGTTGGGACAAAAAATATTGATATAGGTTCTTTTATTAGTATACGTGATTGGACGCGGGTTCCGGATATCATTATTTGGATGTATTTTGTTCGTTGTGCAGACTTTATACTCGTACTATCATTTTCAGAAAGCTCGGGTGCGCCGGTGGCGTGCATGTGGGACCGTAAACGGAGCAAAAGGGGTATTCAAGGATCGTAGCAGGTGGCTTTCTGTAGTTTCTGCCTACCCCCATGGGAAGAAGTCTAAATAAGAGTTTATGTATTTGTATGGGTATATCATTGTAATTTTATAAAGATGAGTTATCCCATGTATTAAAGTCATCAGATTGAATCTTAAAATCTTAAAGTTATCATCACATAAGAGTTGTAAAGATCAAATACCTATTGTGAGGAATATCTTAATGACGAAACCTTGACCAGACTGAATGATCGATTATCGCCAACACTCAGTGACCTGCAGGGCAGCATAACACACTTACAGTAGGAATGGGTTTAATTTTGACAGTTCAACAACATTCATTGCGTTATTTGCGTTGTTGAGCAGACAAATTTTTCGAACATATGAAGCAATGGATTAGCAATTTGGTTCAAAATTCTTCAGATTCCGATTGACAGTGTGTTACGCAATGTACCTATTAGGTGGTTGCTTCTCTGTATGAGAAGAAGCATTTGTTTTTCATTGTTTTTCATGTGTGTTTCATGCATTTGTCAGTTCATGATGAATTATTGTGTTTGTTACGTACTCCTAGATACAATTGTATGCATATACCGGATGACTTTTTTTACCGTCTTGAAAAAAATAGGGTATATTACGTGAACGCAGTAGAAGCCTATGGCATACCTCGTTTTTTTTTTAGTAGCTTATTCAGAAAAAAATATTTAAGTATCAATAAATACTACAAATTCGATGTAAACTTTTCATTTTAGAACAATAGAAACAGAAATCTTAAAAAAAAAATAGTTAATCGTTTAAAAATATCGAAATTCAAATCATATGCAAGTTGCTTAAGATTTGAATTTTGATTTTTTTTTTAGAAAAAAAAAATAAAGTTAGGTATGCTTCTACTCCGTTCACCTAATAGAGCCTATTTTTTTCAAGACGGTAAAAAAAGTCATCTAATATAGGTATAGTATAGGCACAGAATAATAAAGGTACAGTAGTTTATCTTGGCAGTGACCTTGAATTAATTACCAACGACCGCTCGGTAGACAAATTACGTGTCCGTCCGTGCGTAACTGCCGCGCGCTCGAACTGTGCTGTGTGTAAAAATATACTAAGATTTCGAAACGCGTCGTTTCGGCCGTTGTCTATGAAGATAACCTACTGTAACATTATTATGCTGTGTTATAGATAAGGTTTGTTAATAAATAAGTAATATTATGTATTTAACGATTGTAGGCATGTATACTCCATTTACAATAAGATTAAACAAAACTTTTTTACAGTCCGTTCAACCGATTTTGACTTCTATTGCGTTGGTGGCATGACAAATGGCAGCTGCAGTAAACAGTTGTTATTGTAACCACTTTTTTGCCTTTAATGCAATCCTTAAGCCTACGGAATAGAAGTCAAAATCGGTTGAACGGACTGTAAAAAAGGTTTGTTTAAATGTCTAATTTTATTGTAAATGGAATATAGACATACTAATAAAATATAATAGCAAGGCGTTGCTACTTATATACATTATAATTACATAATTATTTATTCTTAAGTACGTACCTACATATTACTAGTTAAATAGGAACACGTTGATGCTGCACGTTGCAAGAGACGTGGACGACGGTAGCTACCTACTAGTTTTTGAGATGAATATCAATAAGATAAGAATTTGTAATTACTTACCTGCGCTGATTAAAATCTCGTCAGCTGATTCGCATGGAACAATCTTTAATTGTTACACTATTTGTTTATATTGCATAAGCTCTAGAGTTAGTCCTTAACCATTTCTAATCTTGATGTCTTTTAGTCTAAAAAAACTTTATTACAAAAAAAAAAGACTACTTCGAAAAATACACTACAAAGTGAAAAATAACTTTAATTTCAGAAGTCGGTGTCATTGGTTTAGTATTTTCGTTTTTTGCCGCCACTTCCGCAGTTAAACTTATATAGGAAGTCGGTTGTTTTTTTTTTTTTTTTTTGTAGAAAAGTTTTAATTTTTCACTTTTTAATTTTGTGGTAGGTAACTAACCCACACAAAATCAAATGCCACTAACTGCAAAATAAATTAGAACATCGTTCACATACGTACACTAAGTGGGAAAAATACGTATTATTGAAACTAACTCAAAAACTACCCAAGCAAAGTTAATACATTTCACATGGGACCAACTTTGCGGTATACCCCGAATAAAACAAGAATCGTTCAAACCAGACAACTCTGTTAAAAGTTATGCATAAAAATAAAAAAAATACGCCTCGACTTGAGAACCTCCTCCTTTTTTTTCGTCGGTTAAAATTGCTGGGGACTGATTTGATTAATTTGGACAAACAACAAGCAAACAACAATAAATATGAAATGATCTTGAATAAGATTATTAATCTACAAGAATTGCTTTGGGAAAACAAAACATTTTTGTTGAGAAGCAAACTAATAACCATGAATTATTTAGTCAATAACTGGAAGATTTGCAACACTACTGAAGTAACCTATTTCAAACAAAAAATTATTCCTAAGAATTTTTATGAGACTTGACTCTAACTGGTCATCCGGAAACACCACCAAAAGCCACTATACAAAAGGTTTTTCTTCCCATTCCACGGTACTCTAATTCTAACCAAATAGAACACGAGAACCGTTACTGACATGACGCTGGGAACAATACTAACGAATTAACTATGACGGCATTACACAAAAAACGACGACGTATTGACGTAGATCTGTATTACATTTGTCGGAAACTATAGTGAATATATATATCGTGATGATTGATTATTTGCGCTAGTACGCACGGCGAAATGTCAATATATACATTTGCAGCATTTGATAAGCTAACCTCTTATTATAGGTACCCAAAACTTAAGGCTGCACTAGTCGACGGCTCGAACTCGTTGGTGGCGTGGCTAATATGCATGTTAGTTAGATTATTTATTTAGTTTTATTTATTTAATTAAATATTAGGTCTTTACCTATGAAATTTCCGTTCTGCAGTACTGGCCATTTCAAATCAAAATAATTTTTGTTTGGCTAAGAATTCTAATTTCAAATTAATTTTATTTTAAAAACATGGATTTTTTTTTCCCAAAAGTAGTCATTTGTTTATTGATTAGTGTTACATTTTCATCGCATTTCAATCTTTTTCGTCATCATGGATACGTTAAAAAATCTAGTAATTATGGAATATGAGTACCGTCGTGGCAGCAACGCGGCCCAAGCACACGCAACATCAACGACGTTTACGGAGCTAATACTACAAACCAACGCACCACTTTTTATTGGTTTGCTCGCTTCCGTTCTGGAAATTTCGACCTGAAAAATGAACCTCGCGGTCGTCCGAAGACTTTGGTCGACAATGACTAATTAAAGGCGATTGTGGAAGCTGATGATACACAATCTACGGCTGAATTAGCAGCAGCTTTCGACGTTAGCGTCAAAACAATATTGGTCCATTTGCGTCAAATTGGCAAGGTAAAAAAGCTTGACAAATGGGTGCCCCACGAACTCAATGATCGCCAGCGCGAAGTACGCGTCGAGACGTGCCTTGCACTGCTCAACAGACACACAAATGAAGGAATTTTGAACCGCATTGTTACCTGCGATGAAAAATGGATTCTGTTTGATAACTGCAAGCGCTCAGCAAGTTGATTGGATCCTGGTTCAGCACCTAAACAATGCCCTAAACGAAAACTTACCCCTAGAAAAGTGATGGTCACTGTTTGGTGGTCTAGCGCCGGTGTGATTCATCACAGCTTCTTACCAAACGGGGTGAGCATTACTTCAGATGTGTACTGTGAAGAACTGAACACAATGATGGAGAAGCTGGCACATCTCCAACCAGCATTGGTCAATCGCTCGTCTCCGCTGCTCCTGCATGACAAAGCGCGACCTCATACTGCACAGCAGACGGTCTCCAAGTTGCAAGAACTGGGGTTGGAAGCTCTCCGTCATCCGCCCTACTCACCAGACCTTGCGCCTACAGACTACTACTTTTTCCAGAATTTGGATAACTCCTTGGCGGGAAAAAAATTTAATACCCGAGAGGCAGTACAAAATGCCTTTGAAGAATTTGTTGCCTCCCGTCCAGCTGATTTCTTTAAGAAGGGCATCAATAAACTGCCACTGCGTTGGCAAAGATGCATTGATTGCATGGGTGATTACTTCGATTAATACAAATAAAAAATGCATGAAAAAAATTCGTTTAAATTTTTTCATACAAAACGGCAATTTCATAGGTAAAGACCTATTAGATGATGATTTATAACGAAAACGAGCGCATAAAATTATGAAAAAACTACTAAATGTATTTATCACACTAATATTATAAAGGCGAAAGTTTGTGAGTGTGTGTGTGTTTGTGTGTTTGTTACTTCTTCACGCTCAAACTGCTGGACCAATTATGATAAAATTTGGTATGGAGGTAGCTGACACCCTGTAACACATAGACTACTTTTATCCCGGTCTACGCGGGTGAAACCGCAGGACGCAGCTAGATCAAAATAAAGTTATTTGTCTTCTTGAATAAATTATTTATCTCTGTACGGTAACAATTTTGCCGCCCCCTCAGACCGTGGCCCAGCTTTCATCTTGCACCGCATGCCCTGTCACCTGTACACGTGGGGACCTAATGTCTGCGTCAGCGAATGGTATTATAGCGTTAAAATTGGCCTATTTTCGACATTTTTATAAGTCAGTGGTTTTCGAGCAATATTTGCTATCGACACGCTTGCAGTTAAAAATAAAAAAAACCCGTATGGCTCCCCCTTAATTAAGGCTTTGCACCCACCTTCCAAATACCCTGTACAATACCACGTGTCCTACCCACACCCATTGCTATGATCCGCCTGGCATAAAAGGATCTCTCAGTGACCGTTGCTAATCTTTTGTGCAAAATACCTTTATCTATTTCTTACTTTTATATTTTTTTCTTCGTTTGATCACAAAGGGATGGATAATATAAAAACCGTTGATGTCTGGCAGTTGAGCAACCCCAGGTTTTGGAATGTTTTTATAAATGCTTTTTTTCATTCATACCTAGATAATAAGAAGCTTGCCTGAGATGCAAAAAAAAAACGAAAGTTAACGGTTATTTTGGCCGTCTCACGTAGCCGACTACTTTATTTTTAGCGATATCCCGAAGGATGGCTCCCTAAGCCTGAAAGAGTGGTAGTAATCTACAGGATAATTTTTCAAGCAGTGCGCCAATTTTCACAGCGTGTTCTACCCATGAATAAGAACAACTTTCACTATGGGACTAACTCTGAAAACGCGAAAACAAATCCGCTGTTCAGTACATTTATCTACACCAAACTCGTCAAAATGTAGAGCATCGCGATTTCAGGTTTGGTCCCTTAATAACAGTTGTATGTTGAATAAAGTATGATTCGCGACCGTAGCAAATATGTTACAGAATTCAATCCAAGGTCATCAGTCCATTCGAATATGTTTCCACTATGTGTAATTACGTGAAAAACTGTCGTCGATAGCTCTATGTATTCAAATTACCGACGTCATAAAATCGCAGACAACAGCCTTCAAAAATATAATTATATCAAATTAAACACTATTATCAGACATTTAATATTTGCGTTTAAATTTGTCATTTAAATGAAATTAACTTTATCAGTGACCGCGTCTTATTTTTAGGCTACTAAACTGCTGCTGTTTGTCACGAGGTTTTTATAATTTATTTGTTTGACGTATTTAGAAGAAATAATAAAACAGCTGCGTAGAAATATGCATTATCTAAGAGAGCCTGCTATGACTAAGAGAAAGGTATTATGCGTCGTTTAGCTAACAAAGCAAAGTTCAACTCTTGATAGATATTATGAACAACTTACTATGGGAATCAAATCGAAATCACGAAATAACATCAGGTTTTCCATATATTTATGTTCGTATAACTCAAGAAAGTGTAAGGAACAGCAGTTTTTTTCCCCGATTTCAAGATCAGTCCTTTTGAGGTATGAGGAACAGGGTGTAAAGTTCACTCATCCTTTACTGAAAAGTGAGGATACTCCAACAGACGGGTACTGTGTCTGTCCGGTGGGCTACTGCCCGACTTGTCTCATAATGATGAGTACAAAGACTTCTTGTACAGATTTCAGCTATTTCAATTGCACTTTGTTTAATACATATGACCATTCATCTCTATCAGTCGTCTCATTGTTCACTTCCTTCCTAGCCATTCAATACAATGGCAACATAACACAACCCATTCATGATTACTGTCTTTGGTCGATATAATAAAACAAGATAAGACACTTCTGGCCTTAACCCCAACCACTTTGACCACGTAAATAGAGATTGATCTTGCTGACTGTGTGATGAAACGTATTATGCAAACGCACGAATAATTTCTTAATCAATGATTATTATTTATCTACTAAAAATCTTAAATTCATTCACTGACAGACAACGCGCAGCCTAAACAGCTTGAAATCTTGCGCAATAGTTATTAGAATATATATTATTATTAGAATATATATTATAATATATATAGAATATTATTAGAATATTATTAGAATATATATTATATATTCATAGTTTTTTTTTTTTTTTTTTAATAGCTTAATCAGAAAAAAATATCAAAGTATCAATAAATACTACAAATTCGTTGTAAACTTTTCATTTTAGAACAATAAAAACATAAATTTTGAAGAAAAATAATAAATCCTTTAAAAATATCGAAATTGAAATCATAATGCAGGTTGCATTATGATCTGAATTTTGATATTTTTTAGATAAAAAAAAAAAAAAATGACACCGGTTAGGCGTCACCGGCGCCGGCGGGTCGGTTAGGTGTCGTTTTCGTACGGAGTAGAAGCTACCCTACCACAACCGAATATACCCTATTTTTTTCGAGACGGTAAAAAAAGTCATCCAGTATATTATACGAGAAAATACAGATTCATGTAATGTATTGGAATATTCATAATCATGTAATACAACGAATGGATCGGAATGCTGGGCCGTGAAAAAGACGGATGAAAAAAGATTGCATGCAACGGAGATGAGAACGAGAATGTTGAGATGGATGTGTGGAGTGACGAAAATGGATAAATTAAGAAATGAGTATACGAGAGGAAGTTTGAAAGTGGCGCCAGTGACAGAAAAGTTGAAAGGAAATCGTTTTGGCATGAGGAGGGAGGAAAAACATGTGGCTAAAATTGTGATGAATATCAATGTTGATGGACGGATAGGGAGACGAAGGCCAAAGAAAAGATGGACGGATTTCGTGAGGAATGATATGAAAGAGAAGGGAGTGAATTATAGCGTGATGGTTAACACGGGAGATTGGAAGAAGAAAACGTGTTGCGCCGATCCCAAATAACATGGGATAAGAGCAGGAAGATGATGATGCCAACGAAGGTGAGGACTAAGGAAGGATTTTTAAAGATTCCCTAAAGGGGTTAAATAGGGAATGTTGTTGATGGGAAACCCCAACGGGAGCACAGCTTGTCTTTTTCTAGATAATCCAAATATGTATGAACGAGAACGAAGCAACATCAACTGTCAGTGTCATCATTGTTGTTATTGACACTGACAGCTCTTGAACGCGGTTAGATATGCTGACCACGTTCAGTTTCATCGGTGAAATTCGTCCTAAAGAACGTAGCAACTGACGTTCTATATGTTCTGCAAGAGAAAGGCGTAAGCTTATGATTGTATCTTTAGAACACAACATATACATTGCTATACCATATAAAGGCATGTTATATTCAAAATTGAGATCAATCAAAGTAAAAGTGCGCAGGCGCAAGCTCTGCTTATAAGGTAAGGTCAGCTAACTGCGGAGTACTGAAGTGTTTATATAACCTTACATGGGTGTAGGACTGCAGGTATAAGAATAACTGCCAGTATGTTGTTTATATGTACTTATTGATGTACACAGGGTATTGTGTATACAGGGTTAACATTTTTTATAGCTGCAAAACGAAATATGAGTAGGTTATATATAATAAATTTCCTTTAAAAAAGTAAAAACCGACTTCAAAACCTAAAACCAATAAAATAACTTTGATAAAAACTTAACAGCTTCTGAAGTCGGTGTCAAGCTAAGGTGCGTTGAAGAATGGAAGACACCGACTTCAGAAGCTGTTAAGTTTTTTTATGAAAGTTATTTTATTCGTGTTAGGTTTTGGAGTCGGTTTTTACTTTTTTTTAAGTAAATTTATTTTTCTATTTTTAACCGACTTCAAAAAGGAGGAGATTCTCAATTCGTCGGAACCTATTTTTTTTTTTTTTTATGTATGTTCCCCGATTACTCGATGATGCCTAGACTGATTTGGATTTTTTTTGTTTTATTCGAGAGGGTATACATCACAGTTGGTCCCATGTAAAATTGATTAACTTTGCTTGGGTAGTTTTTGAGTTAGCTTCAATAATACGTATTTTTTTCCCCACTTTTATATGGATGATGTTCTAGTTTGTTTTGCAGGTAGTGGTATTAGAATTTGTGTGGGGTAGCTACTAACTACAACTAAAAAGTGAAAAATAAAAACTTTTTTACAAAAAAATACAACCGACTTCCAAAAACAACACTACAAAGTGAAAAATAACTTTAATTTCGGAAGTCGGTGGCAAAAAACGAAAATACATTTAACTAGACACCGACTTCCGAAATTAAAGTTATTTTTCACTTTGTATTGTTGTTTTTAGAAGTCGGTTGTATTTTTTTGTAAAAAAGTGTTTTATTAGTTCAATATGCAATTAGGACAATTACGTGAGCCCAAGGCTTAGAAATGTCGGAGATACAGTACATTTATGCATATAACTTCGTACACAAGAATAATTACCTAATGTACTATATACTAAAACCTTCCTGAAAGTATGTAGATTACGGTAGTGAAAGGATCATCAATATTGGTTCATTAGTTTTTGATAAAATCGCGGACAAGCAAACATACATTTACATACATATGGGTCGAATAAAATAAAAATGACCATGATTCTTGAACAACATAATAGTAGCGAACACAAAAAAGAAAAGATACATAACTACCCAACCCGACATTCAAAGAAAAAGATTAAACTACTTGTGCCCAATGTAAATAACTATTATGCTAAGCATACGAGACGATGGATTACACCCACATTATTTAATTAATTACCTGAGGGAATAATCGATCATGTCAAAAGTAAAAATCACCTAAAGAGTGTCCTAAGGAAACATTACCTGTCCATGTGTTCATAGTTGCTGTGGTCGGTTGGCGGCCTCGGTCTGCTAATGTCGTGAGTCCTAAGTTGATAGACTAAGTAGGTAACATGGAATGGTCTCATGACATTCGTTGACTGATGCCGCTGAGTATAGTGTAGTAGTTATGATTGTAGAATCTGTGGTTGTGTGGATAACTACTCCGTATTCACATGCGGAGTCTTTGCCTACAGAGTCATGGTCTTAGTTTTTAACTTGGAATTAATTTTAATTTGAATATGTAGTTAAGCAAACATTCGTGCAAAATCCACGAGAACCTACTGCCGACAAATTGCTCTGCAGTTTGGCAGGTGTTATATAAGGGATAAAATTGTATCACTAAGGATTAAATACTGAATCTCTTTTTTTGAAGTCGGTTAAAAAGTGAGATGATTCAGTAAGCTAATTAATAGCTTATCATGTTGATATGGAACGCTGTTACAATGTAACAGTAAAATGTCATTCAAACGGCATTCAGGTTTGATTCTCTAATGAGACAAAAAGGATTATTAATTCAGATGTGGTATATAATAATAGAGTGGCGTAGTTTGAGGCATATTACATTTTGACTGTGATTTTTGCGTAAATTAGCCAACTGTGACGTTCTTATTCTGAGAAAACTTTTTTACAAAAAAATACAACCGACTTCCAAAAACAACACTACAAAGTGAAAAATAACTCTAATTTCGGAAGTCGGTGTCTAGTTAAATGTATTTTCGTTTTTTGCCACCGACTTCCGAAATTAAAATTATTTTTCACTTTGTAGTATTGTTTTTGGAAGTCGGTTGTATTTTTTTGTAAAAAAGTTTTGTTTTTCACTTTTTAGTTGTGTACCTACCCCCAAACTAGGACATCATCCATATAAAAGGGAAAAAATACGTATTATTGAAGCTAACTCAAAAACTACCGAAAAAAAGTTAATCAATTTTATATGGGACCAACTGTGATATACCCTCTCGAATAAAACAAAAAAAATCTAAATCGGTCCAGCCATCTTCGAGTAATCGGGGAACATACATAAAAAAAAAGGTTCCGACGAATTGAGAACCTCCTTCTTTTTGAAGTCGGTTAAAAATGAAAGACTTCGACAACTTTAACTTATTGAGTTGTTGAGAATAGTTATTAGTATAGTTCACAGTGGCCTCGCTTTTCGCTAAAAATTTTTATCTATACAATTATAGCCAAAATTCCAAAGCAAGTTTTTCATAAAATGCGCGGCTGCATTTTTTCAGCTCGTGGATTGACTACTACTGTAACATAAGCAAATGAAATGAAAAATATATAATAATGTCTCTTAAATAGTGGTTTAGTTCATAGCGGCCTCAGAATTTTTAAATATGTATGGAACAGCTATAAAAAAAAATCCCATTTTTTTAAAAAAACCATAAAACTATTAAATACGCTAAATTAACTGTAAATTTCTCCTGACTACATTCATATTGTTACGTAAAATTTATACGAGAATAAACATTCGTTCATAAGAAATTAAAATTACACACTATCTAATAATAAAAAAAAACCCAAGACTCAAAATAAACGCAATTTTTTACAACTGCCAAATTGCTACATAATGGATCAATTGTCGCCGTGCTTACACCTCTTAAATTACACATTACTAAAATTAGACACAATAACGCACTTTGGGGTTTTCAAATATACACTAAAAAGGGTAGATTCTACCAAAAAAAAAAAATAGCTACTATAAAGAAGCGTGAAACTGCAGTGGTTCCTTGTTACATCACTCTTACTTCAAGTTATTTTCAATAAAAATCCTTTTCATACTCTCTGCAAGGAAAAACAAAATTTTCAATTGAATTATTCAAATTACGAACTCCACATAATCGTTTTATAATTCGACTAGACCGGAAACAACAACGACAATAGAATAGAACATAAAATACATTTGAAATTAGAACATAATATCCAATATTATGTTTAGCCGTATGAATAAATCGAATATGCGAATCGTTTTGACAATCGCGTCACGCGCACGTTTCACGTTCACAATATCACGGTGAACAGTTACCATCTTTTATTCATTCAACGACTGTCTCACGGTAACAACACCTGGGTAAAGTATTGCAGATTTTTTTGTTACTATTTGTCACTTTTGTTACCGGTTTTGGGTACAAAACTGCTGGACCGTTTTTGAATTTGTTATTGTTCGCTGAGGACAAAGGAAAGAAATTGTGCAAAGATCAGCTGACTGACTGGCAATGTGCGATGAAGTATAAGCCGACGTTCGCACGGAAGTAAAAATATCGCGGCGGGATTTTAACGCGCACTGGATTTTCAACTCTCGTTGTTGAGTCGAGCGTTGAGAATCCAGTGCGCGAAATAAAATCGCCGCGATATTCTTACGTCCGTGCGAACGTCGGCTAAGAGTGCAGTGTGGATTTGCTGTACTAGCTACGTCACATAACATCACGACTGTGTTTGTCAAAGGGTTAGGCAGAGGTGTACCACCTATGATGCACCCACTCTTCGCCATTCATGTTGCAGTGGCTCCACTGAAGTTAGTCGCACGCTCGTGCGCAGCTTCAAAATTTTAAAGCGAATAGATGTCTTCATTTAAAACACATCGTATTTACAAAAGGCAATGCTATAAATAAGTGTTACTACTACTGTTACTAGAAGAACTTAGAATGCAAGAGCGAGCGAAGCGTGCTCGGGACTTGGGGCCCCTGGACAGGTTAGGATCGAAGAGGACGGCGGGGTCTAGTGAACGAGCGAAGCGAGCGAACAAAGACCCCGCCAGCTCCTTCGTGGTTATTCTTTTTAAGGCGAGAAGTGTCGCCAACTAGCGCCACCATAGAGAAAAAAAAAATTACAAGTCTGGAGATAAATAAATTTCCTATGCTCACATTTTTAGTCAGATGAGGTCAGGTGAGGTCAAAAAATTCAGCCTCATGTGACTAAATATGTGAGCATAGGAAATTACAAAATCATTCATATCTCCAGACTTATGATTTTGTCTCAATAGTGGCGCTAGTTGGTAGCACTACTCGCCTTAAACCATTGTGCCCCGCGTAGCCGGGCTCCGTCGACTACGTCTTATTATTATTGCTTGGAAACTTTAGACCCGCCACGTGATCTTCCATACTCCCATCATTCCACAAATTTCGATAGAAGCTTTGGCGATAGACACTGGGGTTTTCAAATATACACTAAAAAGGTTCTACCAAAAAAAAAAAAAATTGCTGCTACATATAAAAAAGCGAAGGTTGTCCCATTGCAGTGGTTCCTGTAATAAGGGGCGAGGGCGAGCCTATTGCACATAATAACACTTTGCCTGACTTAGGAATCGAACCCTCAGGACCTCATACTCAGCAGTAGAATTCAATAATTATTTATCTGCATAAGTAGTTTTGTATAAATTAGAAGCATTTTTTAAATTTTTGTGAATGTGAGTACCATGGGGCCGTTTATTATTGTATTAGGATGTTTGTAAGTTTGACTTGAAAGAGCATGGCAGTTGGGAGTTTTCCATTCTCACTTAAATGTCTCGCTGATGGTGGCACGTGTGTTGGATCATTAGGTTCCCTACAAAATGGTTGAGCTGGATGGTGCTGATCCATGCGTCATGTTCGTGAAGGGGCGCCGTCAGTTGAGCTGGTCATCTCTTATCTGCCAGGACTTATTTTTAATTTTATATTTTGACTTGTTTTTAAGTTTTTTTTTTAGGGTTCCGTACCTCAAAAGGAAAAAACGGAACCCTTATAGGATCGCTCGTGTGTCTGTCTGTCTGCATCTCCGTCTGTCACAGCCAATTTGCTCCTAATCTAATGGACCGATTAAGTTGAAATTTGGTACACATATGAATTTCTGTAACCCAAACATGGACGGGTAAAGTAAATAAATGAATTTTGAATATAGGGGTCACTTTTGGGGGGCAAATACAAAAATTTAAAAAAAAGTTTTGGAAACTACACCATGTGGCATGTCATGTCAAATGAAAGGGCTTACTATGAGAGTCTCAAATATATTTTTCTTAGAATTTTAAAATAAACTGTAGTTATTTAAGAAAATAGACGAAAATTGACCATTCCCCCCCCCCCCCCCCCATCCGAAACTACTGTGCCTACAATTTTGAAAAAAATACAGAGAATAGATCTTTACCTGTACATTACAGGAAAACCTATAAGAAGTCTGTGGTCTTAAAATAACATGGTAAATCTATCAATATTGTGAGTACAAACTTACTTTTACAGTTGGAATGTATGGGAGAACATGTTTTTCAACTACAATGTTAAATTTGTTCTTAAGATAAATTCATCCCAACTACGGAGCCCTTCATAGTGCGTGGTCCAACACGCACTTGGCCGGTTTTTTTTACGTTGTTCTCACATGTAGAAGCAACAAAGATAATGTACCCAGGACGTTGTAATACTTATCTTGATTTAAAAAGAGTGTCCGTGGAGTTTCTTGCCCGTTCTTCTCCATTGAGATCTACGTTTTGGAATGGGCATCTAGCTTCAACTTTCTGACTAACTGACCGACTCTTTGACAATTCAAAAGTGCCTGTAATTGGTTTTATTGAAATAAATGCTTTGAGTTTGAGTTTGAGTTCAATATCAAGGAAAATTACAGTTTTTTTGGGTTTTTGTACATGATTGATTACGTAGGTCTAATTAAATAAATACAATCACACAATGTAACATATGAATAGGTACATTTTAACATTTGTGAACCATATTTAATGTCACCATCGCTTTGATATGGCCTTTGCATAGCTACAGGATAACAGGACTTAACAGGACAATATTGCCGAATATTATTATGAAAGATTTTATTTTATGCCTAATTTCAAGGAAATTGTTGATTTTATTACGCTTTTGTCCCCAATGATGTAAGCCTGAACACTGAATAATAATAGAAGATACAAGATAAATAAAAATACATAACTAACAAGTAGTACAAAATATACATCTAATAAAATAGTAGAGGAGCTCGTGGCTAAGTAACAACAGCCGCACGGGTCGATCCATCAGGTTAAGCTACGCTTGCCGGGGTTATGGATGACCATCTTTACATACCTAGACTCCTGCGTGCCTCGGAAAGCACGTTAAGCCGTTGGTCCCAGCTGTCGTTCGTGGATTTTTGACAGACGTTACGGGTCATCAAAAGCCCGAAAGTCTGACAACCAGTCTTACCAAGGGGTATCGTATTACACAGTTACTGGGTTGTGGAGGTCAGATAGGCAGTCGCTCTATATGAAATACTGGTATTCAGCTGCATCCGGTTAGACTGCAAGCCGACCCCAACATAGTTGGGAAAAGGCTAGGCAGATTGATCTAATAAAATAGTAAGGAAGTCAAAACGGTTTTGAAGTAAGGAAGTGCGTTAAGTGTTCATAGTGAATTAGGACCCAGAATTAAGACCCTGTGTTGTTGTTTTTCTTTAACGTTCAATTACCTACCGACATTACCTATTTACCTCAAATCAATCTGCCTAGCCATTTCCCAATTATGTTGGGGTCGGCTTCCAGTCTAACCAGATGCAGCTGAATACCAGTATTTTACATGGAACGACTGCCTGTCTGATCTCCACAACCAATTAACTGGGTAATACGATACCCTTTGGTAAGGCTGGTTGTCAGACTTTCGGGCTTCTGACGACCCGTAACGACTATCAAAAATCCACGAATGACAGCCGGGACCAACGGCTTAACATGCTTTCCGAGGCACGGAGGAGTCTCGGTATGTAAAGATGGTCAACCATCCACGGACCGACCCCGACAAGCGTAGCTTAACCTCATGGATCGACCCGTGAGGCTGTTATTACTTAGCCACGAGCCCCTCCTTTTTTACCTCTACATTACCTATTTACCTGTTTACCTTATAAGTATAAGGAGGTACACGTAGATACTGCGTGCCTGACATTTAGCCTAACCGCTTTTCGCTCGACCTCCGTCGATCAGTAATTACCTAGGTATTATACTATCTGCCTCGCGAGGCATAATCGGTCATTACATGGTCTACTGAACTATGTGAATGGGTATAAATATAGAACGGTGTTTATAATATACATAGGTATGTACCTACTTACACAAGGACTGCCTCGTTTGTCTAGTGGTTGCAAGAGCATCAGGTCTTGGGTTCGATTCCCGGGTTGGGCAAAGTGTCATTGGGTCTTCCTATCTAGAATTTATCAGTGGCAGTTTAGTCTGGATTCGTGCCCAGTTGATGGCAATAGGCTCAACCCCTATTTTTATAAAAACTGTTTATAAAAGCTTTTTAACTTGCAATGTTCGTATGTAAGTTGTCCTGTTCAAAATTTGCAAGTTAAACTTGACTCACTTCCCGGCATTCGATTAAGCTGAAATTTGGCATACGTAAGTAAAATTGGTGACAATGCAACATTTTGGTACGGTTAAGCTGATCTGATGATGTAGCCCGAAGATGGCCGCAGGAACTCAGTAATAAAACGACGCAACCCTATCGAGTTTGGGCTCGTTTGGTTTGTCTTGACAAGGACTCTGGTCCTAGATGACATCCAGACTAATAAAAGCTTGTCTTATAAAAAAAATACACTCGTTTTTAATATAAATATATTAGTTGCAACTCACGGTTTCACCCGCGTAGACCGGGATAAAAGTAACCTATGTGTTAATCCAGGGTGTCAGCCACCTCCATATCAAATTTTATTAAAATTTGTCCAGCCGTTTGAGCGTAAAGAAGTAACAAACATACAAACACACACACTCTCACCAACTTTCGCCTTAATAATATTAGTGTGATGACAATGTAGTTTTGCGCCTTGGACCATAATTAGCTGATTAACCATTAACACATTAACTAATAAAAGTGTTGTAAATAAGCCCCAAAAATGCATTCGTTTTGTTGTAGATATAATTAAAAGAAAAGATAATTTGTACAGTATCATTTCAATTTTCTATTGTGACTGACTCCCCGTAAACTTCCATTACTTAATATTGCCGAATCAACTACTTCCTCATCATTGAAAAGGCCGATCGTTGATAACCGTACAATATACATAGGGCTCCTTATTAAAAACCGGCCAAGTGCGTGTCGGACCACGCACAATAAAGGGTTCCGTAGTTGAAAAGAACTTATCCCAAAAACAAACTTTACATCCTGTTGTGCCCAAACACCAACTGAGGCCGCGAAGACACCCGTTATTGGCCGTACCTTCAGCACGCACAGTGTCACGAGCTAACTCGCCCCTCGTTCGGGCGCTTACGATGCTTAATGCTCTTTTGACATCAACACCGGAGTGTGACTTATTTGCCGGGAGATGGATAGATGTGTGTCGTGAATGTTTATGATTCTGTGAGTTAATGAATGAAAGATAAATAAAAGTAGTAATTTTCTGTTTCTTTTCTGTTGATTGCATTTATAACTCTGCATTGTTTCCTATTAATTTCTCGTGTTCTATTTGTTATATTGTTTTATTTTTTATTGAGTTTGTTAAAAAAAATTGCTGTACAACGCCTTAGATTTATATAAATCTGTTAAATATGTTGTACACGTATATCTTAAATAAATAAATAAATTGTAATCCTAAAAAAAAATTTTTTTTATGTGATAAAATTACAAATTAACAACTTCTGGACTTTTTCCTTTATTTGTACCTTGCTTCTTTCCAAATTACATAATTCTAGGACACCGGGAAGTACCCTATAGGTTTTGATTTACTTGCGAGTATCAAAATATGTCGCATAATGTATGTTTTTATTGCGTTAAGTTAGAAGATTGAGTTTTTTAGGACTCCAAGGGACCATAGACCTACGTATTTGATACTCATTTCAACTTGATACCTCAACGCGTTCCTGAGAAAAAGGGTCTTGACTTACAGACATACAGACGGACAACGAAGTGATCCTATAAGGGTTCCGTTTTTTCCTCTTGGGGTACGGAACCCTAAAAATAAGTGAACGAATGGGTAGGTTGCCATTCGTAGATTCACAAAGTCATAATCAACGACGCTAAATATAGGAATCACATGCTCGATAAAAAGCAGTCTTGTATTTTTTTTTACAAATTATAAGTCCAACATTATTGGACCGAACTCAAATAGACGCCACACTGAATCATTTTTATACATAAGCATGTTTAATCAATTATTTTTGGCAGACTACGAATTCTCTGGATCATTCGCAATACCGACAAGATAAATAGGGTATTTCGTCAGCCAAACATTGTCTTACAAGATATGATTCGTACAGACTTAACATACTATCTATTTTTTGGATTCTTATTAAATTTCTGTTATATCATAATCATCCTCAGCCTAAAAAGGGGTGACTACCGAGTTGCGCGTCCATCGGAATCAGTGAGGAAAGTTTTGTGTATGAATGTGGGTGGCTATAAGAGTAGGGAAAGACCATTGAAACATTGGATGGACTCTGTGAAAGATGATATAGCTAGAAAAGAAGTGTCTACCCAGATAACGACTAATATGGAAATAAAAGACATGTTGCGCCGACGCGAAAGAAATTGGAATAAGGGCAAGAATGATGATGAGCCTCTAATGTTCTCACACCTGGGATTCAAACCTCCTTTCTATTTGAGTACACTGGAACTTTGGAACCCCCCACCCAATTTGCATGTGACAAGCATAAAACTATTATCTTCTTCTTCATTCATAATTATGTAGATTGTGAATAAAAACTCTTGCATATTTTATAGGATGTGATGTGTAAACAGGCTGACGGCTCACCTAAAAGTAATTTTGTATACAACTAGCATTTACTCGTGACAATTACATACTGTTTGTATGTAATTGTCACGAGCAAAAGCTAGTTGTATACAAAATTACTTTCTTTCCTTTCTTTCTTTCTTTTTTTCGTTGTTGTTGTGTTGTGTTGTGTGTGTTGTTGTTGTTGTTGTTGTTGTGTTGTAGTTGTTGTGTTTTGTGTTGTGTTTCAACAAAAAAAAGATTTGCGAAATAGGTGCAACCGTTATGAAGTAATGCGCTTACGAGTACATACATTCGGCTATTGATATTTATAGCTATGTAGAAGACAATCCTATCCTAACTAATATTACAAATGCGAAAGTAAGTTTGTTTCTTTGTTACCTTTTCACGCCTAAACCACTGAACCGATCATCCTAAAATTTTGCATGTACTTACGTTGTCAGGTGTACAGAAACGGACAATAAATTAAACTTCATATATCTAATCCCAGTCCCCCTGCAAAACCCAGTCCAGCAAACGAAATTTAGAACAGTGGTGGCCCAGGGTAACGGCCCCGACTTACGAGTTGCAGGTAGCGTGTTAGAAAGAAAAAAGAAAGAGAGAAGAAGAAAATACGTTTATTTGCGGTAAACATGACGCAAAGGACAACAAAATAAAATAAACAATGTAAAAAGCAAGTTTTAGGGAAAATATGCGTTATAAATATGTTCGAACGCAGGCTGCAGACCCATTACTTTGTGTAAATTATTTCATCACCACTGCTCTCAAAACGGTGAAGGAAAACATCGTGAGGAAACCGGCATGTCCTAGAACCAAAAATTCGAAGACATGTGACATCTACCAACCTGCACTGGGCCCGCGTGGTGGATTACAGCCCTCACTGAGAGGAGGCCTGTGTCCCAGCAGTGGGAACGTTATAGGCTGATTATGTGCAATACCACTTTTCAGCAAGTTACTCAACCATTATTAAAATACTCATAAAACACGACAAATTTACATAATTTCCTATACTTTCGTAATTTTCCATAATAAATAAATTGTTATAGCTAATAAATATTAATTGTTTACTGCTCAGGCTTAATAAATAATGTTTATGTATTCAAGAAGTCACTGACTAAAGTTTGCATTTCTCATGAAGAAAGTAAGTTCTCCCAACTGCAACACATGCAATGTACTTGAGGATGTACATCATTTGCTGATGGATTGCGTCAAGAACCAAGAGGAAAGGAGAAATTTAATCAATGAGTTTAATTTAAATATATCACAGGTAGGTTTAATTCAATCAATTTTAGCACAACCGAAGTCAGATGTGGCGAAAAGATTTAGCGAGTTGGTGTATTACATTGATTAAAATTCTCCTTTTAATTTAATTTAAATTTAAAGCATTGCATCGTAGTAGTCAGTATAAGGCATGATGGGGTTGGCGTATCCATTGGGATAAAAACCCCAATTGAATCAATAAAGATTTATATAAAAAAATAAAAATAAAGAAGTCACTGCACTTAGCACGAGCAGTGTCTATATTACAGGTTGCCTGTAATTAGTGTTAATTAGTGATTTGAATGGGTATTAATTGGCAAAGTAATCAAGATTTGATATACCTACATTGTATAACGGTTGAATAATTAATCGAGTTGCCGTGTGGTGTTCGCTGATAACTGAATGTAGGGAAATATATACAAATTGGCAGTGTGCGTCAACAAAATTAACGGTTGTGACGGCAATAGGCACACGCCCTATCAGAATACCAGCGTTGCGGTATTTATTTTTTAAATTTCGCAGCTTTATGTTGAGATAGGAGCCTTTTTGGCCTCGCACAGGTCACTTTTTTTAGTTTTATTTTTTTTGTTTTTTAATGTTTATTTTGTTACTTTTATTTATGAAAGAAAGAAAGAAAAAGAAAGAAAGAAAAATATTTTATTTGGGACACGCACAGGAAATACAGTTAAAAAGGAGCATATAAAAGCATAATATTTATGCTCCTTCTTAACTGTATTTCCTGTGCGTATCCCAAGTAAAATATTTTTCTGTCTTTCTTTCTTTTATTAGCACCACAATCGCACATTTTTTGGGAATTTGATAAAACCGAAGTTACTAGCCTGGAACCAAGCTTGCCGAGACATAAAAAAATTGGCCAAGTGCGTGTCGGACTTCGCACATTTGGGGTTCCGTACCAAATATGATTTATCAATATATTGGTATTTATTAGTAAAATATAAGTAATAATAAACATTATCACCAAATTTCATGTTCATAGGTCAATGGGCAGTTAAAAAAATTCTTCGGAACTAAATTTTGTAAAAAAAAAGCTGACTTTGGTGGCTTCTCATTCCTTTGCTTTCCAATATTTTTTAAAACAAAAAATACAGTATTATTTATCTACTCAACGAACTCGTTGAGTAAAAAATTTTTGACCTACCTCATCAAATGGGTTATTGGTGATTAGAACTCTAATCACCAATAACCCATTTGATGAGGTAGGTCAAAAATTTTTTTTCGCGCCCTTCTTTGGCTGTAAGTATGTGAGTTAAAAAAAAAGTTTGACAATTTGTGTGGCTTTGAAATTTGTGAAAATTTGAAGACTGTAGCTCCAACCTGAAGGCTGTAACACCTGTGTTACAGACGACGTACAGACGGACACATGAGTGACAGCAATAGGGCTCCGTTTGGACCCTTCGGGTACGCTCCAACCCTAAAAACTGACTAGCAATTGGGTTCAAGTCTAAATTTGTTTAACCCTCCTTACCTATTTACTATTTCGACTTGTCCCCGTCACGCGGCGGTTCTTTTCTCATGACATAATGTAAATGCAAGAACTGCTGAGTGCTGTAATAAATCCCACACCCATGGCAATTGTGACCATAGGAAGCCAGAAGAAACCGTGTGATTTTAGACGAGAGTTCAACATAAGCCTTTTCCTCCCTCAGGCGAAGGACATGGCAAAAAACTGGCCAAGTGCGTGTCGCACCACGCACAATGAAGGGTTCCATAGCTGGGATGAATTTATCTTACGGAAAAACTTAATATTGTAGTTGAAAAACATGTTCTCCCATAAATTCCAACTGTAAACGTAAGTTTGTACTCACAATATTGATAGATTTACCATGTTATTTTTATACCACAGACTTCTTATAGGTTTTCCTGTAATCTACAGGTAAAGAACTATTTTCTGTATTTTTTTCAAAATTTTAGGCTTAGTAGTTTCGGAGATAAGGGGGGAGGAATGGTCAATTTTCGTCTATTTTCTTAAATAACTACAATTTATTTTAAAATTATAAAAAAAAATATTTGAGACCCATAGACCCTTTCATTTGATATGTCACACAGTGTAGTTTGCAAAACTTTTTTTTTAATTTTCTTATTTGCCCCCCAAAAGTGACCTCTATATTCAAAATTAATTTATTTACTTTACCCGTCCTTTTTGGGTCACAGAAATTCATATGTGTACCAAACAACTTAATCGGTCCATTAGATTCGGAGCAAATTGGCTGTGACAGACGGAGATGCAGACAGACAGACACACGAGTGATCCTATAAGGGTTCCGTTTTTTCCTTTTGTTGTACGGAACCCTAAAAAGGCTAACTTATTAATAATGACCTGCTGCCAGTAGGTACCTAAGGTAAAAGTTTTGTAATCCCAAAGATTAAAAGCAGTGATAGCTTAGTGGTATGGCCGACGGACTGCCAAGTCATAGGGGTCGAGTTGGAACACAAGGCACGCACCTTTGACTTTACGGATTCTTGTGCGTCAATCAATCAATCCGCCTAGCCTTTCCCCAACAATGTTGTGGTCGGCTTCAAGTCTATGACCTCCACTACCCAGTTACTGGGTAACACGATAGCTCTTGGTAAGACTGGTTGTCAGACTTTTGGGCTTTCGAAGATGCAAGAATGTCAGCCGGGACAACATGCTTTCCGAGGCACGGAGGGGTCTCGGTATGTAAAGATGGTCAGCCATCTACGGACCTGATCAATCTAACCTGATCAATCGACCCGTGCGGCCATTATTACTTAGCCACGAGCCCCTCTTGTATAGTTATCACTTGCTTAAAAAATGGTAAAGGAAAACATCGTGGGGAAACCGGCATTTTTTTTTTTTTTGTGGATGGGAAATCATCAAATGACTTCTCCCGCTCTGGGCAGAGCGGGAGGGCGAGTCAGACTTTTACTGACTAAAACCCACCCATGCTCCTTCAACTGCCCGTGCCAGGGCCACGGTATCTCTTTCGAACTACCCGCGACCCCGGCGGCATCGGCCCAATTGACCCCGTCGCTGCTGACATCTCTTTGAGGCGCGCGTGGAACACAACGCGCCGTCGACACGGGCCTGTTCCTTACCGGACGGCGAGCTGCCCATTACTCGTCGTCCGCAAGCCCGCGCCTACGGTGGCCGGGAATCGGCAATCGATTCCCGCCAAACCGGCATGCCTGAGAGATATTTCTCGACGGCATGTAAAGCCAATAAGTCAGAGGTCCACGGGCGGCATAAAAACACTGACACCAGGTTAGTCACTAAATAAATAAAGGTTAATAAATGTTACATGGGACCAACTTCGAGGTATACCCCGAATAAAATAAGAACCTTTCAAATCGGACAACTCTGTAAAAAGTTATGCGTGTTCATACATACATAAAAAAATATATATATAGGGTGACTGGTAATTAGTGACCGATACTTAAACACATGATTGTGCAATTGATTGATGACAACAAACAACTTTTACTATGGGACCAAACATGAAATCGCGAAAAAAAATCAGCTGCTCCCTACATTTTGACGAGTTATGCGAACATGAATATAAGGGACTGCTGATTTTTAGGGTTCCGTACCTCAAAAGGATAAAACGGAACCCTTATAGGATCACTCGTGTGTCTGTCTGTCTGTCTGTCTGTCCGTCTGTCTGTTGTCTGCCAATTTGCTCCGAATCTAATGGACCGATTAAGTTGAAATTTGGTACACATATGAATTTCTATGACCCGAACACGGACAGGTAAAGTAAATAAATGAATTTTGAATATAGAGGTCACTTTTGGGGGCAAATAAGAAAATTAAAAAAAAAAGTTTTGCAAACTATACCGTGTTATATATCAAATTAAAGGACTTACTATGAGGGTCTCAAATATATTTTTTTTATAATTATATAATAAATTGTTTTAAAGTCATTTAAGAAAATAAACGACAATTGACCATTCCCCATTAAGGGGGGGCCCTTATCTCCGAAACTACTGAGCCTAAAACTTTGAAAAAAAATACAGAAAATAGATCTTTATCTGTAGATTACAGGGAAAGCTATAAGAAGTCTGTGGTCTTAAAATAACATGGTAAATCTCTCAATATTGTGAGTACAAACTTACATTTACAGTTGGAATGTATGGAAGAACATGTTTTTCAACTACAATATTAAGTTTGTTCTTGGAATTCCCAACAACGGAACCCTTCATTGTGCGTGGTCCGACACGCACTTGGCCGGTTTTTTTCTCGATATCAGGTTTGGTCCCATAGTAAAAGTTGTTTGTTATAATGAATACAATCGTGTCGTATCGGTCACTTATTACCAGTCATCCTATGTATACGTGTCGACTTGAGAACCTCCTCCTTTTTTTCGTCGGTTAAAAAGCAGTTATCACCGTCACGTGAACCTCGTTTAAAAACAGACATGAACTTTTGAAATAAGAGTAGGTCATGAAAACTCTTGAATAAAGCTAAAACTATACTCAACAACACACTATTGTGGGACCACGATATTTCTGTCAATAAACCAGAAATAAACCAGTATTCGCAGTTGTCCAACAAGTACACACGACGAAATACCAAGATATACATGTCCAGTATAAATTGACTTCGCATTCTATTGATTATCCGAACAATGATAGGTCAACTTAAATTGGAAAAGTGCTTGACATGTTGAGTTTGTATAAAAACAAATTCTGTATTATACTTACTATGAATACGAGTGTTTTTGTTGGTACTAAATTAAAAATGAAACAACGATGATATTTATATATTTTCTCACGCCGCTGTTCTTAAGGGGATGCGCTGTAGCCCACGAAATTCAAATTTTCTTGCGTTTTATGCAATTTGCACGTCCGTGTCAGGTTGTATCTTGATCAAAATATGATACGCGGGAATAAAACATGTGTTTATATAATTTTAACCATGAAAATCATCAATACATCTCTTTAAGTTAGATTTCGTGCAGATTCGTTGAACGAGAAATCGAACGACTCTGCACGAATTCTAACTTATAGAGATGTATTGATGATTTTCATGGTTAAAATTATATAAACACATGTTTTATTCCCGCGTATCATATTTTGATCAAGATACAACCTGACACGGACCTGCAAATTGCATAAAACGCAAGAAAATTTGAATTTCGCGGACTACCACAGCGCATCCTCCTTAAAAATAGAGTTTATGAAAAACACTAGTTAAGTACTGTGCGAAACTGCGAATATTTATAATTTGTTAAACAAAAAACTTGTATTGTTGGTTTAAGAAGTTATGAAATGTTTTATTTATTTATGTGTGAGGATATTAATTTAATTAATGCACCTAATGAGCAGAAACAATGGGCCACTTAGCTGTGGCGAGTTTCTCATGAAATTTGTATCTGTACTTCTTGATTGGCTTGGACTCGTGGCTAAGTAATAACAGCCGCACGGATCGATCCATCAGGTTAAGCTACGCTTGCCGGGGTTGGTCCGTGGATGGGTTACCATCTTTACATACCGAGACTCCTCCGTGCCTCGGAAAGCACGTTAAGCCGTTGGTCCCGGCTGTCATTCGTGGATCAGTGGACAGTCGTTACGGGTCGTCAGAAGCCCGAAAGTCTGACAATCAGTCTTACCAAGGGGTATCGTATTACCCAGTTAATGGATTGTGGAGGTCAGATAGGCAGTCGCTCCATGTAAAATAATGGAATTCAGCTGCATCCGGTTAGACTGGAAGCCGACCCCAACATAGTTGGGAAAAGGCGAGGCAGATTGACTATCGATTGGAATGTTTCATTTTGACAGTTCAACAACATTCATTGCGTTATTTACGTCATTATCCATATAAAAGTGGGGAAAAAATACGTATTATTGAAGCTAACTCAAAAACTACTGAAGCAAAGTTAATCAATTCTATATGGGACCAACTGTGATGTATACCCTCTCGAATGAAACAAAAAAAATCCAAATCGGTTTAGCCATCTTCGAGTAATCGGGCCGATGAATTGAGAACCTCCTCCTTTATGAAGTCGGTTAATAATAGATACACCATCGTACGCAACGCACTGTGACGTGGAGTCAACAACGGACGTATCGAATACTTTATTGATAATTCGTAACATAGTTATCATAATGATACCATTTGTCATCAAGTGACACTTCGCTCGTGCTCACACAATATATCATTAGGTGGAGTTATCGCAGAGCGAACCAAGAAACTAAACGGGGTCAATGACCGTTCGAACTATAGGTAGGTAAATGTAGCAAATCGAAATTATTGTACACACTGGAAATAAGTAATTCGTTACGCTATTTAATACGTAATTAATAGTGTTCGGTTCCCAGGTCCGGTAAAATGTAATTAGTTTTTTCTCAGAACCAGCCCGGAGTCGTAATTTGTGACAGTTAAGGTGAGCTGCTAACAGCGCCACCATTGAGAGTAAAAATAATAAGTCGGGAGATATGGAATATTTTGAAATTTCCTATGCTCACATTTTTAGTCAGATGAGGTAGAATGTTTAAAATTCTACCTCATCTCACTAAAAATATGAGCATAGGTAATTTCAAAATATTCCATATTTTCTGACTTATTAATTTCTTATTTCTTCTTTTTTCTTTTAATGTCCAAGGTTTTTGTATTATTAAAGATTTTTTTTTTAATGTTCCATATCTCCAGACTTATTAATTTTCTATGGTGGCCAAAAGTACACCCAAATTAGCCAAGTTAATTAACATGGGGCGAGTCTACTGCCATTAAGACGAGTAGAGCTGCTAACTATAGCAGCTCTACTCGTCTTAATGGCAGTAGACTCGCCCCATGTTAATTAACTTGGCTAATTTGGGTGTACTTTTGGCCACCAAGCAGCTCTACTCGTCTTAATGGCAGTAGACTCGCCCCATGTTAATTAACTTGGCTAATTTGGGTGTACTTTTCACCTCTACCACCCTCAACCCACCCGCCGCCTCTCTTTTCACCCTTCCGAGAATAGTCGTGAAGTGATGTTGTTTCTAAGGCTCTGCCTCACCGGAAGCATTCGCCTTTAATATAATAATCCAAGATTCCACTGTAACGGGTAGGGGTTTGCAAGTAGACTGCGCTGGCCGTCAACCCTAGATATTGTAGAGAGAGAGAGATAGCCACTGACGCGTCCCGCTCCCCGCGCGACGTCATTAGGATTGTCCTTGAGAAATATGAGACTTTTTGTCGGCGCGCGACGGGGCGCCTAGCCACTTATACACGGCTTGTACACAAGAAATTTGTATGAATGGACATTCAACTAATGACTGTTTCCGAAAGTGGATAACTACGACTAGGCTAGATTACGAATTTTGATTCAAAACATTAAATGACTTAGTTTTTTTTTTCAATAAAAAAAATACTTTGTTTATATTACCGCCAATAAAAAAACAATTAAAATATTATTTCAAAAATAATATTGAAACCAGCAGGATAGGTTAATACATAATATAATGAAATAGGTAGAAGTAACACAGCTATATCACAGGTAAATGAATTCATGAACTTGCATAGAAACCAAACTAAAACAAACGAAAACGTTTTTCATTTGTTTTTCCTCGTCCCTCAAATGACAAAAGAAAACGTTTTGGAACGTCAACGCGCCTCAACCCTGACAAAAACTCTTTTGTAGATATTCAAAACACAAGTGATATAATCGCAACCAGACTGATCGATGTTCGCAATTTGTTGAATTTACGTGTAGAAGGACAGAGCTAAATTATTCTCGTCTTACACCCATCATCACTTCCATCCCATCATCATAACTTTGTCATTGGCTGTAGGCAAAAAAACGAATAGTGCTTCGCATATACGAGTATGCAAAACTAGGCGTATTATACAACCCGAAGCGGTAGACTAAAAGCGCAATTTTGAACGTTCGCCTTTTCCCACAGATGAACCCTGAAAACGGTGTTGTGATGATGGTCCATAACAAAAAAATATTAACAAAGATAGGTTCCTACATAATTATTTATGTAAAAGGGAGAGTTTTGCTTCTATATGAAGTAGCATTAGGTATACATTATTTTACATGCAGTAGCGTAGAACGTCCGATTTCCGGGAACATGGCCAAATAGTTCAATTGGAAACTACTAAAATATAGGCGTAATAACTAAGCGATCAGCGTAGGCGCAATTGACAGTATCTCGTATTTTGTGGTCTGTGGGGGAAGCCCATGTACGGCAGTGGGCGATAACAAGCCGGTGTTTGGATATGTTAATGTTAAACTTTATGTATAACCAAATGTTATTTTAAGTAAAGCAGACGAGGACAAGGTTTTACTGTAGGTGGACTTCAAGTTCTCCTAAACGGACAAGAAAAAACAAAGTACTCGAGGAGTGGATTAACCGAATCCCCAAACATGAAGAAATGGAAGTATGTAGGTGTTAACAAGGAACTAGGTCAAGCAGAAAAGATGCTAATCAATGAACTAACATTGATTACAATGATATTACAAAATACGTCTATAGGCAGTGACAAAATGCTTGAAAATGGTTATAAATATAAAGGTGATTTTTTTTAAAGTTAGGTACCTATGCAAAAACCAAAACAGTGCACAAATAATAAAAACCTTGGATTACAAAAAACGGAAACATGAAACTACGACAAGAGAATTCTAAAAACCCAAAGATATGTAAAATAAAGGATTAACACGCTATAAATAGTGAAGAAATGTAAAAATCTATGCCATAATAGAAAATATATCACCAGAAGGTAGCTAAAAGAGAATTTTAACGGCAAAGGCCCGAACAAACACTAGACAAAAGAAAATGGCTATCCCTAAGTACGTCGTAATAAAGCAAATAATTAAGTTCCTTTATCAAGAAACACAGGGCTCCAAGAGATTGGCCGAACAATGGACAAACGGCTACGCAAATAACGGCTCCGTAGTAGCCTTGAGAGCGATGCCCTACCAAACAAACCATTATACACACAATAAAGGCAGAGAAAACAAAAAAGACTGAATGAAAATACGTAAATGGAAAACCTGTTTTCATTATCCAGAAGAATTTAGAGTCTCCCTAATATGTTTCAAGTTGACGATACATGTTTGACGATAAATGCTGAGCGACATATTGACATCATTTTGTAAATCAAGTATGGTTGCTGCCCATATATAGATGACCTTCTACGGTACCTTGTGTTTCTGTATATTCATTTATTGTACACCATAATTATGTATGAATGTCATATACAAATATAATATTGTGATTCGTACATCATTCAATTTATTTGGGGTAGACCTAGACACATGAAGATATCCAGTCGATAAATAGTATTGTTACTCCATTTAAGGATTCATGCTGTACTGTGAACCGAATCCTGAAAACATTTGCTATTATTATTGATTCATATGTGTTTATTTTGATAGGATAAATAAAATATCCTTGCTATATCTACTAACATTATAAAAATCTAGTAGTAAGTAAATTCTATTTCTAGTGCACGTATGACAAATAATTGATCACAGATATCTCTGTCTAGCATCTTGATTGTATCGATGTTCTTTCCTACTGATTACAGTGATATATTAAAACATCCACTATCCAGACGTTTACAATCTGATAATATATGACAATTATTGACGGATCATATATGACGATATATGTCTTCATGCCACTCAACGCTACGTGTACGAACAACGCGTAGTAGCATTTACAGTTACTGATAAAATTATTGTTTATATACGTATAGTCGCGAGTCGTAAGTGGTTGCCAACCGCTCAATAGCCAATGTTGTCCGATGACACTTACGAGTACATTCGTGTTGGATTGTAAACAACCGATATTATGTTAACATCGTGTTTTATTTTAGCATTGATATGTATTATTAAATTGGTAAGTAGTGAAAGGAGTGTGGATATTACGACAAAATCAAGAAAACTGTAGATAGGATATTTTTTTCAGTTATTTTTTTTTTGGCTCCTAAAACACAGGCTTTTGGGCTAGTTTAGAAGACATCAGTTCGCCCTATAAGTGTCTCTATTGTACAACTTTATTTAATCCTTGTGTACTTATGTATGTTATTAAGTGTACAAATAAAAAAAAAAATATTTATTTTAATTTTTTCACTTTATTCTTGGGTTTCTGAGTTCTATCCCCAGTTTAGACAGTCTTGTAAAGATTTTTTCATTAGCTTCCCAAGATCGGGTTTGTGCCCGATATTCAAACTCAAACTGAAAGCATTCATTGAAAAAAAAAACAATTACAGGCACTTTTGAATTGTCAAATGGTTAGTTAGTCAGAAAGATGAAACTAGTTGCCCATTCCAAAGCGTAGTACGTGCCTGTGGAGAAAAACTGGCAAGAAAAAAGAAATGATTATTTCATCAACTTACATTATTAAGTTTGGAGGCATTTTTTATGCAAAGATTTGCTTGTATTAGGTGGTCCAGCTCTTCCAGTTTACATAAAAGAAACTCCATGGAAACTCTTTTAAATCAAAATAATGTTACAAAAAATTATGTTCCTATTATTAAGGGACTAGAATTTATTTATTTATTTATTTATTTATAGTTAATTAAAACGGTTATACACCAATTACAATAATTAACCTAGAAACACAATACTAATATGTAATATATCTACTACATACTTAATAAATAACAGTGGAAATTCTCTCATACTTTCTCTCGCAAAACTTTAGACACACTCGCTTTAGAAATAGCTCACAGATTAAACGTCTGCCCACCCTGTTGAGAAATACATAAGTGTTATTATTTTGTTACAAAAACCCTTTTTATCCTGATGATTTTGTGGGATTCATAATGTCAATAGCAAAACGTTGCTAGCGTAAGACAATACATCTCTAGGTACCTACTGATGAGGTCAAAGACGTGAATCTGTTTATTCAATTTCAAAATGACTACACAGCCCTGTTCTTACATCATTTTTGGAATAACATATTGTTTTCAAAACAAGTTATTTATTTTCCTTAACGAATTCTCCTTGTTGACGGGAAAAATCGATAATAAATACTTAGGTACTTACGGGTTTGAAATACTCCATTCTTTATCAAATATAATTTCTCTAGTATTACGTCACATAATATCCCGCTTGTAATCCCGACGGGTTAGGCAGGGGTACCTATTTAATACACCCACATTTCGCCAGTTACGAGTATGTTAGGTCCCATATAATAGACGGCAAGCTTATATTTCAATGAAAAGCCTATCATATAATTTTCCACTTCCCAGGAAATGTTTTGAATATATTTTCTACAGCTGATTCTGTAAAAAACTTTTTTACAAAAAAATCTAACCGACTTCCAAAAACGACACTACAAAGTCAAAAATAACTTTAATTTCGGAAGTCGGTGTCTAGGTAAATGTATTTTCGTTTTTTGCCACCGACTTCCGAAATTAAAGTTATTTTTCACTTTGTAGTGTTGTTTTTGGAAGTCGGTTGTATTTTTTTGTAAAAAAGTTTTTATTTTTCACTTTTTAGTTGTGTACCTACCCCACACAAATTCTTATACCACTATCTGCAAAACAAACTAGAACATCATCCATATAAAAGTGAGGAAAAAATACGTATTATTGAATCTAACTCAAAAACTACCAATTCAAAGTTAATCAATTTTATATGGGACCAACTGTGATGTATACTCTCTCGAATAAAACAAAAAAAAACCAAATCGGTCCAGCCATCTTCGAGTAATCGGGGAACAAACATAAAAAAAAAAAAAAGGTTCCGACGAATTGAGAACCTCCTCCTTTTTGAAGTCGGTTAAAAATTGTAGTTTAAATGCCATAGCTTACCACGCTAGTATTCCTCAAACGAGTTTTGCAGAGATGCAGTTTACCAATTACCTACATGTCTCTAGTAATTTTTGTGTCCCATAGTGTATAATGAAACGATCCTATCGCCAGTCTGCGGTCCTAATTATCGAAGGCCCAGATATATTTTGTCATAAATAGTAACTTCGACCTTTACTTGACCAATGTGTAGGTACCTACTTACCTAATGACATCTTTATCAAATTACGTAAGTTATCGACTACTTAATATAATAACTACAAACATTAACAATAATTAATTAATTAATAATTAATTAAGTAATTATTAATTTACCCAAGAATTAAAGTATTTACTTCACATTTTAATAGGTTAAGTCCTAAACAAATTCTCGTCGTCCATGCCATTTCTTTTTATGTTATGTTCAGTGCCAAGTAATGGCGATTCTATGAATGTATTATGTTGTAATGTTTACATCATAGATTTGTTTGTTTTCGTTAAGAGCTTCCAAAGAGGTTGTTTGCATAATAAAAAAGAGGTTGAATCTTTTATGCAATCTTGATTTGAAAACAAACAAAATGCATTTTTGGCTTATCTTTTCTTACCTTTGGTTTCCTGCCGGCTCCTCTTTATAGAAACGACTAATTC
This sequence comes from Cosmia pyralina, assembly GCA_946251885.1. Lineage (NCBI taxonomy): Eukaryota > Metazoa > Arthropoda > Insecta > Lepidoptera > Noctuidae > Cosmia > Cosmia pyralina. The sequence goes on along the minus strand of OX276342.1, from coordinate 11,694,662 downwards.
GAATATTTTGATTTTGTTTTGCAATTACAGAAATTAAAAAAAAGAGGATGGTCGTTTTTGTAGTTGGTAGCTGCAGATAACCTTGTAGCGATGACCTGAAGTTTCCCGATGCGTAGTGTAATTTCGCCAGACTTGACCTAGTGTCTTTAAACTCCGTGCAGGCCAACGGGGGCTTTGACTCCCTCTGCACCTCTACTACCTTGCTTCGTAGAGGCTATGAGTGTGTGTACTATGTTTGTGTAAAGTATCCAATGATATTCCTTAAATAATGTAATGTCATTGTGACATTCAACATCGTTCACTGTTTTTGTGTAAATCAGACTCAGTCAGACATGATACCTGATCACTCACTTCAAGGATTTCTATAATGTTTCTGTATTGTCTTCCATGTAATTGTAAAGAAAAAGATCAAGTGTTTCCTGTATATTATTCAGTTTGTTGATAAAGCATTCTGTGTCATGCATTTAAAGTTTTCTTTTAAACAACTGAGCGAAAAAGGAAACTGCCCTTGATTTTATTCAATGTTGTGAATTATGTCAAGGTGTACTTACGTAGAACAGAAAATAAAGACGTAAAATTCAGTAAAAACACATTTTATTCCCGATATACAACTTATTCTAGACCTATCACCTACATTGGTATATACTTTGGCTAAACAACTTTTTGGTTTCACTTCACAAAATGTCCCAACACTTTTCCACCGTGGTTTTCAATGGTTCACTTCTCCAGGCGGTTCTAACTTCACAGTACACCTTCAGAATCGTTCAGGACCCGAGGGTTGAAGCCGAACAGCCGGCCACAGCTTCATAACTTCATCCGGGAGGCGGGAGCGAGTGGATCAAGGCTCCTCGTCCTCGGAGAGAGAAGGCAGCGCCAAAGTGCGGCGGAGCTTCTGCCGTTGGGGTGAGATGGACTTCTGGCGGCGGAGGCCCTCAGTGCGCATCACGTAGGACCTCTGCTCCGGCTCGAACACTTCCTCGGAGTCATCTTCCACCAGCGCAGGCAGCGCGGTTCCCCTCAGCTTCTGCCTCCTCGGGCAGTCAGTCACAACGGTTTCCATATCGCGGTGCTTGGGCAGCGATGGGTAAACATCAGCGTACAGCGCGGCAACATTTTCTAGTTTCACAACCATGTTGGATACTTTAACTTTATTGTTTGATATTTGAGTAGGGTTTATAGAACGCGACGTGCTCTCTGTGAGTGCTCGTTGCAGAGTGCGGGGCGGCGGGGCGGGCGCGCTTATTTATACTCTCTCGGCCCGTGATAAATTGGTTTGTGTGCAGTTCGTCTGGCGTCACTAGGTTTGCATGTGTTTACGCTAAGGTTCGCGTTCATTTGAGGCGTGTAAAAACCGTTTTGCTCATAATACGTAGAAGTATACACACCTTTGTAAGATTTTACATCTTTTTGCGTAAACATGTGGAGTTTTGATTGTTTTTTTACAGTGCTTGGAACTTGTTTGTAATGTTCGTTGGGAATGCGATAACGTAGTTGGGCCTTCCAATTTGTGTATCGATTTTCGTCAACGAACTTTCTTGGTATCCTAACTAAACATTTGCGTCCGGAAAACTCCTCCATCTCTCATCCTTTTAGGGTTCCGTACCAAAAAGGAACCCTTATGGTTCGACTCAGTCTGTTTTTGATTGTTATATAATTGAATCCTGTATTCTTTTGTTCTTTTGTTTAAACGTTAAATAAAAAATAAATAAAAAAAAACGAAAGAAATAATTTTTTTTTTTTTTTTTGCAACAGGGACTGTCTTAAAAATTCGAAGTGGGGCTACTAGGGCATGTGGGGCATGTGGGGTATCATAATAAAAGAATGCTGTTTGCACATTCTTAAACCGACGTTTGATGAAAAATAAAAATGTAAAAGAAAATAGCGTTCAGCCCCCCCCCCCCCCCCCCACTTATCTGCAAAGTTTGCATACAGTTAAATTTGAAATTATTATATGTCATAGAAGTTTATGTAAACATTACAGGAAAAATAAAACAATGTCTCTAAATAGCATACTTTTAAAAATTCGGAACGGAACCCTCGGTGCGCGAGTCCGACTCGCTCTTGACCGGTTTATCTTAATCATCACGCACCTTATCGAACATTTAGAACACGCCACGCAAAACGAAATCGAAACCCATACAAATTCCCATAGCTACGACAATTTCCACTCTTATGCACATATCCTAAGCACATAATAGAGACGGCCAGGCATAATGTGCATGAGCTTGACCTGTTTAATCGGATTGAAGCTCCTCAAGTGAGGATACTTGCAAACAGCACTGCACTGGCTTTTTGACCTTCGAATGCAAATAGTCTAATGACACGCGATGCTACATTACCGCACATTGATTACTTTCGTGCATTTCTTAGTGTAGATGTTTTCTCGAAAACGTATATTCTATCGGTTGTTCTGGCGTTTTTTTGCTAAACTTCTGGTGTTTACATCTTTTTTTTGTGATCACGTGAATTCCACTATGATTTCAGTGCTCGTTAAATCTGCTGAGAAAATATTTTTCGACGGAAAATTCAGACATCATTTTATCAATTTCTGACTCAGGTTTTGCCAAACGTTGTTTAAAACCTATTAAGTACTTAAATATCATTAATTTTGAAAATGTGGTCTTCAGGGTTATTATGCAAGATTAAAAAAATAACTGTAGACGTAGATTTTCAGGCACGTGTAGCATGACCACCATAGAAAAGGGTTTTGTCGGCGGAAGAATAGACAAAATGACAGATTGTAGAAAAATTTCTACGCATTCTACGCGTCTAAGCATGGCAATGTGTCATTTTGTCTATTCTTTCGTCGACAAAACGTCGGCGGCATGCTACGCGTGCTGGGGTTCGGACTAAGTCAATACATAGAAGCCAAATTGATTGATAAACCCTGACCTGATTAAATGCAACGTAATACTCTTATCTCCAGAGAACTTCAGATAATCGTTTGTTTAATACAAAAATAGCTTCTGATCTGTTTCTAGAATCTAATTTAGAATATTATGCTGCTAGTTCCAGGATTCAATACATCTTCCAATGACCCAGTAACGCTTGTTATAACGATATTCTCAGAACAAAATACTACATAGGTATGTAAGTATCAGTTACTAGTTTACAATTCCGTGTGAATTGTGTTTAGTGAGAAAAGTGCTAGCTTTTATGATAATATTATACATTGTGAAGTGAACTGTACGTATCATTCCGTGTTTGTTGAAATGGCAGCTATTAGGTACCTATTATGTACATAGTGGGAATCGTCTATTCTTCCTTTTCCATCATTGACTTGTAGAATAGAATAGAATAGAATATTTTATTCATAAGTTCACATTAAATAATATCAATAATATATATCAATGTTCTCCATTATGTCTTCTGCCAAATGTACTGGATGACTTTTTACTGTCTTGAAAAAAATAGGCTATATTAGGTGAACGGAGTAGAAGCCGTGTAACCGAGATTTTTTTTCAATAAAATAAAAAAAAAGAAATCAAATCGTATGCAGAGTGCTTATTATGATTTGAATTTCGATACTTTTTAACGATTTTTTACTTCGAATTTGTAGTATTTATTGATACTTAGATCAATTTCTTTCTAAGCTAATTCAATAAATAATATAGATATTAGATTTGTTAATAGGTAAGGAAATCCATTAAAAAAATAAGCCATATATCCTAAAATGGTAAAGTTCTTGTTATGATTCATTTGGTTACTTTCCTTCCTTGTCGAAATCACGCTTCAAAGCAGGAAAAAGTTACTGTCAAAGTAAAATATACCTACCTAATATAACCCCTAGGTATATTTTAATTTAAGGACTATCATGAATTCATGCAAGCCTAGTACTTTTTGTTAGGTTACTGCTCAAAAATTGTGTAGTAACGTTTCGTTTTATAAATTGTGATAGCTCGGCTAATAATTATGCATGTTATAAATATAATTTATAGTAGGTAATGTAGCTTTCTACCAGTGAAAACATTGTTTGAATTGAATCATCAGTTCCGGAGATTAGGTACATACAAACTTACAAACAAACATATTTTACCTCTTTTCTTTCATTTTTTTTCTTTTTTTTTATGAAGTATGGAAGGGGGAGTAAAGTCCCAACCCCTATAACCTGTTCAGCTTATCCATGGGTACTTACAATTTTCGAGAATCAAGTTTGCCATAATGTAATGAGGTGACTTCTTATTTCCGCCAAAGTTATCAATATACGACAGTGCATTTTGCACGTTTTTAGTGATATTTTTTTTAACAATCAAAGAAGGTCCTCAGTCCAATTTTTTCACGGACTGGTGAAACTCTTGAGCTAGCCAGACTTTTTTTTTCGTGGTAACTACTTTAAGTTTTCAATATAAACTTATCCAAAACCCATAACATAGTTTTCCGGTAGCGACACTTAAATAGTCCAGATCGTAAAGAAAACTAAGATAGGAGTATCTACATACATTCCCCTATCCTTTCTCCAGACAGTTTAACGACCTCCCGAGGCACGAAACACATCTCTTATTGATTCCTTCGTGTGTTACCATCCCAATACAATTCGGGGAAAATAGTCCCAATAAAATGTTGGTTTATTCCCGCACCCCAGAGTGTTCTAAAGTACCCCAAGCCACCCCTAAGCTCGGTTGATGAGAGGGGTGCAAAAATTTACGATGTAAGGAAAGTAAGATGTGCGAATGTTTATTTCGTTTGTGAAGAAAAGAGACAGAGCAAAAAATATCGCGTTTCTTTTTAATTCGGACTGACACTGTTTCACACAGGAAAGTGATCATTAATATATTTGTAATACACCCACATTTCGTTCACCACTCATGTTTACGTCCCATAGGGGGCGAGCCTATTGCCATCAACCGGGCCCAGACTCCAGGCTGCTACTGAGAAACCGCTGCCAGAAAAACCTAATAGGCAGAGTGTCCTGACCCGGGAATCGAACTCAGGACGTCATGCTCAGCAGTAGCACTTGCGACCACTAGACATAATAAATAGGTAATAATTTATTAGAAATCCAAGTATTACCGGCGGAGCACCGCCGTGTTCTCACGGAGGTGATCGGCGGCGGCGATCTCTCACGTCCAAACCTGCTCCAGGCCATGGTGCGGAGCGAGAGTGTATGGGAGACCGTCACCTCCTTCTTCGAAGCAGTAATGCTCGCGAAGGAGGAAGCGGAACGCGTGAGGGAGAGGCAGCGGCCGCGCCCTCGCGCCCCTAGCCGCCGTAGGAGACGCCCTGGGCGGCGGGAATCGATCGCCGATTCCCGGCCACCGTAGGCGCGGGCTTGCGGACGACGAGTAATGGGCAGCTCGCCGTCCGGTAAGGACCAGGCCCGGGTCGACGGCGCGTTGTGTTCCACGCGCGCCTCAAAGAGATGTCAGCAGTGACGGGGTCAATTGGGCCGATGCCGCCGGGGTCGCGGGTAGTTCGAAAGAGATACCGTGGTCCTGGCACGGGCAACTGAAGGAACATGGGTGGGTTTTAGTCAGTAAAAGTCTGACACGCCCTCCCGCTCTGCCCAGAGCGGGAGAAGTCATTTGATGATTTCCCATCCACAAAAAAAAAAAAAAAAGGGTGGTTAATATTAGGATTGTAGCAGGTGGCGTACTGTAGTTTCTGCCTACCCCCATGGGAAGAAGCAAGTAGTAGGTGAGCAAAATATCGTTTTTTTTTTTCTGGATGGGAAATCATCAAATATGACTTCTCCCGCTTTGGGCGGAGCGAGAGGGCGTGTCAGACTTTTACTGACTAAAACCCACCCGCGTTCCTTCAGTTGCCTGTGCCAGGGCCACGGTATCTCTTTCGAACAACCCGCGACCCCGAGCAAAATATAGCTGGATTAGTGACTTTCCAATAAGATCATGAAACCCGAAATTCAGGTAATTTCGTATCGATTGCATAACTAGCTGACCCGACAGACGTTGTCTTGTCTTGGCTATGAATATTCTAATGTAAACGCGTGAAGTTAAAATGTTTTTTCTGAAATTTTCCAATTTTCTGCGAAATTTTCTTAACCTTCTCCTGACAATCAACAACACAACAAAAAAAGAATTAGCGAAATTGTACCATCCGTTCACGCGTGATGCGATGACCAAGGGAAATAGGGATTCATTTTTATACAGGGTGTCCCGTAAATAATGGATCAAACGTAACGGGTAGGTAGCTTACCTAATTTCCAACAACTAATTTGAATATTAAAAAAAAAACCGTTACAGTAACCAGGATATTAATTTTTTTTCGAATTTTACGATTTTGTCTTCCAGAATTAAGCTTTTTTAATGCTGTCGCTGCAAATGATGACATTTTTAGGTATGATTTTTATTTAACATTTCTGAATAGCTTACTAATGTTATAAGATACCATTTTTTTGAATACCGTTTTATTTGCCTTAGAAAAAAAATCTTGAGTTGAAAAGTTTTTTCTTTACGATGTTAGGACCAAAATTGAAAAAATTCTCCTGTAAAAAAAATGTATGACACCGAAAACCACCATTATTTTAAAAACTTGTACATTTAATAAGGTTTGCAAATTGGTGTAAAACTTACGTCTAGTCTTTATCGTTACAAAGATATTGCTATGAATGTGATGAAGACAGAAAATAAATTAAATTGGTACTATTCCATTTTTTCATTTTCGTAATGGCTTATGCTTGAATGCTTGTAATCGAAGCAGGTAGTTAAGCGGCTAGCATATTCCGACCCGATGACGTCATCTGTCCGGAATTTGGGACCGCTACCTGTGGCGGAGTTGCACCTCAGTCAGCGTGAAGGGGATAGATAGTGCCGCTTTTGTATTTTTGGTATGAAGTTGTACATTCTAGTCCTTGTCGTTACAAAGATAATTGCTATGAATCTGAGAGGTGCTCCAAATCAACGTTAATAAAAAAAATAAAAAAGTGTGTACATTTAAACTTTTTCTTTAAAATGTGTAACTGTAGTATTTCAGAGGCAATGTTCATTGAATTATTGAGGCGTATGAAAAGAATTAGGAGGCCGTACTAAAAAAAACAGTTAGTTCAAATAAATCGTTTTATTTGGTTTTTACAATAAATGTTCGAATTGCCTTCCCTCTACAAGAATGCAAAGTCTGCATCTCCTAATAAAGGAAGCTCTTATCCGACGGACAAAACGGCTTTGGTTTATTTCTGATGCAGCAGATTGGATGCGCTGTCGTAATTCTTCTTCCGACGTTATTGGATTCTTGTAGACCCTGTCTTTTAAACATCCCCAGTAAAAAAAATCTAGGGGATTTAAATCCGGAGATCGCGGAGGCCACAAAATTGGTCCTAATCGGCCGATCCATCTGTCCGGATAACTTTCATCAAGGTGCGCCCTTAGTGCCGTCGCATAGTGAGCGGGGCACCCATCATTTTGCAACCACATTGCTTGCCGTACGTCTTCTGGAACGTTTTCTAATAACCTTGGCAACTCATTCCTTAAAAAATGGAGATAATATTCGGCGTTTAGAGTAGCTGGTAGTTCAAAGGGCCCTATTATTTGCCCATTGATTATTCCCACCCATAAATTTATTTTAAATTGATGTTGGCTCCTGTCCTCTCGCATCAAATATGGGTTTATCAGCTGCCAACTGTGCAAATTATGCAAATTTAAATATCCATCTCGGCGGCATGAAGACTCGTCACTCCATAAAATCTTGTTAAAAAACTGCGGGTCCGCCCGAATCATTCTAAGCATCCTTTGGCAAAATTCGATTCTTGGCTGGTAATCACGCGACGTCAGCGTTTGAACACGTTGCACGTGATATGGGTGCAATCGGCACCGTTGTAGCACTCGATGCACCGTCGATCTAGAAATTCCTACGCGTCGCGCTATGACGCGAACGGAGACTGACGGATCTTCCTCGATTTCTCGAAGAATGACTTCGTCATTAACTTGTCGCGGTCGTCCTTCACGGGTACCACCAACTCCGGTGCCAAGAATTCTTCCCTCAAGAAGCGCGTTATGCACTCTAATAAAGACGCGATAATCGGGATAACGAACCAGGTTCGGGTATCTTTCACGGTACAATCTTGCAGCCGCCCTGGCATTACCTCTTGGTTCTCCGTAGATAAAATGCATTTCGGCGTACTGCCGTGGCGTGTACTCATAACGAGGCATTGGGCTGAATAAGGTTTCAGCGCTACTGCACACACGTACAAGCACACACAAACGAATGTTTTCGGAGTCCGTAGGATCGCCAAGTCGTTTGTCCAATACGCAAAGAGTTCCAAATCGATAGGCAAAGCAAAGTCCAAAAACACAGCACAAGTCAAATTTTACAGAAGAAAACACCGAGCCACTGACCGGGAGCGAAAGTTGTCTGACGTAGCAACTCGAAGAGAGACTAGTTACAACTAAACTAATAAAATCAAGCAACAATGAAGCCTGTACGAGTGAAGGGCGCAGGAAAGAACAAAAGAACCTGCGCAACTTCATACCGATTTAACCGATTTACCAAAAAGCGGCGCTATCTATCCCTTTCACACTGACTGAGGTGCAACTCCGCCACAGGTAGCGGTCCCAAATTCCGGACAGATGACGTCATCGGGTCGGAATTATGCTATCCGCTTAACTACCTGCTTCGATTACAAGCATTCAAGCATAAGCCATTACGAAAAGGAAAAAATGGAATAGTACCAATTTAATTTATTTTCTGTCTTCTTCATCACATTCATAGCAATATCTTTGTAACGATAAGGACTAGACGTAAGTTTTATACCAATTTGCAAACCTTATTAAATGTACAAGTTTTTAAAATAATGGTGGTCTTCGGTGTCATACATTTTTTTTACAGGAGAATTTTTTCAATTTTGGTCCTAACATCGTAAAGAAAAAACTTTTCAACTCAAGATTTTTTTTCTAAGGCAAATAAAACGGTATTCAAAAAAATGGTATCTTATAACATTAGTAAGCTATTCAGAAATGTTAAATAAAAATCATACCTAAAAATGTCATCATTTGCAGCGACAGCATTAAAAAAGCTTAATTCTGGAAGACAAAATCGTAAAATTCGAAAAAAAATTAATATCCTGGTTACTGTAACGGTTTTTTTTTTAATATTCAAATTAGTTGTTGGAAATTAGGTAAGCTACCTACCCGTTACGTTTGATCCATTATTTACGGGACACCCTGTATATATAGATCAAGATCACAGATTAGATCATAAGTTATGTCATAAAACAAAAACATCTCCATACATTTTCATACAACAGACCTAGATGCAGGAAACAAATTATCTCCTCACGCGTACGAGATAACTTCAAGTACATAGACAGGTATATTGTTTTCCCCCTTTTCGCTAACTCACCTAGTGTAATAGACACATGTTTACACGACAAGGCGGCGACAAGAAGATTCCTAGGTTTTTAAATTATAAGGTCATGTGAGGGAAAATCTTCCATCAGCTCTTGAGCATGTGTTACATTAGTGCAGTACATCATGTGCATGCATGCACTACTCGTGGTGAAAAAATTAGAGTCATTAAATATACTTACTTTATAAATTTAAATATGTATGTAGATATGTAGATGTATGAACGTATGAGGCAAAAGGAGTATGGATCGTAGCACACCTACTACGATACTGCTACGATCCATGGGGGTAGGCAGAAACTACAGAACGCCACCGCGTTCTGTAGTTTCTGCCTACCCCCATGGGAAGAGGCGTGAGTTTATGTAACGACACTGATGACGGGTAAAAACAACATTACAATTCCAAACCTCGACTATACAGGGTCAAATTAAATTAGCTAGCAAAACTCCGAAGACGTGATACCCATTACGTCTTCGGAGTTTCACTAGCTATATCTAAACACGACAAAACCAGCCATAGTGGCTGGTTTACACAGTGTGAGCTGCTGACTAGCACGTTCGCAGTCCCAATACAAAAGTTTCCGACAACGCCATTTGTCCAATAACATTTTCATTACTTTTGACCATTAGTCGATGCAAACGTCACAACTGATGCATAATTATGTTAAAATAAAGGCCCGTGCCCCGACTTTGCTCGTGTACACCGGGCGGTACACGGACTTATGAATTAAAAACACCGTGTACCCTTAGCGTGTACCACAGACTTGTGGGTATAGAATCGGGTATTTACTGACCATAAACAATAAACTAGTCACAACACAATGTCCATCGTGATCCAGCACTATTTAAAAAAAATACTGTCTATTGTTTGTTAAAAAATTCGAATTTTTCATACGTTGAGTGACCATTGTTTTATGATCTCGTTATTGATTAAAAAAAATAAGTCATGTTTTTGGTTTTTGAACCCTTGTCACAAGTCCAGGAACGATACACTAACAAATTTCATAAGTCCGTGGCTGCAGAGCCCATGTTATAGTGGCCTCGTGTACCGCATAGGGTACACTGGACTGCGAACGTGCTAGACAGCTGATCGCACTGTGTACTCGCATGTCGGTGGCTCGGCTTGCCTTGACTGTTTACACAGTGCGAGCTGCTGACTAGAAAGCTGCTCGCACCGTGTAGGTACTCGCATGTCGGTAGCTCGGCTTGCCTTGACTGTTTACACAGTGCGAGCTGCTGATTAGACAGCTGCTCGAACCGTGTAAGTACTCGCATGTCGGTAGCTCGGCTTGCCTTGACTGTTTACACAGTGCGAGCTGCTGACTAGACAGCTGCTTGCACCGTGTAGGTACTCGCATGTCGGTAGCTCGGCTTGCCTTGACTATTTATACAGTGCGAGCTGCTGACTAGACAGCTGCTTGCACCGTGTAGGTACTCGCATGTCGGTAGCTCGGCTTGCCTTGACTGTTTACACAGTGTGAGCTGCTGACTAGACAACTGCTCGCACCGTGTAGGTACTCGCATGTCGGTAGCTCGGCTTGCCTTGACTGTTTACACAGTGCGAGCTGCTGACTAGACAGCTGCTTGCACCGTGTAGGTACTCGCATGTCGGTAGCTCGGCTTGCCTTAACTGTTTACACAGTGCGAGCTGCTAACTAGACAGCTGCTCGCACTGTGTAGGTACTCGCATGTCGGTAGCTCGGCTTGCCTTGACTGTTTACACAGTGTGAGCTGCTGACTAGACAGCTGCTCGCACCGTGTAGGTACTCGCATGTAGTAGCTCGGCTTGCCTTGACTGTTTACACAGTGCGAGCTGCTGACTAGACAGCTGCTCGCACCGTGTAGGTACTCGCATGTCGGTAGCTCGGCTTGCCTTGACTGTTTACACAGTGCGAGCTGCTGACTAGACAGCTGCTCGCACCGTGTAGGTACTCGCATGTCGGTAGCTCGGCTTGCCTTGACTGTTTACACAGTGCGAGCTGCTGACTAGACAGCTGCTCGTACCGTGTAGGCACTCGCATGTCAGTAGCTCGGCTTGCCTTGACTGTTTACACAGTGCGAGCTGCTGACTAGACAGCTGCTCGCACCGTGTAGGTACTCGCATGTCGGTAGCTCGGCTTGCCTTGACTGTTTACACAGTGCGAGCTGCTGACTAGACAGCTGCTCGCACCGTGTAGGTACTCGCATGTCGGTGGCTCGGCTTGCCTTGACTGTTTACACAGTGCGAGCTGCTGACTAGACAGCTGCTCGCACCGTGTAGGTACTCGCATGTCGGTAGCTCGGCTTGCCTTGACTGTTTACACAGTGCGAGCTGCTGACTAGACAGCTGCTCGCACCGTGTAGGTACTCGCATGTCGGTAGCTCGGCTTGCCTTGACTGTTTACACAGTGCGAGCTGCTCGCTGTTGAGAAAAATCTTCAAGTTCCTTTCCACAAGTCATTGCACAGATTAGATTACATCAAAGCACACATTGTCTCATGCCCTACATAGAACAACTCAAATAGGCCGGTTTGTTTTTCCTAAAGTAGGACAAAACGGTATAACTAGTGAGTCACAATATTCACGTAAAACGGTGAAATCCTTTAATGGCTATGGTGTAAATAAATGACTCACGAGACGTAACGGGGTAGGCAGAAATGCAACTGGACTGAAAATTACTGTATTGACCTGGATCTAGTTTTTGTAAGAATGTCTATAAGGGGCAATGATCTGAATAATAAAATAAAGGTGGCTAGGGTGGAATGGATGTAGAAGAAGGTGAAGGTGATTTAGTAAAGGCTTTTATGTAGGTGGCTATTTTTAACCGACTTCAAAAAAGGAGGTTCTTTATTCGACCCATATGTATATATGTATGTATTTGTTTATCTGCGATTTTCTCAAAACTTATGAACCAATTTTGATGATTCTTTCACTAACATACTTTCAGAAAGGTTTTAGTATATAATAGATTATGTAATCATTCTTATGTATGAAGTTATATGCATAAAAGCACTGTATCTCCGGCATTTCTAAGCGGATTTTGATGATTCTTCTTTTGGTTCGACTTGGGCTTACCTACTTATGTAATTGTATATTCAACTAAAAATGGAAAAATAAATTTACTTTAAAAAAAAACCGGCCAAGTGCGTGTCGGACCACGCACAATGAAGGGTTCCGTAGTTGGGATGAATTTATCTTAAGAACAAACTTAACATTGTAGTTGAAAAACATGTTCTCCCATACATTCCAACTGTAAATGTAAGTTTGTACTCACAATATTGATAGATTTACTATGTTATTTTAAGACCACAGACTTCTTAGAGGTTTTCCTGTAATCTGCAGGTAAAGATCTATTTTCTGTGTTTTTTTTCAAAATTTTAGGCTCTAAGGGGGGGGAATGGTCAATGTTCGTCTATTTTCTTAAATAACTTCAAAACAATTTATTTTAAAATTATAAAAAAAATATATTTGAGACCCTCATAGTAAGCCCTTTCATTTGACATGCCACATGGTGTAGTTTGCAATTTTTTTTTTTAATTTTCTTATTTGCCCCCCAGAAGTGACCTCTATATTCAAAATTCATTTATTTACTTTACCCGTCCGTGTTTGGGTCACAGAAATTCATATGTGTAACAAATTTCAACATAATCGGTCCATTAGATTCGGAGCAAATTGGCTGTGACAGACAGACAGACATACAGACAGACAGACAGACAGACAGACAGACAGACAGACGGAAAGACAGACAGACAGACACACGAGTGATCCTATAAGGGTTCCGTTTTTTCCTTTTGAGGTACGGAACCCTAAAAAGTAAAAACCGACTTCAAAACCAAAAACGAATAAAATAACTTTCATAGAACACTTAACAGCTTCTGAAGTCGGTGTCTTCAATTCTTCAATGCACTTTAGCTTGACATCGACTTTAGAAACTGTTAAGTGTTCTATGAAAGTTATTTTATTCGTTTTTGGTTTTGAAGTCGGATTTTACTTTTTATAAAGTAAGCTTATTTAAATTTTTATTTGTATTGAAATTTTGATTAAATATCGACGTCCCACAGTAAAAGATTATGAGAAAAATAAAAGATAGATACAATTTGACATACGCAGAATATCACACTAATATTATAAAGGCGAAAGTTTGTGAGTGTGTGTATGTGCCTGTATGTTTGTTACTTCTTCACGCTCAAACGGCTGGGACAGAGTTGTATAAAATTTAGTATGTAGATAGCTTATACCTTGGATTTCACATAGGCTACTTTTTAGGCGGAAAAAATGTAGTGTTCCCGTGGGATGAGCAAGGAATTCAAATATATTTGCTACTCTTTCAAACTCAAACGGCTCGACCGATTTTGATGAAATTTAGTGTGGAAGTAGCTCATACCCTAGATTAACACATAGGCTACTTTATAATCCGGAAAAATTTTGTGTTCTCGTGGGATGAGCAATTTTTTGCCTCTAGGAATGTGAATATTTTTCTCACCGATTAAATAATACACGTTATAGTGTATCTCAAGCCGCGGGTATCACCGCGGGCGCAGCTACTTGATGATAATTTATACTAGAAAAAATTGCATACAAGGGAACAAAATATAAATTATTCTAAAAATTCGCATAAGACCTTTTTTGGTCTTATGCGAATTTTTAGAATAATTTATAGACCCTGATAGAGGCGTTGACTCATTGGACTGAAAATGAATGAAATGTACGTACATTTACGTCAGTCCTGTCACTACCAAATATGGTAATACAGAATCAATAAATCTGCCTAGCCTTTTCCCAACTATGTTGGGGTCGGCTTCCAGTCTAACCGGATGCAGCTGAATACCAGTATTTTACATGGAGCGACTGCCTATCTGACCTCCACAACCAATTAACTGGGTAATACTATACCTCTTGGTAAGACTGGTTGTCAGACTTTCGGGCTTCTGAGGACCCGTAACGACTGTCAAAGATCCACGAATGACAGCCGGGACCAACGGCTTAACGTGCTTTCCGAGGCACGGAGGAGTCTCGATATGTAAAGATGGTCACCCATCCACGGACAACCCCGGCAAGCGTTGCTTAACCTGATGGATCGACCCGTGCGGCTGTTATTACTTAGCCACGAGCTCCTATATACAGAATATTGTCGGCAATTTCTAAAAACCGCAAGAAAAGCATGTGACAGCGCAGCAAGTGGCGCCGCCTCGTTTTGTTACGAAGTTACTGGAATCACCGAAGAGATCGTAATGCCGCGGTCCCACGGCCCGCTTTCTCAAAGGCCAGACCGCGCTAGGCCAGGCCGACAGGCTGTGGGAACAGTTGGCCTGTGGTGGCCTATCGTCGCCCGTCCGTACTAATGTATGGGATGATCTGTGGAATGCTCGGCATGGGCCACAACAGGGCCTCGGGAATGCGGCATAAGAGTGACACTGGCTGGTGAAAGTCACTCTAGCAGAGCGTCGATTGTTGCGTGGCAGCTGTCTCTGACGACAGAGATGATGTCAGAGGAGTAGCTGTCGTACTACATCCACGAGGAACTGCTATATTCCGGCACAATCTTGATGATATCGAATATCCTGAACCACTAATTCGATGACCACTTCTGGTAAAGGCTTTCCTGCGGCATTATACTGGGTGTCCTAGAATAATGTGTACAAACTTAAGGATGTGGTACAGGCCAACAAACTGAACAACTTTTTCCCGGGGACCAACATAGAAATCGTGGAAAAAAACAGTCGTCCCTTACAAAATTTCAATACCTTCTTGACCATGTATGAGGTTGACTGTTTTTTTTTTTACGATTACGATGTTGGTCCCCGGGAAAAATTTGTTCAGTTTGATGGTCTGTACCACATCCTTAAGTTTGTACACATTATTCTGGGACACCCTGTATGTATTCAGACACGTAGCCAATGTCTGCTAAATGACGTGCGATGAAATTTTACAAATAATATGACGAGACTGATAAAGTTTCATCGGTCCAAAGTTCAACAAAAGACATAGTGTGACATCATGATGGCATTAAAAGGAAATTAGTTTAATTATCCTCCTGAATAATTTACCTATTAATTATGTTATTTAATTGTAATGTTTTCCTATTTTCACCGTAGAGGTTATTTCCCTCTTTCTGAGAGGAAACTGTGCAAACAGTGGGGGGATTACAGGCTTACCTATATACGAGTATCTTGTTGTTGCTACCTCATCATTTCAGCTGAAAAACGTCCACTGTTGGACATAAGCCTCCCTCCCCCCAGCACCGCCACTTCGACCGGTTCTGTGCTTCACGCATCCAACGGATTCCTGCGGCGAGATATACCTAGATAGCTGAACTAGGGCTTTATTTTTTAGAGGTTTTATTTTATATACAGACCTACACCCCCCATTACGGGGATAGAAGAGTGACAGATTTCTTATGTTTTTTTTTGTGTTTTTGTGTGTAAATCCCAGCCTGCATACCAAATTTCAGCATTCTAGGACTTCGGGAAAGGCCCTAGAAATTTTGCCGAGTCAGTGAGTCAGTCAGTCACGACAGTCAGCGACGAAATCGACGTGTTTTAGGACTAATCTTTACATCATAGATCTTTTAAACTATGCAACGGATTTTAATGCAGTTTACAGCAATAGATAGAGTGATTCAAGAGGAAGGTGTATATATTGTATTTATACATGGGAAGTAACGACACCCACGCGGGCGAAGCCGCGGGCAACAGCTAGTAAAATCTAAAGTATAAAAGCTAGACAAATGAATCTTAGTATGTTATTAAGTCTGCTAACTTCATCTAGTCCTGAGAATTTGAGCTCTCTAGTATTATCCAGGCAGAAGCTATGAGGGTTTGAAAATACGACGAAACGCTTCGAGAAAAGGTACTCGTAGGTAGTGCTCCCTGCTTCTTGTTTTGTTGCCCCCGCCAAGACGAGCCTAAAAAAACAAACGTATTTATTTATTTGATCAGATCAGCGTTTGTATATGGCGAAATGTGGGTGTAGGCTGTAGGTACACCTCTCGCTAACCCTCGGGGATTACAGGCGTGATGTTATGTGAATGTGTATTATTTTTGGTTTGTTTCTATCCCCCATTTGCGGTTGTTCCGTGGATGGGTGACCATCTTTACATACCCCTCCGTGCCTCGATAAGCACGTTAAGCCGTTGGTCCCGGCTATCATTCGTGTATCTTTGACAGTCGTTACGGGTCGTCAGAAGCCCGAAAGTCTGACAACCAGTCTTACCAAGGGGTATCGTATTACCCAGTAACTGGATTGTGGAGGTCAGATAGGCAGTCACTTCATATAAAATACTGGTATTCAGCAGCATCTGGTTAGACAGGAAGCCGACCTCAGATGATGATGATGATGATGACTCCTTTCTGTGGATATAATTTCCACACAATCCATCCATAATTTCTTTGATCTTGTAGTCAAGTTCAGTACAAAATCTCCTTCTTTGAAAGTACTTACTATTTTCTGTACCGGTTAAGTTACCTTTGCATTTAAAAAGGTATGTTTTTTCATCCTTACAAAGAATTCAGGTTGAACGACCCCTACCTCGGAGGCAGCCCTCAATAAGCGTTTTTCTATTCGATGTTTTTACAGCCTCAACCAAGAGGAAAGTACTTACAGTTTATTATATGAATCATATGAATTTATGAGATGGATGGAAACTGTTAGAATTGGTTTTTACCTGAGTTGTCTTTATTATCTTTCAGAGGATCTCATAGAATCCTCTTGAATGGGGCAATTCATTCAATCTTTCCCTTATGTAAGAAGTATGAAAAAAGTCGCCAAGTGCGAGTCGGACTCGCCCATGAAGGGTTCCGTAGCAAGTAACATAATATAAAAGTTCTTGTACTTCGTTGTAAATTTGATCGATGTTTTAATAATAGACCGATTTATGACGTATTAAAAAAAACTACTTACTAGATCTCGATCAAACCAATTTTCGGTGGAAGTTAACATGGTATTGTATATCATATTTTTTTATTAGTTTTATCATTCTCTTATTTTAGAAGTTACAGGGGGGGGAACACACATTTTACCACTTTGGAAGTGTCTCTCGCGCAAACTATTCAGTTTAGAAAAAAAATATATTAGAAACAATATCATTTTTGAAGACCTATCCATAGATACCCCACACGTATGGGTTTGATGAAAAAAAAAATTGAGTTTCAGTTCTAATATGGGGAACCCCCAAAATTTATTGTTTTTTTTTTCTATTTTTGTGTGAAAATCTTAATGCGGTTCATAGAATTCATCTACTTACCAAGTTTCAATAGTATAGTTCTTATAGTTTCGGAAAAAATTGGCTGTGACATACGGACGGACAGACAGATATGACGAATCCATAAGGGTTCCGTTTTTTGCCGTTTGGCTACGGAACCCTAAAAAGCCAGTCACAAAGGTAAAAACATAACCCTCTTTTTGGGCTAAATAGCGAGGCTAAATGTCAGTCAGGGTATGGCGAACGTTACGTAGGTACGTTTCGCCACTTGCGGTGGTCATGTTAATGAGTCAATCAATAATAAAAACCATTTTATAAATAAAATAATGTCAAGTGAAACAACCTTTGTATTTTTGTGACTAACAAACACCACTTCCTATAACCTATAGATATAATTAAATTAGGACAAAACACAATCGCAACAGACAAGCCTACAGCTACAGACGGACAGGAACGCTAGCAGGAGACATATTTCAATTACAACTCCACCTTATCTAAACAGACAGACGTTCAGACAATCGGCTATCAAAATGAATATACCACTATTGTTTTCGAGATAATTGCACAGACAGACGGACGGACGTAGGTATTACTTTGTTGTATTGAACAGTTTTGAGAAAATCGACAGACATTTTAGAGTTGTCGTTGTTGTTTTTAAATATTTATTGACTACTAGCTGACCCGACAGACGTTGTCCTGTCTTGGCTATGAATATTCTAATGTAAACGCGTGAAGTTAAAATGTTTTTTCTGAAATTTTCCAATTTTCTGCGAAATTTTTTTTTTTTTTTTTTTCATAAGGACTTTCTCCTGACAATCATAAACACAACAAAAGAGAATTAGCGAAATTGTACCATCCGTTCACGCGTGATGCGATGACCAAGGGAAATAGGGATTCATTTTTATATAATAGATAGATTGTCAATACGCAAAAATTCTATTTAGTCAGTTTTCTTAGGATGACTAATAGTTTTGCAGAGGTGCTCGTGGCTAAGTAATAACAGCCGCACGGGTCGATCCATCAGGTTAAGCTACGCTTGCCGGGGTTGGTCCGTGGATGGGTGACCATCTTTACATACCGAGACTCCTCCGTGCCTCGGAAAGCACGTTAAGCCGTTGGTCCCGGCTATCATTCGTGGATCTTTGACAGTCATTACGGGTCGTCAGAAGCCCGAAAGTCTGACAATCAGTCTTACCAAGGGGTATCGTATTGCCCAGTTAATGGGTTGTGGAGGTCAGATAGGCAGTCGCTCCATGTAAAATAATGGTATTCAGCTGCATCCAGTTAGGCTGGAAGCCGACCCCAACATAGTTGGGAAAAGGCTAGGCAGGCAGATTGATTGACTAATAGTTTTGCAGAAACAACAGAAAATAATAAAAAGTTAAGTTCAAAAACTAAAACCCGACTACTGAAAAATCAGGCTCGCCGCGGTCGGTCTGCAACCAATTAATATTATTTACCTCCACTTTTACTCATTTTTACAATTTAAACATATATATTTACTTTAACAATATGACAAATATACATATTTTTGTAATGTGCTCGTCAAGACCTATATTTTGATACCAAACGTCATTATTATCTCAATTTAATTTTTTTCTTGGATAGAAATTTACGTGTAAAGTCCACAATATTAAATTTAGGGAGAATCTATATAGCCTATGTCACCTGAACCATTATTACGGATATATTGATACCTCATTCATTAAAATCGGTTCAGTAATTTAGGCGCTACGTTGGAACTCACATAAATACATACTTATATACATACTTACATACATACATAGACTGCTAAAATCATAACCCTTCTTTTTGGCTTTGCCTAGATTCAAGTGATTAGGAAAAAATATCTTGTCTTCATCATCTGCTTGGACATACGTCTTTCCAATGACTCATCTATCTGCTACCCTGCGAAGATCATTGCGCCAACTAGCCTGAAGGCGTCACACTCAACAGCCATCAGTTCTCCGGTTAACGTAACCCCGTATCATTCTTACGTCAACCCACAACACAAATAAACAACACATATAACTACTATAAAATCCCAATTTCTCTGCCTGTTCCCAGAATACCGAACATGAAATTGTGTCCCATTTATAGTTAGTATAACCAAAAGTCCGGTGAAATTCAAAAGGATATAAAGACGAGTTTTCCTCGTGTTTAGCATACTAAGCACTTGTTTTTCCTCATTCGAAGTCAACGCACCTTGATAGCGACATTCACTTCACGAGCAAACATCAGTTTTATTTATTTAGTTCAAAACTATTTATTTTGGTGTTTTAATGAATAATTTTCCTTTGGTCTGCTCGTTATTGTAGACCTCATCTATCACTTTCCAATTGAAGACATATAAAGATGAAAAAGTAAAAGACTAACACTAACTAAGACTGATTCACTAACGTTATGCAATTTCAAAGTGAGAATTCTTAAACTCATCATCTGCCTAGCCTTTTCCCAACTATGTCGGGGTCGGCTTCTAGTCTAACCGAATGCAGCTGAATACCAGTATTTTACATGGATCGACTGCTTACCTGACCTCCATAACCAAGTAACTGGGTAATTAATACGATACCCCTTGGTAAGACTAGTTGTCAGACTTTCGGGCTTCTGACGACCCGTAACGACTGTCAAAGTTACACGAATGACAGCCGGGACTAACGGCTTAACGTGCTTTCCGAGGCACGAATGAGTCCCTCTCGGTATGTAAAGATGGTCACCCATCCACGGACCAACCCCAGCAAGCGTAGCTTAACCTGATGGATCGACCCATGCGGCTATTATTAATTAGCCACGAGCTCCTCTTAATTCTTAGAGAATTCTTAGACTATAAATATAATACGTAAATTATTGAAATTGGTCCGGAGAAAACCAGGAGCTCGTGGCTAAGTAATAACAGCCGAACGGGTCGATTCATCAGGTTAAGCTACGCTTGCCGGGGTCGGTCCGTGGTTGGGTGACCGTCTTTACATACGGAGACTCCTCCGTGCCTCGGAAAGTATGTTAAGCCGTTGGTCCCGGCTGTCATTTGTGGATCTTTGACAGTCGTTACGGGTCGTCAGAAGCCTGAAAGTCTGACAACCAGTCTTACCAAGGTCAGATAGGCAGACGCTCCATGTTTACCAGTGTATTCAGCTGCATCCGGTTAGACTGGAAGCCGACCCCAACATAGTTGGGATTAGGCTAGGCATATTGATTGGTCCGGAGAAAGTCAATCCGGTAAAATCTGACCTCGGGGAATTCATGATTAAATCTTTTCGGAGCATAAGGATTTATTCTTTTACAATTTAACATACCTAAGCCTCACCCTTCAACCGGTCACCTTTCTTTACTTAATTCTTCCATTTTCAGTTAAATATTCGTACAATAAACTTTCAAAAAACCTTCCATTTCTTTCAAATTAAATCTCTCTAACAATTTTTTTATCTGCCTTATTTTATTGTGTTCTCGAATTTGAATACTGGATATAATTTCTTTATTTTCATCTCTGTTCGAAATTCAATTTTCATCAAACTGAGTTCAAATAACGGTACAGTCTACCGACCTTCGGGTCTACCTCTATTCATTGAACTCACCTTTGACCTTCAAATTGGCGTAGAAAATTCCAGTCAGACGGGATAGATCCTTGAACCAATGCCCTGTTCTAGTTACTAAAACCATCTACAATCTTAAGAGTCGGGATGTTGATTTAATTAAGAAACATGATTTGTGTGAGGATAATGGGTTTATATAAGCTAGCGACCATTGCTAATAGATCCATGTTGAGTAGGCGTAGTGACCTTTTAATGTAGCCAAAACTCAGAGTTTTCTTCACATAGTTTGCTACAAAAGTGAAGTTTTGTAGTGTTTTTTATCTATTACCTAACATTCCCTGATATTTAAAATGAAAAGGTTCACTTCGAACCTCGCTTAAATGATCGCACAGAGTTTTAAAGCGAAATCACTTGTCTTTAAGGCGAAAGCGCCAGGATAGCCCGTGACTTTTTTGCCGACGATCTTACGTTGTTTGCAATTTGCAAGTCAGTATTAGGTTGTATGTTGATCAAAATAAGATTCGCGACATGTAACAAGTATGTATTTACAGAATTATAATCATTAAAGTCATCAATACAACTCTTTAAGACCAAGCAATCCTATTGAATGACTATTTCATGAAATCATTACATTTGGGGGCTGGAGTTGTATTACTGATTCTAACGATAATAATTTTGTAAATACATACCGGTTACGGTCGGGAATCATATTTTGATCAATATACATCCCACCACTAACCTGCTAATTGCAAAACACCTAAGAATATTTGAATTTCGCGGGCTACTTTAGCGCTTCCCTCTTAATGACCTAAATTATTTTGAATTCACGCCACATCATCATTCTCCTGCCCTTATCCCAATCTATTTGGGGCCGGCGCAACATGTCCTTTTTTTCCATACTTCTCTATTATTCGTCATCTCGGTAGTCACCCCCTTTCTAGCCATGTCATCTTTCACACAATCCATCCACAATACGGCCTGAATTTTAAAGGTTTGATTAGAATTTAGAGAGCTCGTGGCTAAGTAATAACAGCCGCACGGGTCGATCCATCAGGTTATGCTACGCTTGCCGGGGTTGGTCAGTGGATGGGTGACCATCTTTACATACCGAGACTCCTCAGTGCCTCGGAAAGTACGCTAAGCCGTTGGTCCCGGCTGTCATTCGTGGATCTTTGACAGTTATTACGGGTCGTCAGAAGCCCGAAAGTCTGACAACCAGTCTTACCAAGGGGTATCGCATTACCCAGTTACTGGGTTGTGGAGGTCAGATAGGCAGTCGCTCCATGTAAAATAATGGTAATCAGTTGCATCCGGTTAGACTGAAAACCGACCCCAACATAGTTGGGAAAAGGCTAGGCAGATTGATTTTGTTTAGAATTTAGAGAATAGCTCTGGTGTGCTTTGTGCGAATACCTACTGCGAATTGACCAGTTTTATACCTATCACTAATTATTAAAAAAAAAAATCACCCCAAAATCTATTAGGCAATTAAAAACTCAGACCCCGATTTCAGCCATAAATACCCCATGTCCCCCATACATTCCCATATATCATTACGTAACAAACATTCGAACTTTAACATTCACAAAAGTTGTAGGATTTCGTCTAGCCATGCTGGAGCCAGTCTCATAACCTACTTTATGGAAAAAATATGTCGGTGGCACACAGACATGGTGTGGGAGGAAAGTAGGATTTGCTTATTGATCTTGCTTTGTTACAGGAGATAAAAGAAAAGAAGGTATTACGTTTCCCGTTACCTACATGTACTCTATGTTCTATACAGGGTATAAGTGTAAACAGTGGCAATATTTTAAAGGGTACTCATCATTATGAACAACTTTTACTATGGGACCAAACCTGAAATCGCAAAAAAAAATCAGCTGTTCAGTACATTTATGTTCGCATAATTCGTCAAAGTGTACACCTGATTTATTTTTCGCGATTTCAGGTTTGGTCCCATAGTAAAAGTTGTTCATAATGATGAGTACAATGACCCCTTAGAATATTGCCACTGTTTACACTTACACCCTGTAGAGTAATGAAAATGGATTTTTTTTTGACGGCAGAGTTGAACTTATCAACCATGTGTGTTTTTTGTCGTAGGTATTAAAAAATATGTATACTAAGGAATTTTTGTTTGATAAAAAAAATAATATTTGAAATGTCTACGAGAATTTTCTTAAAATTCACATATAAAAAAGTAAGTTTAAAAAGTAAAACCCAGCTACTGAAAAATCACACTCTAAAAAGTATGAAACAAGAAAATATTCTCTTTTGAAAAAGTATTATTTATGAGTACTATAGTATTATATAAGAGCCTACCACGGTGGGCTGTGCTGGAGCGGCTGCTGCGGGTGCGAAAAAACTCAAACGGCGCAAATATTTTAATCTTATTGGGACTTATATGTTTGAGCCGTTTGGGGTTGAAACACTAGGGCCATGGGGTCCGAATGCCCTTTTAGTTTTTCGGGACATCGCCAAGCGGTTGGTCGACTCTACACGTGACCAAAGAGCTGGCCTATTTTTTGGCCAAAGAATTAGCATTGCCATACAACGTGGCAATGCTGCCAGCACGAATTTTTTGATGCCCTATGATTATTTCCCCTCCTTTTTTATATACTTGTACATATTTTTTTTTAAGATTGTTAGAGCCTACCTATATACCTACCTATATATATATAAATATTCACATCTGAAATTAGAAAAAGACAAACAAATTAAAAATCCGGAGTCACACGTCATGTTGTGTCAATCGGATAGTTACGTGTGACTCCGGATTTTTAATTTGTCTGTCTTTTTCAAATTTCAGATGCGAATCTTTTATTTTCTTTTATAAATTGTTATAAATTATTTAAGGCATTGGAATGACTCTCTGTGAGTCATCATCCAATGCCACATTATGGGGCTATCCACCCTGCTGGCCAAAGTAGCCAAAAGACTAATTGGACTATCGCGCATTCGTCACTCGCCCGCCGCATCAGGGACGCTACACGCAAACGCATGAACGCGTAAAAATCTGGCACGCCGGTTTCCGCAAACATACCAAAAAAAAGCACTCCATAAAGTTTTTAGAGTTAATTTTTAACACCTTATTATGTATGTATTTTGGGTAGGTTTGGAGAGAAAATATGTTTGGCTCACATCTGAGGCGTGATTTTAGAAATTTTTGCCAATTATCGGGTGCATGCAAGCAAACCCGCGAGCAACAGCTAACAATAGTATTTTTTTGAAATGTGTTAATTAAGCCCTTTCACTTGATACCTAACACGGCATCAATTTTTTTAATTCATGACTTTATAGAGGGCGCTATATTCAATTAGCCTATTACCAGCGGACGATCAAAACGCTTCCAGCGATACAGTAGAATAATAGAGGTTATGAGGGAACAGATGAACATACATACCGGTACAAAATCATAACCCTCCTTTTTGCTTCGCCATAGTTGAAAAAAAAAATAAAGGGCGGTCCTTATTTTTTGTATCAGTGAATTTTATAAGAAAATGCTTGTAGACATTTCAACTATTATTTGGTAAACTAAGTATAATACTAGCTATTCAGAAATAGCCCCAATGTATTCAGGTGCCAGGCAAGAATGTTGTCACAGTCTACATCAGTATACATCATACAGTCGTCCGACGAAGCTCGAGCGACATACGAAGTTCGGCGAACTACGTAACAGCTCGGGCTCATAGACTAGTATATTATATATAAAAAACTTTTTTACAAAAAAATACAACCGACTTCCAAAAACAACACTACAAAGTGAAAAATAACTTTAATTTCGGAAGTCGGTGTCTGGTTAAATGTATTTTCGTTTTTTGCCACCGACTTCCGAAATTAAAGTTATTTTTCACTTTGTAGTGTTGTTTTTGGAAGTCGGTTGTATTTTTTTGTAAAAAAGTTTTTATTTTTCACTTTTTAGTTGTGGTACCTACCCCACACACATTCTAATACCACTACCTGCAAAACAAACTAGAACATCATCCATATAAAAGTGGGGAAAAATACGTATTATTGAAGCTAACTCAAAAACTACCCAAGCAAGGTTAATCAATTTTATATGGGACCAACTTTGATGTATACCCTCTCGAATAAAACAAAAAATTTTCAAATCGGACGACTCAGTAAAAAGTTATGCGTAGTCAAACATAAAAAAAAAAATATACATGTCGAATTGGGAACCTCCTCCTTTTTTTTTTCGTCGGTTCAAAATGAGACTCGGGCTCTCGTCGGACGACTGTATGATGAGATTTTGTTGCCCGTAATTAATGAATTCTTTTAATAATGATTTTCCTATTTTCCTCTGACATAATCCTTTAGTACCTATTATTATTCATTTATTTCCTTATGACTCGCAGTTATGAAAATATTCTATTTGTAATTGGAAACCATGCGGCCATACTTAACTAAAACAAATAATAATTTATCTTTCAAATACCCTTCACAATCTATGATTAATCTTAAGTAGATACTAAGATAAACTTAATGATCTTGCTTGTTTCATCCCAGTTGTATAATGAAAACATTTCATCATTCCATTGAACATTATATAAATTATATTTTCACACCTTGTCATGCAAACCCATAGACGTAGAGACCGACCAACGACCGATTGTTATAAAGATCAAAAAAAGTATGGGGAATACCCTCAATTAAAAAAAAAAGAGCGGATAAAGCGGATAAAAAAATACTGGATACGGGATAAAAAAAAGTAAATAAAAAAAATAAAAAAACCCAACTGCGGTAACAAACCGAAAAGCTAAAAACATTTTTACAAAAAAATACAACCGACTTCCAAAACCAACACTACAAAGTGAAAAATAACTTTAATTTCGGAAGTCGGTGTCTAGTTAAATGTATTTTCGTTTTTTGCCACCGACTTCCGAAATTAAAGTTATTTTTCACTTGGGAGTGTTGTTTTTGGAAGTTGGTTGTATTTTTTAGTAAAAAGTTTTTATTTTTCACTTTTTAGTTGTCTACCTACCTCAAATTGTAATACCACTACCTGCAAAACAAACTAGAACATCATCCATATAAAAGTGAGGAAAAAATACGTATTATTGAAGCTAACTCAAAAACTACCGAAGCAAAGTTACTCAATTTTATATGGGACCAACTGTGATGTATACCCTCTCGAATAAAACAAAAAAAAAATCCAAATCGGTCCAGCCATCTTCGAGTAATCGGGGAACATACATAAAAAAAAAAAAAATAAGTTCCGACGAATTGAGAACCTCCTCCTTTTTGAAGTCGGTTAAAAAAACTATAATAATGTCAATAGTAACTACTCGTATTACTCGTCTGGAGTTTCTGTGTTTCGGCTCCAGAACGATGTAAAATAACAGTGTATTTTAAATGGAAATCTAAAATTACATGAAATATGTTTTTCCAACATCCCTAAATATTCTCGTAACTAATAACCCTTACAACGCTACACGATACTATAACAACAACCAATTAAGGGTTCGCACAGAGTTCATCAGGGTTGAAATCGATCCCACGACCTCTCTCGGCAGTCTGCGACATAGCTTGAGGTTATTGACGTTGTGCTTGCCTTATTTAGACATCCTTCAAGCGAAGATTGCCTAAAAAGTTGAAGGAAAAAAGTTTTTCGTTGTGAAAATGAGATTTTCTTTGTAATTAATGAAAGATGGTTGGTGGGTAATTCATTTTATTACGTTGTTTTATTGTCATTAATTGGGTTTCATTTTACCACATTTAAACGTTTGTCTGTGACTGGATCTAAATTAAGATGATGCACCGTATTTTTTATGATTATCCGTTTATCATTTAATTTTGCTCCTATGAACATGTGACAGGAGAAATACTTAGCCCCCGTTCCGACGGGCGTAATAAAATCGCGGCGGGATTTTATCGCGCACTGGATTTTCAACTCTCGTTGTTGAGCCGAGCGTTGAGAATCCAACTTAACAACAACAGAATACATTCTAGCGCGTCGCAAAAACACACTGTTGGATTTTGCACTCTCGGCGCTAAGCAGAGCGTTGAAAATCCAGTGCGCGAACAAAAATCGCTGCGATATTTTTACGTCCGTGCGAACGTCGACTTAAGAAATAGGGCACCACCACCCTACATTTGAAAAACCGGCCAAGTGCGAGTCGGACTCGCCCACGAAGGGTGCCATACCATTATCTATAAAAACGGCAAAAAAATCACTTTTGTTGTACGGCAGCTCCCCTTAAATATTTGTTTTATTTTAATTTAATTATTTATTTTTAAAGTGAATATAAAACGAAATATTCTGTGAATATTTCTAGCCCTGTTGCCGTTATCAATATCGAGAAAAAAATCACGTTTATTGTATGGGAGCCCCCTTAAATATTTATTTTATTGTGTTTTTTTAGTATTTGTTGTTATACAACAGAAATACATCATCGGTGAAAATTTCAACTGTCTAACTATCACGGTTCATGAGATACAGCTTGGTGACATACGGACAGGCGGACAGTGGAGTCTTAGTAATAGGGTCCCGTTTTAACTTTGGGTACGGAACCCTAAAAACGGAATGAAATCTTGACATTTAGGATTACCTACACTAACTCAAGGAGTAGGTAATGATTATTATTTTGTAAATGTATATTATGTATGTTATGGTCGCGAATCATACTATTTGCAAATTGCAAAAAACGCAGAAAAGAATTTCGCGGACTACCTGGAGCCTCCCTTAAGTAAAAAGACTCTCATCGTCATCATTTCGCTCTTATCCCAATTTATTTGGGGTCAGCGCAACATGTCTTCTTCCATACTTCTCTATTAGTCGTCATCTCAGTAGTCACGGGTCCTTTCCAGCCATATCATCTTGCCGCCGGGGTCGCGGGTAGTTCGAAAGAGATACCGTGGCCCTGGCACGGGCAGCTGAGGGAACATGGGTGGGTTTTAGTCAGTAAAAGTCTGACACGCCCTCCCGCCTCTGCCCAGAGCGGGAGAAGTCATTTGATGATTTCCCATCCACAAAAAAAAAAAAAAAAAAGCCATATCATCTTTCACACAGTCCATCCAATATTTCAATAGTCTTCCCTTAACAATCGTATTATAATATTATAATAATAATAATTTCTTTTTGACATTGGCTGTAATTTGATTTGTATTTTTATGTCATTTTGGTTTCGTGTTATTTTTATTATGAATTTGCTTTTATGACATTTCAATTTATTATTTGATTTTGTATTGCATTATTTTGACTGTGCTTTTAAATCTATTTTTGTTTTTAAATTTGATTCTGTTGTTAATTTTGATTTTGTATTTAATTTTATTTTGTATTTTATTTTGATTTTGTATTTAATTTAGATTTTTAATTTGTTACTGATTTAAATTTTGATTTAAACCTTCATATAACTATAGTAACATCTATCTTTATGGGGCATGCGGTGCTAACTTATAAGAGATTGTTATACTAACCCTTGATATAAGAATGTTTATTTTAACATGTAACAGTATAAGCAATTGTTGGTTGGCCAGAAACAAATAAATAAATATCTTATAGCCATCCACATTCATACTCAAAACTTTCCTCACGACATTTTCCTCTAAGTCAAAATATTCTATAGCCGAATTATCACAGCATCCATTAATCTATAAATAGATGGAAAACAAAAGCTCCAATTTCTAATCAAAACATTATCCTAACCTAATCAATCTCTAATCGACGCCAACTTTCCTAATTGCCAGGCAGTAGAAGTAGGTCACAATGCTGTGACGTCATAACAACGGCAGTGCATACGTCTGTTTCGCAAACCGGTGCGCAGACTCACGGGGAAGGGGAGAGGGAGTACGTCATTATAGCCACCCTTCATTTGAGGAAAAACGTAGGGTACTTAATTTTTTTTATCACATTCACACATCGTTAGGGTTGATTCTGAAAAACGTGTTTGAAAATGTGTCGTGTACGTCATAATAACTGCACAGAAAGGAGTCGGCTTCCAGTCTAGCCGGATGCAGCTGAATTGAATACCAGATTTTTACATGGAGCGTCTGCCTATCTGACCTCCACAACACACTGGGTACACTGGATACTACGATACTCCTTGGTAAGACTGGTTGTCAGACTTAGGGACAGTCAGACAGTCGGGGCCAACGGCTTAACGTGCTATCCGAGGCACGGGGGGGGTCTCGGTATGTAAAGTTGGTCACCCATCCACAGAGCAAGCGTAGCTTAACCTGATCGATCGACCCGTGCAGCTGTTATTACTTAGCTTGTCCGGTTTATATAAACATCTACTTATACAAATAAATAAAATTTAAACAGTATTTGTTTTTTTTTTATTGTTTTGTTTATAATGCCAAAATAACAGCTTTTTACCACATGCCTAAGAAAGTATATACGGTACCCTATAACAAAAATATCTATTTTTCAAAATTTTGTCTGTCTGGTTGTTCCCGCTAATCTCCGAAACGGCTGTACCGATTTTGACGGGAATTTCTTGTGCAGACTGCTGTTGTTATAAGGAGGGTTATAAGGAGTAACTTATGCTACTTTTATTTTAGAAAAAGGATTAGAGTTCTACGTAAAAAAATTAAAAACCTATGTAGGGAAGCATTGGCATCCACGCGGGCGAAACCGCGGGCTACTAATTAATGAGAGCCACTTTTGTAAGTCCGGCACAACAAGGGCATTCAGCCCCGTTACCACGCTCTGGGTGGCTGTAAGATGAATGTCTTGAATACTATATACAAATCCCATTGAAGTAGTATAGAAAGCATTGATCACAAATCACAATGTAGTCATTGCCTTTGGCTATTTTAGGCCATTGTGATTTGTGCCGAGAATAGAATATGTGCATAGCTGTTGCTGGTCTAACTACAAAATTGTTGAATAAAATTCACTTCAATAGCTCCAGCCTCCAGGTAACCCGCGAAATTCAAATTTTCATATGTTTTTTGTAATTTGCAGGTCAGTAACAGTTTGTATGTTGATCTGATTAAGATTCGCGATGAAACAAATCTGTATTAATAGAATTATAATCATTAAAATCATCAATACAACTCTCTAAGTTCTTCAATCATAATGAATGACTAATTTATGAAATTTTGACATTTAGGATTAAACTAACTGATTGACTTAACTTCCAATGATTATAATTTTGTAAATAATAGGTTGGGGAAAAAGTTTCTTCGCATTTTTTAAGAAAATTCAAAACATTTTTTAATATACATTATTTACATTTATCTAAAGTATGTAGGTACCATTTCGTTCGATAACTTTTTGCCATCTTGTAGGTAGGAACATGATCCCATTGCTATAGAAATTTTGGTACTTTTGATCAAAATACCGCGACAAGTGGTTTTGGCAGTCCTCTCGTGATGTTAACCTGACACTGCCTAAAGAATTCTGAAGAGACCGAAACAGGTGGAAATCTGAAGGTGCAAGGTCAGGACTATACGGCGGATGCATTAACACCTCCCAGCCAAACTCTCTTAATTTTTGCTGAGTGGCTAAAGATGTGTGAGGTTAGCGTTATCGTGATGAAAAACCACACCCCTTCTGTTGATTAATTCCGGCTGCTTTCTCTCAACTTCTTGCTTTAATCTCATCAGTTGTTCGCAGTAGAGTTCAGAATCGATGGTCCTGCCTGGTGGTAACAGCTCATAATGAATAATGCCCTTCCAATCCCACCACACACACAGCATCACCTTGTTGCGAGTTAAACCGGGTTTCGCCACAGTCTGTGAAGCCTGACCGGCCTTTGACCACGACTTTTTCGCACGTTCTTGTCATACGTGATCCACTTTTCATCACCAGTTATCAGCTTCTTCAAAAATGGTTCGGTTTCATTACGTCGCAATAAAGAATCACAAATGAGTACACGGTTCATTAGGTTTCTTTCAGTGAGCTCGTGAGGTAACCAAATATCGAGCTCTTTTGTGTACCCAGTTTTTTTCAAATGCGCCAAAACTGTTTTGTGGTCAATTCCCAGTTCCTCAGCTACGTCCTAACTACTGATATGCCGATCTTGCTCCACTTTTTCAAAAATGGCATCCATTTTATCCGTAATAGGGCGACCAGAGCGACGTGCATCTTTGACATCAAAATTTCCGGATTGAAAACGCTTAAACCAAATTTGTGCTACTCTCACAGACACTGCACTGGGTCCATAAACATCGCAAATTTTTTTCGCGGCTTGCGTTGCATTTTTGCCTTTTTTGTAGTAAAATTTTAAAATGTATCGAATTTCTTCATTAGATTCACTCACCTTGACAGTATGAAAAACAAATGAAAATCACACATTTTCCTAATTTGAATTTGGAATTATGTTCTTTAAAATTTAAACTTTCAATGATACCAAAACCAGCCAGATACAAATAGTATAGCCACAGAGATTTTATTTTAAGTTCATACATACTATAATGCGAAAAGAGTTTTTCCCCAACCTAATACATCTAAGTTACGGTATCGAATCATACTTTAATCAACATACAACCTAATATAGGTACCTACTGATCTTCAAATTGCAAAAAACGTAAGAAAATTTGAAAAAAAATTGTAAGAAAATTTGAAAAAGAAACGTAATGAGACACAATTGAGTATCTATTAATCTTGTCCCGATATCGTGTCATTGGTATGTGAGCTATTAACTGTATTAATTTAAATTAATAAAATTCACTCCATCCAAACCACAGTCCTTTTTAAAAAGCTAATCCGCACTTGATATCCTACTAAAAAAACAAAAAATCTTAACCAGGATGTATATTACGATATTCCATACCACAGGTGGATGATCCCATCCCCCTTCCCATCCCCCTTCCATCCCATAGCTCACACAATACCCATGGGAATCAAAGGGGCGATGTTATTCGGAAAGGGGATCCATATTAATGTAACTGTCTTTTTTTTTCGTCTGTCATACTATTTTGTATGTGGGCCCCGTGAGAATATGGGAAGGGAATCTAAAGCTAAGCGCACATTATACTCATAGGCCGCACCGCAACGCAGTAATTGTTTTAGACAGATTCAAATATCGAATTTGAACTATTCCCACTCTAGTGCAATGAGGCTCGCGAAGATTTGGGAAGAAATCCTCCTAGATCACTTTCGTACCTACTTTTTGTGAGAACCATAACTACAAACAGGAGCCGCAAAAATACGCCTGGCGAGCGCCATAGCCAGTGCGTTGCGCTGCGGCCCAGTGCGGCCCGCCTGTAGTGTACGATGGTTTATACAAAATGTACCATCGCGGACATTAGCGGTGAACTACTTTTGAACCTTATTACCATAGTAATAAGGTCGAAAAGGAGTTCACCGCAAATATCCGCGATGGTATGGTCAGCAACAAAAGTCGGTTAACACTGCTACTTTTTGACATCATCTAAATTACTTAACACAAAATGATTCGATAAACTGCTTTTTTTTCATAATTGATAAAAGTTAATGTTCTTAAAATTTTAAGTAGGAACTTCTGTTCCGATTTGAATTAAATATTTCGCTTAATAATTAAGAACTGCAAGGTTTAATCGACTTTTATTGCTGGCTGTACACACGCCTACATTTCCAGTTTACACTAACCTATCATTGCAAGGAAATTCTATACAATGTGAGATCAGCTTATACTGGAAATGTATAGCTTGATCTGTAGCCGTGCGTACCTATACTATTAGTGATGCACGAGGATTTTTGCAATGCGTTGCGATGTGGCTCAGCCCGCCCAAATGTGCGCGAGCCTTTATGGCTACTATAACTTTGGTAATGGGTAATGTATGGGATAATAGAGCTTTTGATGACTATTGTTTTGTGGCCAAATTGCAAAAATTTAAAAGAAAGATCTATTTTATGAGAATGCACAAAATGTTTGACACTTTTTAACCGACTTCAAAAAGGAGGAGGTTCTCAATTCGTCGGAACCTTTTTTTTTTATTATTCTTTTTTTTTTATGTATGTTCCCCGATTACTCGAAGATGGTTGGACCGATTTGGATTTTTTTTTGTTTTATTCGAGAGGGTGTACATCACAGTTGGTCCCATATAAAATTGATTAACTTTGCTTGGGTAGTTTTTGAGTTAGCTTCAATAATACGTATTTTTTTTCCCACTTTTATATGGATGATGTTCTAGTTTGCTTTGCAGAAAGTGGTATTAGAATTTGTGTGGGGTAGGTACACAACTAAAAAGTGAAAAATAAAAACTTTTTTACAAAAAAATACAACCGACTTCCAAAAACAACACTACAAAGTGAAAAATAACTTTAATTTCGGAAGTCGGTGGCAAAAAACGAAAATACATTTAACTAGACACCGACTTCCGAAATTAAAGTTATTTTTCACTTTGTAGTGTTGTTTTTGGAAGTCGGTTGTATTTTTTTGTAAAAATTTTTTTATATTCATACAAATCGGTTATAGTTAATACAAGATATCCATATTTATGGTACATACTATTTTTTTTTGTCTGTCATATTTTGTAACTACCTATACGGTCCCGTGAGATTATGGGAAGGGAATCTTATTACTGTGGCTTTGGTAACGTAAGGGATAATAATTTCCTTTGACGTTTATGGTTTTGAGGCAAGATTGCAAAAATAATAAGAGAAAGATCTGCTATAATAGCTATCTTACTAATATTATAAAGCTGAAGAGTTTGTATGTTTCAACGCGTTAATCTCTGGAACTACCAGTAGGATTTGAAAAATTCTTTTTGCACTTGATAGCCCAATTCTTGAGGAAGGTTATAGGTTATTTAACATTACGCTAGGGCCATTAGGAGCCGAGCAGAAAGAAAAAAGTCAGAAAGAACATTAAGCGAAAACGAAGTAAAAGCTCGGGCATGCGATGCGATGCGGCGGGGTGGGTCGGGTGAACAAGAAATATCACGCGGACGAAGTCACGGTCAGAAGCTAGTATAAAATAAAATGGTTGACCTACAAGGGTTGTTCGGAGTAAAGGTTTTAATAATATTTGTTTTGCCTTTAAAACCGGAATCAGAAATCGTCTGACCGTTTTATCAAAGTGAGTAGCATATTTTTAATTAAGAACAGTTATAGCTCAGATTACAGAAGAAAGGCAGATAGACCGCGCGGAACACTGAAAGTGAAGCCAAAAAAGCAAATACAAATTCAAAAACGAATTCAATCTCGAGTCAGTGTAACTGTTCTGAGACAATTTTTTTTTTTCTGAGACAATAAATGATTTATTGTCTCAGAAAAATGCAGAGAACAGTTATACATATGTACATTTGACTCGAGATTGAATTCGTTTTTGAATTTGTATTTGCTTTTTTGGCTTCACTCTCAGTGTTCCGCGCGGCCTATCTGCCTTTCTTCTATAATCTGAGAGCTAGAGACAAGTTATTTTTACTTTTTGAGTTTTATTTAAGTAGGTACCTACTTATATTTCGCCGTACTTACTTACTTTGCAATATATTAATTATCTATCTCAGTGATTCTCAAAGTGGGCTCCGCAAAGCCTCTGTGGGGGTTCCGCGAAAATACTAGTCATAGGTAATGAAAACAAATACTAAAAGGGGCACTATAAGGTTGCAGAGTAAAATAAAATCTATCAATATCCCTATAACATTTAATAAAAAGAAATATGCGTACTAAGAGAGCGCGAGCGCGCGACATTTCATAAAACCAGTTTTTGATTTTTTTGGGCTCCATCAAATTTTTCTTTTTCCAAAAAGTTTGAGAACCGCTTTCTATCTTATTCTTTTTTTTTTTTTTTTTATTTGAAAATAATCGTTTTATGAATGGATGAATAATGTAAAGTCATGTATTATTTCTCACACTATCGATCTAAGATTCTCACTTATCCATTATGTGTTTATTAAAACATCATGACCATTTTTAGTATTATTTCATAGATGTACGTTGTATACCAAATATTAACATTCCATAGGCACTTTCCGCTGCCCCACCAGGCTGAGTATTTATTTTTTTTAGGGATGAAGCGTACCATAAAATTATACCTTTTTTAAGTTCAAAGTAGGTAACTTACTTTTGTAACAGCACTCTCCACTACAGAAACAGCTACCTAATGTCCATAAAAATTTACAACCACATTCCAAAATTAATACGAGAACTGCCATTTAATTGTTACAAAAAAGAACTAAAAACATGGCTTAGTCAAAATAACTTTTATACTATAAAAGATTTTTTTTTATTATAAGGGTTAAATTAGATTTATTTAGATTTATAATTAGGTTGTTGTTAGGTTGTTTTTTATGTTACTGTTGTGTTTTTATTGTTTATTTTATATTGTAGGTTATAGGTACCCGAGAATAATAATTAATGTGTCTCTATGTCTATAGTTTTAAGTGTTCTATATTGTTTTATAGAGTATAGGTATGTAATTTATAAGTTGGGTTTTATGCCCATGTGCACATATTATTGTAAATATTCGTATGCCGCTTTTAGCGGCGGATGTGCCCTGAACACAATTATTTTATATACCAACTTTGTTGCTACCATATCCGACGAATAAATGTCTTTGTCTTTGTCTTTGTCTTACCTGTCAAAAATCATCATTTGCAGAGAGAGAGTCAGACTCACGATTTGAGTGTAACTTTCAAGGTTTAACAAAAACATGGACTTACATTTCCTGTGAACAAGTAATAAAAGTGTAAAATATGAATAATTACAGATAGTAATCAACGTTGTTGTTTATGTGCAAAAATAATAAAAATAACAGCAGTAATCATTGCCGTTATCTACATCAGCGTTGCGCAATTCAACTGGACAATACACATGGAAATTCACCGATGTACCTATCTAATGGAACTGCGCATTTTTATGTACATAATGACTCTAATAAAACAATAAAAATAATAATATTATTGTTAGAAATAGTTATATCATAAAATGCCTAAAGCTAAGTTTGTTGATAAGAACGAAGATTGCAATCGGACAGGGGTTTTTCCTGCTGTATATATTTAATATTAACTCTTAGAAGCATGTAAATTTGCGTAGCAATTTAACCTATAAGTACTCCATCGGTTTAGGTAATTAAATAAAAGTAAACAAAATAAAAACTTTTTTACAAAAAAATACAACCGACTTCCAAAAACAACACTACAAAGTGAAAAATAACTTTAATTTCGGAAGTCGGTGTCTGGTTAAATGTATTTTCGTTTTTTGCCACCGACTTCCGAAATTAAAGTTATTTTTCACTTTGTTTTTGTAAAAAGGTTTTTATTTTTCACTTTTTAGTTGTGTACCTACCCCACACAAATTGTAATACCACTACCTGCAAAACAAACTAGAACAACATCCATATAAAAGTGTGGAAAAAATACGTATTATTGAAGCTAACTCAAAAACTACCCAAGCACAGTTAATCAATTTTATATGGGACCAACTTTGATGTATGGCTATACATCTCTATACTCGAATAAAACAATTTTTCTTCAAATCGGACGACTCTGTAAAAAGTTATGCGTGGTCATAAATAAAATAAAATATACGTGTCGAATTGAGAACCTCCTTTTTTTCATCGGTTAAAAAAACAACGTGTCTGGTTAACCGATTAGACATAATACCTGTCACTTCAGTTGTCATGCTACGACACAGTTGTACTCTTCAATTTGGCAACCACCTATACGTTGTTGTATACCGTTGCTAACAACTGTCTGCTTCTTGCCAAATTTCATGATTCTAGGTCAACGGGAAGGAACGGGAACGGGAAGGTTTTGATTTATATTGTGTGCATCAAAAAATGTCGGCCTAATGGGCGATTTTTTTTTATTGCGTTGACTCAGAAACTTGATTTTTTTAGAGCTCTAAGGGTGCATAGACCTACTTACGTATTTGATATTAATTTCAACTTCACGCGTTCCTGAGAAAATGGGTCTTGACAGACTGACAGACAGACAGACGGACAACGAAGTGATCCTATAAGGATTCCGTTTTTTCTTTTGTGGTACGAAACACTAAAAAGTGCTAGTAAAACCGAAAATAAATCATATCAATGCAGTACCAGTACACTAACCTACATAACCAAACACTGCAGACCCTGGCAATGACCGAGAACACGCCAAGATGGTGAAGGTTAGGAGTGGCATGCTCAGGTTTTAATAGATAATTGTATAATTGAGACAAAGGTTATTACAAAGGTCGCAGACGACGGCCATGCTACTCGTAATACATAGATTTGAATAATAAATAACGACAATTTCAGTACATAATATGTTAATAACAAATGAATGTTAAATAAGATCTAGATTCCGTAGAAACAGAAACGTAATAATATTATGTAGAATAGTGTAATGTTATCCATTTTGCTGAACTACTTAATAGCGAAGCGTAGAAGTATACACGGCTACACATCAAGCTATACATTGCCAGTTTATACTGACCTCTCATTGTAAGGAAATCCTATAGAATGCGAGATCAGCTTATACTGGAAATTATAGCTTGATCTGTAGCCGTGCGTACTAAGGGTAGTCAGACTTTTCGGCCTTCTGATTTTAGAAAAGTGCGTGTCGGACCACGCACAATGAAGGGTTCCATAGTTGAAAATAATTTATCCCAAAAACAAACTTAACATTGTAATTGAAAAACTAGAAATCCTAAAAAAAAAAATTTTGTGCGATAAAATTAGAAAATAATGATTTTCGTACGTTTTCCTTTGCTTGTGCTGTGAGACCTTCCTTCATGCCAAATTTCATGATTCTAGGTCAACGGTAAGTACCCTATAGGTTTCGATTTACTTGCGAGTATCAAAATATGTAGCATAATTGGCTGTATTTTTTTACTGCGTTGACTTAGAAGCTTGATTTTTTTAGAGCTCTAAGGGACCATAGACTTACGTATTTGATATTAATTTCAACTTGATACCTCCACGTGCCGCCGGGGTCGCGGGTTGTTCGAAAGAGATACCTTGGCCCTGGCACAGGCAACTGAAGGAAGACGGGTGGGTTTTAGTCAGTAAAAGTCTGACACGCCCTCTCGCTCCGCCCAGAGCGGGAGAAGTCATTTGATGATATCCCATCCACGAAAAAAAAAAATACCTCCACGTGATCCTGAGAAAAAGGATCTTGACAGGATCCCATAAGGATTCCGTTTTTCTTTCCTTTTGAGGTACGGAACCTTAAAAACACCACCACTTGTTGTACTTGACCTCGTGACCTCTCCCATATATTTCCGTAACGAATGAATCCGCACTACCCAAGAGTCGACCTCCAATTGTTCTCAACGTCTAATTCAGTGCCGTCAATCAACACTTACAGTACGAAGAACAAAACGTTAAGCCCTGTTCACATTGTGCAGACAGAATTAGTCAAGAGAAACTGTATTAATAACATGGCTTGACTTGAACTTGACTGGATCTTCTTTCTTCTTAGCTTACCAATGGCAAAAATAACACGAAAATATATATATCAATCAGCCTAGCCTTTTCCCAACTATGTTGGGGTCGGCTTCCAGTCTAACCAGATGCAGCTGAACACCAGTATTTTACATGGAGCGACTACCTATCTGATCTCCACAACCCAGTTACTGGGTAATACGATACCCCTTGATAAGACTGGTTGTTAGACTTTCGGGCTTCTAACGACCCGTAACGACTTTCAAAGATCCACAAATGACAACCAAGACCAACGGCCTAACGTGCTTTCCGAGGCACGGAGGAGTCTCGGTATGTAAAGATTCACCCCACCCATCCACGGACCAACCCCTTCAAACGTAGCTCAACCTGATGGATTGACCCGTGCGGCTGTTATTACTTAGCCACGAGCTCCTCAACACGAAAATATATATACAAGTTTTTTTGTTTGACCCAAAATTCAGCAACGCGAATACCCTTCGCTGACGCAGCTATTAGATCCTCACGTGTGCAGGTGACAGGACATGCGGTGTAAGATGGGATGTGAGCCATTGTCTGTGGAGAGTCCGTAGATACACCGGATATCTGAGCCGTCCATGAACCCCCACTTGTGGAGGTTGGCCATGCTGCAGCCTACTTGAGTACGAAGTCTGTTTAAGGTTTTCCAAGCCGGGCACGGTAACTTGTGCCCGGATGGGAGACTCTCTGATGGTTCAATAAAGAAATCAGGAGGTTTAAACGGTTCTTGTCAAAGATCACATTTTTCTGTGGAGGGGTTGCCAATGGTCATGTTTAATATACAATTTGTAACAAAAACCCTTTTCGATCCGATAAGGGGTCATGGTACTCATCATTATGAACAACTTTTACTATGGGACCAAACCTGAAACCGCGAAAAAAATATCAGCTGTTCCCTACATTATGACGAGTTAGATGCGAACATAAAAATGTAGGGAATAGATCAATTTTTTTCTCGCGATTTCAAATTAGGTCTCATAGTAAAAGTTGTTCATAATGATGAGCACAATGACCTCAAATCGGATCGAACAGGGTTTTTTTACACATTGTATTTCCTTGACTGGATAGTACTGGATACTAAACATGTGTGCTAGTTTTATTTGGCAATTAAATAACACACAACATCACGCCTGCCCGAAGGGTTATGTGAGTTATGCAGAGGTGTAGGTACTTATAGTACACTCACATTTTGCCAGTAAGACATATCATGTATCTACCCACATAATATTTTATTTTATGTAATATGGGTTTTGCCTGAATTAATATTTTTTTTAATATGGTATGAGCCTATTGCCATGAACTGGGCACAAATGCAGACTCTGGGCTGCTACTGCGGAATCCGTGACAGAAAAACCCAATAACACTTTGTCCGATCTGGGAATCGAACCCAAGACCTCATGCTCAGCAGTAGTGGCGCTTGCGACCACTAGATCAGCGTGGCAGTACAATTTATGTCCAAGACATTAGTATGAAATATAAATAAGATTATAGTAAAAAATGTAAACTTTTTAAAATCCCGAAGTATTTCAATTTAATTCAGATAGTATTTTTACTTAAACCGAAGATGTAAGTAAGGAATGTTCATCTATTCAATATTTATAAATTACATAATAACATAAACAACAGCATAACGCAGAGTTTGATAATTTTAAACATTTCTGAATGAAGCTGTACCGAATATAAATCGTTCCTTAGGAATAAGGTAAACTATTAAATTATTTATTTATCTGTCTGACTACACGGTGAAACAAGCGTCATAGTCGTCTTCCAATTATTGAGAAGCTCGCTGTTTCGCGGAAATCCTCGGCTGTGAGTAAAAACACAAAACAAATAAGTACAGAAGGCCAGCTCTATACAACGAACACAAACAAGCGCACGCACTTCACACGCACTTTATAATTATGGTCCGTTCGAAAAGTGGCTGTTGGAAGTGTAAACAAACCCTGTTCATGTTAAAAGGAAATTCGTAACACATTTATCGGTATTTTGAAGGTTTCAATTTTATATCTCAACACTTTTTCCTATAATTTGTGTTTGAATTACATTGTAATTGGAAAATTATCGATGAAAATTGAGGTTATAAAATTAACCTCAACTGTCAAAAATTTTATATGGGACCTTTGAGGTATATTCCCGAATAAAACAAAAATTTTTCAAATCGGAATACTCTGTAAAAAGATAAGCGTGGTCATACATAAAAAAAAGAAATATACGTTTCTACTTGAGAACCTCCTCCTTTTTCTCGTCGGTTAAAAAAAACATATTTAAGGTGATCTTAAAAAAGAATTACGGGAATTATTCAAATAATCAAATCAAAGCACTCGATTAAAGTGGCACTACAAATTGGCAACCAATCAATCTGCCTAGCCTTTTCCCAACTATGTTGGGGTCGGCTTCCAGTCTAATCGGATACAGCTAAATACCAGTATTTTATATGGAGCGACTGCCTATCTGACCTCCACAATCCAGTTACTGGGTAATACGATACCCCTTGGTAAGACTGGTTGTCAGACATTCGGGCTTCTGACGACCCGTAACGACTGTCAAAGATCCACGAATGACAGCCGGGACCAACGGCTTAACGTGCTTTCCGAGGCACGGAGGAGTCTCGGTATGTAAAGATGGTCAGCCGTCCACGGACAACCCCGGCAAGCGTAGCTTAACCTGATGGATAGACCCGTGCGGCTGTCATTACTTAGCCACGTGCTCCTCTTACAATTTGGCAACCACAGGTACGTTTTGTGATCCATTTGTTTACAAAAATCAGATACCTTTGGAACATACCATAGACGCGGACATACGACGGCAATCTCAAACTGACGAATGCCAGTCGCGAGTACGCTTGCACTCGCTGTGTGCGTTTTCGCACGTTGTATGGCGTGAACCTTCTACATCTATCTATTTTATGGTAAAATGGTTGGCATGCTACCAACTACGGAGGATAATGATCTTCACGCTTAGTATAAGGGTTTTCTCGGAAGCTTGTACTTTTGGGAAGAAAAATGTAGGTAATTAGGTTATGATTCAAACAGCTGTCAAATTAGACCGACTCCAAGAAAACGAATTTTGTATTTTAAACTTTTGTATAGTTCATGTATAAAAACATCGACGCCATAAACCTTTAGGGAAATAAAAAAAATATTTCGTCTCACTGTTGCTGAGTTTTCTTGGCGATGACGTATCTACATGTAAGTTTGAATCATTCCACTTTGCCCTACCGAGCCGCCCTGGTGGGGCAGTGTTCGAGTGCGCGGGGTTTACGCACGGACGGACACATATTTATCTACCGAGCGGCCGTAGGTAATTAATTTAAGGTCACTGCTCAGATAAACTACTGCAGCTTTATTATTTTGTGGCAAAGGCCTCTTTTCAAACAGAGAAGTCACGAGCATTAATTACCACGCTTGCTCAAGTCAGGTTGGCGATTTCAGACCTTCACGGATTTCAGTTATGTGATGTCCAAGATAAATATGACTAGTAGTCGACAGTAGACCTCGTAGTAGCGAACAGCAGTGCTATTCTGTACAAATCTCACCGTGAAAACTTAGGTGAAGTGAGCGTAGAGTGAGCTGTCAATAGTGTTAATCAAATCTAGCATTTATGTAGAATGACAACTCACTTCACCTAGGTTTTCACAGTGAGATTTGTACAGAATAGCACTGCTGTAGACCTCGCGAGCACAAACTTTTTTGCAACAATTAATGTAAGTACCACTATAAACGGGTTATTTACCTACCATTTTTTTTTTTCATCAGATCTTGACCAAATTTTTATGAGATCAATTTAAACTTTCAAATAAAAAAAGAACATCGAAATCGGATCTCATAAGGCAGAGATATCCAGTAGCCACCTTTTTGCCCCATTTTGGAAGAGCCCTCCAATCAAAATCCCTGACGAAAAAAAAATCAATAAAGTCGTAAAATCCTATACCAAGTTTCGTCCAGATCGGTTGTAAAATACGACCTGTAGCAACAAACAACAGAGGAAAGCAAATTTTGCCAGACTTGAAGCAGAAACGCTTCGCTCGCTCTATCAAATAATTGAAAATGTCACATTGGATCGGAATCCTGGGCAGTGAAGAAGACTGATGAAGAAAGATTGCATGCAGCGGAGATGAGAATGTTGAGTTAGATGTGTAGTGTATAAATATTGCAACTGGACCAAAGACACTAAATTGAGGGTGGACTATACTGAGGATGGGAGGAGTATTTGTTGAAATACCTCCTGAAACACAAAGAAGACAGCAAATCTGATTATGGCTGAATAGCCGATGGCAGATATGAAATGAGTGAAAAAAAAGATGAGTGGAGTGACGAAAATGGATAAAGTAAGAAATGAGTATATAAGAGGAAGGTTAAAAGTGGCGCCAGTGACAGAAAAGTTGAAAGGAAATCGTTTGGGTCGGTATGGCCATTGTGATGAGGAGGGACGAAACGCATGTGACTAAAAGAGTGATGAATATAGGTACATGTTGATGGATGGAGAGGGAGAGGAAGGCCAAAGAAAAGATGGATGGATTGTGCGAGGAATGATATGAAAGAGAAGGGAGTGAATGATAGCGTGACGGTTGACAGGGGAGAATGGAAGAAGAAAACGTGTTGCGCCGACCCCAAGTAACATGGGATAATAGCAGGAAGATGATGATGACAATTAGTACCTATTCACCCGGATTTGAATCCCCTCGTGCATGAGAGGCACACTGGGTCAAACTCAAACAGCTTTATACTATTTATTGCTATGGTAAATAATACTTGAAATCTTGATTTACGAGTGGATATTATTCAAGTGTTGTCACTGTTATTCCCCGTGCTGAAAATAAATAATTTTGTTGAAATAATATTAAAGAAAGAAAAGAAAGAAAAATATTTTATTTGGGACACGCACAGGAAATACAGTTAAAAAAGAGCATATAAAAGTAACAAAATAAACATTAAAAAGCAAAAAAACAAAAAAAAGAAATCAGAATAAAAAAAAAGATACCTGTGCGAGGCCAAAAAGGCT
This sequence comes from Cosmia pyralina, assembly GCA_946251885.1. NCBI lineage: Eukaryota > Metazoa > Arthropoda > Insecta > Lepidoptera > Noctuidae > Cosmia > Cosmia pyralina. Next base: position 11,651,375 of record OX276342.1, on the reverse strand, counting down.
CCCATCTCAGCATAAAGCTGCGATATTTAAAAAATAAATACCGCAACGCTGGTATTCTGATAGGGCCTGTGTGATGCCACGGACATACCCACGGATATCAATTAAAAATAGCAAGGGGAATAAAATCAAATAAAATAAAATACAAATACTAGAATACTTGAAAAGAAAAAAACAAAAACCGTCAATAAGGTGTAAAGATCGACTCACGCATTGCATTTACATAATTATTAAGTATGAAGAATTTTGTAGATATGTATTTACATAATTGCAATAGTTAGGTACCTACGATTACGCTTCACTTTGTCCACCGATATGTTAACAAATTCATACAATTTTCTTTATTAGAAATACAGTAGATATTTTGTCAAATTCTTTGTAACAGGTGTTAGAATTTAGTTAAAATAAGATAGGCTACTGATTTTTGAAAGTGTACTAATCTGTTAGCTATTGTTGTGCGGATATGATACAGTAATATGGTAATATCTACGTTGGAAATGATTGTCATCTTATACCGCTAGATGGGGTTACTTTTGGTATGGCTACGATCCATTTATTTTATTAAACATTGATTTTACAGTTAAAGTTATGCATTAATTAATTCCTGTATTCTATGTAACGTTAAATCGAATATTTAAAATAATTTTAGAATTGTTTTAATGATACTGTTTTACCAAACAAGGTGGCGCGCTACATCCGTTCCCCACTCTTGATGGTTGCCGGCGTAGCGCGTTAGCTCATGGGTCAGTCTGTTACTAGCTGTGCTGCAAGCAAGTGAAATAATTCAAGTATTACGTGTGCCTAAAAGTGAGTTTGAACGGAGCAGGGCTCACACAGGGTACATTAATAAAAACAAATTCATAACAATCAATTCTCACTGTTCTTGGTTGTAACCACCTATGAATAAATCTGGCAATGAGCCAGTACTCCAGCTATTACAGGATAACTCAGGAAACAATGATTTCACACTATGTTACTAGGTAGGTACCTTTTTTTTTTTTTTTTTTTTAACGTGGAGAAATGCTCATGCATACTGCACTACCACGGGGAGATAGTGCAGTTATGTGGGACTCTAACCCACTAAAACTCCACGGTGTCCTCCTCTGCCGCTTAATGGCGGGAACACGGGCACGCGTTAGCACTCATCCGCGAGCCCGCCACGGCTGTCCGTCACCGGACCCTCCTCTGGGGAGTACGTACTCCCCATCACCGGCGCACCAGAACACCTTGCACGCCGAGACCACCCGTGGGACCAAACCAGCACATGGACGCCAGACGACCCCGTGCCTGGGCACCCTTGGTCCCCCTGCGACGGGTCAGGTCATTGGCCCCGCCGCCTGCCAAATTTCGGCCGCAGAGGATAGGGAGAGCGGCCAACGTCATACCGACACTCCTCCTCCCCTGCGGCCCCACCGCGTCCGCCATCAAACGGTGGCGGCCCCGTCAAGGCCGCGGAAGGTAGGGAGAGCGGCGCACCGCAATACCGGCACTCCTCTCCCGCCGCGGCCTCCAACCCTCAGCCGCGATGCCTCCAAAAAGACACCGCGGCCCGCCTCAGTTGCGGTGTCGCCCAAGCGGCCACCGCAACCTACCCGTTGGCCGCTACGTCGTCGGCTTATCAGGAAAAGCCCTGACGAGCGGCCCCTCCTCGGGTTCCTCTTCGCTTCACCGTGGGTGACCAAGCCACGGCTACTGAGCCCCCCCGCCTCGACAATGCGGGAACCCACCGGGGGGGACTAGGTAGGTACCTACTTCAACCTGCCAACCTTTTCCCAACTACGTTGGGGTCGGCTTCCAGTTTAACCGGATGCAGCTGAATACCAGTATTTTACATGAAGCGACTGCCTATCTGACCTCCACAACCCATTTATTGGGTACTACGACACTCCTTGGTAAGACTGGTTGTCAGACTTTCGGGCTTCTGACGACCCGTAACGACTGTCAAAGATCCACGAATGACAGCCGGGACCAACAGCTTAACGTGCTTTCCAAGGCACGGAGGGGTCTTGGTATGTAATGATGGTCGGTCACCCGTCCACGGACCAACCCCGGCAAGCGTAGCTTATCCTGATGGATCGACCCGTGCGGCTGTTATTACTTAGCCATGAGTTCCTTCTCCTCCTCCTCCTACCTTAAGGTAGCCCCCTCTTAAGGTAGGTACTTAACATTCTAAAATCAAATTATTTAGGTACATACCTACAATTATCTATGAATAATTTCATTAACTGCCGAATCTGATTTAAAACAAGTTAAAGTAGCAATGCGCAGGCAATGTACGAGGGCGGGTCAATAAGTCCGTGACTTTTTGATTTTTCCGTCTCTTAATTGAAATGGCAACACTGCTCCCGTCAACAGTCATCTGTCAGATGACTCCTGTCAAAAATTGAACAAGCTGTGACATTTAGTTTGTTTTTGACAGCCGTTAATATCAGACTACCGCGTTGACTGAGAAGAAAATGGAAAAAAGTGAATTTCGTGTGCTCATTAAGCATTATTTTTTGCGGAAAAAATCCATTACGCAAACCAAGGCTAAGCTTGATTATGGGGACTCTGCACCATCCATTTCCATGGTAAAAAAGTGGTTTACTGAATTCCGATGTGGCCGTACCAGCACGGAAAATGCCGAACGTTCTGGACGCCCAGTTGAGGTCTCCACATCCGAAACAGTTGAAAAAATCCACGATATGGTTTTAGCCGATCGGCGATTAAAAGTGAGAGAGATTGTGGAAGCCATAGGCATCTCGCATGGCTCAGTGGTTTCAATTTTAAACGATCATTTGGGTATGAGAAAGCTTTCCGCAAGATGGGTGCCGCGTTTGCTCACAATCGACCACAAACGCAAACGTGTGACAATTTCGCAGGAATGTTTGGCGTTGTTCAATCGCAATATGAACGAGTTTTTGCGCCGTTTTGTAACCGTGGACGAAACGTGGATCCACCACAACACACCGGAGACCAAACAGCAGTCAAAACAGTGGGTTTCTCGGGGTGAATCGGCGCCAAAGAAGGCAAAGGTGGGTTTGTCAGCCAACAAAGTCATGGCGACTGTTTTTTGGGATGCACGCGGTATTATCCACATTGACTACCTTCAAAAAGGAAAAACAATCAATGGCGAATATTACAGCAACTTATTGGGTCGATTCGATGAGGCATTGAAAGAAAAGCGACCGCACTTGGCCAAGAAAAAAGTCCTTTTCCATCAGGACAATGCACGGGTGCACACATGTGCAGTTTCTATGGCAAAAATCCATGAATTGGGCTACGAATTGCTCCCTCATCCGGCCTATTCTCCCGATCTAGCCCCGTGTGACTACTTCTTGTTCCCAAACTTAAAGAAATGGCTCGGTGGAAAGAGATTTGCCTCCAACGACGAAGTCATCTCACAAACAAATGCCTATTTTAAAGACCTCGACAAATCATATTTTTCGGAAGGGATAAAAAAATTGGAGAAACGTTGGGCTAAGTGTATAGAGCTCAAAGGAGACTACGTTGAAAAATAAAATAACTTTTTATCTAAAAATTTGTGTTTCATTTAAAAAGTCACGGACTTATTGACCCGCCCTCGTATGTTCGAGGAAAAAAGAACCCTGAGTGGAAAACACGCCATTTAGTAGGTACCTACAGAGTTCGACAGTCTTCTTCCAGATGGACAGAAAAGATGAACCTCGAGACAAGACTACGAGAAGACTACTACTACTAAAACAGAGAACGGTACGTAGGTCCTTCTATATAGGGTATCTGAGAAAGGTCTTTCCGAAATAAAAGGGTGCCGTCCTACAGCCTAAACAACACCGTAATTGTGAAAAAAAACACAGTCGTCCCATACAAAAACTTCAGTAAGTACCTAGTCGACCAAATGTATGGGACGACTTATATTTTTTTCTCGATTACGATGTTGGTCCCCGGGACAAAGTTGTTCAGTTTGATGGTCTGTACCACATCCTTAATTTTGGCCACACCCCTCTCAGACACATTGTAGCTAGTTTGACGGGTATGATCGATTTCGCATGGAAACTACGAACGGATAGGAGCTGACAGACACGGAGGACCGTTCGACATCTGCTTGAAACTTCTGAAATTGCGTTTTCGAGAAGTTTTGTACCTACTAATCAACGTAACCATGAACTCATAAAAAAAACCGGCCAAGTGCGTGTCGGACCACGCACAATGAAGGGTTCCGTAGTTGGGACGAATTTATCCCAAAACAAACTTAACATTGTAGTTGAAAAGCATGTTCTCCCATACATTCCAACTGTAAATGTAAGTTTGAACTCACAATATTGAGAGATTTACTATATTATTTTAAGACCACAGACTTCTTATAGGTTTTCCTGTAATCTACAGGTAAAGTTCTATTTTCTGTATTTTTTTCATAATTTTAGGCTCAGTAGTTTCGGAGATAAGGGGGTGGAATGGTCAATATTCGTCTATTTTCTTAAATAACTTTAAAACAATTTATTTTAAAATAATAAAAAAATATATTTGAGACTCTCATAGTAAGCCCTTTCGTTTGATATGTCACACGGTATAGTTTGCAAAACTTTTTTTTTAAATTTTGCCCCCAAAAGTGACCCCCATATTCAAAATTCATTTGTTTACTTCACCCGTCGGTGTTTGGGTGTTTGTGTACCAAATTTCAACTTAATCGGGCCATTAGATAGAGTAAATTGGCTGTGACAGACAGAGAGACAGACAGACACTTCCGTTTTTTCTTTATAAGGTACAGAACACTTAGATTCCTCCAAACTTGACCGGTCAGGGCCACCTAACGTAAACACTAATTATATATTCCAAAGCGTCGAACAACGCAGATTATGTTAATGAAGAAAACTAATTACAATAAGCAACGTACGAAGATTAACATGACAGTGTATTGTAACGCGAATTTCACGAAATGTACGTCATTTAGGCGTATTGAGCGTGCCTAATAACATACAATGGGTTACAAGTCAACACGTCTGAAATACGCAATAGTTTGTGGGCTAAGACGTTATTTTTTCAGTTATTTTATCCTACTGTGTAATTGTAAAGTCTGGGAAATCTATAGACATATTACATATTGGTAAAACACCAGCAACCTCTTAACGGGTCGTTGTACTCATCATTATGAACGACTTTTACTACGGGACTAAACACGAAATCGCGAAAAAAAATTAGCTGTTCAGTACATTTATCTACGTCAAACTCGTCAAAATGTAGGGAGCAGTAATTTAATTCCACAAAAATAAGCTAGTATTTGTAGGTTGTCTGTAAAAGATCGCTTTTAGCGATAAGACCGCCCATTGTGTCACCCTATGTAAACAACATTTATAACTGTAATTTTTTATGGTGTGCATAATAAAGAGTATTTTATCTTAGTACATTTTGATACAAGTGGAGAATTTTTGTTATTGCATTCGAGGCGGAATTAACACCCGAGCCTTAGGCGAGGTTGTTTTTGAGCCGAGAACTGCAATAACAAATGTCCACGCGTATCAAACGACGTTTTTCAATACACTTTTGAAGAAATAAAATAAAATAACGAAAAATATTTTTGTCATGAACTATTAGGAAACTATGATTTAAATTTTCTTTTTTTTCCGCGCTTTGTTTTCGCCAGGTTGAAGGAGAAGCAAAGGTATAAAGCCGATAAACAGCCTAATATGAAAAATAGAAAATTCAAATATTTTTGAGTTTAAAACACAAATAAATGTTAATTTGTTCATAAACGTTTTTTTTATTGTAATACTCATCATCAATCATGGTTTTTGATGATATTCTACTTATAAACATTATTTAAATATTCAAAAAATATTAACGCCGTAAAGACGCATATTCTCTTTGCCGAGATAAAAAAAAACATTCACCTCCGAATAGAGACGGTGTGATTGAACCAATTTGGATTAAGTTTATGTATAAGTTATCTGTGGCAATTTTTATTCCCGCACACGTGTTGGAAAATGAAAAATCGCACGCGTGTGAAATATATTGCATTGTGAACTTAATCGTAGTGCGATATGAACCAGATTTTGAGGAAGTGTATTGAAAAGTATTTTAAAAAATAGCTGGTATAATATAACATTCTACAACTTTTTACTACTTTTTTCACAAAACAAAAAAAATATTATTTTTTTCGGATGTTCTGTCGTATTTTTAAAGATCTCCCTACTGTCTTCTATGTCACTCACTTTTTTATAATTATGGTGATTTTGTAACCAAAATTTTTCACTTTTCCGTACAGTTTTTCAAACATTTTCTTTTGTACAAACGTTGTCCTGATAATTACAAACACAACAAAAAAGAATCAGCCAAATAGGTGCAACCGCTCTGAAATGATGCGAGTACATAAATTCGACAATTTATTTTTATTTATACCTAACAGCCACTTTATATAAATATAGATACCTATATCTAATGCTATTAAAATGAATCTACCTAGCCTTTTGCCAACTACATAATATCAATATATTATGTAGTTGGCAAAAGGCTAGGTAGATGCCCAATTGGTCGGCTTCCAGTCTAACCGGTTGCAGCTGAATACCAGTATTTTACATGGAGCGAGTGTCTATCTGACCTCCACAATCCAGTTACTAGGTAACACGGTACATCCAATGACTCTATGACCGCAGAATTCACGTCTCACAAGTCGACAACCTCATGTGTCATGTCTAGATGCGCAAATGTGTCCGAATTAAAGAAAGAAAGAGAGAAAAATATTTTATTTGGGACACGCACAGGATATACAATTAAAAAGGAGCATTGCATATAAAAGTAACAAAATAAACATTAAAAAACAAAAAGAAAAAAAAATTTAGACTAAAAAGAGACCTGTGCGAGGCCAAAAAGGCTCCCATCTCAGCATAAAGCTGCGATATTTAAAAAATAAATACCGCAACGCTGGTATTCTGACAGGGCCTGTGTGATGCCACGGACATACCCACGGATATCTATTAAAAATCCCAAGGGGAATAAAATCAAATAAAATTAATTATACGCAGAATTATACGCACTAGTCTATAACGTGAAGAATAACGTGTCCATATTTAACACCTGCGTGTTATTAACAGCTTAATATGATAATTTCAAGAAACCTAATGGCCGCTATTATGCTTGTGAGAAACAAACAGATAGATCATCATTCTCTTGTCTTTACCCCAATTTATTTGGGGACGGCGCAACATGTCTTTTTCTTCCATACTTCTCTATCGTCTATCGTCGTCTCACACACTCCATCCATCGTTTCTTTGGTCTTCCCCTAATCGTACAGCCATCCGCATTCATACTCACAACTTTCCTGATGACATTTTCCTCATTCCTCCGCATCACATGCTTCTTATACCATGACAAGCGATTACCGAAATAAATAGATAGATATTTCGCCATTATGTTCGGATGGATGAAATATGACTAGGTATATCGACTTGTCTTTCTTTGAGCCCAATGAAAACTAATAGATCTAACATCATTGTTTAATGGGACCACTTAGGATGGCAAACAGTTCATACATACCTATACATAAAGATATCATATTTTGCCGGCATACTCAGTGGCCTGATTTGTCTACCCTTTATCCACACAGAAACTTCCCATCAAGTCAGGAAAGAAAGGAAGAATATTTATTGGGACTCGCACAGGAAGATAGTTCTTCTTCTTATTTGGCCTCACCTTTTCCCATCACACGGGGTCGGCTTTCCCAATCATGCGACGCCATTTATTTCTGTCTTGTCTCCTGTCCGTCCCTCGGGATCTTCCGTGAGTCCCATCCCCCTCATGTCATTTTGGACTTTCGTCATCCATATGGTTTGAGCTCTGCTTCTTCTTCCCCTTCTTTGTAGCCATGTAGTACAAACGCTGTGGCAATTGTTTTATTAGATATTTTTTGGCGTCGTACAGGGCATATTTTAAAAAGTTCTGAACGAGGCCAAAATATAAAAACCGGCCAAGTGCGTGTCGGACCACGCACAATGAAGGGTTCCGTAGTTGGGATGAATTTATCTTAAGAACAAACTTAACATTGTAGTTGAAAAACATGTTCTCCCATACATTCCAACTGTAAATGTAAATTTGTACTCACAATATTGATAGATTTATCATGTTATTTTAAGACCACAGACTTCTTATAGGTTTTCCTGTAATCTACGGGTAAAGATCTATTTTCTGTATTTTTTTAAGGTACGGAACCCTAAAAATTAATGTAAATTATTTGATAGAAAAGAAGTTACGACGTTTTTCCCTTTTCACTTCTCCTCAACCACGATGATTGAGTCTAAGATATATATATAAGCCATCCTCATTAATTTATTTAGCACCACGTGTAGCCACACGCGAAATTTTTAAGGTCAAACCAGTGCGATCGAGCCAAAACCAATAAAATTATCACCTTAGCCAGACGATTAAAAAAATATTGATAAGTAATCAGACGTCATTGATTGAATGTCTGAGGTACGGAGTTTCACCAGATTTTTCGCATAAAACTCGCTGTGAGAAAACGTGCTGTGACTCCAGATGCACTGACTGATTTGTTTATGCAATAGTTATGGAAATAGTATAGAGAGTAGATTACAAGTAGACAGTCCATGGTCATTTCTGTCATGTCTTCCAAGAACTGTGGTAGAAAAAACTTGTAAAAGATTCTGTGAGATGTCGTAGGTAACTATGATTTGTGTGCTGATTTGTATTACTGATTCTAAAGATAAAGATCATTTTATTTTGCAAATATGGATAAATGATAACAAAAATCATAACCAGTTCAACAACAAAAAAAAAATACAAATCAATCTGCCTAGCCTTTTCCCAACTATGTTGGGGTCGGCTTCCAGTCTAACCGGATGCAGCTGAATACCATTATTTTACATGGAGCGACTGCCTATCTGACCTCCACAACCCATTAACTGGGTAATACCCTTGGTAAGACTGATTGTCAGACTTTCGGGCTTCTGACGACCCGTAACGACTGTCAAAGATCCAAGAATGACAGCCGGGACCAACGGCTTAGCGTGCTTTCCGAGGCACGGAGGAGTCTCGGTATGTAAAGATGGTCACCCATCCACGGGCCAACCCCGACAAGCGTAGCTTAACCTGATGGATCGACCCGTGCGGCTATTATTACTTAGCCACGAGCTCCTCTAAAAAAAAAACAGTAAGTTAAAAATCTTTTTCATTCAGGAACTCGCTTATACATATTATAATAACTTCACCACTAAAAAGATTCTAAGTCTTTTTTAACCGACTTCAAAACAGGAGGTTCTGTATTCAACCCGTATGGTATGTATATATGTATGTATGAATGTATTGTGTGTTTGTTTGTCCGCGATTTTCTCAATAACTAATGAACCAATTTTGATGATTCTTTCACTATCGTTATCGTTTCAGAAAAGTTTTAGTATACAATACATTAGGTAATGATTCTTGTGTACGAAGTTATATGCATTACTGTACTGTATCTCCGGCATTTCTAAGCGGATTTTATGATGATTCTTCTTTTCGTTCGACTTGGGCTCATGTAATTGTCCTAATTGTATATTCAACTAAAAATGGAAAAATAAATTTACTTACTTTAAAAAAAGTAAAAACCGACTTCAAAACCTAAAACGAATAAAATAACTTTAAAAAAAAAAACTTAACAGCTTTTGAAGTCGGTGTCAAGCTAAGGTTCATTGAAGAATGGAAGACAGAAAGTAAATTTATTTAAATAAAGAAAGCGGCAGCTCTTACCAACTCTACGGTATTTTGTTGAAGATTACTGGAGCCATGCAGTTGACACTTTTGCGCATAAGTGCTGTCTTGGCTGACTCTAGACATAGCACGTTGTTATCCCATCGATTGCGGGGAACTATGTCGCCTAGACGTCTAAAACGAAATCTTCACAAACACAGCTACTTCTAGTATGTACAGACAAGGCAATGTTAATAAATGTAGGTATTGTACACAGCTATCCGTGGTTTTGAGTTAAACATCGCTTGAATGCATCTTTTTGTGCCTTGAAGGTGGTTTCTTTTTCAGTGGAATTTTCCCAAAATATGATCCCATACCGTAAATGTGATTCTACTATTCCATAATAAGCAGGAAGAGCATCCGTATTTATTATAGACTTTCTGCGCCCCGCGGTTTCACCCGCGTAGACCGGAATAAAAAGTAGCCTATGTGTTAATCCAGGGTATAAGCTATCTACATACCAAATTTCATTCAAATCGGTGCAGCCGTTTGAGCGTGATGAAGTAACAAACATACAAACACACACACTCACAAACTTTCGCCTTTATAATATTAGTGTGATGATATAGTGTGAAGAGCGTAATCTCAGTCCTACCAACGTATCTGTGAACTGAAAGAGGACGGCACCGTCGTCGATGCATCAACTCAATCGAATGACATGCGTCGGCACAATCGAATGACATTTCAATATGACGGCCGTAGTTCCAATTTTCGCCATTTCACAGATAAGTTGGTAGGAGTGTACAACCTAATACCACAGTTTAAAAACTTTGTATAGACTGTTTTAATACTGACTTGCAAATTAAAATAAACGCACGAAAATTTGAATTTCGCGTATTTTTTGAGTTTATCCATTACAAACAAATATACAAAAATCTCTATAAGACGACATTTGGTCATGTATAAAGGAATGATGAATAATAAAGGAGCTATACAAATAAAAGAAACAATAATAAAACACAAGTGTTGACAATACTTTTTTATCAAAACTAGACTTTTATAGTTCTAGTTATTTCAAGGTTGTTGAATATATTTCTGTAAAACCACGTTTTGTGGCACGATATAGCTGTGAATATGAACTTACTTGAATTAGGTATTAATATATTTTTTATTGATGATAGAGAGATTTTATAGAGGCAGGGTTTCCACCATTCCAGACACCTTTTTACAATCAATTGTTTTTGTTACCTACATGTACTACTTAATGTAACGAAGGTTTTTATTATCAATAAAGTTATTATTATTATTATTTAAATTGTCTTTGACATATCTCGGGACCCTGAGGTCCCGGACCTTTGGAAGGCGTACGAGGAACCGAAGCCAACTCGCAGAGGCCTCTTGGACAATTTTAAATGAAAAGAAGGCACCAGCCGACGATTATCCCTGTATGCACTATGCAATTGCACCCAAGGACAACCCCCAGTTGGTGCAGAACTATTGCAGAACATGGAAACCAAACACATTGGGCCTATGGGTTTGGGTGGCTACATGGATTGGGTACCTTGAACTATGGAAGAACTATGTCCCCTGCCTGACCAATGTTATATAATATACACAGATAAATTGGCAGGGGGTGACTTGCACACTCAATAATGGGCCCCCGGAAACGGTCGCTAGCACATAGTGACGTAGCGACAAGGGGCAACATGTCCTGAGGTGCTTGAGGAGTGGAGCGGTATTCCACGGCTCTCAGAACAATCCCAGAGCCCGGAAGATGGTCAAGATCCCTACAAGCACTTACTGGAATACTTCCTTCCTCCGAGCACGTTTGCTCTTGCGAATCTCCACTCAAGCCGGCCAATAAAGGCAAGAATGAGGTGGGAGCTCTGTTCCCATCAGTGTTCACTCCAGCCGGCCAATAAAGGCAAGCCAGAGGTGAAGAACAAGACTTCTCCCGGGAAATAGGGTCCGTGGGGTCGCTACTGCCCAACAGCTCGCCACATGCTGCCCTGCGGGTTCACGTATCTCTCTTGGTCTGGCTCCTCACCCTAGACCTGTTTCGGCAAAGTAAACTCTACCGGCACAGACCCAGAGTTCGGAGCGCGCAAGCCCCACCACGACGTCAACTTAGAGATACGGCGGTGGGGTTATTATTATTATTATTTATAATTTACTAACCTACATAAAAAACAAGTTATAGTATCATGCATAGCATAATCAGTGCTGGGACACAGGCCTCTCGGTGAGAGGGAGCGGGCCGTAGCACACGGCCCAGTGCGGGTTGGTAGATGTCACAAGTCTTCGAATTTTTGGTTGTAGGACATTCCGGTTTCCTCACGATGTTTTCCTTCACCATTTTGAGAGCAGTGGTGATGAAATAATTTACACAAAGTAAAATGCCTGCTTGGGTTCGAACTCACGACTTGTAAGTTGCGACTTTTATCGCTGGGCCACACTGCCAATAACTTATTAGTAATAATAACTAAGTTAAGAATCCTGATGTTTAAGTTAAGAATTCTGACCACCATTATAGAGGTATTGTGCTAAATTTCATCCAAATCCGTTCACCCGTTTTAGCGTGAAAGCGTTATAAACAAACAAACTCACTTTCACATTATAATTAGAAGTTATAGATATAGTTAGACTAGTTAGGATTACAAACAGACACTTCAATTTTATTTATTTGAATATATTAGGATTTATCAGAAAAGTGTGGACAAAGGAGGATGGGCACCAATGTATGGAATCTGGTACCGGCACCAATCGGAATGTATGGTACACCGTTGGAAAGGTATTTTTGTGTAGATTAAGAATAACCATGGCGCTTGTCCCTATTCACTGTCCGATCGGAGTAATCCTACTTGAAAGTTATTTATTTTTGTTACGTCAGTTTTTTTCCATTTGGCATGGTATTTTTATACTTATTATTAATATTATTCATTATCTGGGTAAATAAAACAAGTTCGAAGTAAGTTTTATCATTTATTGTATATAAGTATATTATATAAATGTGTCTATATATCGACAATAATTTTAATAGATAATGTATAGTAGGATGTATAATATATACTATATAGTATTATTCATTATCTATAACGATGCTATTTAAAAACAATGCTGGCTCATTAAAGCCCTCGTGTCTAGCATATCCTAAATACCAGACAATGGATACTATATGCGCACAGGAACCTACCGTGCGGCGTCCCGTCAAACATGTACAATAATATATTATGTATTCATTTCTATTTAGCAAAATGTAGCAAAAGTATTTTTTTGCTCTCACATGTCGGGACTGTATACGTGCACGCAAAAGCCACGCATCTTCGTCAATTCCCTATTCAGTAATGTCTTCCAAAGCAGATTCTCTATATGTTTCGATGAGATACAAGCCGTTGTTTAGGTGTTCGCTGCAGTAAGATTTTGCGAGTTTTAATTGGTATGTCCCCAACGACAGCAATATCACGTCCTGTTCACTCAATCGTGGAAAATCGGACACATCATTGGCTTCCAATCTCTGGAAATCGGCTCTTCTGTTATTTAATATTTTTTCTTCTACATAATTATACAACACGTTTGGGGTTCGCATTTTTTCAGATATTCTTTGTAGAAAAGCTTCTGCGTATTGGCAATCTGCGATTGGCGTGTGGAAGTGATTTGTTATTGCTGCTGCAATTTTAACATCCACAAACATATTTGCATTGTATTTTTAAAATATCTTTATTAATTTTTAATTGTATTATTAATATAGTGTGCGCACTTGATATCTGCCTCGGTATAGACCTCTTCGGCACATTACACAGGTACGAAAACGTTCCATTGCAATCAAAATAATCCAATCGATAAGCACTCAAGTCCAGTAGAAAGCCGCAGTCAAATAACGGGTAACAGAGTCCAAGTTAATGCCAGGGTCTAAAGGCGACGTGAACAATGAGGAACGAGACAATGTAGTAACTTACACAACAATTATCAGCGAACGACTACCAAGGGAACATGCGCAAGCGCCGCAGCATGCCCGCCCTCGCCCCCACCCCCGTGCTGACCGCGTTAACCACCGCACTGCGTAAACCCCCGTTCGCACGGGCGTAATAAAATCGCGGCGGGATTTTATAGCGCACGGGATTTTTAACGCTCTGCTTAGCGCCGAGAGTGCAAAATCCAACAATGTGTTTTTTCGACGCGCTAGAATGTACTCCGTTATAGTTAAGTTGGATTCTCAACGCTCGGCTCAACAACGAGAGTTGAAAATCCAATGCGCTGTAAAATCCCGCCGCGATTTTATTACGCCCGAGCGAACGGGGATTATGAGAGCGAGAAAGATAACAATACCAGTTCCAACTTTCTACTCATCTACTTACGTATACTCAGGGTTAATAGTAACAAAAATATTGCTTCAATATTGTTCATCAATATCAATTAATGTATTTGTATGTTTATTGTTTAATAAACCGATTTTGTTGTGATTTTCTTCCGATAACTGAATTTTATTTAGCTCAAAATCTGTCAAGCTAAACCGGCGATATGATTTTTTAAAATTCGTTTTTGAACTAAATATCCAGTATGTTCTGAAGACTGTATTTCAAAACGGACAATTTAAACGGGATTGGTGCCATAGTAGTTTTTCGTGGTCTTGAAAAGGGCTATCCAACGATGGTAAATTCATTTTGATTGGACATGGGTACCAAAACGCCCATCATCCTTCAACAAACTGAACAACTTTCTGCATGGAACCAACATCTTAATCTCGAAAAAATTATCAACTTTCCCATAAATAACTTCAATACTTACTCGACCAAAATGTATAGGACGGCTGATTATTTTTTCGCGATTACAATGTTGGTCCCACGGAAAGTTGTTCAGTTTGATAGTCCGTGACCACACACACCTTTCTGATATATTTTGTATAAATGGAAGCCATTCTTATAAGCTGAATATTTGCCAGATTCCTATAACTATATAAGTAATCGCTTTTGGTTACAATCACCAAACAATTGTCGAAGCTTACATAGTTAGGGACTACCTACCCTTTGCTACTTTTTGTTTTGTTGTTTTGTGTTGTGTTTTGTTTTGTTTTATTGTTGTTTTGTATTATAACAAAAAATCTAGAAAATACAATCGAAATCATGACTAAAATTACGCGTAATTAATTATTATTTGTCAAACAACTTAAGTAGATATTAAATGGCGTTAATCGCAAATATCTGTCGGTTCTAATCAACTGGTTTTTCCCTTATCACCGTAACTAGGCTTTGATAAGCCATAAAACAATAATATTTAGTGCTGATAAGTGATAATTACACACAATACTCATCGATTCTGTGAAAAGTCAAACCAATATTTTTGTTAATAACTTTTCCGTTATTATGACGATTATAATATAAAAAAAAAAAAAAAATATGTGATAATATCAAAAAATAGCGACTTTTGGGCTTTTTCCTTTACATGTGCTGTGAGCCTTGCTCCTTGCCAAAATTCATGATTCTAGGTCAACGGGAAGTACCCTGTAGGTTTTAATTTACTTGCGAGTATTAACATAAGTCGCATAAATGGCCGTATTTTTGTACTGCGTTGACTAAGAAGCTTGAATTTTTTAGAGCTCTAAGGGACCATAGACCTACGTGTTTGATATTAATTTCAACTTGATAGCTCTACGTGTTCCTGAGAAAAAGGGTCTTGACAGACTGACAGACAGACAACGAAGTGATCATATAAGGGTTCCGTTTTTTTCTATTGAGGTACGGAACCCTAAAAAGCTATTTTGTGGCAAGAAATTCGGAGTCGGGCGCTTCATTGAGAAAGTGCTCAATGTTAGTAGTGGTGAAAATCTTAGATTTTTTGGTTTGTGGCCGCTTGAATAGTTTGGAATATTTTTCTATGTAAGCATATTCATTTTTAGGGTTCCGTACCACAAAAGGAAAAAACGGAACCTTTATAGGATCACTCGTGTGTCTGTCTGTCTGTCTGTCCGTCTGTCACAGCCAATTTGCTCCGAATCTAATGGACCGATTAAATTGAAATTTGGTACACATATGAATTTTTGTGACCCAAACACGGACGGGTAAAGTAAATAAATGAATTTTGAATATAGAGGTCACTTTTGGGGGGCAAATAAGAATATTTAAAAAAAAGTTTTGTAAACTACACCATGTGGCATGTCAAATGAAAGGGCTTACTATGAGGGTCTCAAATATATTTTTTTTATAATTTTAAAATAAATTGTTTTGAAGTTATTTAAGAAAATAGACGAAAATTGACCATTCCCCCCCCCCTTATCTCCGAAACTACAGAGCCTAAAATTTTGAAAAAAATACAGAAAATAGATCTTTACCTGTAGATTACAGGAAAACCTATAAGAAGTGTTTGTGGTCTTAAAATAACATGGTAAATCTATCAATATTGTGAGCACAAACTTACATTTACAGTTGGAATGTATGGGAAAACATGTTTTTCAATTACAATGTTAAGTTTGTTCTTAAGATAAATTCATCCGAACTACGGAACCCTTCATTGTGCGTGGTCCGACACACACTTGGCCGATTTTTGTTTTGATCGTGGCTTGTAGAATCGAGTAAATGCTCCAAAGTGTGTTTGATTTCCTTTTTTTAGATAGTTCAATGAAGTATGATCTCATTATAGTCTCCGAAAACGTTTTCGCCTTTGGAATGTCTCCATGCATTGAACAAATTGTACACTTTTATGTACTTTTCGCGCGATTTTTCCGGAATAAAACTCAATTCGGCATTATGTACCGTTTGCACTAACTCTCAATTAATCTGCCTAGCCTTTTCCCAACTATGTTGGGGTCGGCTTCCAGTCTAACCGGATGCAGCTGAATACCAGTATTTTACATGGAGCGACAGCTACTGTATTTATAATTTTGAGGAGTATTCTCTGAATATGTAATTTATGTAAATGCAAGTCATTTTGCCAACTTCCGTCCATTCATATTAATTAATTGAATATTTACAATAATTAATGCTGTTTATTATCTTCTTTATTAATATACAACGTGTCGCTTTGCATCTTCGTCAAATTTCAGGTTGTATACAGAACATCAAACCGAACAACTTTCTTCATGGGACCAACATCGTAATCGCGAAAAAATTTTCAACTGTCACATAGAAAACTTCAATACTTACTCGACGCAAATGTATGGGACGGCATGATTATTTTGATGTTGGTGCCACGGAAAAACTTGTTCGGTTTGATTGTCTATACCACATCCTTAAATTTGACGAGGATGCAAAACAACACGTTGTATAAAAGAAAAGTCCTGACTGATTGACTGACTCATCAACGCCCAGCCTAAACCATTGAACCTAGAAAGCTGAAATTTTGCACAGAGGTTCCCTTCCAGAGGTTCCAGAGGTTTGAAAAAAAAATATTTCTGTGAATAAACACTTTTTCATATTTTTTTTTTTATTTTTTTTTTAATTTTTTTTTATAACGTCAATTAGCAGACACAATAGAAATTTTATTGTTATCCTCACACATGGTGTGCAATCGACATTTTAAGAGGGCAGGATTTTTGTTCCCGTGGGATATTTTCCGACATCCACGCGGGTGAAGCCGAGCTGGAAATGCTCGCCACTCGTATGTGTGCTTTACCTACTATAAGCCGATCTTTGTGATGATGAATCGTATTTAAAGATCATAGGCAGGACATAGGACTATCGTTTTTATTTTTAACCCTATAATTCTATACATAATATAAAATTTACTTTAAAAAAAACTAAAAACCGAATTCAATACCAAAAACGAATAAAATAACTTTGATAAAAACACTTAACAGCTTCTGAAGTCGGTGTACAGCTAAGGTCCAAGACGAACGAAAAGAAGAATCATCACAAAATCCGCTTAGAAATGCCGGAGATACAGTGCATTTATGCATATAACTTTGTACATAAGAATAGTTACGTAAATTATTATATACTAAAACCTGCCTGTAAGTATAAAAATCATGTTAGTGAAAAAATCATCAAAATCGGTTCATTCGTTTTTGAGAAAATCGCGGACAAACAAACATACATACATACGTACATACATATATACATACATACATACATACGGGTCGAATACAGAACCTCCTTTTTTGAAGTCGGTTAAAAATAAAATCGCTTTTCGTGTTTGTCTGTGTGGCCGCGTTGTTCTTCTAAACTACGCAACGGATTTTGATGCGGTTTTCACTATCATTTAGTTAGAGAATTTATTCCGGAAGGTTTATATAGTTTATATAATTTATATATATTTAACATTTATATAATATAGAAATCTTCATGTTTTGTCAAGTTATAAAAACCGTGTGAAGCAGGGCCGGGTTTACCAATATAATGAAAGTCGGCGCCATTGCTTGGTTGGTGGTACATTCACATACATTTAATTTACTCAATCGGTCATGAACCGAATACGTGTCAACAACGTGCGTATATAAAAGCTAATCTATATATATAAAATTCAAAGTCCTGACTGACTGACTGACTGATTGATTGACTGACTGACTGATATATCAACGCACAGCTCAAACCGCTGGACTTAGAGACTTGAAATTTTGCACATAGTTAACTTACACAGTGTAGGCATCCACTAAGGAAGGATTTTTGGAAATTCCATCCCTAAGGGGGACAAATAGGGGATGAAAGTTTGTATGAAACTTTGTCAATTTTAAACCGATCGGGCTGAAATTTGGCATGCAGGTAGATGTTATGACGTAGGCATCCGCTAAGAATGGATTTTGTTAATTTCTACCCCCAAGGGGATAAAATAGGGGATGAAAGTTTGTATGAAGCTTTGTCAATTTTAAACCGATCGGGATGAAATTTGGCATGCAGGTAGATGTTATGACGTAGGCATCCGCTAAGAAAGGATTTTGATAAGTTCTACCCCCAAGGGGATAAAATAGGGGATGAAAGTTTGTATGAAACTTTGTCAATTTTAAACCGATCGGGCTGAAATTTGGCATGCAGGTAGATGTTATGACGTAGGCATCCGCTAAGAATGGATTTTGTTAATTTCTACCCCCAAGGGGATAAAATAGGGATAAAATAGGGGATGAAAGTTTGTATGAAGCTTTGTCAATTTTAAATCGATCGGGATGAAATTTGGCATGCATGAGAGGGATAGGAGGGTGTGAGGGGGAAGGAGGTGGAGAGGGGGAAGAGGGGGAGAAGAGGAGTTGTTGAGGGTAGAGGGAGAGGGGAAACCGTTGAAGGGGAATGTTAGCGGGAAGGGGATGTGGTGAGGGGGTTAAGATGGAGAGGGGAATGGGGATGGAGAGGGTGAGGGGTGAGAGGGGGTGACGAGTGCCTTTACACCTTAAAGTTGCTTTTTGTATAGCACTGATTCATTGAAGAGAGATTGAGTTGAGACTTTTGAATGATTGATTGCAGAGCGGGACGAGGTGGAGAGGGACAGGAGGTTGTAGTGAGGGGGGAGGGTGTAGTGAGTGGGTAGGGTATGGAGAGGAGGGTGAGAGAGAGGGGAGGTGTTGGCGAGGCTATAGGGGGAAGGGAAAGCGGTGAACGGGGTGTAAGAGAGAGTAAAAGGGGGAGGGGAGGTTAGCGAGAAGAGGTTGCGGTTAGGGGGTGAGACGGAGGGGGATGGGGTGGGTGAGGGGGTGAGAGGGATGATAGAGGAGGGTGAGAGGAGGATTAGAAGGAGAGGAGGAGGGGTGAGAGGGGGCTTAGAGGGAGACGGGGAGGGATGATGAGTGCCTTTATACCTTAAAGTTGCTTTTTGTACAGCATTGATGCATTGAAGAAACCCTGCCCGACAGAAATGACCGAAAAATAGAAAGTCGGCACAAAAAACAGGAGTAAACTCCAGTCTGCTTCGGAGCTGACACACACCCTTTTTTTGTTTGTTTGAACGCGCTAATCTCTGGAGCTACCAGGCGGACTTTAATAGTTATTTTTGCAAATGATAGCCCAATTCTTAAGGAAGGCTATAGGCATATTTAACATCACTCTAGGACTAAGGTGCCGAGCAAAAAGATAAAAAGTCTGAAAGAACGCTAAGCAAAAACGAAATAATAGCGTGGCCAGGCAATGCGATGCGACTGGGTGGGTCGGGGCACAGATAAAATTTCAGCAGCAAGGAATTTCAGAACTTTGGAAGGAGCTATCTATCTATATAAATAAAAAGAGAAGTCCTGACTGACTGATTGACTGACTCATCAACGCACAGCCCTAACCCTTGGACCTAGAAAGCTGAAATTTTGCATAGAGGTTCCCTTTATAATGTAGACAAAGAATATGGAAGGAATTCCCGGTAGTACGTTCCTGTGGGATATTTCCCGACATCCACGCGGGCGAAGCCGCGGGCAAAAGCTAGTATTATATATGCTAACAAAAACAACCGTCTGGGCTGGTCTGGGGTTTCGCTTTGTAAACAAAACAAACGATGCATATTCAGTACTGGTATGTATTGTTTCGTAAATTACATACCTACGTAAATTACATACGTAAATTACATTCGTAAAATACATATTTGCGTTCATTTCCACGAACTAGGTTTGTAGGCACACCGTGGCCCTGGCACAGGCAACTGAAGGAACACGACTGGGTTTTAGTCAGTAAAAGTCTGACACGCCCTCTCGCTCTGCCCAGAGCGGGAGAAGTCATTTGATGATTTCCCATCCAAAAAAAAAACCGGCCAAGTGCGTGTCGGACCACGCACAATGAAGGTTCCGTAGTTGGGATTAATTTATGCCTAGAACAAACTTAACATTGTAGTTGAAAAACATGTTCTCCCATACAATCCAACTGCAAATGTAAGTTTGTACGCACAATATTGAGAGATGTACCACGTTATTTTGAGACCACTGACTTCTTATAGGTTTTCCTGTAATCTACAGACAAAGATCTATTTTCTGTATTTTTTTCATAATTTTAGGCTCAGCAGTTTCGGAGATAAGGGGGTGGAATGGTCAATGTTCGTCTATTTTCTTAAATAACTTTAAAACAATTTATTTTAAAATTATAAAAAAAAATATATTTGAGACCCTCATAGTAAGGCCCTTTATTTGAAACTAGGTTTTGCCCGCGGCTTCGCCCGCGTGTATGTTAGAAATTATCCCACGGGAACCTTCTACCGGGATGAAAAGTATCCTATGTCTTAATCCAGGTTATAAACTATCTGTATACCAAATTTCATCCAAATCCGTTCAGCCGTTTTTGCGTGATTGAGTAACAAACATCCAAACATACAAACTGTCACATCTACAATATTAGTAGGTTTTCACACGGTATATAGTTTGCAAAACATTTTTTTTTATTTTCTTATTTGCCCCCCAAAAGTGACCTCTATATTCAAAATTCATTTATTTACTTTACCCGTCCGTGTTTGGGTCACAGAAATTCATATGTGTACCAAATTTCAACATAATCGGTTCATTAGATTCGGAGCAAATTGGCTGTGACATACGGACAGATAGACACACGAGTGATCCTATAAGGGTTCCGTGTTTTCCTTTTGAGGTACAGAATCCTAAAAAGACAGAGACATTGTTTTTGTATAAATGAAAGATCTTCACCATCAAGAGACTTATTATTCTTCTAAACTTCATCATTATCTGCCTACCCTTTTCCCCACTATGCTGAGGTCGTCTTCCAGTCTAATCGGATGCAGCTGAATATTTTACATGGAGCGACTGTCTATCTGACCTCCACAACCCAATTACTGGTCAGGAGGCCTAGACAAAATCCCTTTTCTGTAAGCGCCAACGGAAAGAACAAGTGTATGGAGTTCACATCAGCAGTCACGTGACGTCTCTGAAGCTAATGTCAACTCCATACAATTTGATCTTTCCGTTGGCGTTGACGCTTACAGAAAAAGGATTTTGTTTAAGGGGGCAGGTCTGTCAAAGAGCTACAAATGACAACCAGGACCAACGGAAACAAACATCACTTTGAAATAAGAACAGCGACACTGTTCGAATTTCAAAGTGATCAATTTCTAAATATTCCGTTTTCGAGTTATGCGGACACTTGAGTGCGATTCTTGAATATTGTCTCTTGTCAACGAAAATGTGTCTTTGCGAGTCTGTTATGTCATATTTCGCGGAAATGATTTTCTCATAGCATTCGTAGCTGGTTGCTACGGCCTGCTACGTAGTAGGAGCATCCAGCAGGGTGAAACTTGAAAGTGACAATGAAATGGTGCAATCCATTGATATATTATTAGAGGCAGATATATTACGCGCTAACATTGCGTTATACAGCACGTACATATTTAAACAATTGAGATATGACAATAAAATGTGTTAAAATGACGCACTTTCGTTGAAAATACGTCATTTGTGTTACAAGGTGGGTGCGCGTTATCACGATTGGTTGAATCGAGTTTTGTCGATTTGATTCTACAAGCTTGATAATATCACTAATTATACCTACTTACTCGTATGTTGAGTTTTTGCGTAGTTTCTGCATATGGAAAGGAGTTGAGCAGGCGTACTTGAGTTGTGTTGCTTTGGATTGGATTAAAAATAGATTCTTTATTTTTAACCCACTTCAAAATAGGAGGTTCTGTATTCGACCCGTCTATATGTATGTATGTTTGTTTGTCCGCGATTTTCTCAGAAACGAATGAACCGATTTTGATGATTTTTTCATTAACGTGATCTGAATATTTTCAGAAAGGTTTTAGTATATAATACATTATGTAATCATTCTTATGTACGAAGTTATATGCATAAATGCACTGTATCTCCGGCATTTCTAAGCGGATTTTGATGATTCTTCTTTTGGTTCGACTTGGGCTTACCTACTTATGTAATTGTATATTCAACTAAAAATGGAAAAATAAATATACTTTAAAAAAAGTAAAAACCGACTTCAAAACCAAAAACGAATAAAATAATTTTCATAAAACGCTTAACAGCTTCTGAAGTCGGTGTCTTCAATTCTTCAATACACTTTAGCTTGACACCGACTTCAGAAGCTGTTGAAGTGTTTTATAAAAGTTATTTTATTCGTTTTTAGGGTTCCGTACCTCAAAAGGAAAAAAACGGAACCCTTATAGGATCACTCGTGTGTCTGTCTGTCTGTCTGTCTGTCCTTCTGTCTGTCTGTCTGTCTGTCTGTATGTCTGTCCGTCTGTCACAGCCAATTTGCTCCGAATCTAATGGACCGATTGAGTTTAAATTTGGTACGCATATGAATTTCACAGAAATTCATTTCAACTTAATGTTGAAATGAATTTCTGTGACCCAAATACGGACGGGTAAAGTAAATAAATGAATTTTGAATATAGAGGTCACTTTTGGGAGGCAAATAAGAAAATTAAAAAAAAAAGTTTTGCAAACTACACCATGTGGCATGTCAAAGGAAAGGGCTTACTATGAGGGTCTCAAATATTTTTTTTTTTATAATTTTAAAATAAATTGTTTTGAAGTTATTTAAGAAAATAGACGAAAATTAACCATAAACCCCCCCCCCCTCCCCTTATCTCCGAAACTACTGAGCCTAAAATTTTGAAAAAAATACAGAAAATAGAAGTCTGTGGTCTTAAAATAACATGGTAAATCTATCAATATTGTGAGTACAAACTTACATTTACAATTGGAATGTATGGGAGAACATGTTTTTCAACTACAATGTTAAGTTTGTTCTTAAGATAAATTCATCCCAACTACAGAACCCTTCATTGTGCGTGGTCCGACACGCACTTGACCGGTTTTTTTAAAGTAAATTTTTATTTCTGCCACTTTAAACTGGGGAGGTTTTTAGTAAGGGTTTTAAACATTCTTCTTTCTAACAAAACCATTTTTAGGGTTTCGTTCGTCCGAATAAGAAACCAGCACCCATATAGGATCACTGTCTGTCCGTCTGTCACAGCCAATTTGCTCCGAATCTAATGGACCGAAGGTACACATATGAATTGTTGTGACTTAAACACGGAAGTGTAACGTACCTAAATAAATGAATTTTGAATATGGGGGTCACTTTTGTTACACCATTAAGATTTTTTTTTAAAGTTATGCAAACTGTATCGTGTGACATATCAAATGAAAGGACTGGTTCAAGGGTTCCAAATTTCTTTTCATATAATTTTAAAATAAACAGTTTCTATTTAAAAAAATAGAAGAAAATTTATTTTTTTGCTTAAAATAATAAGCCTAAAATTTAAAAAAAAAAATGCAGAAAATAAGTAGTTCTTTATATAGAGATCACAGAAAAATTTATAAGAACTCTATAGTCTTAAAATAACAAGGTAAATCTCTCTATATTGTGCGTACAAACTTACTTGTACGCACAATCATCATCTTCCTGCCCTTATCCCATAATTACTTGGGGTCGGCGCAGCACGTTTTCTTCTTCCATTCTCCCCTGTCAACCGTCACGCTATCATTCACTCCCTTCTCTTTCATATCATTCCTCACACAATCCATCCATCTTTTCTTTGGCCTTCCTCTGCCTCTCCATCCATCAACATGTATATTCATCACTCTTTTAGTCACATGCGCTTCGTCTCTCCTCATCACATGCCCATACCAAGACAAACGATTTCCTTTCAACTTTTCTGTCACTGGCGCCACTTTCAAACTTCCTCTTAACTCATTTCTTACTTTATCCGTTCTCGTCACTCCACACATCCATCTCAACATTTTCATCTCCGCTACATGCAATTTTTTTTCATCCGTCTTCTTCACTACCCAGCATTCCGATCCATAAAGTACGACAGGCCTTATCACGGACTTGTAAATTTTCTCCTTTAACTTGTACGCACAATATTGAGAGATCTAAAGGAAAACATGGGAGAACATGTTTTTCAACTACAATGAATTTCGAGCCGTTTGGGGTTGAAACCCTTGGGCCGTGGGGTCCGAGTGCTCATAGTTTGTTCAACGAAATCTCCAAACGGCTGGTTGACACTTCCCGTGACCCAAGGGCTGGCTTTTATCTTGGCCAGCGGCTTAGCATTGCCATACAACGTGGCAATGCCGCCAGTCTCTTGGGTACTTTACCAGTCGACAGCGATGCGGAGGAATTTTTCGACGCCATATTTTAGTTTTTTAATAGTTTTAGTTATGTTAGTATATAATTTTGTTATTTTTAGGTTATGTTTACAGTTAAAATAAAATAGTTCTCAATAAAAAAAAAAAAAAACTACAATGTTAAGTTTGTTCTTGGGATAAATTCATCCCAACTACGGAACCCTTCACTGTACTGTCTGACACGCACTTGGCCAGTTTTTCTTTCTAAAGGAACCTCCTCTAAAAATAAATAATACATAAAGATAGATACCATTAAGTACACCATACTCCCATACACCATTTTGAATCACAGTTGTAAAGGATAAAGATTCTCCTCTCTTTCTAATTATTTATGGTCTTTCAAAGGTCCAACTATAATTGGTACGCGAAATCATATCGTAGCTTGTACTACGAATACGGCAATACGTGTACGGCATGAGGATTGCAGAATATTTGGTACCATTTTTCCTTAATAAACTTCCAGAGGACTTGCAAATGTTATGCAGGATGAGATACAGGATGAGTTCGAAAAGTTATAAGTACAAATCCAAACGTTTTTTTACACAAAATTTCTCTTAATGCACCAATAAATTGTTATCATCATTATATAAATATTTTATGTATCATTGCAGTAATAAACATTTTTATAAATTTAAATGAGCGGCTTGCCAGCACACAGATAAGCCCTGAGAGGTTTTCGTTGTGTGGCTAAAACCAATTGTACTTAATTAATACGTGTATTGGAAACAAATAAATAAATAAAATGTACTGTTATAGAAATAAGAAAGTACCAAATTTGTTTTTTTAATTGAGATTAACAATTTCTTACTGAATTTGGTATCACACCATCATACCTTACAATAGTGGCTTGCACTTTTCATATGGATCTCAATAAAGTCAGCAGCAATCAAAAGAAATTGATTCAAACTAGGTTGAGAAACAGCACTTTTTAAACGTCAAAATGACCTATGTAATTTTGATGTTTAAAAAGTACTGCGCTGTGCTGTGCTGTGCTGTGTGCTGTGTGAGCTGTTTTTAGTCCCACAAAACGCCCGCCCTTCACCACTTCCTAGTGCTTTAGCTGGGAAGCAGAAGTGGCACAACAAACTGTCCAGCAGCAACACAGTGTGTTGTGCAATCTAAAAGAAATAATGACATAATATTACAAAACCAAAAGCAACTGCGTAGCTTGCATCAAGGAGAATTGTTATCAAAATACAAACCTCTCGACTGCCGGAAACGCAGATCTACGCAAGACACAATAGCTTTTTAATTGTTTCTGTAATTACGGCATTCAACCGGTTAAATTACACACGAAATTAGGAAAGCGATTTACATCCAAATTCTCCTAAGTACCAACAAAATTTTATAAAAGAATACACCTAAAAAAACTCGGCCATCTTTGAAGCAATCGTTATAAATAACCATTAGATATAATAAATATATATACATTATTTCTATGGTTATAACTGTTTTGAGGGGCTCGTGGCTAAGTAATAACACTCGCACGGGTCGATCGATCAGGTTAAGCTACGCTGGCTGCGATTGGTTCGTGGATAGGTGACCATCTTTACAAACCAATACCCCTCCGAGTCTCGGAAAGCACGTTAAGCCGTTGGTCCCGGCTGTCATTCGTGGATCTTTGACAGTCGATACGGGTCGTCAGAAGCCCGAGTGTCTGATAACCAGCCTTAACAAGGGGTATTACGCAGTAACTGGGTTGTGGAGGTCAGTTAGGCAGGCGCTCCATGTAAAATACTGGTATTCAGCTGCATCCGGTTAAACTGGAAGCCGAGCTCAATATAGTTGGGAAAAGGCTAAGCGGATGATGATGGTTATAACCGTTTGTTTTCCTTCCGGTCTCATTAGTGAGTTGTGAAGACGCTTCCCATGCATTGTAATATACGAGAGTGTTTTGGGATAAAATTCCTTGTTTGGCACTCATTACAATTATGTACCATGATAGTAACTACACGAGGAGCTCGTGGCTAAGTAATAACAACCGCACGGGTCGATCCATCAGGTTAAGCTGCGCTTGCCGGGGTTGTCCGTGGATGGGTGACCATCTTTACATATCGAGACTCCTCCGTGCCTCGGAAAGCACGTTAAGCCGTTGGTCCCGGCTGTCATTCGTGGATCTTTGACAGTCGTTACGGGTCGTCAGAAGCCCGAAAGTCTGACAACCAGTCTTACCAAGGGGTATCGTATTACCCAGCCACTGGGTTGTGAAGGTCAGATAGGTAGTCGCTCCATGTAAAATACTGGTATTCAGCTGCATCCGGTTAGACTGGAAGCCGACCCCAACATAGTTGGGAAAAGGCTAGACAGATTGATTGATAGTAACTACACGTGAGCACTACAGGGATAATCCATACTTCCATACGTATTACTTAGGTATATTACTTAAGTACACAAACTCACGCCTTCTCCCCATGGGGGTAGGCAGAAACTACAGAACGCCACGTGCTACGACTCCTACATACCTACTCTTTTTGCCTCGTTTACGTACATACATCTGGTCATACACGCACGCCGGTTGTGAGTACTACGCACCTGACCTTTCTGAAGAACGTCACCATCATCTGCCTAGCCTTTTCCCAACTATGTAGGGGTCAGCTTCCAATCTAACCGGCTGTAGCTGAATACCAGTATTTTACATGGAGCAACTGCCTATCTGACCTCCACAACCCAGCTACTGGGTAATATGACACACCTTGGTAAGACTGGTTGTCAGACTTTCAGGCTTCTGACGATCCGTAACGACTGTCAAAGATCCACGAATGACAGCCGGGACCAACGGCTTAACGTACTTTCCGAGGCACGGAGGGGTCTGGATAAAAAGACGGTCACCCTTCCACTGACCAACCGCGGCAAGTGTAGCTTAACCTGATCGATCAACCCGGGCGGCTGTTATTACTTAGCTACAAGCTCCAATTCTGAAGAACAACACCAATAAGGTCAATCAGTCTTAGTAGGGCGTCCCCTTTTTTTTTTTTTTTTTTTTGTGGATGGGAAATCATCAAATGACTTCTCCCGCTCCGGGCAGAGCGGGAGGGCGTGTCAGACTTTTACTGACTAAAACCCACCCGTGTTCCTTCAGTTGCCCGTGCCAGGGCCACGGTATCTCTTTCGAACTACCCGCGACCCCGGCGGCTTCGGCCCTATTGGACCCCGTCACTGCTGACATCTCTTTGAGGCGCGCGTGGAACACAACGCGCCGTCGACCCGGGCCTGGTCCTTACCGGACGGCGAGCTGCCCATTACTCGTCGTCCGCAAGCCCGCGCCTACGGTGGCCGGGAATCGGCAATCGATTCCCGCCGCCCAGGGCGTCTCCTACGGCGGCTAGGGGCGCGAGGGCGCGGCTGTTGCCTCTCCCTCTCGCGTTCCACCTCCTCCTTTGCGAGCATTACTGCTTCGCAGAAGGAGGTGACGGCCTCCCATGCACTCTCGCTCCGCACCATGGCCTGGACCAGGTTTGGACGCGAGAGATCGCCGCCGCCGATCGCCTCCGTGAGAACACGGCGTTTCCCCTGACATCAATCCTACCTTTTGTTAGTCGCCCTTCATTCATCTTCTCAACATGACCAAACCATCTAAGCATACTCTTTTAAATTTTCTCACCACATCTTCTTTCATCATCCGACTTGGAAATAAGAGTAATAAACCCAGGAACTATAATGTTCCTAATCGCATTTAGGCGTGTGCGCACGAGCGAACAGAACATGGTGAACACGACCATCGAACACGGATCATCTCAAGAAACTCAGGACCCTGTTGAGCATTTAAGTGTATATATCTTTAAAATGGAATGCAATCATGATTTTTGTGGTTTTAACGTTGTAATACAAATTAATTTGATGTTTAATCAAAAGATAATACATGTCGTAACTTTAATCACCTTGATATTGATAATTGAATGTAGTTGATATTGATAATTGCGAAGTAGATCGGACGGTTAAGCATAGGATTAACACTGGATGGATGAAATGGCGGCAGGTCACGGGAACAGTCTGCGGCTCCCGCATTCCCCTTAAACTTAAGGGGAAGATATATAAAACAATGGTTAGACCTGCTGTCTTGTATGCATCAGAATGTTGGGCCACAAAAGGGATAAATGAAAAGCAGTTGCATGCAGCTGAGATGAGAATGCTAAGAGGGATGTGTGGTGTTACACGAATGGATAGAATAAGAAATGAGTACATAAGAGGAAGTCTAAAAGTGGCACCGGTGACTGAAAAGCTGTGCGGAAATCGGCTGTCATGGTATGGGCATGTGATGCGGAGGAGTGAGGAAAATGTCGTAAGGAAAGTTTTGGGTATGAATGTCGATGGCTATAAGGGTAGGGGAAGACCAAAGAAACGATGGATGGATTGTGT
The DNA here is from genome assembly GCA_946251885.1 of Cosmia pyralina. NCBI lineage: Eukaryota > Metazoa > Arthropoda > Insecta > Lepidoptera > Noctuidae > Cosmia > Cosmia pyralina. The sequence goes on along the minus strand of OX276342.1, from coordinate 11,622,400 downwards.
GAAAGATGACATGGCTAGAAAGGGGGTGACTACCGAGATGACGAATAATAGAGAAGTATGGAAAAAAAGGACATGTTGCGCCGACCCCAAATAGATTGGGATAAGGGCAGGAGAATGATGATTGATAATTGAATGTTTACATCGTCACGACTGCCTGGGCATATATCCGAGTGACCAGTCCATTCATCATCAGATTCAGATTACATACATTGACGCATGTATTGTTTTATCTAAAGTTTTTTTACAAAATATATAATGAAGAATTCTGTCTGTCGACTGTTTTAATTGTCATTTGTTTTTTTTATTGCTGAAGCCGTGTCTGCGGCGCGCCTTTTTGTGAAACATTACACAAAAAACCTTAAACCCGTGTCTCCTGTGCGTGTTTTTTCGAAACATTACACAAAAACATCGAAACAAAGAGGCGGGGCCATAGTCTTTTTTGTATGCAAACACGATCTTTTTGTTTTCCGAGCTGTATGGAAAACATTTCCCGCGCTGGGGAAGAGGGGAAGGGTTTGTTTCATTTCCAACTGCCGCGAGCACCACGCACATAATATGTTGTCAAACTGATAGCACGTCTTCCTCGTCAGAACTCATTACGAAATCTACACAAAAGGTCATCTACTGACATCTACAACAAATGTGTAACTAAAAATATTTCAATACGCAGGAGACAGCTTGTGTATGAAAATAAATATTTATGTGTATGGTTTTTTGTGTAATGTTTCGCAAAAAGACGCGCAGGAGACACGGCTTTACACGTAAGTATTTATTTCACATTCCCGCGCGGGGAATGTTATCCACGCAGCTCGGAAAATAAAAACATCGTGTCTGCTTACACAAATGTGTAAGGCCACGCCTTTTTGTTTCGACGTTTTTGTTGTGTAATGTTTCGAAAAAACGCACAGGAGACACGGCTTATTAGTTATTTATATACTGGCTCTTCTCGCATGTCAAGTTTTTTATTTATTTTTCAGTAAAATATGGCGAGAAGGAAGGCAACTACCGAGATGACGACTAACAGAAGAAGTACCTATAGAAGAAGAAGGACGGGAGAATACATTGGAATAAGGGCAACAGAATGATGATATGACAAAATATTTCCAGGTCAACTTTTTTAGGAACCAAGCTAACTTCAATAAAATGGTTTAGGAATTTAGCCAAACATAACCGTTTTAATAATTTACTAATAATTTATTCATATCTACTTAGAAACTTTGATTGAGGAGCTCGTGGCTAAGTAATAACAGCCGCACGGGTCTATCCTTCAGATTAAGCTAAGCTTGCCGGGGTTGGTCCGTGGATGGGTGACCATCATTACATACCGGGACTCCTCCGTGCCTGGGAAAGCACGTTAAGCCGTTGGTCCCAGCAGTCATCGAGGATCTTTGGCAGTCGTTACGGGTCGTCAGAAGCCCGAAAGTCTGACAACCAGTCTTGCCAAGGGGTATCGTATTACCCAGTTACGGGTTGTGGAGGTTAGATAGGCAGTCGCTCCGTGTAAAATACTGGTATTCAGCTGCATCCGGTTATACTGGAAGCCGACCCCAACATAGTTGGGAAAAGGCTAAGCAGATTACTGCTGCAGATTGCTGCTGGATTTACTTAGAAACTTTGATTAAAGACAGTCAGTTATTGAAAATATTTCCTGTAGCGGAAACGAAAGCTAGCCAAATCTTCAACAAAGGTACATAAATAACAGTTTTGTCTGTTAAACAAATAAATACCATGAGCAGAGTCACACACAGACGCCATAGTTAATCCATAACCGATTAATTTATCAGCAGCCATTGACGCAAGCACCGAAAGTTTGTTTTACTTAATTGTGTACACAATCCCACACTGAATTATTCAACAAAAACATACACGCAATTATTAACTGTAAGCTCTTGTTCGTACAGCTGAAAATCGCGTATGTAGTTTTAGAGTTAGTCGTGAATGTTCGATTGTACATCCCATGTTACTTAGTATTCAAAACACAGTAATGCAATGAAGGTTTAGAAATAAGTTTTTTCAGTACATACGAGATGTAATGGATTCGCATCTACTTTACATGTTTTGCTCTTTTGCGTCAAAACATTAATTAATACAACACCGACATCTATTGAGGGCGAATTATTAAACTTTCAACGACTTTCAATGATAATGATGACGTGCGTAATGGCATCATGTCCAGGCGTGTTCCCAATTCAAAAAAAGACAATATTATTGGGGGGTATTACATCAAGATCATTCATTGATATACAATGTGTCGTTTTGCATCCTCGTCAAATTTCATGGTGTGATACAGAACATCAAACCGAACAACTTTCTCCATGGGACCAACATCGTAATCGCGAAACAAATTTCAACTATCCCATAGAAAACTTCAAAACCTACTCGACGGAAATAATTATATGGGACGGCTGATATTTTTTTCGCGATTACGATGTTGGTGCCATAGAAAAAGTTGTTCGGTTTGATGGTCTTTAGCACACCCTTAAATTTGACGAGGATACAAAACGACAAATTGATTTCAATGTATTAAAAAGTCATAATATGAATCATTTGTAAGCTTATACTTAATGTATATCTATATATATAAAATTCAAAGTCCTGACTGACTGACTGACTGATTGATTGACTGACTGACTGATATATCAACGCACAGCTCAAACCGCTGGACTTAGAGACTTGAAATTTTGCACATAGTTAACTTACACAGTGTAGGCATCCACTAAGGAAGGATTTTTGGAAATTCCATCCCTAAGGGGGACAAATAGGGGATGAAAGTTTGTATGAAACTTTGTCAATTTTAAACCGATCGGGCTGAAATTTGGCATGCAGGTAGATGTTATGACGTAGGCATCCGCTAAGAATGGATTTTGTTAATTTCTACCCCCAAGGGGATAAAATAGGGGATGAAAGTTTGTATGAAGCTTTGTCAATTTTAAACCGATCGGGATGAAATTTGGCATGCAGGTAGATGTTATGACGTAGGCATCCGCTAAGAAAGGATTTTGATAAGTTCTACCCCCAAGGGGATAAAATAGGGGATGAAAGTTTGTATGAAACTTTGTCAATTTTAAACCGATCGGGCTGAAATTTGGCATGCAGGTAGATGTTATGACGTAGGCATCCGCTAAGAATGGATTTTGTTAATTTCTACCCCCAAGGGGATAAAATAGGGATAAAATAGGGGATGAAAGTTTGTATGAAGCTTTGTCAATTTTAAATCGATCGGGATGAAATTTGGCATGCATGAGAGGGATAGGAGGGTGTGAGGGGGAAGGAGGTGGAGAGGGGGAAGAGGGGGAGAAGAGGAGTTGTTGAGGGTAGAGGGAGAGGGGAAACCGTTGAAGGGGAATGTTAGCGGGAAGGGGATGTGGTGAGGGGGTTAAGATGGAGAGGGGAATGGGGATGGAGAGGGTGAGGGGTGAGAGGGGGTGACGAGTGCCTTTACACCTTAAAGTTGCTTTTTGTATAGCACTGATTCATTGAAGAGAGATTGAGTTGAGACTTTTGAATGATTGATTGCAGAGCGGGACGAGGTGGAGAGGGACAGGAGGTTGTAGTGAGGGGGGAGGGTGTAGTGAGTGGGTAGGGTATGGAGAGGAGGGTGAGAGAGAGGGGAGGTGTTGGCGAGGCTATAGGGGGAAGGGAAAGCGGTGAACGGGGTGTAAGAGAGAGTAAAAGGGGGAGGGGAGGTTAGCGAGAAGAGGTTGCGGTTAGGGGGTGAGACGGAGGGGGATGGGGTGGGTGAGGGGGTGAGAGGGATGATAGAGGAGGGTGAGAGGAGGATTAGAAGGAGAGGAGGAGGGGTGAGAGGGGGCTTAGAGGGAGACGGGGAGGGATGATGAGTGCCTTTATACCTTAAAGTTGCTTTTTGTACAGCATTGATGCATTGAAGAAACCCTGCCCGACAGAAATGACCGAAAAATAGAAAGTCGGCACAAAAAACAGGAGTAAACTCCAGTCTGCTTCGGAGCTGACACACACCCTTTTTTTGTTTGTTTGAACGCGCTAATCTCTGGAGCTACCAGGCGGACTTTAATAGTTATTTTTGCAAATGATAGCCCAATTCTTAAGGAAGGCTATAGGCATATTTAACATCACTCTAGGACTAAGGTGCCGAGCAAAAAGATAAAAAGTCTGAAAGAACGCTAAGCAAAAACGAAATAATAGCGTGGCCAGGCAATGCGATGCGACTGGGTGGGTCGGGGCACAGATAAAATTTCAGCAGCAAGGAATTTCAGAACTTTGGAAGGAGCTATCTATCTATATAAATAAAAAGAGAAGTCCTGACTGACTGATTGACTGACTCATCAACGCACAGCCCTAACCCTTGGACCTAGAAAGCTGAAATTTTGCATAGAGGTTCCCTTTATAATGTAGACAAAGAATATGGAAGGAATTCCCGGTAGTACGTTCCTGTGGGATATTTCCCGACATCCACGCGGGCGAAGCCGCGGGCAAAAGCTAGTTTCTTATATAATTACAATCCTAAATAGGTATATGATAGTGTAATTTCCCCCTTAGAATTGTGGAAGATCACAAAGCGTACGTACCTATTTTAAAGTGTTTGTTATTTCGATGATAAACATATTTCGATCATTTTGCCGCCTCCAGCAACTCTTTAGAATTAAACCCTGATGCTCAGATTATAGAAGAAAGGCAGATAGAGAGCGCGGAACACTGACAGTGAGGCCAAAAAACCGTATACAAATTAAATCACAAATTGAATCTCAAGTCAAATGTACTTATGAATAACTCTGACAATAATTTCTGAGACAATACATTATTTTTTTCTGAGACACTTTATTATTCACACACTCAGAAAAATGCAAATTCCCATAGAAAATGTACTTTCAGTTTTCCAAAATTTTCCAATTTTCCCGGCAACTTTTCCAATTTTTCTCTTCCTAAGAACCTTCCTCTTGAATCTATCTATGCTGAAAACTACATTAAAATCCGTTGAGCAGTTTAAAAGATCGAAGCGAACATACAGCGGGAGCGACTTCATTTTTATTTTTATACTATGTAAAGATTGTCCCCATTTACACACAACTAACATAACTTAACAACAACGCACGAGTCGTGAGCACAAATTCCATCTTTACTTTAACTGCCGTGTGATTCTATAAGACCCCATTCTAAACTTCGAATCTGATTCCACTGTGAGTTTCTTGATTGGCATTCTAAAAACTCGGTTGATAATTCGAATTTACACTAGCGCTACCCTTGCGAGCGTGTCAGCGAGTTGAACTAAATTGACCGTAAGATTTTGACAGATAAAGTATGAGATGACGTAAGAAGTGGCATTCAGTAAGGTAATTCCCCCGTCACTTCGACGCACACTTCGCACTCGAACCCGATTCAAAGTGTCAAATAAAAAGCATCTATTTTACGAGTGAGAGTGAATAGCGATGTGAGATGCGAGTTGTTGTTTGAATTTTACAGAATCGACGTACTGCCCTCGTCAGCGTGCTCTTTTTTTTTTTTTTTTTTGTGGATGGGAAATCATCAAATGACTTCTCCCGCTCCGGACAGAGCGGGAGGGCGTGTCAGACTTTTACTGACTAAAACCCACCCGTGTTCCTTCAGTTGCACGTGCCAGGGCCACGGTATCTCTTTCGAACTACCCGCGACCCCGGCAGCTTCGGCCCTATTGGACCCCGTCACTGCTGACATCTCTTTGAGGCGCACGTGGAACACAACGCGCCGTCGACCCGGGCCTGGTAATTACCGGACGGCGAGCTGCCCATTACTCGTCGTCCGCAAGCCCGCGCCTACGGTGGCCGGGAATCGGCGATAGATTCCCGCCGCCCAGGGCGTCTCCTGCGGCGGCTAGGGTCAGCGTGCTCTTGTATTCTGTTTTCTATCTGTAGGAGTACCTACATAGATATGCTTGATCATATTTGCTTCCGCCCGTGTGCAACCTGCCGTGGTAGGAAATAAGATTCGTTCGTTAGGTTTAAGAATAGAGTTTGTTCTCACGACTCGTGTCGGCAACTATACCTATGTAACACTATCTCCAATATAAAACCTAAAAACCTGTTCACGATTTTAATTTATATTATTTACACAGATGTTATATGTACTCATAGGTTTCTTAACAGCAGAAAGATGACTAGTTTTATTTCTGTAAATAACGTGACATGTAACATACAGATTTCTATGGAATTAACAATGCAAAGACGTTGTGTTCTTGACCTTCTAAAATAAATAAAGAATAACTACAATAATATGTAATAAGGCATATGCACATAAGGCACATAGTTACGGACCTAACAATGGTTGGTAGTCGGTTCAGAAAATAGTCCATTAATGAAACAATTGAGTACGTAGTCAAGCTTGAAGAAAATCGCGAAAAGTTCAACGATATCCATCTTTTAAGTATGTCTATAAAAACCGATGGACTCCAAAATGACTTGAGTGATTTTGATGAAATTTTCAGGTAATCTTCAGACTAGCCCAGCGAGTGATCCTGTGAAGTTATATAACCTGGGAATCTTCAAGTATTGAGTAAATCAGTTACTTCTAGGCAAATATTTTAATCGTTAGATTTGCCCTCACCGTAAGTACTAAGTCGCGCGAAAATTTTTCTCTCATACTGAGAAGAGCTCACACAATAGCAATGGCGTATCTATAACAATCAAGTCTCTGCGACATTGTGGGTGTCAGATGTGTCAAAACGAAACAGAAACGCGACGTCCCATCTTTTGATGCGATGGCAGGGCGAATCTACGATATAAATCTTTGCTTCTAGGCAAGCGTGAACCTTTTTCGACCACATCATCGCTCGCTTACCATGAGGTGAGGTAGTGGTCAAACACAAAACTTGTTTGTTTATCACTGTGTAGTAAACACTTGACAATATCATTATACTCCACTACCGCATATTCGCAGATAAAGCCGATACGTATCGAGTATACCTATTTTATCTCAACCCCAAGTACTCGTGGGTGACTAGAGGATTAAGTGATAAGGAACAGCTTTCACGAGGGAACTTCGTGATTCGGATAAGGTACATAAATATTTGCACATTGAAAATGCATGGACACTCCACAAGCAAAGAATAAAAAGCAGCCAAGTGCGTGTCGGGCCACGCGCAGTAATAGGGTTCCGTAGTTGCACGGACTAAGAAGTGGGCTTTTTGTTGTTTCATGAATATTTGACTACTACTCGTAAACTTGAAAAGCCTACTTAGCTGCGATAGTTTTTCTTTTAACTTCGTTATACACGGTGACTGGTAATTAGTGACCGATACTTAAACAGATGATTGTACTCATGATAACAAACAACTTTTACTACGGGAACAACCCGGAAAAAGCGAAAAAAAAATCTACTGTTCCCTACATTTTGACGAACAAATGTAGGGAAATGCTGATTTTTTTTCGCGATTTCAGGTTTGGTCCCATAGTAAAAGTTGTTTGTTATCATGAGTACAATCATGTGTTTAAGTATCGGTCAATAATTACCAGTAACCCTATATATACTACTACCGTGAATTTTTTCACCCATCCAAAACTAACCGTTTAGCTGACAGCGGAGGGGGGACACTTGACTCTAACAAAAATTAGCACTTTAAAGCACTTACTTTCAGAAACCGATCCCTAAATCGAAAAATTGTTTTCACAAACCCGCAATATTTTTGAAAGACAACAACACCCCACACCATGCGGAAGACGAGAAAAAAAAACGTACAGACGGACGGACATAGCGAAACTAGAAGGGTTTCTTACCCCCCCCCCCCCCCTTGGGGGGTTTTGGGTTGACTACGGAACCCTAAAAACTATTACTTCCGCTCAAGCAGTAGCATTCTCACCAACTTTACGGCCTGTAGTCATCCTGTAGTATGTTTAGTAAGTAGGAACATCACTAGTGAGTAGTTGGTGATGGATGGACAACACTAGTGGATACGATAATGGGGTCAATACTACTTCGTCTGTGATGGCGTCTAATTGCGACCTGTCTGTGAGCTAACTTAGTTATAAGCACATGTGCATTATTTTTACTTACATTGATTTATTTTAATCAACAAAATATTATTTATTGGTCTAGCGCCGGTGTGATTCATCACAGCTTCTTATCAAACGGGGTGAGCATTACTTCAGATGTGTACTGTGAAGAACTGAACACAATGATGGAGAAGCTGGCACATCTCCAACCAGCATTGGTCAATCGCTCGTCTCCGCTGCTCCTGCACGACAACGCGCGACCTCATACTGCACAGCAGACGGTCTCCAAGTTGCAAGAACTGGGGTTGGAAGCTCTCCGTCATCCGCCCTACTCACCAGACCTTGCGCCTACAGACTACTACTTTTTCCAGAATTTGGATAACTTCTTGGCGGGAAAAAAATTCAATACCCGAGAGGCAGTACAAAATGCCTTTGAAGAATTTGTTGCCTCCCGTCCAGCTGATTTCTTTAAGAAGGGCATCAATAAACTGCCACTGCGTTGCATGCAAAAATGCATGAAAAAAATTCGTTTAAATTTTTTCATACAAAACGGCAATTTCATAGGTAAAGACCTATTACATGGCCCGTTCCCTCGTGGACTCGTGGCTAAGTAATAACAGCAGCACGGGTCGATCCATCAGGTTTCGCTTGCCGGGGTTGGTCCGTTAATGGGTGACCATCTTTACATACCGAGACTCCTCCGTGCCTCGGAAAGAACGTTAAGCCGTTGGTCTCGGCTGTCATTCGTGGATCTTTGACAGTCGTTACGGGTCGTCAGAAGCCCGAGCCTGACAACCAGTCTTACCAAGGGACAATCTTATTACCTAGTGGGTTGTGGAGGTCAGATAGGCAGTTGCTCCATGTAAAATACTGATATTCAGCGGCATCCGGTTAGACTGGAACAGTTTCCAGTCTAACCGGATGCCTTTTCCCAACTATGTTGGGTCAGTACCCAACATAGTTGGGAAAAGTCTAAGCAGATGATGATTACTTAGGAAATAATGAAGTGAGCGCGAGGTAATTGGTTTGTCTAAACTGGCATAGATAAAAAACAGTTCGAAGTCTAACAACCAGTCTTACCAAGGGATATCGTACGTGTTACACAGTTACTGGGTTGTGGAGGTCAGATAGGCAGTCGTTCCATGTAAAATACTGGTATTCAGCAGCATCCAGTTAGACTAGAAGCCGACCCCAACATAGTTTGAAAAAGGCTAGGCAGATTGATTAATTGGTGCTATTATTATGCTGGATGTGCTACTCGTATATGCTATGGGTATATTGGAAAGCCTTTCTGCAATAGTAGTCTCTGTGAGTTTGTAATTTATTATCAAAATAGCATATCAATTTGATACGGTACTGTGGAGGTTTGATGCTTTGATCAAGCCTTGACAATATTATACTGGCTGAACTCAAGAATACGATTCTCGTTTTCTTAATAGGAAGTCAGATAGATTCTGGTGAGGGCTCCGCGTAGAACCAATTTAATTAAGGAGTGTGATTTATAATTAATTTGAAGCTTAAAATACAGAGGACATCAGCCCCACATAACTAGAGACCCTCTCGTATTATTTAGTAGTTCAGTAAATCTCCTGCTGTGAGGTTCGAGCCCTCACATTATCGCCTACTTTATTGAAACAAGTGATGTTTCCAAAAGCATGTCGTCGGTAGTTTTCCTACGAAACAAAGAAGTAAATAAACAATATTACGGAGCCATTATTGTGTTAACAAAAGCTGTCTATTGGGCCGTGTGGCCTTCCTAATGTAATGTGTTTTCACAGCCTAATTCTCTTGTATTACAGTTTCCTCTTTATAAAACGTATGTTTTGTATTCAAGCGTTGTTACACGTCTTTTAAGTGTGTTTCTCACGGAAACAGATATATAGGGTGACTCGTAAATTAGTGGCTGATAGTACTCATGATATCAAACAACTTTTAGTATGGGACCAGCATGAAATCACGAAAAAAACAGCAAAAAGTTTTTTCGGAATGTCTTCACGATATTATTGTTAAGTTTTTGGGTAGGTGGTTGATTGAGTAAGAACACTGAATTTAATGTGAACACTGTATATTTAGATCTTACATTTACATATTTGTAGATGAACTCCATCGGAGGTTTTAGAGCACATCGGAGCAGCAATAGAGAAGAGAAAGAAAAATAAAAAACCACAGATAACATCAAGTAGTGATGTGCTTTATGTTTCCCAACACTCCTCCTCAAATTTAACTCAAAACAACATATTAAATTTGCCTATGAAACATGAGCACATTTATTGAAATTAACTCATAAATTGGTTAACAAAGTTTACAAACTTTTCTTTACACAGGCTTTTAGTCAATAAATCAGCTAAATTGTTATTAGAATTTACATACTCTATTGAGATGATGCTTCTTTCGACAAGGTCTTTAAGGAAATGGGCTCTAATATCTATATGTTTGGTTCGCTTAGAATTTTCATAACTTTTGGACATAGAGATGGCACCTATATTATCAACAAGTAATAAAGCATCACAGTTGTCGTTAAGATGTTTGCTCAGGCCCTTAAGGTTTACCAACTCTTGTGCGGTGGCAGCAGCGGCTATGTACTCAGATTCTGCTGTCGACAAAGCAACACATGACTGTTTCTTCGAGAACCAGGCTATGGGATTTACTCCATGTAGGATTATGCCTCCACTTACGCTCTTTCTGTCACTTCTATCACCAGCCCAATCCGAATCTGAGTATGCATATAAGTTTGTATCTTCCATTTTTCTAAAAACAAGCCCTTTGTCCTTAGTCTCCTTAAGATAGCGCAGAACTCTTTTGCCAGCCTTCCATAGACTCTCATTCGGCTTATCCAGATATCTACTGAGATAAGATACAACAAATGCCAAATCCGGTCGTGACGTCACTGTCAGGTATATTAAGCATCCTATTAATTCGCGGTAAGGCACATCCAGTATTTCATCATTTTCATTAACTTGTATATTATATTGTATTTCCATTGGTGTCTTTATTCCTTTGCAGTCAGTCATATTAAATCTTTTAAGTATCTTTTCTATCATGGTTTCTTGTTTTATTATCAAGGTGTTGTTATTTCGTTCAATTTCCATGCCAAGAAATTTTCTTATTTCACCTAAATATTTAGCATCAAATTCAGTCTTCAATGCATTTATAACATCTTGTCCATTTCCGATTATTAAAATATCGTCCACATAAATTAGCATCCATGTGTCAGCTTTGTAGTACATACAGTAGTCGTATTCTGATCGCTGAAATCCATTTTTCTTAGCAAAATAGTCTATTGTCTCATTCCAACACTTTGGTGATTCAGTCAATCCATACAATGCTCTTCTTAGTTTTAATACTGTATTTGCATTCTTCAATTTTAATCCTTGAGGAACTTTTATGTATACATCTGTCTTTAGTTTTCCATTTAAAAATGCTGTAGGTATATCAAGTTGAGTAATCATTAAGTCTTCTTGGACTCCTTTTGATAGGAACATTCTTACTGTAGAGTGTCTCGCTACAGGTGCATAATTGTTATCAAAAATATTTCCTTTTTGCTGTTGGAATCCTCTCGCTACTAGTCTAGCTTTTTTGGTTCCTTCATCTTTTTCTTTAAAAATCCATTTGGTATCAATTGCTTTATTTCCTTTAGGTAATTCTTTTTCTTCCCAGGTATCTAGCTTTTCAAGTGCTTGTAACTCTTTATTGATAGCTTCTTTCCATTCTGTATGACTTATTGCCTCTTCATAGGAGCTAGGTGTATTTGCACTCAGGCAAATAACTATATTTGTCTCATACTCATCAAGATGCTCAGGTGGTTTTACTATCCTTCCTGATCTTGTAGTTTTATATTCTCTTGTTGCATCTTCGTTTAAATTTCCCTCATTAGTGACATGTTCGTTTCCTTTTCCTTGGACATGGTTAGTTTCTTGTTTCTCATCTAGCCTCATCTCTATTTTATCTTCTTGGTTTTCTTCTTCTTCTTGAATATATCTTCTTTCCTTGTTATTTTCATTTTTATATACTGTATCACTTTCATCGAATCTCACATCTCTTGATATTATTATTGAATTTTCTTCTGGATTCCACAATCTGTACCCTACTGTATTATAGCCAACCATTCTTGTCTCTTTTCCTCTTTTATTCAGTTTGTCTAGTTTAGGTATAATAGTGGCCCACGCCTTTGCCCCAAAAACTCTCAGTCTTGATAGGTCACAGGTTCCATTTTTCATGAAACAGGGTGTTTTATAATTTATTGCTGAAGAAGGTGACCTGTTCAGCTGATAGGCAGCACATTGAATAGCTTCACACCATAGAGTTTTTGGCAAATTAGTCTCTGCAAATAAAGTTCTCACCTTATCACACAAGCTACGATTTAATCTTTCTGCTACTCCGTTGGACTGTTTTGTGTAGGGTAAGGTATATTCTATACTTATTCCTTTTTTCTTACAAAAATCTTTTAATTTGTTGGCCGTATATTCCCCGCCATGGTCGCACCTGATTCGCTGAACTGTACTTCCAGTTTCATTTTCTAACCTTCTTATATAGTCGACCAATTTTTCTGTTGCTTCAGATTTGTTTACTAAAGGGAACACCACACAGAAATGGGAATAATCATCTAATACTGTCATGAAATATTTCTCACCATTTAGTCCACACTCTTTGACAGGTCCCGCTATGTCTGTGTGCAACATTTCTGCAACTCTCTTAGATCTTGGTCTTGGTATCTGCTTAAATGGTCCTCTGGTCGCCTTTCCCTCCATACATGGGCTGCAAGCTTTATTACTTATTGGTAAGTGCATAATACCTAAACATTTTCTATTTAAGTGGCCCAGACGTTTGTGCCAAAGAGCATCATCACATTGGTTATTACTTGTACTAATATTACACACTTCATGACATACATCAGCATTTAATTTGTACAATTTTCCTTCAGAATTACCAGTAACAAATGAATTATTTCCTGTAATAACAACTTTATATTTATCAAACTTTACATAAAATCCGGCCTCAGTTATTTTTTTGACTGAAAGTAAGTTGTAGGTTATGTTTTCTACAATTAAAGCATGAACATTTATTTTTAAGTTGTTGCATTTTATTTTTAAATTACCTTTTTTATTAGTATCTATATACTGGCCGTTTGCAACTAATATTTTTACACTTTTATCTAGTATTTGAATGTCTGTCATGTACTTTTCAAATTGTTCACTTACAAGATGTTGTGTGCATCCCGAGTCCACAATAAAGGTGATATCACAGTCTTTACTTTTAGCACTTAAAACGCTTTCACTGGCTATAAAACCGATCTCCGATTCACTCACTAATGAAGTAGCTCCTTGTCCCGGAAAGCCTCGGCTTCGGGATAATCGTCCTTGAAATCTGGCTCTTCCTCTGCGATTTTGACCATAACCTCGACCTTGACCTTGGCTCCGTCCTCCTCTATATTTTCCTTGTTCTTTATTACCAGTACTACACTCATAAGACTTGTGCCCTGGTTTCCCGCATGTGTAGCAGGACATCATAAATGCGTTCTCCTGGTTAACTGTATCGGTGCTGATCTTAGTTTCGGCATCTAACAGCCTGGCCTTGACAAAATCAAAACTTAACTTCTTTTCTGAGGCCATTGTTTCTATTGATGTAATTACAGGGTCATATTCTTTCGGCAGTGATGAGAGTAGGTAGCAAATTTGATCTTCTTCATCTACTTTAACGTCGATGGCCTCCAGGTCGCTGATAATCGAACTGAACTTTATTAGATATTGTTGCAGCGGCTCATTGCATTTTAAAGAGATTAGTTTCCGTTTTAGGTGAAATCGGTTAAAAACACTCTTTCGTTCAAAGATATTTTCAAGTAGGCCCATCATTTCTTTAGCAGTTCTGCCATTCTTTATGATTTCTATATATTTGTCGGACACGCTTTGTGCTATAAGCGACTTAGCTTTAGCATCGTCTTTCTTAGACTTATCTGCAGTAATTTCACCTTCCCATAATACGTAATCCACTTGCTTTTCTTGCAAAATTAGTTTTAATCGGAATTTCCAAGTACTGAAATTCGATTTTTCATCCAAACACGGCAAATTAGACACCGCAGCGCCCGCCATTTTTTTTCTTCACTTTTATGTACGTACGTGGATCGCAACCCAATTTTGACTTCACAATAAACCACGCTCTGCTACCATGTTAAGTTTTTGGGTAGGTGGTTGATTGAGTAAGAACACTGAATTTAATGTGAACACTGTATATTTAGATCTTACATTTACATATTTGTAGATGAACTCCATCGGAGGTTTTAGAGCACATCGGAGCAGCAATAGAGAAGAGAAAGAAAAATAAAAAACCACAGATAACATCAAGTAGTGATGTGCTTTATGTTTCCCAACAATTATAGTAAACTTCCTAAAACAAATAAGAGAAATTGAAAACATTACATTTTTTAAGAAAAAATTTAATGACTTCTTGGTAAATAGATCATACTTACAGTCCTACCAACTTATCTGTGAACTGAAAGAGGACGCCACCGTCGATGCGTCGACACAATCGAATGACATTTCAATATGACGGCCGTAGTTCCAATTTTCGCCATTTCACAGATAAGTTGGTAGGATTGTACATGAATTTTTGTCCGACAGATTCGCGATGAGTTAGTGCCAAACTGTTTTTAAGTTTTGATACAAAATATAGCTCTATTTCAATTAAAATATCTATTTTGAATTAATATAATATCACATACACTTAGGTCTTTTTTTTTTTTTTATGTGGATGGGAAATCATCAAATGACTTCTCCCGCTCCGGGCAGAGCGGGAGGGCGTGTCAGACTAAAACCCACCCGTGTTCCTTCAGTTGCCCGTGCCAGGGCCACGGTATCTCTTTCGAACTACCCGCGACCCCGGCGGCATCGGATAATAATAATTGGGATAATTGTTCAAACAATGTATGCCTAACATGATGGAACAGTTCAAATGCACACCAAAATAACTCAATACCTATTGGTATTGAGTTAGGTGGTGTGAGTGGTCTGGAACCACTGTCTAACAATAAAGATCTTTGACTTTGAGCTGTTCCCTACATTTATGTTCGTATAACTCGTCAAAATATAGAGAACAGCTGATGTTTTTTCTTCAAAAATCATAAGCTTGATGGTTTTTCGTGATTTCAGGTTTGGTCCCATAGTAAAAGTTGTTTGTTATCATCACTATCACTACATAGTATAAAACAAAGTCGCTTCCGGCTGTCTGTCTGTCCCTATGTATGCTTAGATCTTTAAAACTTCGCAACGGATTTTGATGCGATTTTTTTTAATAGATAGAGTGAATCAAGAGGAAGGTTTATATGTATAATACATGCATAATATAGTAGAGAAACACTAATAATTTTAGAGGTTTCTAATGTGATGTCGTTAATAAACACTTTTTTTGCGCTTACATTGCAAACGCTGGCTGAACCCTACGAGATAGATCAAAATGATGTACAACAGTATTGTACACCTTAAAAAGGTCTACAAAAAAGTTCACGATGGTATATGTCTATCTCTCAGGGATAACCCACTATAACCATTTTTTATCCTTCACATTTTACTAGAAATAATGGCTTATTTAAGAAATTCCCGGTAGTATGTTCCCGTGGGATATTTCCCGTCATCCACGCGGGCGAAGCCGCGAGCAAAAGCTAATAAGTACTATCATGTGTTTAAGTATTGTTCATTATTACCAGTCACAGTTATTACAAGGTGGAGGAATCAGAACGATGCAGTACACACTTAATACAACACATAACACACCGACTCAACACAACACAAATATAATTATATTTGTAAATAATCTTTGGTTGGAAAGTTATTTGAACATTACATCAGCCTGTATTGTGTAGCGAAAAAATAGTACTTAGTATGTATATCTAAGGTAACTGAAAATACTGAAACGTATACTATGATTATGTAACAAATCACAAAAAAATAATGGTTACCTACTAAGCAGGTCAGTGCCTAAGTACTTACGACATCTGAAAAGACTGACCTAAATAAACAGCATAGCTATACTCTTTTCAAAAAACTTTTCCATAAAAACACACAAATAAGACCTGTTAACATATATTTTAAATACGCAACAGTCCAGCTTATCAGTAGGACTATTCCGTTTGTTATACACCAAACAAAAATAACAGAAGGCCAAGCGAATGCTAAGCGAACATGGTTTTTATAAGCTTTTATTTAACTTGCAATGTTCGTATTAAGTTGTCCTGTTCAAAATTTGCAAGTAAAATTTGACTCAATTCCCGATGTTTGATTGAGATGAAATTTGGTATACGTATATAAAATCGGTGACAATGCAATATTTTGATACCATCGAGCAGATCTGATGATGGAGCCGGAAGGTGTCACAGGAACTCAGTAATAAAACGAAGCAACCCTATCGAGTTTGGGCTCGTTTGATTCGTCTTGACAAGGACTCTAGTCCTAGATGATACACTTATAAAAGTTCGTACTAAAAAAAACTATATACAACGTGCGGCCGCTATAGCGAAATTAATTAAAGACCGGCAGGCCTAGTGGTGAGTAATCATAAAAATTATTTTAAGATATAATCAATAGGTAACACTTACAACATCTGTCTAGTATTTTATCAAATATTTTGGTGGCCTTCCAGTCCAACCGGATGTAGCTGAAAGCCAGTATTTTACATGGAGCGACTGCCTATCTGATCTCCACAACCCAGTTACACGAAACCAATAGCACTATCGAATAGATGAAGTGAGTCTCTTGAGTACATTACCAGTCGACAGCGATGTGGGCGATTTTTATGACGCCATATTTTATTTTGTTTATAGTTGTAGAGTTTTATTTGGAATGTGTGTGTGTTTGTGTGTGTGTGTTTGTTTGTGTGTGTGTGTGTGTGTGTGTGTGTGTTTTGTGTGTGTGTGTGTGTGTGTGTGTTTTTGTTTTGTTTTATGTTCGACATAGCTCACAGAATAAGCAAACTGCAGTGGCAATGGGCCGGCCATATTAGCCGTAGAACTGATGGCCGTTGGGGTAGACGACTTCTTGAGTGGAGACACCGAATTGGCAGACGTAAGGTAGGACGCCCTCAGGCTAGGTGGAGCAATAATCTTCGCAAGGTGGCTGGTAGCAGCTAGATGAGGGTTACCGAGAATCGAGCTGAATGGCGTGCAATTGGAGAGGCTTATGTCCAGCAGTGGACTGCTGTACGCTGATGATGATGCTCGTATATAAAAAGGAAAGTCCTGAACTCCTGACTGACTGACTCATCAACGCCTAGCCCAAACCATTGGAAAAAAAGCGAAAGCTGTTTGCAAAGAAATTCCCTCTATAATGTAGACAAGGAATATGGAAGAATTTTCGTTCCAGTGGGATATTTGCCGACATCCACGCGGGCGATGCCGCGCGGGAAGAGCTAGTTTTTTATATTATTAAAATATTTTGTTAGTTAATTTAGTTTATGAAATTTATACAGTGTGTAAATATGTACTAACATTTTTATCGTATTATTAAACTTAGGGCTGATTTTTCAATAGGCAGATAACTTTTACCTGAAGAATAAATATGACAGTTTGACATATTTTCTATACAAAAGCTGTCAAACTGCCACAATTATTCCCCAAATAAAAGTTATCTGACTATTGAACAATCAGCCCTTAATTACATAAATAATTCTAGTTTAAGAATATTTCTAACTGGGCTTTCTGTCTTACATTTTATTTGTAAAACCATCACACCACCACGTTATCGCCTAGCGGTCACGCGATAGCAAATAACGTCCACGTCGGCGCAGGCGCCGCTATCTGTAATACGTTGTTGGTTAATACGTTGCTACTCGTCATTCAACGTCGCTATGTCGTCTGATTATTATCATTTAATTTTATCTTATTCATTTATGTTTGCGCAATCATCTGCGACATTTAGTTTGGCCTACCGTATCTTAATGCGAGTTATGGCGAAAGCACCAGGGTAGCCCGCGAAATTCAAAATTTCTTACGTTTTTTGCAATTTGCAAGTCAGTAGGTATTAGGTTGTATGTTGATATAAATATGATTCGCGGCCGTAACAAACATATTTATTTATAGAATATATAATTACCGATAAGGTTATTATACTTCCGCCGCTTGAGGTTTTCCGCAGCCGCAGCAGCAGTGCCAGCACAGCACGCAGAGCCAGGAAGATGGGATGGCGCAAGAGTATCGACACACGTTGCGTCCCACACTAAAGGCCTTCCCAACTTCTTGAACGCCGACGGTGACAAGGGCTCGTCGGATGATGTCATTGATGTTCGCGTGCCGTGCTACGTACTTTACCAGTCGACAGCGATGCGGAGGAATTTTTCGACGCCATATTTTAGTTTATTAATAGTTTTAGTTATGTTACCTTTTAGTAAAATAATGTTTTTATCTCAATAAATTAATAACTAAATAACCGCTAAATAAAATAATTTATAGAATTATAATCATACAAATCATTAATACAACTCTTTAAGTTCATAATTATATTGAATGACTATGTTATGAAATCATGAGATTTGAGTCCAATTCTATCTAATAGAGTTGTATTGCTGATTCTAATGATTATAATTCTGTAAAGCCATATTAGTTACGGCCGCGAATCATATTTTAATCAACATACAACCTGACACTGACCTGCAAATTGCAAAAACTAAAAAACACGACTGCCCTGCCAAAAAAACGAATTAAAAAGTAAATAACAAGTGTTTAGTCAGTAATCCCTGACTAAACAGATACATAAAATTGTCATTGCAGTCGGGGGACCTCTTAGATTAAAATGTGTTCCACAAAATGGTCCCCCGACTGCAATGACAATTTTATGTATCTGTTTAGTCAGGGATTACTGACTAAACACTTGTTATTTACTTTTTAGTTCGTGTTTTGGCAGAGCAGTAGTGTTTTTTTAGTTTTTTTTTTTTTTTTGCCCTTTGCAGGTCAGTATTAGGTTGTATGTTGATATAAATATGATTCGCGGCCGTAACAAACATATTTATATATAGAATTATAATCATAAAAATCATTAATACAACTCTTTAAGTTCATAATTATA
Organism: Cosmia pyralina; assembly: GCA_946251885.1. Classification (NCBI taxonomy): domain Eukaryota; kingdom Metazoa; phylum Arthropoda; class Insecta; order Lepidoptera; family Noctuidae; genus Cosmia; species Cosmia pyralina. Next base: position 11,603,415 of record OX276342.1, on the reverse strand, counting down.
TTGAATGACTATGTTATGAAATCATGAGATTTGAGTCCAATTCTATCTAATAGAGTTGTATTGCTGATTCTAATGATTATAATTCTGTAAAGCCATATTAGTTACGGCCGCGAATCAAATCAACATACAACCTGACACTGACCTGCAACTGGCAAAAAAAAAAAAACTAAAAAACACGACTGCTCTGCCAAAACACGAACTAAAAAGTAAATAACAAGTGTTTAGTCAGTAATCCCTGACTAAACAGACACATAAAATTGTCATTGCAGTCGGGGGACCTCTTAGATTAAAATGTGTTCCACAAAATGGTCCCCCGACTGCAATGACAATTTTATTTATCTGTTTAGCCAGGGATTACTGACATAAACACTTGTTATTTACTTTTTAGTTCGTTTTTTGGCAGGGCAGTCGTGTTTTTTAAATTATTTATTTTTATTTTATACATTTTAGTGACAATGTAGACGCCGTATTCGCAGTCTTGCGGATGATGGTATTTTACGTTTATATATTATGTTATGATATACGCTATACCTATTATATAAAGGATTTTTATTGATTTTTCCTTACGCCCCACTCTTTGGGAAGCTCTACCTTTTTGGACAGTCGTGTAAAAACGTAAGAAAATTTGAATTTCGCGCGCTATTTAAGTAGGTACGTAAGAAGAAATGAGGGGGACGTCAAGAAGTAGTAGGATCTTCAGTCTAACTGTCGACGGCTGGACTGTACCTACTAGTATAGCATCTTATAGCCAGAGTACACTTTTGTTATGCTATGTCTGAACTTGTTTCATCTTCCAGCTTGATACGTGTTTTATGGCTTTTTTGCCTCACTACAATAATGGTCCTTGCAGAAATATGTCAAGGGGAAGCTCTACCACCTTAGCTAATTTCTGTAACTGTGTATGTTACATTTATGATAGGTACATTTTATATTACACAATACAACGGGGTTTCTCTATTCTGTAATAATGTGCACTTCAATAACTAGCTGTTCTAATCACCAAGTCACCAAATAAGTATATCTGTATAATATGCCGATTAAAAATCAATCAATCATTTATTTTCTAAAACATAGGTACTTAGGTACCTATGTTACAGACAGTATATTGTTTAAAAATGCGTGCGCTATGTTTTGCCAATATATGGCGTACAAAATTAACACAAATAAGCAATTCTATTAAGGTTTCATGGCTACAATAAAAATATAAAAACAATAACAATTCAATTTAAAATATGTCAATTAGAAAAACAGATCATTACAATTTAAAAAAAAAAACATCATCATTCTCCTGCCCTTATCCTAATCTATTTGGGGTCGGCGCAACATGTCTTTTTTTCCCATACTTCTCTATTAGTCGTCATCGCTGTAGTCACCCCCTTTCTAGCCATGTCATCTTTCACACAGTCCAGCCATCGTTTCTTTGGTCTTCCCCTGCTCTTATAGCCATCGACATTCATACTCATAACTTTCCTCACGACATTTTCCTCACTCCTCCGCATCACATGCCTATACCATGACAACCGATTTCCGCACAACTTTTCAGTCACCGATGCCACTTTCAGACTTCCTCTTATGTACTCATTTCTTATTCTATCCATTCGTGTAACACCACAGATCCCTCTTAGCATTCTCATCTCAGCTGCATGCAATTGCTTTTCATTCATGCCTTTTGTGGCCCAACATTCTGATCCATACAAGAATATATTATAAATCCGTACATTTTTAAAAAAACACATTCATACTAAATAAATAAATAAAATCATAAGCGTTTAATTAGCAAGTCGGGATCGTCATACCTCTGTTTATCAGTAGTAAACTCAGTGATGGAGGTAGTAACATCCATCTAAAAGTAATTTAAACAAACACCTCTTAAAGGATCCCAGACACTATTTACTGCTGCTGCCGGCTGCTGGTATACAGTTATATATTTTTGGGTCCATACCTAGCACACTTTTGCCGAAAAATGCGGTTTTATGAGAAGTAACATGAATGGTATTCTGATACCGGCGAGAGCGTAGTTTTTCAAATAAATGCAGGTTACAGCGAACTCCCATTTCATATAAGTACATGCCAGCACATCAAGCCACCCAAAACTGTCAAATTTTCTCAATCAACCTTGAACCTAATGCTTTAGCAATAAAGATGTAAATTTAATAAAGAAATTTGACAGATTGTAGTAGCTTGATGTGCTGTCGTCTGTACATGGACGGTAGAGTGAGCAAACTAAGTTCCTTAAACAAAGATTTACAACTATCATCGATTGTAATTTGGTAAATGATCGCAAAAAGTGGCGGTGATTAACAGAAAACCTTTTACAAAGGTTTGTTAAATGTTTATTTAAGTAGTGACGTAATAATGCAGCTATACAATGACTCAGATATTCACAGTTTTCTGCGAATCCTCAACAAACACACAACACATGAGTTACTCACTTGAGATTAAGACATAAGCAGTTGGCATTGTTTAAATATAAGTCCCTTATCATAACAATTTGTTCACTTTAATTAGAAAGTGACTATGATTGGTAACGACCGTCTACTGCTAGGTAAGATGTGCACGCACAGCCGTGTGATTCTGTAAGACCTCATTCTAAACTTCGAATCTGAATCCGCTGTGTTTCATGATTGGCATTCTAAAAACCCGGTTGATAATTCGAATTTACACTAGCGCTACCATTGCGAGCGTGTCAGCGAGATGAACTAAATTGACCGTAAGATTTTGACAGATAAAGTATGAGATGACGTAAGAAGTGGCATTTAGTAAGGTAATTCTCCCGTCACTTCGCTCACTAGTCAAATAAAAAGCATCTATTTTACGAATGAGAGTGAATAGCGATATGAGATGCAAGTTGTTGTTTGAATTTTACAGAATCGAAGTACAGTTCATTTGTGTACAGTTCATTTGTTTGCAAACTTCGATCAATATTTCTCTTATAAATTCTCAGCAGTGTCCGTGATTTCAATTTAGTTTCAATCAAATATATGCTTTATTTAGAACATAGAAAGTAAAATTCATGTCTTTGTTGGTTCTTAGGCCAACGATGAATGGACGCCGAAGAATGTCCTTTATATTAGACACTAACTGAGCGAGCGAGCGAAGCGTCACTGCTTCAAGTCTGGTAAAATTTGCTTTCCTCTGTCAGTTTGTTGGTACTCCTCTACAGGTCGTCTTTTATAACCGATCTGGACGAAACTTGGTAAGTATACAGGATTTACTATATAATTTTTTTGTCGTCGGTGACTTGATTGGAGGGGTTCTTCCTCCATAAAGAGGCAAAAAGGGGGCCATTGGATATCTCCGCCTTATGTGATACAAAAAAAAGACTTAACTAAACTTAGGGTGTATCCCGTTTAGGTAGGTATACAGTGTGTCCCAGGATAAAGTGCACAGACGAAAAATTATTCATCGACAAAATATCTAAAAATGAAAAAGTAATAATTATTGATTTTTTTACTTTTTATTGTCTATTAACCGCCTAAATGTCTTGGGAACTTGCGTACCTACCCCGAAAAAATACACACACCTGATAATTACTTTTAACTAATTGAGTGAATTCCGTTAAAATAAAAACAATAATGATAGCTGATAAATGCTGATAATTGATGTTGCATAGCAAATAAGAAGAAACCCATTAAAAACAGTCGTCAAGTAAAAAAACACGTTTCTTTGAAGAAATTTTGAAATTTTTGTTTGATTTTTTTCAATAAGTTTCGGATTTTACAAAAAAAAATTTATATATTTTTTCAATTTTTTTTCCCAAACCACCACCACCACCACCATCCACCATCCACCATCCACCACCACCATCCACCACCACCACCACCACCACCACCACCACCATACCACCACCACCACCACCATACCACCACCACCCTGACCACCATACCATCACCAGCATACCACCACCATCCACCATCCACCACCACCACCACCATACCACCACCACCACCATCCACCATCCACCGTCCACCACCACCACCACCACCACCATACCACCACCACCATTTTTGTCTGTGCACTTTATCCAGGACACACTGTAATTAATTGTTACAAAAAAGTTTGTGCTTGCTAGGTCTACTGTTTTTATATGTAGTTGTATTACTCTATAGCCCACACTGCGGATGCGTGCAGCCCAGAGGGCATGCAAATATGTTAGATAATAACCAAAGTAGCTGATAACATCGCCTCTAATAATATAGATAGGGGTTTATTTTTATCTGTTATCTCTTCGCTAACTGGTTTAGTGTTATTTTTAGCTACTTTTTTGTTAGTCATATGTTTTCTCGGGTATTTTCGGATTGTTAACTTTGTATGGTGAGTTATAATAAAGGTAGGCAAGTTGATATGTTGAATTCCTATATGAAATTTTAATCGTTTTTATCCTCTTAACAAAAGTGGAGATGGACAGGCCACATGTTAAGAGGTATTCAAGACAAGTGGAGTATAGTTGTGACAGAATGGTACTCCAGATATGGCACAAGGACCAGGGGAAGACAATTTAAAAGATGGGAATACGAATTAAAGCTCATAGCGGGTCCAAATTGGAGAAGAGTTACGAGAGATAGGACTCAGTGGAAGATGTTAGAGAAGGTCTTCGCTCAAAGGCTGAACTAAGAGAAATTCTGTAAACTACTGAAAATACCACAACGAAAAGATTTACGAAAAAAAATCAGCTATTCAGTACATTTATCTACATCAAACTCGTCGAAGTATAGGGAACAGCTGGTTTTTTTTCGCTATATCAGGTTTGGCCCCATAGTAAAAGTTATTCATAATAATGAGTACAATGGGGACATTAAGAGGTTAGAGATGACTAAATTACACCCCTGTATAATAAGCCATTTTAAACTCTGAACATCTTTGCGTTGTGGTATTTTCAGTAGTAAACTACTGACAGCTACTGAGGCTGAACTAAGAGACATTCTGTAAACAGAATGTCTCTTAGTTCAGCCTTTTAGAAAGACCTCCCTTAACAACTTCCACTGAGTCCTATCTCTCGCAAGTCTTCTCCAATTTGGACCCGCTGTAAGAATCAATTCGTCTTCCCATCTTTTATATTGTCTTCCCCTGTTCCTTGTGCCATAATCTGGGGTACCATTCTGTCACAACTATACTTGTCTTAAATGCCTGTCCATCTCCACTTTTGGTGGTATATTTTGGTAAGAACATCAACAAACGAACGAATGTTTTGATAAGTTGACTTTCTATAGTCATAGAAAAATATAGAAGTTTTTTTCATTATCTTTACCGTACTTATTATGATTTCATCCTACAAATTTATTTGGGGACATTTACTTAAGCACGTCTTTTTCCTCCAAATTTCTCTATCAGCGATTATATCAGTGTTCACTCCTCTCTAGCCATAGCTTTCCTCCACCCATCAACATTTGTGTTCATCACTCTCTCAATCACATGCGTTTTATCTCTCTTCACCACATCCCCATATCAAGACAGTCGATTTCCTTTAAACTTATTTGTCACAGTGGTGCTACTTTCAGATCCTCTCACTTAAATATCGACTACTACCGGACGTCCCACATTATCATCATCACCTGCTCTTATCCCAATTTATTCTTTTTATTTACTAGCTTTCGCCAGCGGCTTCACCCGCGTGGATATCGGAACCGTAAATTTTTCCGGTACAAAAGTAGTATATCTGCTATTCCAGACTATAGTCTACTTTGTGCCAATTTTTATCCAGATTGAGTAACAAACATCCACCCATCCAAACTTACGCATATATAATAGTAGTAAGATTATTATTATTTATTCTGCAGTATTGTCTCTCCTTCTCCCTTAATCCATCCAAAGGCTGTCTATAAAAGATCGCTTTTAACGATAAGAACACCCGTTGTGTCACCCCTTTTAAAATTTCTGCATTTAATTCTGTCATTTTTATGGTGTACATATTAAAGAGTATTCTATCAGTCTGCCTATCTTTATTTGTGATCAATGCAGCATGTCTGTTTCATATATGTCTCTATAAGGCGTTATCTCAGAATAGGGGACAAATATTATCTCTCCAAAATCATCGCCCGTCGTCGTGACAGTGGGATCTGCACTCATTGTCACGATTGCTTTACGGCTAAACATGAAAAATAGTAATAAAACAATGCTCAGATAAAAACACGCATGTTATTATAATGTAAATTAGGTAAACATAGGTAATCAAAGCACGAGAAGTCTGCCGTAAACACGCGTGTTAGTGTTGTGCTGCCACTCAAGTGCAGACAACACGTCATTAGATAGTGCTTGTTGCTAACTAGAGATTTATTCGACTACCGTAAGGTCGGGTTACTTTGACTCTAGGGCATAACTTTGGCCCAAATCGAGACAACTGTATAAACTGCCCGAAGTGTCACGACCACACAACCGAACGTCGTATGTCCTTCGGTAATTATTAGATGGTGATATAGACGCGTACTTGCGGAACCTTGTTTGGATTTAATGACAGTAAACATCTGTCTCGATTTGGGCCAAAGTTATGCCCTAGAGTCAAAGTAATCCACACTTACTGTACTAGCCATTAATGAAACCTGAAAGTATAGTCATTCATGAATGGAGGGAAAAGGTAATAAAGATATAAGGCATGTAAACAAAGCACTTGACCGTGTAGTCATATAATCATGACGCAGCGAATTTTGGTCGGCCTGTTCTCGGTACTAGAATCAACCTGCCTAGCCTTTTCCCAACTATGTTGGGGTCGGCTTCCAGTCTAACCGGATGCAGCTGAATACCATTATTTTACATGGAGCGACTGCCTATCTGACCTCCACAACTGGGTAATACGATACCCCTTGGTAAGACTGGTTGTCAGACTTTCGGGCTTCTGACGACCCGTAACGACTGTCAAAGATCCACGAATGACAGCCGGGACCAACGGCTTAACGTGCTTTCCGAGGCACGGAGGAGTCTCGGTATGTAAAGATGGTCACCCATCCACGGACCAACCCCGACATGCGTAGCTTAACCTGATGGATCGACCCGTGCGGCTGTTATTACTTAGCCACGAGCTCCTTGGTACTAGAATAGAATAGAATATGGTTTTCACTTTTCTTTTCTTTTTTATTTTTCTTTGGTGCGACTCAGTCTGTCTGTCTGTCACAGGACAGCTGGATATCTCAAGAACTACTAAGTAATGCTATCAACTTTAAAGGAACAGTTTTAGATGACGTTTGCCCAACTATTTTGTAAATAAGAAAGAAATATATATTTTTTTTGCAACTGGGACTGAAAAGGGTTCTTAAAAATTCGAAGTGGGGCTACTATTACGGGCATGTGAAAGAGCGCTATTTGCACAGTGTGAAACATTTTTTTTTTAGGCCACATAGTTGTCGACTTTTTATAAAAATGTAAAAAAAGAATAAACTCAAACTCAAAGCATTTATTTCAAATAAACCAATTACAGGCACTTTTGAATTGTCAGTGGGTCGGTCAGTCAGAAAGATGAAGCTAGTTGCCCATTCCAAAGCGTAGTAGATCCCTATGGAGAAGAACGAGCAAGAAACTCCACGGACACTCTTTCAAATCATAATATTTTTACAAAATATTGGTTACATCGTTCATGTTGAAAATATACATGTGAAAACAATGTAGAAAGCCGTGCACGTTAAAAAGCATCCGTAATAAAAAGATAAAAACTAAAACAACTAAATGAAATATTAAAATTAAAAATAAGCCATGGCAGCTAAGAGACGATCAGTCCCAACTGACGGCGCCCGTTCACGAACATGACGCATGGATCAGCACCAATTAGCTCGCATATGCCTGGCTGCATAGTGTGCGTTTTATACCTACAAGATTTATATTTCGTTTCATTCCGCTGGAGTATGAAATACCGTTCAACCCCCCCCCCCCCCCCCCCTTATCTTCGAAGTTTACATAAAGAAAAATCAGAAATTATTTTATGTGATAGAAGTTTATGTACTTAAAGATTACATGCAGGAAAATTAAAACGATGAAATCGGAACGGAACCCGGTGCGCGAGTCGGACTCGCTTTTGACCGGTTTTTTTACCTAGTTATCATTTGCAGTTCTCAGTTTAAATGCAGGGCAAGTCAAGGTGGCTGTGTTGATAGTTGCACTAATGCACTGCATTTGGCATATGGTGTACCCTAGTCGATCTGGTTATAATGAATGTCACTTGCACGTCACAAAACGGCATACCCAGAGAACCACCCCCCCCCCCCCCCCTTAGTCTGTCGTCTTCGAGAACAAACAGCCGGTATATTAAAGGGATCTTTTTAAAACGTTTACTCCAGGACTTATTTTTAGAATTTGTTGTTGTTACTCATTGGGAATTCCCAACAAGGTATAACTGCTGTAATGCGATTTCCCAACTACTGCACAAATGCATGAATGAGCTCATGACGTAGCGTTTAGCACTAACCGCGAGTCAGTGACGATGATTTCAGTCTTGAAGCAAACTTCTTAGAAGTTACAAGGACGACCAATATATAACTTGGAACGAAATGCAACTCGGAAGAAGCATAAATGTACGCACGGCTACAGATCAAGCTATACATTTCCAGTATAAGCTGATCTCGCATGGTATAGGATTTCCTTACAATGAGAGGTCAGTGTAAACTGGAAATATATAGCTTGATGTGTAGCCGTGTGTACAGTGGTGGATTGTGAAAAAACTTTTTTACAAAAAAATACAACCGACTTCCAAAAACAACACTACAAAGTGAAAAATAACTTTAATTTCGGAAGTCGGTGTCTAGTTAAATGTATTTTCGTTTTTTGCCACCGACTTCCGAAATTAAAGTTATTTTTCACTTTGTAGTGTTGTTTTTGGACATCGGTTGTATTTTTTTGTAAAAAAAGTTTTTATTTTTAACTTTTTACTTGTGCACCTACCCCACACAAATTCTAATACCACTATCTGCAAAACAAACCAGAACATCATCCATATAAAAGTGGGGAAAAAATACGTATTATTGAAGCTAACTCAAAAACTACCCAAGCAAAGTTAATCAATTTTATATGGGACCAACTGTGATGTACCCTCTCGAATAAAACAAAAAAAAAAACCAAATCGGTCTAGCCATCTTCGAGTAAAACAAATAAAACTATCAATGGTGGTTATTATCACAGAAGTTGCGCGTGCGCACCGCACAGTTTTGTAGTACCTAATTAATGTTTTTGACTTAGGAATCTTTTGCGTTGAAGCTGTTATAAACATGTTTATTATTAATGATAATAACATAAGTATTTAATGTTAGTTATGGTTCGAAATTGTGTTGCATGTTATTTCGTAATATTGTGAACATTATGAATGACATCTGTGATTTATGAGTAACTTAGTTTTAATTGCACTTTATTATCATTTTCACATTAGTAACTTAAGTATTTAGTAGGTACTTGTATTTTATTATCACAACACCGGACGATGGCCTATATTCCTTGTCAAAAAAGCCTAAAAAAAAAGAAAAAAGGGTAAAAATAATTGGCACATTTGCTTAGAAAAAGTCATCAGAAATCATGCAGATGAACTGTACAATATCTAACATCAACCTTTAGGTACCAGTAACTTTGCCCGTAAAATGCAGTCTCAATAACACCTAACATTACCTAATATATTTCCAAGAACAACGTTGTTTGTCAAGCAAGAAGATTGCTCCATATGGCCTTTACATTGTTTGTGAAGTAAAAACCTTTGGTTGTAGACAAACAACTCCGTCTGTGCAGTTGTTTTTCATATGATTCATCGGCGAAACTAATTGTTTACGAGAATAACAAATAATATATGATTATTTATTTATTTATTTATTTAACATGTGGAAAACCAACAGCTTAACTTATAAACAATAAATATACTGAAATAAGAAACATGAAGCCAATTACAGGTTTTCACGGCTAGCAATACAGTAATTATAATAAGAGATCTTACACACGACAAGATATCAAGAAAAGATGAGCACCAATCGTCAAATCGGCACCGCCAAACATAAGGAATAGATTACAAAAAAATTAAGTAAAATAAGAAACAGAACTATTATTAACACTAAGAATTAATTTTGAAAAATTCCAGGTTCAGCCTATTGCGTAAATTATAATTAAATTATAATCGTTTATCTTACATGTTCTATAATGACTTTATTTGCGTAAATGTTAACGTGAATATAGACGTAGGTGAAATGATTCATTGATGAATTGAAATTTGTAATAAAAACTTTTTTATAAAAAAATACGACCGACTTCCAAAAACAACACTACAAAGTGAAAAATAAAAGCTAACTCAAAAACTACCGAAGCAAAGTTAATCAATTTTATATGGGACCAACTGTGATGTATACCCTCTCGAATAAAACTTAAAAATCCAAATCGGTCCAGCCATCTTCGAGTAATCGGGGAACACACATAAAAAAAAAATTTTAAAAAAAAAGGTTCCGACGAATTGAGAACCTCCTCCTTTTTGAAGTCGGTTAATAAAACAAGTGTATTACTTTTTTTTATTGTTAATCTGGTCTGGATATTATCATCTAGGACCATCCTTGTCAAGACAAATCAAACGAGCCAAACTCGATACGGTTGCGTCGGTTTTTACTAAATTCCTGTGGCCACCTTCCGGCTCCATCATCAGATCAGCTCGATGGTACCAAAACATTGCATTGTCATAAATTTTACATGTGTATGCCAAATTTCAGCTCAATCGAAAACCGGGAAGTGGGTCAAATTTAACTTGCAAATTTTGAACAGGACAGCTTACATACAAACATCGCAAGTTAATTATAAGGTTGAAATTACTTTAATATTTATTTCCAACGGTTTTTGTCGTATCTTATGGAGATTGCTTACTTTAATGTAATGAGGTAAAAAGTATTTCATAATTTTTTTTTGTACTGAGTAAAAAAAATATTTCATGTTATTAATTCTGGACATGGCCTGTTTAGGTATGTTACGTATGTGTGATTAATTGAAAATTACCTCATGATTTGGTAAATGTGAATATGTTACGGTTAATGTGATTAATTGAAAATTATTGATAATTATCCATCATTATTAATAATTACCTCTCGGAGGAGCTCGTGGCTAAGTAATAACAGCCGCATGGGTCGATCGACCAGGTTAAGCTACGCTTGCCGGGGTTGGTCCGTGGATGGGTGACCATCTTTACATATCGAGACTCCTCCGTGCCTCGGAAAGCACGTTAAGCCGTTGGTCCCGGCTGTTATTCGTGGATCTTTGACAGTCGTTACGGGTCGTCAGAAGCCCGAAAGTCTGACAACCAGTCTTACCAAGGGGTATCGTACTACCCAGTTACTGGGTTGTGGAGGTCAGATAGGCAGTCGCTCCATGTAAAATACCGGTATTCAGCTGCATCCGGTTAGACTGGAAGCCGACCCCAATATAGTTGGGAAAAGGCTAGGCAGATGATATTAATAATTACCTCATGATTTGGTAAATGTTAATATAATTTTTTTTTGTTATTTTTTTTTTCATAGCTTTCAAAGTAAGCAAACTGAAGTGGCAGTGGGCTGGCCATGTTTGTCGAAGGACCGATGGCCGGTGGAGCAGACGAGTCCTAGAGTGGAGACCGCGTATCGGTAAGCGTAGTGTGGGACGCCCCTCAGCTAGATGGACCGATGACCTGAAGAAAGTGGCTGGGGCAGACTGGATGCGGAAGGCGGAGGACAGGGTGTTGTGGCGCAACCTTGGAGAGGCCTATGTCCAGCAGTGGACTGCGATTGGCTGAGTTGAATATAAAATTTAAATTCATCACTTTTAGCAGTTTTTATTAATAATTCACTACTCTCGTCGGTAAAAGTAATAAAATAAAATAAGACTCTGAAGTTATTTGTCCAGTAAGTATTTATTTATAATACCACAGTACTTACAAATACATAACTAAAAGAACCTTACATGTTTACCTATACTTTGGTTTTGCTTAAGCAAAACCAAAGTATAGGTAAACATGCAGGTAAACAGCTGCATCCGGTTAGACTGGAAGCCGACCCCAACATAGTTGAGAAAAGGCTAGGCAGATTGATTGATTGCATAATAAAGATCTACCTAAATATACCTATCTATTTATAGGTAGGTACCTAAATTAGTAAAAATAATGTTATACACTGTGTGGACCTTTTACATCACTGCAGTGACGAATTACCACAGTAAAATGGAGGGAAAATTCTCTGAAATTCCTTATCGTAGAGGAAGTTATATTTTTATTGTGCAAATATGGAAGTCTGTACTTACTACTCATTGTCATAATTATAATAGGTGCAGCAGTGCTATTCTGTATAAATCTCACCGTGAAAACCTAGGTGAAGTGAGCTGTGATTCTTCCTAATGCTAGGGATTGACAGTATTGACAGCTCACTCCACGCTCACTTCACCTAAATTTTCACGGTGAGATTTATACAGAATAGCACTGCAGTACCTAACGAAATACTTCGTAATGAATGGGCGAGGCGTATTTGAATCATTATTTGTTTAATTAGGTACGTCAACTAATTAAAGTAATGAATGAAGTGCTTGCGTAGCACTTATTTAAACTTCCTTAGATAGGATGTTCCTAGGTATGTACTGTTTGTAGGTACCTAGGTATTGGGTATGTTAATAAATTAAACTGTACACATACCTATCTACCTACCTACTTACCTTAAAAAAAACCAATCAATCTGCCTAGCCTTTTCCCAACTATGTTGGGGTTGGCTTTTAGTCTAACCGGAAGCACCTGAACAACAGTATTTTACATGGAGCGATTGCCTATCTGATCTCCACAACCCATTAATTGGGTAATACGATACCCCTTGGTAAGACTGGTTGTCAGACTTTCGGGCTTCTGACGACCCGTAACGACTGTCAAAGATCCACGAATGACAGCCGGAACAAACGGCTTTCCGAGGCACGGTAAAAAAGAAACCAATGAGCTAGAAATTTTGACATTATATTTCTTTGTTGACATATTTTAAATTAATTGACTCTTATACTACATTTCACATCAATTTTAATTAGGCTTTTAAATGTATTGTTTCTGCATGTGATAATTTTATTTATTATGTAATTTTCAACACAATGTAAATTATTAATGAAAAATAAATGAAGGATTGAATGATGATGTTGTAGGCAATTGCCTATAACGCAATTGCTTGCCACAATTTATTTAATATTTCATGTCTGATATAAGACATGAAATATTAAATAAATTGTGTTCTGTGATATTTCATCACAGTTTACTCTTTGATTATGTATCGCGCTGCAAAAGAACTGGCAAACTTTGTTAACCGACGAAAAAAAAAACGAGGAGGTTCTCAATTCGACGCGTATGTTTTTTTTTTATGTATGACCACGCATAACTTTTTACAGAGTCGTCCGATTTTAAAAAAAATTGTTTTATTCGAGAGGATTTATTGTTTTACATCAAAGTTGGTCCCATATAAAAATTTATAACTTTGCTTGGGTAGTTTTTGAGTTAGCTTCAATAATACGTATTTTTTCCTCACTTTTATATGGATGATGTTCTAGTTTGTTTTGCAGGTAGTGGTATTAGAATTTGTGTGGGGTAGGTACCACAACTAAAAGGTGAAAAATAAAAACTTTTTTACAAAAAAATACAACCGACTTAATTTCGGAAGTCGGTGGCAAAAACGAAAATACATTTAACAGACACCGACTTCCGAAATTAAAGTTATTTTTCACTTTGTAGTGTTGTTTTTGGAAGTCGTTTGTATTTTTTTGTATAAAAGTTTTTCTGCTTCTCTAGTGTGTTGGACACTATTTTTTTTGACGAGTTTCGCATCTTTGACTGTCTATCTAGACGTACTTTGCCTGATCCAAGAATAAACCCAGCACCTAATGCTCAGCTAACGCTTGCGACCACTAGGCCAACCACGCAGTCGAACACAATGTTATTCATTCCCAAAGAAGGAAAATATACAAGAATGAATGAAGTGAGATACAAAGGGACTGAATAATAATAATAATAATACTCGTAATAAGGCAGATGAACAACAATAGGTACGGAGTTTTTACACCAACCGATTCTACGTCAGCACAACGCACAGACCAAATATATTTTTGGTTTTAATATTGATTGATGCTCAGATGGGAATACCTTTAGGGTGCCACACCCTAATTACGTAACACATTATCAATCGAAGTTGGTTTAATTTTGACAGTTCAACAACATTCATTGCGTTATTTACGTTGTCGAGCAGACAAATTTTCCGAACATATGAAGCAATGGATAAGCAATTTGTTTCAAAATGAAACCAACTTCGATTGAACCACACGAATAAGAAGAAGAAGTCTGATCGCAGTAGCATCGTATCCTATAAACAAGCCTATAATCCTCGCGGGGGACAAACATGCAAAGGTCACACTGCATAAACAAAGTCAGTGCGATAAGTATTTTATGTTGCGACTTATTTTATGAGCATAATGTTATTGTAGGTATTATTGTCATGTTACATTATACCTATCATTTTATTTATACTCAAGAGGAAGATTGGCAGTTAGTGAAAGTTTGAAAGTGGCGCCAGTATCAGAAAAGTTAAAAAAGTTACCGTTTGTCTTTGTTCGTATTTTAAGGGCGCTGTTACAAATGTGTAGTCAAATCATTACTTTTTTAAACAAAAGCATGTTTATTAAATAAAATGCTTTACATTCTTAAAATGTTTTTTGGCCAAATTGTTGATAGATGTGCATGGTACGATTCTGAACTACAAATATAATTTTAGATAGGTACAGTTTTTCATTAAATGTACCGGACTGAAAACTTTTACTTCGGTACATTTATTGAGAAAATATAGCTATTTAAAATTATATTTATAGTTCAGAATCGTACCATGCACATTTATCAACAATTTGGGCAAAAAAACATTTTAAGAATGTAAAGCATTTTATTTAATAAACATGCTTTTGTGTAAAAAAGTAATGATTTGACTACCCATTTGTAACAGCGTCCTTAAGGGTAGATCTGTTGGTCTGTATAAAGACCGATGAATGAATGAATGTTGGTTCGTTTGTTCGAAATTGTGTAACCTGCATATACAGGGTGTAAGGGACATCAACATTTCAACACTGGTTTCTGAACTCATGGTGACAGTTTTCCTCAACTTGTTCTTTTCGTGTTTGTGTTCTTTCTTGGCGTTATGTTTACCGCAAATAAACGTATTTTGCTTTTTTCCTCCAGACCAAATTTCGCCCATGGCGACCAATCTCAGCGGAGACCAGACTTCGGCGCGGGAAATGCTATAGCGCACAAGTGTGTGCGGTGCGCAGACACAGATGCACTCTCTTCCCGCACGCTCACAGTCCGATGGGACGGCAAGCCGACACGACGAGAGAGATCAGGCGCAGAGCCAACGGCTTAAATTGCTTTCCAAGGCACGGGGGTATCACACCGCCTACTTCCAAACTATGGGCTGTTTCTAGGAAAAATCCAATTACACTTTGCCCGACCCGGGAATCGAATCCAGAACCTCATTCTCAGCAGTCGCGCTTGCGACCACGACACCAAAATGTTGCAGTGTGTCAACAGGATGTCCTTTGCACCGTGTTGACAATATCTCTAGCAATTAAATTCTCTTTATGAATGAGTAGGTACTACTTTATTTATGTAGGTACAGATGCCAGCACATCACGCTACTATAATCTGAAAAATGTCTTTAATAGATTTTCATCTTTATCGCTAAAGCATTAGGTTCAAGGTTGATTGGGAAAATTTGACAGTTTCGGGTGGCTTCACCTGCTGGCGTTTGTACACATGGGTTGTTGCTGATGCATGTTTTTATCACATTAGCGGTGGCTGATGTTGATTTTAATGAAATTCTTAAAAAAACAGAAAGTAGTGACCATTATGAATTTATAATATCTAAAAGTTGCACAGTTTTCCTTGGTATTGAAATAAAAAAGATTGCTCCAATAGTTTTGTGACTTATAATAAAAAAATAGAATCTATATCTATATATATAAAAATCAATTGCTGTTCGTTTGTCTCGCTAAAACTCGAGAACGGCTGGGCCGATTTAAATTTTTTTTTGTCTTATTCTCCTCTTTACTAGGGTGGTTTAAAAGAAAAAAAAATAGGAAAAAAAAAAAGAAATTGAAATTTTGACAGGACAACGTCTGACGGGTCAGCTAGTCTATAAAAAAAATCGGGAAAAAAAACAACCGTGCTATAAGCCCCTCCCCCTCTGCGGTCATGACACGACTCGAACTACAGCATTAATAATTAGCACTGATCAATGCTGATGCTGATGTTGAAAATGATGCTGAAGTTCAGCGGATGCTGATGTTGCATCATCCCATTGCGTCCGCGGGCTAACAGTAGTTGTGAACCTATGGGGTTCAGTTGACATCGAGCACACATTAACATGAAAACATTCTCCTTTCATTGACGATTCCGGTAGTGTAAGCGCACTAATGTCGGGGCCACACCAACGGGAATATGCCGTTTATTAATGCGATGATGGACGTAGGCCGTAGGTGTAGCCACAAGCCACAACTTATCGCTATAATTTTACAACGGCATTCACATTGCCGATTGACGTGGCAATAACTCGGTGGCGGCGTTCAAGTGTGGTCACTCAATTTATCGCGATAGTTATCGGAATAATTACGGCGATGTTTATGGCAATGATGGGCATTGACGTTGACGTTGGTGTGCTCCTACATAAAGTAACAAAAAAAAATTGTATTTATTTGTACAAACATTGTGCCTTTAATTGAAATGAGTTACTGGCAAGATATAAAACTTAACCGACATAAAGTGCGTAGCGCGCTTGAGCCGCTTGACGAATTGTCAATTTCGAGCCTTGGAAGATAATAGGGAAGCCCATAAGTTTCAGTTTCACAAGGTCATCACACGGAAGTCTGTGCTTGAGATCAAAAAGAACTGCATTCCCAAGAGTTAGTCGTACACATCTAGGCGATTAATTACTGATTGTGGTTTAGATTTTAATAAAATATCACCCAGGTATTTACAAACATACAGTTACATAGGTTCTAAGTAAGTAGACATGGCGTCATATATCGTTCATCGATCATGCAATTACAAGATGTTCATCTCGTTGCTAATTTAACAGGACTGACGCATTTCTTACATCAGCCTGGTAAATTAAATCACACTTAGGTACCTAATCCTGAACAATACAACTGTAATTCCCAATGCGTGAGTAGAACAGGTACCTTAATATGTACCTTCTATTTATTGCATTCTTCGCACACATTTCAGGAATATTCGAGTACGTTATGAAACAACTACAATACAGTCATAATTCTACTATTTGACGGTTGACGCAAATCGTAAAGATTTTATTGCAAATTATCATACCATTTCGACATTTTTCTATTTTGAACGATTCTATTATTATTACAACGGTAAGGTCATTATTACATCAGTGTGAATTATGTAAAACCACAGTAGTGCTATTCTGTACAAATCTCACCGTGAAAATTTAGGTGAAGTGAGCGTGAAGTGAGCTGTCAATAGTGTCAATCCCTAGAATCAGGTAGAAAGACAACGCACTTCACCTAGGTTTTCACGGTGAGATTTGTACAGAATAGCAGTGCAGGTACTACGGAGACCTCGCCTCGTTGCTCTATTCTCGTTGTCTGGGTTTGATTTCTAGGTCGGGAAAAGGAAATCATCAGGAATTTGTCAGTAGCAGCCCTGTTTATGGCAATAGTTTCGCCCTATAATACTTGGAACTTAAACATAAATGGCAAAATGTAGGTAGTTGTAGGATAGGTACAGCTCTGCCTTAACCTTCGGGGATTACAGTCGTTATGTTATAGTAAACGACGCCTAAACATGAGTAAACTCTAATTTATTCAGTGTAGGTAGCGCCATCTATGCGTTCACCGAAGAACTTTTAATGGCTTCAGTTTCCAAGTATCCAAGTTAATGCTGCTACGTAGTCTACGATGTCGCTACGCGATGTTGCTCCGCATTTTTTTTTTTATCGTGACGTACGTGCGCCAAAGATTGAAGTACGCGCCGAGAGTACAGCTGCTGGAGTCGCATCGCAAGGCTTTTGTGGTGCGCATACCAACATGCTACCTGCACCTGGTGATGGAAGAAAGCTTTTGGCCGCAGGATGTGGTATTCCGCCGCTTTCGCGGACAAAGACTTAGTGCAACTAAGTGATACTAGCATATACTAGCCCTAGGGTGGGCGGAGGGGTCTGTCAGACTCTTACTGACTAAAAGCCACCCCGGTGCTCCCTTCCCAAACCTGGGCCAGGGATCATGGGAACTTGTACGCCTTCCACGATCCCCGGCTGGTGCCGGCCCGTCTTTGGAGGCCTCCTCAGGCCCGCGGTGGGAGTGAGGTGTAGGACTCCTCTCGCGATGTCCAATAGGGGCGCGCGCGGAATACTTCGCGCCGCCGCCGCCGCCTCGGATCCAACTGGACGGGGGCCGGCGGATGTCCCCGAGTCCGCCGTCCCTGTTTAGGGGGGCTGGAAGAAGGCGTTGTCTGCCCTCCGCCGTCACCCGGTTCGCCTGTTGCGGGTCGGGAGAGTTGCCTGGATCTCCCTCTCCCATTCCGCGGCCTCCTTCTGCGAAATGACGGTTTCACAGAAGGAGATCACTGCATCCCACGACTCGGCGCTCCCGACCACCGAACGAGCGATGGCCGGTAGCGACAGGTACCGGCCGGCTGCGACTGCGACTGCCGATACGAGGGCACGGGGCGGCGCGGCGGCGCGGCTCCTCTCACGCGAACCTAACTAACCTTTTTTTTTTTTTTTTTTTGTCAGGTTGGAAATCCTCATGGATGTCCTCCGCCCTGGGGTGGGCAGAGGGGTCTGTCAGACTCTTACTGACTAAAACCACCTCGGTGTTCCCATCGTACACCTGCGTCGGGGGCTGCGGGTGTGCTGTTGAACTCCCCCGTTACGTCTTAGAGAGGCGCGCGTGGAACACTACGGGCGGCCACCATCTCGGGTCCTGTGGAATGGGGGGGCGATTGATGTCCCCGAGTCCGTCACCCCTGGACCCATTTAGGGGGGCTTGAAGATGGCATTATCTGCCATCCGCCGACGCCCAGTGCGCCTGCTGTGGGACGGGAGAGCACTCGTGATCTCCATTTCCCTTTCTGCAGCTTCCTTCTGCGAGATCACTGTTTCGCAGAAGGATAACCAAACCTAACCTGTTCTGCCAGTAAAAATATTTAACCTAATCCAAGTAACTACTTTGGTTCCGGGCAGCCTACTAAAAATAATTTAATCTTCTATTTTTGCTGATTTATTGAAAATTACCCTTTTGCCTATTTAATGAATTTCGTTTATATTTAAAACTCTTTTCTTCCCAAACGTCGTTATAAGAGATGACATGATTGAAACATGAATTGTTTGTCAAATAGGTAACACTTTATTGAACAAAAGTTTATCAAATTATTTTTTTTTCAGTTTGCCAAACTTTTTTGCCAATAGTTGTTTGTGAAAAGAGTAAAACAATTTTCGGTGAAATGACAGGATACCGGATTTAACGCCTGATTTCATTAGAGAAGAGGCTAAAACAGTAGTGGAAAGCCTTTTCTTTCCATGTTTTTATGAAATGGCGCGCTGAAAAAAGAGTCTAAGTCGACGTTGGCACGGACGTAAAAATATCGCGGTGATTTTGTTTCGTGCACTGGATTTTTAACGCTCTGCTTAGCACCGAGAGTTGAAAATCCAACAGTGTGTTTTTTCGACGCGCTAGAATGCATTCTGTTGTTGTTAAGTTGGAAAATCCAACTGAATATCCAGTGCGCGATAAAATCCCGTCGCGATATTTTTACGTCCGTGCGAACGTCGGCTTATTCGGGAAACGTGTTACTAACATATTTCAATTAATTATATAGGAATCATAAATCTTCAACTCTGGAACGAGTATTCAATGTTAAAGACGACTAAACACGATATAGCATATTGTGTACATTTGAAAGATTTTCACAAACTATCGTCAAAAAGTAAAAAAAAAACAACAATTAATAGTGGAAAAAATACAACAATAATATTTTATTTTCGTCACTTACATTACAATCGTCCAAGTCAATTTAGGGAAAACCGATCGGCGTGTTTACATTGACTAAGTATATGGAAATTTTGCGATGCTCATCAATATTTACATTTATATCTAAAGTATTGGAAAACTGAACTTTATTAGGTACTGAAACACGACAAAAAATAACAACATTTAGCATATGGCATACTGTTTAAATAATAAGCGACTAGTGGACACTATTTTTTGTCAATCTACGAGGAAATAACACTTCGTTCTGGGCAATGTAAACATCTTTTCAAAATACTGGGTATCTCTGATTAGCCACGTGGTTAACGACCGAATCCACCGAACCCTCCTTGGTTTCCACCGAATCCTCCTTGGTTCCTGCCATATCCACCTTGCCCGCGACCTCCCTGGCCAAAACCACCGTAGCCTCCTTGATTACCGCCAAAGCCTCCTTGATTTCCGCCAAACCCTCCCTGGTTTCCACCGAAGCCGCCGCCGGGCCGGCCTCCCCCGAAGCCTCCTTGGTTTCCGCCGCCGAATCCACCTTGGCCACCATATCCGCCGTTTCCAAATTGTGCGAAGGCCACAGCAAATACGGCCAGCAACACTGCGAAGATTAACATTGTCTGAAAATAAAACAATTTCGTTATTATTAAAAATTAAATTAATTTACTTACGTATTTTTTTTTTTGATAAATATTAAATTAAGCGGTTGAGTTCAAGAACTCAACCGTTTAATTTATATAATTGTACTCGTATTGTACGCACGGCTACAGATCAAGCTATATATTTCCGTATAAGCTGATCTCGCATTGTATAGGATTTCCTTACAACGAGAGGTCAGTGTAAACTGGAAATTATAGCTTGATGTGTAGCCGTGTGTACATGCACGACGATGCCGATGTCATCAATGTCTGGAAACAATATAGTTTATTTATTTTTGAAATAGTCAAACGATACTAAAACAAGATAGGGTAATGTACAATTAATTGTATGTACATACATGTACTGTACAAACCTACGTGAAGTTTTTGGTAAAAGTTTCAAACTCGAATGTTAAATGCACGACGGAGTCGTGAATTTATAATGATTCTCAGTTCAGACGAGGGAAATTAAGAATTTGGCCGACTTTCTGTAGAGGGTGTAGAGGTGAACTGATAAATAATAATAATTATTATATTCTTTATTTCAGACATCCATCGTTAAAATTACAGAAACGTCAAGAATTTGCAGGGTCGAGCGAGTGTGTCTGTGCACAGTCACGAGCAATGAAATGTATACCTACAGGGTGAATTTTTCAAATGGGCGTGGATTGTTTTGAATGGATATAAACTCAAATAAAAAGTAAGTAAGTTTAAAAACTAAAACTCAACTACTGGAAAATGACGCTCTAAACAGTATGAAAAAAGAAAATATTCTCATCTGAAATTAGAAAATCTTTTTTCATGCTGTTTAGAGCGTGATTTTTCAGTAGTCGGGTTTTAGTTTTTAAACTTACTTTTAATTTCAATTATTTTGGGGTTATAATTTCGTGATAAAGTATTTGCAGAGCCACTTTACATTTTTAAAGAAGAAGAATTATTATTATGTGTATTTTGGGTAGGTTTTTAGAGAAATGTTTGTATTGTACACAAAATGAACTATCATTAAAATGTTTACAATTTTATACCTAATCAGAATTGCTGTTTTACCATACACACACATACGCCTCACACATTTATTTTTTGTACAGGACTAGGATCGTTTGGAGCGTGTCAAAGCCGGTACCTACTAAAGCCGCGATCTTGTTTTGTTTTAAACTGTAGTTTCACAAAACAATTTTCACAATAAATGTTTACCAAAACAACTCCCCCGTGTCAATTTTATTCAGGCCCCAAATGGTCCTCGTAGTACTTCACATGTTACTGCCATGAATAGTTTATTAAAAAATTAAAAACTTTTTTACAAAAAAAACAATGGACTTCCAAAAAAACACTAGAAAGTGAAAAATAACTTTATAAACATATTTTTCATTTTGTAGTGTTTGTTTTGGACGTCTGTTGTTTTTTTTTTGTAAAAAAGTTTGTAATTTTCACTTTTCAGTTATGGTTACTTATGGTACTTTATGGTACTTTTTAGTTTCCGAAAAAGAAAACATCAAAATAATTAGAACTTTGACCATTTGTCCATTACAAAAAAATTATCATCGAAATAAATTATATCATTGACGGCACAGATAATGTAGGTAATTGACGGGAAGAAAAAGTGACTATCGGCTTCGGAAAGTGACTTTTTACACCCCTACTTACATTAAGTATGTAAGTAGTAATTATGTTGGCAGGGACATCGACACGCAACCTGACACCATGGATTCAGTAGAACCCCCTTTTTTTAAAAAATAAACGGTAAAAAAATCGGTCGGTTATTTATAAGAAAAAACAGCTGATTCCTACAAAAGTGCAATACTTACGCGGACAAAATGTATGGAACAGCAAATTTTTTTTTAATAACCGACGGAAAATTTCTATGCAAGGGGTCTAGAATGCCGCCGGGGTCGCAGATTGTTCGAAAGAGATACCGTGGCCCTGGCACAGGCAACTGAAGGAACACGGGTGGGTTTTAGACAGTAAAAGTCTGACACGCCCTCGCTTCGCCCAGAGCGGGAGAAGTCATTAAAATTTGATGATTTCCCATCCACAAAAAAAAAAGGGGGTCTCGAATCATGTAAGTACTGAATTCATGATGTACAGGTTACGCGTCGATGTCCCTGCCACTCTGTATATTCGAAAAGTCAACGTATGTAGGTACATTTAATTGCTCGACCGTATGCAAACAAAGTTCCGGAGAGCAGTTACATAATACGAATACAAGAAAAAATTATTACCTTTGATGATGCCATTGTCGCGAAGTATAACGTATGACTGTCAAGGTATTTTTTCTCGTCCTTTATATATCCGCTTTACAAAGCAATCAGAGTATTTTTGGTATGGTATGCTAATTGTAATATCAAATGTTTGTGGTTCTCAGCAATTCGAGGTTTTTCTAGGAAATGCAAATCAATATACTGGTGTTGTATCTGAGACAATACCTACTGACAGCGGACAATGGCAGCCTTCTCCCTATAGCTATACCCTTTTTTTTATGGGAAATCATCAAATTACTTCTCC
Source organism: Cosmia pyralina (assembly GCA_946251885.1). Lineage (NCBI taxonomy): Eukaryota > Metazoa > Arthropoda > Insecta > Lepidoptera > Noctuidae > Cosmia > Cosmia pyralina. The sequence continues at coordinate 11,580,319 of OX276342.1, read as the reverse complement.
CGCTCTGGGCGGAACGGGAGGGCGTGTCAGACTTTTACTGACTAAAACCCACCCGTGTTCCTTCAGTTGCCTGTGCCAGGGTCACGGTATAATTGTCGGCACGAGTCGTGAGCACAAACCCTACCACGGCAGGTTGCACACGGACGGGTGCAATGAAATCATTAGATGATCAAGCATATTTTTAAACAGGAGGGCAGTTAAAGTTAAGATGGAATTTGTGCTCACGACTCGTACCGGCAAGTATATCTCTTTCGAACAACCCGCGACCCCGGCGGTATACTATACCCCCGTAAGTGTAAACAGTGGCAACCTTTTAAGAGGTCATTATACTCATCATTATGAGCAACTTTTACTATGACCAAACCTGAAAACGCGAAAAGAATATCTGCTGTTCCCTACATTTTGACGAAAGCGAACAAAATGTACTGTCGCGAATCTCAAAAGAAAGGTGTTATGTATTTGTATAAGTAGTTATGCATGTGTGTGCTTCAATTTTTTTCTTGTAACGACTCGTAGTAAGTGTTTCTGTTTGTATGTTTTCTCGTAGCCAATTTAACAGTTTACCCCACCAAAACCTGTGCTGCCAATAACTAAAATAAATAAATTATTTATTTACGTCTTTTAAAAAGTAATACATTTACAATCTTATAAATACTTAGTATTACCAAGTTCTTAACAGATTTGCTTAAATACTTGCATAAAAACTAGTTTAATTTAATTTACACATGTTTGTTACCTATGAAAGGTGCATTGGTACTACATTATAACTTGTGGCGACCTGCCTGAGCTAGGTTAATAAAAGCCTGGAGGGGCTCGAATTGCTGTCGAGTCAACCATGAAGTACTTGGGACTGGTGCTCGACAGCCGGTGGGACTTCGGCCCCCACTTTCGGCGGCTGACGCCCAAGTTGATGGGTGCGGCGGGCGCGCTCGCAACACTGCTTCCCAATCTGGGGGGGGCCGAGCACCGCCTGTAGGCGGTTGTACTTGGGGATCGTGCGATCCATGGCCCTGTACGGAGCCCCGGTGTGGGCTTCTGACCTGACGGCTGGGAGCATCGCAATACTGCGAAAACCGCAGAGGGCGATGGCCGTCAGAGCTATCAGGGGGTATCGCACGATCTCCTACGAGGCGGCTTGCGCACTGGCCGGATCCCCGCCCTGGGACCTAGAGGCGAGAGCCCTTGCGTCACTGTACCGATGGCGTGAGGAGGCGCGGGCGCGGGGCGGTGAACCGATGCAGCGTGAGGTCGAGCATCGCCGGTCACAGCTCCGCGAGGTCCTGGTGACGGAATGGCGGGACAGGCTTCTGCGCCCTACTGCCGGCCTCGCCACCGTCGAAGCGATCCGACCAGTGCTCGGCGAATGGGTCGGAAGGAGGCACGGCTCCCTGTCGTTTCGTACGACCCAGGTGCTCTCGGGGCATGGTTGCTTCGGGAAGTACCTGTGTCGCATAAACAGGGAGCCGGACGCTCGGAGCCATCACTGCGTCCACTGTCGGGAGGACACGGCGTGGCATACAGTGGCAGAGTGTGCCGCATGGGAGGGGCCGCGCCGTGCCCTCGTGGCAGAGGTCGGAGCCGACCTGTCGTTGCCGACCGTCGCTCGTTCGATGGTCGGGAGCGCCGAGTCGTGGGATGCGGTGATGTCCTTCTGTGAAACCGTCATTTCGCGGAAGGAGGCTGCGGAAAGGGAGAGGGAGATCGAAACGACTCTCCCGACCCGCAGAAGGCGGCCCGGGCGTCGGCGGAGGGCGGACCATGCCCTCTTCCAGCCCCCGTAAACAGGTCCGGAGGGACGGTGGACTCGGGGACGTCCGCCGGCCCCCATCCAGCTGGACCCGAGGCGGCGGCGCGTAGTGTTCCGCGCGCGCCCCTATTGGACGTTGCGGGGGGAGTCCTGCACCTCACTCCCCTCGCAGGCCTGAGGAGGCCCGCAAATGCGGGCCGGCACTAGCCGGGGATCGTGGAAGGCGCCCAAGTTCCCATGATCCCCGGTCCAGGTGTGGGAAGGGAACGCCGGGGTGGTTTTTAGTCAGTAAGAGTCTGACAGACAGTCGACAGTGTTCAGTCGTATCTGACGGGGTCACAGTTATAACTTAACCTAACCTACTGTTGTAGTAGCAGCATATTTCTGATGGCGATTCGTTTTCTGCTGGGGTCGCAGTTCTAACCTAACATAACCTACTATTCTGGTAGCTAGTCGTATCTGACGGGGTCACAGTTCTAACCTAACATAACCTACTGTTCTGGTAGCTAGTCGTATCTGACGGGGTCGCAGTTCTAACCTAACATAACCTACTATTCTGGTAGCTAGTCGTATCTGACGGGGTCACAGTTCTTACCTAACCTAACCTACTATTCTGGTAGCTAGTCGTATCTGACGGGGTCACAGTTCTAACTTAACCTAACCTACTGTTGTAGTAGCAGCATATTTCTGATGGCGATTCGTTTTCTGCTGGGGTCGCAGTTCTAACCTAACATAACCTACTATTCTGGTAGCTAGTCGTATCTGACGGGGTCACAGTTCTAACTTAACCTAACCTACTGTTGTAGTAGCAGCATATTTCTGATGGCGATTCGTTTTCTGCTGGGGTCGCAGCTCTAACCTAACATAACCTACTATTCTGGTAGCTAGTCGTATCTGACGGGGTCACAGTTCTAACTTAACCTAACCTACTGTTGTAGTAGCAGCATATTTCTGATGGCGATTCGTTTTCTGCTGGGGTCGCAGCTCTAACCTAACATAACCTACTATTCTGGTAGCTAGTCGTATCTGACGGGGTCACAGTTCTAACCTTTTTTTTTTTTTTTTTTTTTTATCGTGGAGAAATGCTCATGCATGCTGCACTACCACGGGGAGATAGTGCAGTTATGTGGGACTCTAACCCACTAAAACTCCACGGTGTCCTCCTCTGCCGCTTAATGGCGGGAACACGGGCACGCGTTAGCACTCATCCGCGAGCCCGCCACGGCTGTCCGTCACCGGACCCTCCTCTGGGGAGTACCTACTCCCCATCACCGGCGCACCAGAACACCTTGCACGCCGAAACCACCCGTGGGACCAAACCAGCACATGGACGCCAGACGACCCCGTGCCTGGGCACCCTTGGTCCCCCTGCGACGGGTCAGGTCATTGGCCCCGCCGCCTGCCAAATTTCGGCCGCAGAGGATAGGGAGAGCGGCCAACGTCATACCGACACTCCTCCTCCCCTGCGGCCCCACCGCGTCCGCCATCAACGGTGGCGGCCCCGTCAAGGCCGCGGAAGGTAGGGAGAGCGGCGCACCGCAATACCGGCACTCCTCTCCCGCCGCGGCCTCCAACCCTCAGCCGCGATGCCTCCAAAAAGACACCGCGGCCCGCCTCAGTTGCGGTGTCGCCCAAGCGGCCACCGCAACCTACCCGTTGGCCGCTACGTCGTCGGCTTATCAGGAAAAGCCCTGACGAGCGGCCCCTCCTCGGGTTCCTCTTCGCTTCACCGTGGGTGACCAAGCCACGGCTACTAAGCCCCCCCGCCTCGACAATGCGGGAACCCACCGGGGGGGCACAGTTCTAACCTAACCTAACCTACTATTCTGGTAGCTAGTCGTATCTGCCGGGGTCGCAATTCTAACCTAACATAACCTACTATTCTGGTAGCTAGTCGTATCTGACAGGGTCACAGTTCTAACTTAACCTAACCTACTGTTGTAGTAGCAGCATATTTCTGATGGCGATTCGTTTTCTGCTGGGGTCGCAGTTCTAACCTAACATAACCTACTTTTCTGGTAGCTAGTCGTATCTGACGGGGTCACAGTTATAACTTAACCTAACCTACTGTTGTAGTAGCAACATATTTCTGATGGCGATTCGTTTTCTGCTGGGGTCGCAGTTCTAACCTAACCTAACCTACTATTCTGGTAGCTAGTCGTATCTGACGGGGTCACAGTTCTAACTTAACCTAACCTACTGTTGTAGTAGCAGCATATTTCTGATGGCGATTCGTTTTCTGCTGGGGTCGCAGTTCTAACCTAACATAACCTACTTTTCTGGTAGCTAGTCGTATCTGACGGGGTCACAGTTATAACTTAACCTAACCTACTGTTGTAGTAGCAACATATTTCTGATGGCGATTCGTTTTCTGCTGGGGTCGCAGTTCTAACCTAACCTACTATTCTGGTAGCTAGTCGTATCTGACGGGGTCACAGTTCTAACCTAACCTAACCTACTATTCTGGTAGCTAGTCGTATCTGACGGGGTCACAGTTATAACTTAACCTAACCTACTGTTGTAGCAGCAGCATATTTCTGATGGCGATTCGTTTTCTGCTGGGGTCGCAGTTCTAACCTAACATAACCTACTTTTCTGGTAGCTAGTCGTATCTGACGGGGTCACAGTTATAACTTAACCTAACCTACTGTTGTAGCAGCAGCATATTTCTGATGGCGATTCGTTTTCTGCTGGGGTCGCAGTTCTAACCTAACATAGCCTACTTTTCTGGTAGCTAGTCGTATCTGACGGGGTCACAGTTCTAACCTAACATAACCTACTTTTCTGGTAGCTAGTCGTATCTGACGGGGTCACAGTTATAACTTAACCTAACCTACTGTTGTAGTAGCAGTATATTTCTGATGGCGATTCGTTTTCTGCTGGGGTCGCAGTTCTAACCTAACATAGCCTACTTTTCTGGTAGCTAGTCGTATCTGACGGGGTCACAGTTCTAACCTAACCTAACCTACTATTCTGGTAGCTAGTCGTATCTGACGGGGTCACAGTTCTAACTTAACCTAACCTACTGTTGTAGTAGCAGTATATTTCTGATGGCGATTCGTTTTCTGCTGGGGTCGCAGTTCTGACCTAACATAACCTACTGTTCTGGTAGCTAGTCGTATCTGACGGGGTCACAGTTCTAACTTAACCTAACCTACTGTTGTAGTAGCAGTATATTTCTGATGGCGATTCGTTTTCTGCTGGGGTCGCAGTTCTAACCTAACATAGCCTACTTTTCTGGTAGCTAGTCGTATCTGCCGGGGTCACAGTTCTAACCTAACCTAACCTACTATTCTGGTAGCTACTCGTATCTGACGGGGTCACAGTTCTAACTTAACCTAACCTACTGTTGTAGTAGCAGTATATTTCTGATGGCGATTCGTTTTCTGCTGGGGTCGCAGTTCTGACCTAACATAACCTACTGTTCTGGTAGCTAGTCGTATCTGACGGGGTCACAGTTCTAACCTAACCTAACCTACTATTCTGGTAGCTAGTCGTATCTGACGGGGTCACAGTTCTAACTTAACCTAACCTACTGTTGTAGTAGCAGTATATTTCTGATGGCGATTCGTTTTCTGCTGGGGTCGCAGTTCTGACCTAACATAACCTACTGTTCTGGTAGCTAGTCGTATCTGACGGGGTCACAGTTCTAACCTATCCTAACCTACTATTCTGGTAGCAGCTCATTTCTGATGGTGATTCGTTTTCTGGTGGGGTCGCAGTTTTAACATAACATAACCTACTTTTCTGGTAGCTAGTCGTATCTGACGGAGTCACAGTTCTAACCTAACCATGCAAGCAAGCATGCAGCATGCAAACAAGCATGCAACATGCGAGTAGGCATGGTTTGTGTCACGGCTCCGGCACTGCGGGGCTCAGGCGGCGGCGGTCCCACGCGTGCTTATCGTCGCAGATGGTTTTAACGCTCACCACCTGCCCCTCAGTTCGCGGGTCGCCTCGCCCCTCCGTGCCTACGCGGGCATAAATTACACTCTAGAGCCTAGGCTCTGACTCCACGTATTCTTGTCTGCCCTACCCCTAGGGGTAGGGCAGACAAGAATACGTGGAGTCGGTTTTGCAGCGATTCGTTTCTGTCACTAACATTCTAAGAGTATTTTTACATTTTCGTGGAGTCACGTATTCTTGTCTGCCCTACCCCTAGGGGTAGGACAGACAAGAATACGTGGAGTCGGTTTTGCAGCGATTCGTTTCTGTCACTAACATTCTAAGAGTATTTTTACATTTTCGTTGAAATAAAATACCTACCATGGAAAAATACACCGAACCCGAACAAACAATATTCGTTAAAAAAATATTGTACTGTTTGATAAGTTTGTTAATTAAAAAAATGTGAATATAAAATTAATTAAAATTGAAAAATTTAGAATTTGTATTATAGTACCGTGTTTTTTTTTCTGAACTGATTAAAGTTGGTTTTATTATTGAATTATGTTTCTGTAAAATATGTTTCATTCAAGTAAATAGTAGTTGAAACAATAATATTCGCAATAAAAATACAAGAACCAAATATTATATGAAACATTTTCTGAGAAACGAAATTCTATGAAATTTCTGTCTGCGAAACAAACAAACAAACGCCTGATTGAAGCTTTGAAAACCTTCCAGGGCCCGGGGTCCTGGCATTTCCACTCACAACTGCATTGTAAATAAATACCGTTTGTTAGTTGCCTTTCATTCATCATCTCAACATGACCAGACCATCTTTGCAAACCACCTCTTTTACATTTTTGTCACTTCATCTTCTTTTAAACCACACCGTTGCCTTAACACATCATTCTTCAGCGTATCATTCATAGCTACACCACACATGCTTCAAAAGGAACGCATATCCATAGCATTTATTCGGCTTTAGTGATTCTTTAAATTAAAAAAAAAACCAAGTAGGTAAGAAAGAAAGAAAAATGCGTTTAATTGGCATTACAGCAAAAAAAATAAATAAATACACCTTAAAATTATAAAAAACATAAATACACCTTAAAATTATAAAAAAACATAAAACAAAGATTGTAATGCCAAAAGGGCCTCAGCTCAGCATATTGTCAGATGACAACACAAGGTGTACCACCTGACGCTGATTTTCAGCTGCAACCCACGAGTGCCATACGCTAGAATCTAAGGTTAGAATAATCTAAATAATTAACACAAGGAGAGAATAGATTTAAGAGAATTAATTAAAATGAAATGATATGACATGCATGCGTGTGTGTGTTGTATTGTGATTAATTAAAACACTAAAAATAAATACCCAATATCAATATTACCACATAGGTAGGTAGATTAGTGGAAAAATACGAGTACAACAATAATAATATTTTATTTTCGTCACTAATTATTACGTTACATTATAAGTCAATTTAGGGAAAACCATCCGGTGTGTTTACATTGACTTTATGGAAATTTTGCGATGCTCTCGTGAATATCAATATTTACATTTTTGTACGAAGTAGGATTATTGGAAAAGTGAATAACTTACATAAACACGATAAAGAAAAATTATATTTAGCATGGAATACTGTTTAATTAAATAGTAACTGCCTAGTTGGACACTATTTTTGTTAATGTATGATGAAAGAACACTTCGTTCAGGGCAATGTAAACAATCTGGTTCTCATGACATCTTCTCAAAATGGTTTCTCTGATTAGCCACGTCGTTGACCACCGAATCCGCCTTGCATTCTACCGAATCCTCGTTGTCCGCGACCTCCTCGGCCACCGCCGAAACCACCTTGGTTACCTCTCTGGTTTCCAACTAATCCTCCACCGAACATGGGCTGGACTCCGCCGAAGTTGGGCCGGCCGCCGCCGCCGTTTCCAAATTGTGCGAAGGCCACAGCAAATACAACCAGCAACACTGCGAAGATTAACAATGTCTGAAAATAAAACAATTCGTTATTTTTGAAATAATCTAATGAATTTACTTACGTATAGTTTTTTGATAAATTAATATCTTGAACTCAACCGTTTATTAAATTAAAATATACAAGTCAACACTAAATTATTTAAACTATGTACAAGTATATAATAATAATAAAAAACCGGCCAAGTGCGTGTCGGACCACGCACAATGAAGGGTTCCGTAGTTGGGATGAATTTATCTTAAGAACAAACTTAACATTGTAGTTGAAAAACATGTTCTCCCATACATTCCAACTGTAAATGTAAGTTAGTACCACAATATTGATAGATTTACCATGTTATTTTAAGACAAATGACTTCTTATAGGTTTTCCTGTAATCTACAGATAAAGATCTATTTTCTGTATTTTTTTCAAAATTTTAGGCTCAGTAGTTTCGGGGGGGAATGGTCAATTCTCGTCTATTTTCTTAAATAACTTTAAAACAATTTATTTTAAAATTATAAAAAATATATATTTGAGACCCTCATAGTAAGCCTTTTCATTTGACATGCAACATGGTGAAACCAGCAAAACTTTTTTTTTTAATTTTCTTATTTGCCCCCCCCCCAAAAGTGACCTCTATATTCAAAATTCATTTATTTACTTTACCCGTCCGTGTTTGGGTCACAGAAATTCATATGTGTACCAAATTTCAACTTAATCGGTCCATTAGATTCGGAGCAATTTGGCTGTGACAGACGGACAGACAGACAGACAGACACACGAGTGATCCTATAAGGGTTCCGTTTTTTCCTTTTGAGGTACGGAACCCTAAAAAGGGGGAAGAGCTCATAGGGCATCAAAATATTCGTTCGCATCGCTGTCAGTGGGAAAAGTGCCCAAAAGGCTGGCAGCATTGCCACGTTGGATAGCAATGCTAATTCTTTGAGCTAAAAATAGGCCAGCCCTCTGGTCCCGTGTGGAGTCGACCAACTGCTTGGCGATGTCCCGAAATACTCGATGAGCACTCGGACCCCAAGGCCCTAGTGTTTCAATCCCAAACGGCTCAAACATAAAGTCCCAATAAGGTTGCTATATTTGCGCCATTTGAGGTTTTCTGCACCTGCAGCAGACGCTCCAACACAGCACGCCGTGCTAGGACGATGGGATGGCGCGAGGGTGTCAACACAGGTTGCATCCCACACCAAAGGCCTACCCAACTTTTAAATTTTGTTTATAGTAGAGAAATAAAAATAATACGTTTAATAACCGTTTATTTCTCAATGCAATATTCTCCACACGCGTGCGATTTTTCATTTTCCAACACGTGTGCGGGAATAAAAATTGTCACAGATAACTTATACCTATACATAGTCGAAATTAGTTCAATGCATAGAAATATAATAACTATGGTTCAATGCCTCTATTCACACCGTCTCTGTTCGGAGGTGAATGTTTTCTTTAATCTCTTCAAAGCGTTAAGCGTCTTTACGACGCGGCGTTAATATTTTTTGAATATTTAAATAATGTTTATAGATAGAATATCATCAAAAACCATGATTATTACAATAAAAGAAACGTTTATGAACAAATTAACATTTATTTGTGTTCTAAACTCAAAAATATTTGAATTTTCTATTTTTCATATTAGGCTGTTTATCGGCTTTATACCTTTGTTTCTCCTCAAAGAGTACTCTCTGAGTATCCTCAGAGAGAGTAGAACTTCAACCAGGCAAAAGCAAAGCGCGGGAAAAAAAAGAAAATTTAAATCATAGTTTCCTAATAATTCATGAAAAAAATATTTTTCGTTAAATTATTTTATTTCTTCAAAAGTGTATTGAAAAACGTCGTTTGATACACGTGAACATTTGTTATTGCAGTTCTCGGCTCAAAAACAACGTCGCCTACGGCTCGGGTGTTAATTCCGCCTCGAATGCAATAACAAAAATTCTCCACTTGTATCAAAATGTAGGTACTATTATATGTTTGCACATGTATGACGATGCCGATGTCATGAATTTATGACGGTTTCGGTACTCAGTTTCGGACTACGTACGGAAACTAGAAATTTGCCCGATTTTATGTTCTGCCTATGTATTCTGTAAAAATCTCACCATGAAATCTTAAGTGAACTGAGCTGTCATTCCACATGATGCTAGGGATCGCTAGGAATTGACAGCTCACTTCAAACTCACTTCACATATGTATTCAGCAGTGCTATTCTGTACAAATCTCACCGTGAAAACCTAGGTGAAGTGCGCTGTCATTCTGCCTGATGCTAGGAATTGACACTATTGACAGTTCACTCCACGCTCACTTCACGTAAGCTTTCACGGTGAGATTTGTACAGAATAGCACTGCAGGGACATTTTTACAGAATAGATTGGGCTGTAGAGGGTGTAAAGGTGAACTGATAAATAATAATTATTATTATATTCTTCAAGCAAAGTAATCAGCCGCACGGGTCGATCGATCAGGTTAAGCTACACTTGCCGCGGTTGATCCGTGGATGGGTGAACATCTTTACATACCAAGATCCTCAGATCATAAAAACACAGATCTGTGCCTTCTAGGCACAGATCTGTGTTTCAACCTCCGAGTCTCGGAAAGCAGGTTAAGGTGTTGGTCCCGGCTGTCATTCGTGGATCATTGACAGTCGTTACGGGTCGTCAGAATCCCGAAATTCTGACAGCCAGTCTTAGCAAGGGGTATCGTATTACCCAGCAACTGGATTGTGAAGGATAGGCAGTCGCTCCATGTAAATTCCTAGTATTCAGCTGCATCGGGTTAGACTGGAAGCCGTCCCCAAAATAGTTAGGAAAAGGCTAGGCAGATGATGACTAGCTTCTGCCCGCGACCTTCGCCTGCGTTAAATTTCTTTCTTCCCCCGACCACCCCGTCTCATCGCATCGCCTGCCCTCGCTTTTCGTTTTCGCTTCGTTTTCGCTTAGCATTATTTCTGCCTTTTTTTCTTTTGGCTCGGCTCCTAAGGGTATTTCCACAGAAATCTAAATAATAAGTAGATTTCTGTGGGTATTTCCTATGGGTCCTAGCGCCTATAGCTTTCCTTAAGTATTGGGCTATCAAATGCAAAAAGAATTCTACAAATCCGACTGGTAGTTCCAGAGATTAGCGCGTTCACACAAACAAAACAAACTCTTCAGCTTTATTATTAGTAAATAATAATATAGATTACTATATATGTTACCGGCAATTGTATAATACAGGTAAGTATTCTATACAATACCGAGGCCTTGTCATTGACCTAGGCAATGTAAAGAATACCTGGGGCGTCCAGGCAATGTATGAAATATTATGAATACATACTTTGCCTAGGTAATTTAAGCAATTCCAAATTTGTAAATAGATTTTGGTCTGTATTTATCAATGTTAGGTGCTTTTTGTCTCCGACCAGCCGTTTTAATTAGAATAGATTAGGTTCAAAAACTGTCGCAGAACCGAGTTAGCCAGCCCCGACTCCACGTGGTACTTGTTTGCCCTGTCCCAAGAGTGTTTTTTAGAGCCGGAGGCGCGCAGGGAGGGCAACCTCCGCCCACGGCAATAAGGCGAGCATAGGTGCTTGCGCCTTATTACGCAAGGGCGAAGAAGCTGCACTTCCCGTAGCGCCGGACAAGATGCGATTCTCAACTTGCTAGCGGCAGGCTAGGCACCTGCAATAATACAATGTCTTTACAACAGCTTGTTAACCGACTTCAAAAAGGAGGAGGTTCTCAATTCGTCGGAACCTTTTTTTTTTTTTATTTTTTTTTCTGTATGTTCCCCGATTACTCGAAGATGGCTGGACCGATTTGGATTTTTTTTGTTTTATTCGAGAGGGTATAAATCACAGTTGGTCCCATATAAAATTGATTAACTTTGCTTCGGTAGTTTTTGATTTAGCTTCAATAATACGTATTTTTTCCACACTTTTATATGGATGATGTTCTAGTTTGTTTTGCAGGTAGTGGTATTAGAATTTGTGAGGGGTTGGTACACAACTAAAAAGTGAAAAATAAAAACTTTTTTACAAAAAAATACAACCGACTTCCAAAAACAAAACTACAAAGTGAAAAATAACTTACGTTTTTGGAAGTCGGTTGTATTTTTTTGTAAAAAAGTTTTTTTTTGTTCGGAGTTGATAAAGATCGTCATGTATTTTTTGTAAGACTACAGCTAGTATATTGTGAGCACATAGTATAAGTATATTACACACATTGCCGGCTGCGCATTCGGTAGTCGGTACTGTTTACAATACCTAGGCAAAGTATAAAATAAATAATATTTCATACATTACCTAAAAGTTTTAGGTATTCTACAGAATTCCGGGTTATACAGATTGTCGGTAACATAGTATATTATACAGGGTTTGTTTTCAATGACCAGCCAAATTTTCACCGGGCGTTCTACTCGTGAATATGAACAACTTTTACTATGGGACCAACTTTAAAATCACGAAAAAAAAAACAGCTGTCTCATACAAAAGTTCAATACCTACTCGACCAAAATGTATGAAACAGCTGATTTGTTTTTCGTGATTTCAAAGTTGGTCCCATAGTGAAAGTTGTTCATAATCATGGGTAGAACACCCTGTGAAAATTTGGCTGGTCGTTGAAAACTAACCCTGTATATAGGTATATAAAATTACAAAAACAAAGAATGTGCATGATCAGACGAGTGTGTAGTCACGAGTCACGCACGCACGACCAATGAAATGTATACAATTGACTTTTCGAATTCATGCAACACAATACATTACAAAGAGCACTTTAAAATATAACATAACCTCTGACGGGTAATGATAGAGGTGTACCACACCCACACTCACACCCACACTCACACCCAAACCAAACACCCATGGATACTTTAAAATTATGTAGGTAATCTTCACATTGTATCAAAACTATTTAAATAACTTTTTTATTAAAAAAAAATACAACCGAATTAAGAATCTCCTCCTTTTTTTGAAGTCGGTTAATAAACTAAAAGTGCCTAGTTTCGCATGTAGGTACTTGTCCATGTAAATAGATGAAATGTGTTTACCTACACACGACGCTGAGAGAGGGAGAGAGAGGGCTCGTCACAAAGGCGACGCATTCCCATATATCTGCAACGCATAGTAAAATATTTTCCGTAAATACATATACGAAAAACACCTGTTGGTATAGATGAATAATAGTTTGCGGTGCTCGTACGCCAAAACTATTGATTTTACAAAAAAATTGTGAATAAATAAATTCAAGGAAATTTTCTCTAGTTTAATTTTGTAAATTAATGTTTAGTTGTAAAATGAGTCGGATAGGAGATATTGTCAAAAAACTGCTATTAAGCGCCATTTTTCCAATATGGCGGCGCGAGCGGCAAAGATACGAGGTGGCAATGTGAAAATTCGATGAGAGCACGTCGAACTCAATAAAATCACCAATTTTCAAAAGTCTCGGAAAACTTTCAAGGTGGGGTTACCTTGAAAGTTTTCCGATACTTTTTTTGAGCACCAAATGGCTGGACTAATGTTAAAGGATGCATTAAATTGATTTTGTTATCCGTTTTGCGCAATTTGCGTTGAACGCAAATACGGCTATCACGGGCCGCCATCGCCAGTTTCTATTCGCATATATTCTTTGTGCAGTAGGTAAACATAATAAAACTTTTTTACAAAAAAATACAACCGACTTCCAAAAACAACACTACAAAGTGAAAAGTAACTTTAATTTCGGAAGTCGGTATCTGGTTAAATGTATTTTCGTTCTTTGCCACCGACTTCCGAAATTAAAGTTATTTTTCACTTTGTAGTGTTGTTTTTGGAAGTCGGTTGTATTTTTTTTGAAAAAAATAATTTAAAAAATCAAAAACCCGACTGCAAAAAAGTCGACTTATAAGCAATGCACTAAAAAGACCGAAACAAGATTGAGAATAGAAAACAAAATTAAAATAAACAAGCAAGCAATCTGCGTTCTTCTAACAATCTTCTCCTACTCTGTCCTTCTCATACTTCTGACTTTGTTCATTCTTCCTTTCATATTCAGTCCATTCTTCTTTGGAATGCGCTTCCTCTTGATATCAGGACGGCCACCAGTCGGTATGCATTTAAGCGGAAATTGCAGAGTTATTTTCTAAACAAATAGTGTAGAGTTATTTCAACACCTTTCTCTCTCTCTTGAATTTGTATATAATATGTATTGTAATATATATATATTATAGGTATATCTTATAGTAAGTGTATGTATGTGTATTATTAGTTTTTAACCTATTTATGTGCTTGTATAAAGTCTATTTATAATTAATTAAGATATATTTTTAGTGTTCTTTATATAAGTATTCCTCTCATACTGAGCACCTGCCATCTAATCTCTTCACCACCCTTGGTTGACTGGTAGAGAATGCCTAAGGCATTAAGTCCGCCTTTGTACGTTTTGTGTGCGAAAAGGTTTATTATTAAATAAACTAAAAGCAAAGCAAACTACTTCGGTTTAACATATTTCATAGGTAAAGACCTATTAGGTCTTTACCTATGAAATTGCCGTTTTGTATGAAAAAATTTAAAAACGATTTTTTTTCATGCATTTTTTATTTGTATTAATCGAAGTAATCACCCATGCAATCAATGCATCTTTGCCAACGCAGTGGCAGTTTATTGATGCCCTTCTTAAAGAAATCAGCTGGACGGGAGGCAACAAATTCTTCAAAGGCATTTTGTACTGCCTCTCGGGTATTGAATTTTTTTCCCGCCAAGAAGTTTCTGGAAAAAGTAATAGTCTGTAGGCGCAAGGTCTGGTGAGTAGGGCGGATGACGGAGAGCTTCCAACCCCAGTTCTTGCAACTTCGAGACCGTCTGCTGTGCAGTATGAGGTCGCGCGTTGTCGTGCAGGAGCAGCGGAGACGAGCGATTGACCAATGCTGGTTGGTGATGTGCCAGCTTCTCCATCATTGTGTTCAGTTCTTCACAGTACACATCTGAAGTAATGCTCACCCCGTTTGGTAAGAAGCTGTGATGAATCACACCGGCGCTAGACCACCAAACAGTGACCATCACTTTTCTAGGGGTAAGTTTTCGTTTAGGGCATTGTTTAGGTGCTGAACCAGGATCCAACCAACTTGCTGAGCGCTTGCGGTTATCAAACAGAATCCATTTTTCATCGCAGGTAACAATGCGGTTCAAAATTCCTCCATTTGTGTGTCTGTTGAGCAGTGCAAGGCACGTCTCGACGCGTACTTCGCGCTGGCGATCATTGAGTTCGTGGGGCACCCATTTGTCAAGCTTTTTTACCTTGCCAATTTGACGCAAAAGGACCAATATTGTTTTGACGCTAACGTCGAAAGCTGCTGCTAATTCAGTCGTAGATTGTGTATCATCAGCTTCCACAATCGCCTTTAATTCGTCATTGTCGACCAAAGTCTTCGGACGACCGCGAGGTTCATTTTTCAGGTCGAAATTTCCAGAACGGAAGCGAGCAAACCAATAACAAGTGGTGCGTTGGTTTGTAGTGTTAGCTCCGTAAACGTCGTTGATGTTGCGTGCCGCTTGTGCCGCGTTGCTGCCACGACGGTACTCATATTCCATAATTACTCGAATTTTGAACGTATCCATGATGACGAAAAAGATTGAAATGCGATGAAAATGTAACTCTAATCAATAAACAAATGACTACTTTTGGAAAAAAAATCCATGTTTTTAAAATAAAATTAATTTGAAATTATTATACTACTTATTATTATTTTATTTTTATTATTTTGAATTACTTAGCCAAACAAAAATTATTTTGATTTGAAATGGCCAGTACTACAGAACGGCAATTTCATAGGTAAAGACCTAATATTATGAGCAGAAAGCCTAAGTTAAAATGTTTTGTAGCAGGCGGCACCCATTTGCAAATTAAAAACCGAAAGAAAATTAATGGGTGCCCGCTGCCCGCCTAACTAAATAAAACCGGCCAAATGCGTGCCCGACCACGCACAGTGAAGGGTTCCATAGTTGAAAAGAATATATCCCAAAAACAAACTTATCATTGCATCCTCAAAAAAAAAAAAAAAATATGATAAAATTACAAATTAACCATTTTTGGACTTTTTCCTTTTTTTGTGCTGTGAGACCTTGCTTCTTGCCAAATTTCATGATTCTAGGTCAACGGGAAGTATTCTATAGGATTTGATTTTCTTGCGAGTACCAAAATATGTTGCATAATACCTATGGCCGTATTGTTTTATTGCGATTACTTAGAAGCTTGGTTTTTTTTAGAACTCTAAGGGACCATAAACCTACGTCTTTGATATTAATTTTAACTTGATACCTCCACGCATTCCTGAGAAAAAGGGTATTGATAGACAGACAGACAGTGGTCAACGAAGTGATCCTAGGGTTCCATTTTTTCCTTTTGAGAGAATAAGCAGTGGCGGATTTGGCCTAAGGCACATTAGGCCCGGGCCTTAGGGCGGCCAGATATTAGGGGCGGTTAATCTGACAAAAAACTGATGTAACAAGAAATAACTGAAAGTA
Organism: Cosmia pyralina; assembly: GCA_946251885.1. NCBI lineage: Eukaryota > Metazoa > Arthropoda > Insecta > Lepidoptera > Noctuidae > Cosmia > Cosmia pyralina. The sequence goes on along the minus strand of OX276342.1, from coordinate 11,564,224 downwards.
CCTAAATATTCTAAAGACTCGCGCACATTATGGCGGGCCGCACTGCATCGCATCGTATAACAATAATCTTCCTAAATCACTCGTATATACAGGGATTGACCAATATCCTCTTAAGGGGTCACTGTACTCATCATTTTGAACAACTTTTACTAACTACTAACCAAACCTGAAATCGCGAAAAAAAAATCAGTACCTAACTCGATTTCGATAAAAGTTGGCAATACAGTAAATTCATTATGCAGTCTATAAGATGGGTGCTGAGAAAGGGGCGGCTGGTGCCTATTTTTACTACATGGCCTGGGGCCTAGGGCGGCCAAGACTGTAAATCCGCCTCTGACAATAAGTGAGTATCAGCTTCGGTAAGCGTCTTGTCGAATATGTAAGTAACGGGTGTGGCGTTATTTACATGTTCAAAAAGTCAACGAATACATTTCATTGCTCGACCGTATACAAACAAAGTTCAGAACAGAATTTAGTACGAAAACACAGAAAATCTTATCTCTAACTAGCTGCGCCCCGCGCTATCACACGGGTGGACCGGGATAGCAAGTAGCTTGTATGTTAATCCAGGGTATAAGCTATCTACATACCAAATTTCATCCAAATCGGTCCAGCCGTTTGATCGTGAAGAAGAGTAACAAACAAACACACACACAAACTTTCGCCTCTAAAATATTAGTGTGATATAATATTACCTACCTTTGATGATGCCATGATCGCGAACTATATAACGTATGACTGCCAAGGCTTTTTCCTTGCGCTTTATATAATTCTGCTTTACAAAGCAATCAGAGTTTTTCTAGCCATACATAATAAGCTAATTATTGTAATATCAAATGTTTGTGGTTCTCAACTCATCAATTAGATGTTTTTCTAGGAAATAGGTACTTACCTACCTACTAGTACGTAGTACCTTTACCCTAATTGCGTAAATCAATCGGAATTTGAAACCATTTGAAACAAATTGCTAATCCATTGCTTCATAATTATATGTTCGAATTTGTCTGCTCGACAACTTAAATAACGCAATGAATGTTGCTGAACTGTCAAAATGAAACAGATTCCGAATCACAGTTCCGAATAATAATGTGTTACGCAATTAAGGTGCGGGTGTTGTAAGTTTTTGTGACAGTAGTATCTAGTAATAGGTAGTGACCAATGAGTGGGAGCTTTCTCCCTGTTAACAACCATTCGACAGGCTGCCGCCACCCCGTGCTAAAAATTACCCATTTCGCTATATATTGTCTTGCCTCCGGCATGACAGCAATATAGCTGTCGAAAAATAGCAGTCGTATATTTGATTGAACAAAATTTTCATTTGCTGTTCCATACATTTTGACCGCGTAGGTGTTGTTGCACTTTTGTAGGAAACAGATTTTTTTTAATAACCCATGAAATTTTTTAGATATTAAACGGAACCAAGGCTAAATCATACTGGAAAGTAGGAGCTACACCTTATTATTGTGGCATACCGCATACCTACTTCAATTTGTAATAACGAAAACGAATTCAATCTCAAACATAACTGTGGAAACTCAATCTGCCTAGCCTTTTCCCAACTATGTTGGGGTCGGCTTCCAGTCTAACCGGATGCAGCTGAATACCAGTATTTTACATGGAGCGACTGCCTATCTGACCTCCACAACCCATTAACTGGGTAATACGATACCCCTTGGTAAGACTGATTGTCAGACTTTCAGGCTTCTGACGACCCGTAACGACTGTCAAAGATCCACGAATGACAGCCGGGACCAACGGCTTAACGTGCTTTCCGAGGCACGGAGGAGTCTCGGTATGTAAAGATGGTCACCCATCCACGGACCAACCCCGGCAAGCGTAGCTTAACCTGATGGGTCGACCCGTGCGGCTGTTATTACTTAGCCACGAGCTCCTCTCTCCACATAACTGTGGAAACTAAACAAAATTAAATCCCAATTCTGTATAAAACTCGTATAATAAATTTAAGAACGATAACATCACTCGTAGCATAAAATATAGTAACAGTGAACAACATTGGCATAAACATGCGCCCGCGCATCGGACGCCTCTTGCGTATCAACGGCGGATGCTATAGGCCGATGATTTCACGCGCTGGATCTTTTTTAAAAGGATCTGGAAAGATACAAAGATTCCTGTGAATAACTGATAAGTAAGAATCCAAGAGTGTGTCTGGCAGCGCAATTTTGGACTTTGCATGACCAATTTAGAAAAAAAATTAAAAGTAGTGGCTGAAAAAGACGCGAGTAATATTTCGCTTCGCCAGCAAACACCGAAGGGCTTGTGAGTTGAGCAATATCTCAATTAGTCCCCATATACACGATGCACGTTTCTTGCCTGAGGCATACCTACAATAAAATTGCGGCAACATATGACTTGCATCTTTTTACCCGACTGCGCCAGAAGGAGGGTTGTTTTTCGAGAGTATGTATAATTGTTTGGCACGCTCTGCGGCCTGAACGGCTCGATGGATTTTAGCTTGATAGGTGACGTTAGATTTGTATTTATTGTGAAAGTGACACTGGGTATATCAAAAACAAACAAAATGGCAGATTTTTGGCGCCAAATTATGTCTTAAAATTTTTTGTTTTTCCTCAAAACCTGTCGAGTGGGGGATACCCCACCTAATCACCTTTTAAAACCCTTTATTTTGATAAAAATAAAGGGTTAAAAAAAAAACAACAAAAAAATATACAACTTATATGGTTAAAAGTAATTCGAAGTGACAAATCGTAAAAAACATGTACCAAGAACTAAATCCCCTGCGAAATCTTTAATTCACATTCGGAAACTAAATATTAATGCAGTCAAATTTGTAAACTAATGAAATAATAAAAATATAAAATTAAAAAATGTAATTAAAAAAATTAAAAACCCGACTGCGGTAAAAAACAACTTAAAAAAACTGAAAAGCTAAAAACAAGCCCATTTTAAAATAAATAAATGTTGGAAGCAGGCGGGACCCATTTAAAAATATAATAAAAATGGTATGGGTCCCTCCTGCTTCCAACATTTATTTATTTTAAAATGGGCTTGTTTTTAGCTTTTCAGTTTTTTTAAGTTATGTTTTTACCGCAGTCGAGTTTTTAATTTTTTTTCATTACTTTTTTTATATACACATGTTCAATGGGGAAAAAAAAGTATTTTTTCTTGTCACCGATTTGTCTTCAAGTGAAAACACACAGCGCTCTCTTGTGGCGAAGAATGGTATGCCACAGGTAATTAAATCGCACCGAGTATTCATGTCAATGGGAATAATGCCTGGGTAAAAAAAAAACTAGTTAGTCCGTCAGTAAGATAATAAAAAATGACAGATAAAACGCATTATAGTTGGGGATTGGGGACTCGTTTCGTCACACAACTATAACAAATGTCACAACTACGTATAAAATCTAGCAAGGCGAGCCGTCATGCCACATTTCAACTCCATGTATCGCCGTAATCTTTTGATTACGTAAATAAATTTACTTTAAAAAAAGTAAAAACCGACTTCAAAAAACTAAAATGAATAAAATATCTTTCATAAAAAAATTAACAGCTTCTGAAGTCGGTGCCAAGCTAAGGTGCATTGAAGAATTGAAGACACCGACTTCAGAAGCTGTTAAGTTTTTTAAAAAAAATATTTTATTCGTTTTTGAAGTCGGTTTTTACTTTTTTTTAAGTAAATTTATTTTTCCATTTTTAGTTGAATATAGGTACAATTACATAAGTAAGCCCAAGATGAACCAAAAGAAGAATCATCAAAATCGGCTTAGAAATGCCGGAGATACATTACATTTATGCATATAACTTCGTATATAAGAATAAATACATAATGTATTATATACTAAAACCTTCCTGAAAGTATGCAGATCACGTGAATGAAAGAATCATCAAAATTGGTTCATTAGTTTTTGAGAAAATCGCGGCCAAACAAACATACATACATACCTACATACGGCTCGAAAACAGAACCTTCTTTTTTGAAGTCGGTTAAAAAAGAAAAAATACGTGCCTAATATTTTTTTACTATTATACATGACGGACAACAAAAATTTTAGTCATCATCCCTATTACCTCGCAATAATGTTCTCCACCAATACCCTACCAGTCGAGAAGTCTGTAGCTACACTGCTACTCTAGGTAAAAGCTGTTAGCGAACGACTGTGATAGCGGCATGCAAGTGAAGTTAAGAAAGTTCTGACGAATACACTAAACTAATAGAATGTCTGAAGGCATGTTAAACATCACATACCTATATTCTTTATTTGATTATATAAACATAACCTAAAAGTAACAAAAATATATCAACATGAAACTAAAACTATTCAGAAATTATAACAAGGCGTCGAAAAATTCATCCGCATCGCTGTCGACTGGTAAAGTACCCAAGAGACTGGCGGCATTGCGACGCTATATGGCAATGCTTAGCCTTTGGCCAAGGTAAAAGCCAGCCCTTGGGTCACGGGAAGTTTGACACTTCCCGTGACCCAAGAGCTGGCTTCCCAGACGTTTCGATATATCTTTAAAAAGACCATGCGTACTCGGACCCCACGGCCCGAGGGTTTCAACCCCAAATGGCTCGAAACTATAGTTACCAATAAGGTATATAATAGGTCTTTACCTATGAAATTGCCGTTTTGTAGGAAAAAATTTAAACGAATTTTTTTCATGCATTTTTTATTTGTATTAATCCCATACAATCACTGCAAAACCCATGCAATCAATGCATCTTTGCCAACGCAGTGGCAGTTTATTGATCCCCTTCTTAAAGAAATCAGCTGAACGGGAGGCAACAAATTCTTCAAAGGCATTTTGTACTGCCTCTCGGGTATTGAATTTTTTTCCCGCCAAGAAGTTATCAAAATTCTGGAAAAAGTAGTAGTCTGTAGGCGCAAGGTCTGGTGAGTAGGGCGGATGACGGAGAGCTTCCAACCCCAGTTCTTGCAACTTGGAGACCGTCTGCTGTGCAGTATGAGGTCGCGCGTTGTCGTGCAGGAGCAGCGGAGACGAGCGATTGACCAATGCTGGTTGGAGATGTGCCAGCTTCTCCATCATTGTGTTCAGTTCTTCACAGTACACATCTGAAGTAATGCTCACCCCGTTTGGTAAGAAGCTGTGATGAATCACACCGGCGCTAGACCACCAAACAGTGACCATCACTTTTCTAGGGGTAAGTTTTCGTTTAGGGCATTGTTTAGGTGCTGAACCAGGATCCAACCAACTTGCTGAGCGCTTGCGGTTGTCAAACAGAATCCATTTTTCATCGCAGGTAACAATGCGGCTCAAAATTCCTTCATTTGTGTGTCTGTTGAGCAGTGCAAGGCACGTCTCGACGCGTACTTCGCGCTGGCGATCATTGAGTTCGTGGGGCACCCATTTGTCAATCATTTTTACCTTGCCAATTTGACGCAAATGGACCAATATTGTTTTGACGCTAACGTCGAAAGCTGCTGCTAATTCAGCCGTAGATTGTGTATCATCAGCTTCCACAATCGCCTTTAATTCGTCATTGTCGACCAAAGTCTTCGGACGACCGCGAGGTTCAATTTTCAGGTCGAAATTTCCAGAACGGAAGCGAGCAAACCAATAACAAGTGGTGCGTTGGTTTGTAGTGTTAGCTCCGTAAACGTCGTTGATGTTGCGTGCCGCTTGTGCCGCGTTGCTGCCACGACGATACTCATATTCCATAATTACTCGAATTTGGAACGTATCCATGATGACGAAAAAGATTGAAATGCGATGAAAATGTAACAGTAATCAATAAACAAATGACTACTTTTGGAAAAAAAAATCCATGTTTTTAAAATAAAATTAATTTGAAATTAGAATTCTTAGCCAAACAAAAATTATTTTGATTAGAAATTGCCGTATCAAATTAATTTTATTTTAAAAACATGGATTTTTTTTTCCAAAAGTAGTCATTTGTTTATTGATTAGTGTTACATTTTCAACGCATTTCAATCTTTTTCGTCATCATGGATACGTCCAAAATTCGAGTAATTATGGAATATGAGTACCGTCGTGGCAGCAACGCGGCACAAGCGGCACGCAACATCAACGACGTTTACGGAGCTAACACTACAAACCAACGCACCACTTGTTATTGGTTTGCTCGCTTCCGTTCTGGAAATTTCGACCTGAAAAATGAACCTCGCGGTCGTCCGAAGACTGGTCGACAATGACGAATTAAAGGCGATTGTGGAAGCTGATGATACACAATCTACGGCTGAATTAGCAGCAGCTTTCGACGTTAGCGTCAAAACAATATTGGTCCATTTGCGTCAAATTGGCAAGGTAAAAAAGCTTGACAAATGGGTGCCCCACGAACTCAATGATCGCCAGCGCGAAGTACGCGTCGAGACGTGCCTTGCACTGCTCAACAGACATACAAATGAAGGAATTTTGAACCGCATTGTTACCTGCGTTGAAAAATGGATTCTGTTTGATAACCGCAAGCGCTCAGCAAGTTGGTTGGATCCTGGTTCAGCACCTAAACAATGTCCTAAACGCAAAACTTACCCCTAGAAAAGTGATGGTCACTGTTTGGTGGTCTAGCGCCGGTGTGATTCATCACAGCTTCTTACCAAACGGGGTGAGCATTACTTCAGATGTGTACTGTGAAGAACTGAACACAATGATGGAGAAGCTGGCACATCTCCAACCAGCATTGGTCAATCGCTCGTCTCCGCTGCTCCTGCACGACAACGCGCGACCTCATACTGCACAGCAGACGGTCTCCAAGTTGCAAGAACTGGGGTTGGAAGCTGTCCGTCATCCGCCCTACTCACCAGACCTTGCGCCTACAGACTACTACTTTTTCCAGAATTTGGATAACTTCTTGGCGGGAAAAAAATTCATTACCCGAGAGGCAGTACAAAATGCCTTTGAAGAATTTGTTGCCTCCCGTCCAGCTGATTTCTTTAAGAAGGGCATCAATAAACTGCCACTGCGTTGGCAAAGATGCATTGATTGCATGGGTGATTACTTCGATTAATACAAATAAAAAATGCATGAAAAAAAATCGTTTAAATTTTTTCATACAAAACGGCAATTTCATAGGTAAAGACCTATTATTTTCGCCGCTTGAGGTTTTCCGCAGCCGCAACAGCGGAGCCAGCACAGCACGCCGAGCCAGGAAGATGAGATGGCGCAAGAGTATCGACACGTTGCATCCCACACTAAAGGCCTACCCACCTTCCATAGAAATAAAGACATGCCGTCCGGTCTCTCGCCATTCGTCGCGTGCCAAGCCATTGGTTTCTAATACAGCTGGAACGCCGACGGTAACAAGAGCTCGTCGGATGATATCATTAATGTTCGCGTGCCGCGGTAAGCGACCCGCACTTCGGCTGCAAGACAGGCCGTGGTGTCTGAGGCTGTTGACAACTTCGCCACAGTGACAGCGATGAGGAGAACAACATGGAGCTCCAAGTCGTAGGGAAGCAGCGAGGCGGAAAGTGGTATCGTCGAACAAAGTGCCTATCACATACTGTTTAATTGATGATGGGCTGACGCTTTACGTCAGTAACGCTTAGGATTCTGCCTTTTCTGAAAATAGAGATGGGCTGATTTAGAGCTTTACCGGTCGGAGCATCCCGTAAAGAAAGAAAAAGTATTTATTGTGACTCGCATAGGAAGATCACCAACTAAACTAAAAACACAATAATAAAAGGTAGGTAAAGAAAGGCAAAAATATGTTTATCAATTTTACAAACTTCTTCAGTCGCATTTTCAAACTTATGCTTTTGTAAACCAAAGATGTTCTTGAAAATAACTAAGTATGTTAATCTAGATGTAGTTGGGATAAGTGTGTACTTAGGTAATGCTCACATCACAGATACGCTGGTTGGAGGCAAAACCTACTGTAGCTTCAATAACCATAATATAAGAAAGCACTCACCATATTATCATGGTCAATTTTTCTCTGCTGGTTCTTGCGGTACACGGAAGCGGATGGCACAAGCCTCCGGGCCTCCTGTTGCACCGGAACGGAGCCCTTTCTTTCATTCTTAGCACTCAAGATCTTCGACAGCAGGATATGGTTGTGCCTCTCGATTTCTCGAAGGCGTTCGTTCGTGAAAGACATGTTGATTCGTCGGGATTTGAGGCCGGAAACCGACCTGGAATTCGGCGATGGCAAATGTAGCATTTTTACTGTACCTTCTCAGGAAAATAAGTCTTGAGAATATGGGTGGATGTTACACGGTGTAGAAGTAGGGTGTAAAGTTCACTACACAATCCTCCGGCCAGACGGGGGTTGTATCTGGTGGGCTACTGCCCGATGGTTGATTTCGGGATGTTGTATACAGGGTGTCCCGTAAATAAAGGATAACCTTTTAAGGGGTTGTTGTACTCATCATTATAAACAACTTTTACTTTAGGACAAACCTGAAATCGCGAAAAAAAAATCTGCTGTTCCCTACATTTAGACGAGTTACGCGAACATAAATGTAGGGAACAACTGATTTTTTTTTCGTGATTTCAGGTTTGGTCCCATAGTAAAAGTTGTTCATAATGATGAGTACAATGACCCCTTAAGAGGTTATCCATTATTTACGGGACACCCTGTATATGCCAGTCGTGCGGTAAACTCTGCTTGCGCGATGCAGGATTTGTGTGACGTCGGGTCTTTGATGCGTAGTTCGCATGTGGCGTTGTAGACCCACAACAGTAAACGCAAAATGTTTAAATGAGACTAGATATTGATTTTGTAGACCTTTCAAAATAGTAGGGAAGGGTTTCATGTTACTTCGTCGGTGTAAAGAACGAGCGTGCGTTGTGTTTCTTTTATATGAACATTGACAAGGTTTACTACATAGTATAGTTATTGCATTTCACGACTGCATTTTATTATAGAATTGATACGATGTTGCCTCGTGCGTTTACAAAAACTGTGAAGTTCGAAGCACCGATCCAGAACGTAAAGACTCTTCGGAACCCCAGAAATGTTATTATTGCCATTGTAGCGCGTAGGCTTAGTAAACATCTTTAGTCTTAGGCAATATGTATGATGTAGCACGTAAGTTTATTCTAAGTCCCCACCCTTTGTATACATTCAGTCGTTCAGTAAACCTTCAACTGAGAACACGCTCTTTCATTTGCCAAACCTTCTGAACACACACACACACACACCAACAACCTTATCGGCAAACCAGAATAACGTCATTGAGAGTGTCAAAGTTGGCAAAAAAACAACTAAGTAAGTACAACTTACCCAAAACTGGTAGATCTCCCGGACATAGAACATGGCGCTTTATTTGCGAAGGAATTATGACTTTTGGTTAATTTTACGGACGACCTTGCAGTAGGTTCTCTACTCGTATCAGTCGACTTCGGTAAAGACTTAACAGAATCAATAGACTCTTCTTCGTCACTACTTTTAATCTCTTCCTCACTTTTATCCTCTTCAAATTCATCAGAATAAGCGTCCTCTTCATTATAAGCTTCAGAAACTTCATTTTCGGACTCTGACCCTTCGTAGACGCACGATTCAACGCATATGTTTGGTCTTTTCACTCCGTCAACTATACAGCCCATCTCGGAGAAGTCTTTCGAGAGCTCATCAACCTCGTTGTTATTCTCCTCCTTGTAGCATTTCGATTTCATCTGTTTACAGTCCCCGGATGAAAATTCGGTATCGATATAATTCAGGCTTAAGTTTTTCTCTCGGCGTGCCATTGTGGAAGCGTGCAAGTACTGTGGGTTGCTAAAAAAAGAAATTAGCGTACCTACAGGTGCATGTTTGTTTACCTACGAAGCGAGAGAAAAATTGTGTGCCTCAATGTCTAGTGATGCTACCTAATTACTAAATCAATCTTGATAGTTTCAGTCGAGACCAGACACAGATATTTTGCGCTTTATGCAGGGTACTAATGTTTTGCATTTGCGAATGTAACAAAACGATAAAGTAGCCAAATAGTTTCCGCTGTGGTGTAGAGTTATGTCACGTGTGAAGATAGATATGCCACTAAATGGACAAAGTTAGACCATTCAGAGTCAAGTGGCACTGCATGCATGGTCTATCAGTTTGTTGGTATACCACAGAATACATAATAGTACAAGTACTGAAGATTTACTCCGCAAAATCATCTAAATAAATAGTGACTCTTGCTACGACACAATAAAGTGCAATTCAGGTCGCACAGCGTTAATTACCTACAGTTATATTCACCTAGAAGTTGCCTCTCTTTCTATCGCGTAACTCTTAAACCTGTGCTTATATCTTCTGACTCGTTAGGGTTGTCTTTTTTCGTGAGTGATTATCGAACTAAAGTGCGAGCCGGCCGGTGCGCGGCAGCCTACACTGAATTAGCTCGACAAGTCGAGCCCGCCACGTACTTGTAGTTCACACCTAAAAGACGGAGAGCGCCTGGCCTGGCTATACCAACAAACTATACCCTGACTGACCGCTCAGTAATATTTTTTAAAGCTGGAGGAAGTAAGATCAGTATCTAAGTCTCTTGCCGCCGGGGTCGCGGGTAGTTCGAAAGAGATACCGTGGCCCTGGCACGGGCAACTGAAGGAACATGGGTGGGTTTTAGTCAGTAAAAGTCTGACATGCCCTCCCGCTCTGCCCAGAGCGAGAGAAGTCATTTGATGATTTCCCATCCACAAAAAAAAAAAAAAAAAAGTATCTAAGTCTCTTTTTCGATAGTACCTAATCGCTAATTATGGAGATTTTAAAAATACATTAAAGAAACAAAGTAACGTGTAAATGTCAGCCATTTTAAAAAAAAGTTGTTCCTGTTTCTAGTTGAAAAGACGTATTACCTACTCGATTGAAGACTTTTTAAATGACAAATTATGACTAAATTTAATTTTCTTTGACATTCTAATTAATTAATAATATAATTCAATTACTTTATTTTATGCGGCTCCTGACATTTTTCAATTGCTAATGACCTAGACTTTATTAATTATGATAGTAAAAATAACCTGCTTACTAATATTATATTTGTATGCCGATTATTGGCCGAACATACAAATCAGCTAAAATGTATAAATAACACCATTTTGTACTTATGTTCACAAATAAAGATTGATTTGATTTGATAACGTACCACGTGTGGAAAGTGGAAGTTCTGACTTCTGTCAATATCCAACGAAAAATCTGGTAGCGCCTACCAATAAACTTAAAGCAAATTGATTACCTATTAGTTACGGCTCTATTTAATATTATAGTAAATTTAATCAACAAAACTCTGATTACTTTCAATAAATACTTAGAAATTGTTTACAACGAAGCGCTATTATTTAAATTATTATTGTAAATGAAAATGAAGCTCTGAAAACCGAGTCTGAAAACAACAACAAAAAACTTTGTGTCAAAATTATCTTGTTTTTTAATCTTACAAATGTCGTTTCAAAGGCCAGTGTCCCGTACTCTTTTCTTTCACTATAAACTATTTCTTGTAAAATAACCCTTTATTGGGGAAATAATTTAATAAAATCAAAACTTTATAGAAAATCGATTACCCGCTTAGCAACAGCTAAACAAATGTCGCGCGGTTTGGTTGCTGAGTTTGCGTTCCGTTTCCATGGAACAATTCCGGTGTACGCAGCTAATGTTTCGGGTGAAAACCTGCCTACTACAATAATTGTTTAAATTGCAAAACTTTAAAACGATCATTTTTAATTCATAGGAATAAAAAAGTGTAGTATAATTATATCATAGTGATTAATCGTGCCATGAATAGGACAACTTATAATTTCGTCGAGTCGAGAATATCATCTGTATTTCGGTCGATGTTGACATTTCGTGTGATTCATTCACTCACTCGTTCGCATAAAAAGTACCTTTGGATGTGAGAATTCGTGTGTGCGATAATGATTTTTTGATAAATTCCGTGTTATTTAGTTAGAATATAACAAATTTATCATTAAAAATGGTGACTATAATAAAGAACCAATTACTAAAACATCTATCGAGGTGAGTACACCCTTTAGTTTTGTAGAATACGTCTCTTGTTCTATAGATTTATTTACTGTGATATTAATTTAATTAATTTTCAGTGATTAGAGCTTACATGGCTTTGGTTTAGCGTGTACACAATTTAGATATGCTTTCAATGTATGAAACAAACGTAATTAACTTGGCACACGTCTTCCTTTGTTTGATTTATTTATGTATTGTTATCATACATAACTAGGTATTCAAATATGCTTTGTGCAAGCCGTAAAATTTAAAAGAACACACTTATCAGTTATGTTTCCTGCTCTCTTATTAGCTGTAAATACTGCCAAACACAGCGATACACTTAAAATATATTCCATAATGATTACATATTTAAAATGTTTTAAATTAATTCATATTAAAATCTCGAGTCCTAAATGCGCGACTAACTGACGTGTGAAGTTATCAGTTGGTCAAATTCGTTAGTTGTGAGCTACACAGTCGTGTTGAACTATAGTAAATTAGGTATCTGTTTCAAGGGGAATGTAAGACCTTGAAATTTCATGAAACATCTTGTTTACATTATTCTGCATTGTACTGTTTATGTTTTTGTATTTATGGTGTTAATTTTCCTTAAAGAAATTTGTTTTGACTTGTTGGAAAACCCTATTTTATCCCCTAAACCCTATATAACTTTTATCTTCTGTAAACCCAGTATAAGCATGCAGACATTATAGTTAAAAATTACTTCCTATATGGCTTAATAAATCAGGTGATGAAAAACACTCACTTTTTTGTTGTAATAATATTACAATCTGGCTGGTGGCTACTGCTGATCAGTTTGTAAAGAAGGAGGAAATCTTGAAATATTAATCATAATAAGTAGAGTGCTTGCCTGGGTTGGTCCATAAATGGGTGACCATCTTTACTTACCGAGACCCCTCCGTACCTCGGAAAGCATGTAAAGCGGTTAGCCCCGGGTGTCATTCGTAGATCTTTGACAGCTGTTACGGATCATCAGAAGCCTGAAAGTGTGACAACCAGTCTTACTAAGGGATATTGTATTATCCAGTAACTGGGTTGTGTTTTAGTCAGGTGTCGCTACATGTAAAATACTGGTATTCAGCTGCATCCAGTTAGACTGGAAGACGATCCCAACATAGTTGGGAAAAGGCTAGGCAGATGATGAGATGACGTAGAGTCAAAAATTCATTCTAAATGATTCTAAAATAATGCATTTATTATTATAATAAGGCTGGTCATTTTCTAGTTCTTAAAACTAAATGATGACACCTTTTACAAAAGAATAGGTAATAAATACTATTTCAAGCATAATGTGTAGTGGCAGGGATTACCCGAACCCTAGTAAAAAAACTTGCCAATCTCTTATCTCCAACATTGTTTACAATAAAAATTCATTTTAACATATTTTGTTTGCTTAGTAACACAAATGCTGTTCAGTTTATTATCACATAATTATCCTGTATTCATTATTTATTCTACTAATTTACATAGCATACATAGTTCCAAAAATACTGATATTATGATGCTGTAATCTTTAGCCAACTGTCTAACTAAAAAGATAACATAAAAAACATGCAGTCCTCATATACTAAAACTTTACAAATTAGTAGGATCTGAAAAGCAGCATTTTCCAAAAAAGCAATGATAGTATTCTTTTGACAGCCACAGCGAGACAGCATCTTTTTAGGATATTGCTAAGAAAAATATCAAGTAAATCCTGTTGATATTATTTGTTTATGGGCGATGCGCTAAGGTAGCCCGGGATTTTTTTTTTTTTTTTGTGTTTTTTGCAATTTGCAAGTCAGTGTTAGGTTGTATCTTGATCAAAATATGATTCGCGGCAATAACAAATATCATAAAAATCATCAATACTTCATTCGTAAGTGACACTTCCTCCAGATTGGTTTAATTTTGCATATCAGACGAATCCGGAGGAGAAAAATTATGTAAGTAAATACATGTTTCTTATTGTCGCGAATCATCACAACCGACACTGACCTGCAAATTGCAAAAAACGCAATAAAATTTTAATTTAGCGGGCTACCATAGCACAATTACCTTAAATCTGACTCAGTATTCCTATAGGACTTAAAACAAACTATTTAAATAAGGCTAGCAATGATTTTTACTTAAACATATCACTATTGTTGTATGAATATGGCAAATGGCAAGTAATAATCATTTAAAGTGTATGAGGGTATATAACAATGTACTACTTTAAAAACCTATATCAGCATTTCTCAAACAATTGTAGTTGATACTTGAGATATTGAGATTTGTCACAGACTTCTTGAAAATAGAAAATATAACAGTAATCAATCAATCTGCCTAACCTTTCCCCAACTATGTTGGGGTCGGCATCCAGTCTAACCAGATGCAGCTGAATACTAGTATTCTACATGGAGCAACTACCTATCTGACCTCTACAACCCAGTTACTGGGTCACACACCCCTTGGTACGACTGGTTGTCAGAATTTTGGACTTGCTGACTACCTGTAACAACTGTCAAAAACCCAACAAAATAACATGCTTTCCAAAACACAGATGGGTCTCGATATGTAGGCAGGTACCTAATGGATGGTCAGGGTCACCCATCCACGAAAGGACCGCGGCAAGCGCTTGTTTCATTGGGACATGCTCCCAGACCCAGGTTAGGAAATCCTGCCTTGAAAACTTGAAAAATTCATGTTGTGACTTGTTCACGCATATCCAAACCAGGACACTTGTTTTAAAATAACAGGTAATTACACTGTTTTGCAGAATAGGTACTTTGGTTTCTCATTATTCTGTTTTCATTATAAACTGTATGAATAATAAAACATGGGAGACGATGAAGTATTAAACTTGAATTATTCATAAATAAAGTTTGCAATGTACTTCAAAGAACATTGAATTTATTTTGTAATATCAGGAAAATCATATTTAAATTATGTTTGAAATAACTTGATGTAGGTACCTACTTGATTTTTATAGATTAGTTTGGTGATAGCATTAATTTATTTTCAATCAACCTGTCCTGTTTCAAAACAAGCATTAAATATGCATTGACATACTTCTAAATAAAATTAAATGGCCGTTTCTATCCTACTGTTAGGTGAAAGCCTAACTCACATAATTACTTCAGTGAGCAGCTTTTTTAATAATTTAGGAAAGACATACCTATAAATGCGTGATACAGACAGGTACATGCATGACACAGACACACACACACACATGACAGACGTATGTGTTTATATATGTTTTATAACCGACTTCAAAAAAAGGAGGTTTCTCAATTCGAACGTATATATTTTTTTGGTGCCGATTCTCTTGTACACCGAACTAAACTATCACTAAAATTCCTTACTTTTGACTATGAGAATCTTAAAGCTATTCTGCAAAAAAAAAAAAAAATCTCTAAATTTAAAAACAATTTTGACACAACTAAAATCGAATTTGACAATCGCGACTCCACGTGGACTTGTTGGCCCTACCCCGTGAATTTTTTTTAGAGCCGGATGCGCGCAATGTGGGCAGCCTCTACATATTTTATAAGGATTTTTTCACTTTCTGTATGGAAAATATGAAAAATTATTACCTAGATGTTGAGTTTTATGGGTTTATCCGTTTCATAAAGGGGGTCGAAATTTTCATTAAGTATTTTTGCGTTAGGACACACAGTTTTCGAGATCTATGCAAAAGAAAAAAAAAGATACAGTAGGTACTGTTTTTGCACCTGAAGTCGAGGTGTTGATGTGAATTTTAGTTCATGACAACTAATTTTATTCCACGCCTTTTTAATCGTGTTTAAAAATTAGACAATCAAAATTTTAGGTGAAAAACGTCAAATTCAGAATAGCAAAAGTGCCATTTTCACTAAAATATTAACTCAGTGCCATCTTAGTCGACGTTCGCACGGACGTAAAAATATCGCGGCGATTTTATTTCGCGCACTGGATTTTCAACGCTCTTCAATAGTGTGTTTTTTCGACGCTCTAGGATGCACTCTGTTTTTGTTAAGTTGGATTCTCTACGCTTGGCTCAACAACGAGAGTTGAAAATCCAGTGCGAGATAAAATCCCGCCGCGATATTTTTACGTCCGTGCGTACGTCGGCTTAGTGCTGTCAAACTAAAATATAGTTAAGTTCTGTCACATTAGTCAATTTCAGAATGGGAAATCGTCGTTTAACAGGAATAAACTAAATTTTGTTGATTTTTAGTATAGTTTAGAGGGATTTGTGACAAGAGAATCGGCACCACTGTGTATCATTCTTGTAACAATTAAGAACCGTTTAAAATGTGGTTTAAACTGAAATTACACGAAGTAACCGCGCCCAATTTAGGCAATTGTAGTTTTCGCCCAAAAAACATTTTTTTATACGCTAATAACGTACACAGTATAAGCTGACCTCTCATTGTACGGAAATCCTATACAATGCGAGATCAGCTTTTACTAGCTTTTTTATGTAGCCGTGTGTACCTACCTAATAAGTAATACTAACTTACTGTATTTCTTTTAATAATAATTTACTTAATAAAAAGTAAAACATATCGACAAACAAAAATATATCTTTTTTTGTTTTCGGTTCATTTTCGGTCGGTTATCTAACATAAAACTTGTTTCTTCACCCCCCAGGTTCACAAAGAATCTGTCACCAGAACAGATCTCCCTCTCAGCGCTGCGAGGGTCCGGTGAGCTTCAAGACTTGACCTTGGATGAAGAGCTTCTGACTGATCTCCTGGAGCTGCCCGGATGGGTCAGGCTCACGTCCGCCAAGTGCAACCGAGCCTCCTTCAGGATACAATGGACCAAGCTGAAGACTGTACCCATTGTGCTGGTAAGTTTAACTGATAAGTGGTTGGCTGGAGAAAGAAACGTACAGGGAACAGTGGAAAACTATGGGGAAGACTATGCCAGCAGAGGGACAGTAGGTACGATTTAAAAAAAATCTATCCTTCAAAGCTTCAGGGTAAGCGGAGCTTGCAAGGCTTCCTTACCATCAGGCCAGAGGAAGGCATCTCATCGTTTATTTCTCAGACCTGGGACCTTACTATGACGTGAAAAAAGATCATGGATTCATCATGGTCCCGTTGTGAAAAGGTCGGTCGTATATAGCTCCGTCTCTCTCTCTCACACTGGAGCCATGATCTTTTTTCACGTCCCCCTGTGCGAAACTGGTACCTATAAAATGATTCGGGAGTTTACAACTGTTTTATAATCCAATCAAATTGTTTACAAAAACAGTTTTAAATTCGTTGAATTTGATTTGAATTATCTTACTAATTAAGTACTACAATGTATTAAGCATTCCATATGGCGAGACAACATAAATAGTTGTTCTTATTATTATAACTTTAATTTATTAAGGACGCTGTTACAAATGGGTAGTCAAATCATTACTTTTTTACACAAAAGTATGTTTATTAAATAAAATGCTTTACATCCTTAAAATGTTTTTTGGCCAAATTGTTGATAAATGTGCACGGTACGATTCTGAACTATAAATATAATTTTAAATAGGTACGTTTTCTCAATAAATGTACCGAAGTAAAAATTTTCACTCCGGTACATTTATTGAGAAACTGTACGAATCTAAAATTATATTTATAGTTCAGAATCGTACCATGCACATCTATCAACAATTCGGCCAAAAATAATTTTAAGAATGTAAAGCATTTTATTTAATAAACATGCTTTTATGTAAAAAGTAATGATTTGACATCCATTTGTAACAGCGTCCATAAAGCAACTAAAATGACCAGACAGACGTGGCCCTGACAAAATTTCAATAAATCGAACGGCGGGAAAACAAATGAACAACCGATTATAAAATTAATTTGAATTTGGAATTGTAAATAGAAAGAAAGATTCCCGACAGACGCGGTTGCCCTGTCCTATGAGAACATTCATTTTCTTCATATTTTTTTTTTTTTTGTGAATTTTCCTATGTTTTTAATAGTTATTCTGCTATTCGGGACGGAAACAAATACAACAAATCAATAACCATGAAAATCGGTCCAGCCGTTCTCGAGTTATAAGTGTTCGAACAAACCCGACTTTGTTTTATATATTAAGATTATGGTCACATTTATTATTCTGCGAAGTTTTATCATAGAAAAATATAAGAAACAGCGAGAAGAAGATTGTTTATAGCAAAATTGTTAAAAGAAAAAACCATAATCACTCTGCTATTATAAGTGCAATACTAGAAAAAAATCAAAGGCACTAGTTTAATGATACAAATAAAATCCATGACGCTGAATACAGCTTCACAATGTTGTACGTAATCATTATCTTCATTGCTAAATAATTACTGGCTACAATGTAGTGTGAGCTCATTGAAATATCCATAACAATGATATTATATTTATTTATTAAGTAAATCATTGGTTCGGGTTCTATTGCGTGAATAAAGATCCCCAAATAGAATAGAATAGTTTATTTCCATCACTAAATGTTACAAATATCTCTTAGTCTAAGGATAATATGTGACAACAATGGGTGACATTAAACAAGAGAATACGTTGACGACCGTAGTAGTATGAACTGTGTCACAGCCGTCAGCGCCTTCCACTCTGTACATAAATAAAATAATAATAATAAAAAAAGATAAAATAAAAAGATTAAATAATAAGATTTTTTTCTCAAATATCTTCCATGTATAGACAGCGATCAGTTACACTTTTTTTACACTCTTATTGCCCATTTACAACATGTCCCAGAAATGGCACCACCTCTTAAGGGCACGCTAGTCGCTCATTCCTCCATACAAACGTAGTTTGGTGATTACTCGTCTGTTTGACGTGTACGTTCAAAACTAAAAATTATTTCATTTTGTCTCGTCATTAACTAGCCTTGTATGGAAGCAGCATCAGAAAAAAAATATTGGTTTGGAAGTTATGAGCGTCGAAACTTCCATATTTCAACACTAATTTTAACGCATCTTTGCGCGTAAATAAGTAGCCGGAGTATGAAAATGGCAAAATTTTTACCTTACAGGGATAGATACTTTACTCAAAAATTCAAATAATTAACTTTATTATGAATAAATACTTCCATTATTTTTGTCATAATATCTAAACGCCCAAAGGTCTGTTCATAGAATTTTACGCGCTCGTTTTCGTTATAAATCATCGTCTATTACACTAAATACATAAAAACCATTTATATAAATGCTAAATAAATAAAGTAATATATTTTCCACGCCACCAACGAGTTCGAGCCGCCGCCGAGTAGGAGCTCCATAAGGGGTCATTGTATGTACCTACTCATTGGGACCAAATCGGGAAAAAAAATCTGGTTCTCCCTACATTTTGACGAGTTTGATGTAGATAAATGTACTGAACAGTTGATTTCTTTTCGCGATTTCATGTTTGGTCCCATAGTAAAAGTTGTTCATAATGATGAGTACAATGACCCCTCAAGCGTTTGTTGCCATCAATTCTGAGGCATGTTGTATATCTGAATACGGGCTGGTATACGGGCAATATTATATAATATTGCCCGTATACCTATAATAATATATTCAGACTATAATTCCAAGTTTATGAAGTTGTAAGAAGGAATGAAGTTGTCTGAATTTTAATGCGACCGGAGATGAGCTGTGAATTTACTCTCGTTTCTAATTTCCAACTATAAGAAGATTACCCAGCATCTTTTTACCGCTTATTATTAAACACTAGCTTTTCCTCGGAGTTTCGCCTGCGTGGTGGTCGGAAATTCCCACGGGAACGTACTACCGGGATAAAGTGCTTCGCAAGGATTTTACGACTTATGTCGGGGCCACACCAACGTCAAAGTCAATGCCCATCATCGCCATAAACATCGCGGTATTTATTCCGATTATTATCGCGATAAATTGAGTGGCCACACTTGTATGCCGCCACTCGAGTTATCGCTACGTCAATCGGCAATGAGAATGCCGTTGTCAAATTTTCGCGATAAGTTGTGGCTACACCCACGGCCAACGTCCATCATTGCGATAATCAACGGCATATCCCGTTGGTGTGGCCCCGATATTAAAAAATTATCGAGATTTCTTTATCTTATGTAAAGAACACATAAATCTTCCGGAATAAATTTTCTATTTAATGATGGTGTAACCGCATCAAAATCCGTTGCGTACTTTAGAAGAAAAACGCTGTCATACAGACAGACACCAAACGTGACTTTAATTTATAATAATATGTATTATACAACGTATTTTCTTTTATATCCCATAACTCTAGGGTATGAGACCATCATTTTGAACAACTTCAGAATCAGAATCAGAATTGTTTATTTGTAAACATAGGTTAAATTACAATAGTGTGCGAGATGTTATAGGCAGGTAGATCCTCTATGTTTTGCCCAGAGGCGTACAAATACATTTAAATAACATTGTCGAATTTTTACTTTTAACACTTCACATTAGTATTTATTGGTACATTAACAGAATACAATAAACGTGCAATATCAATAGAAATAGAAAATAGAATCAAATTCAGTAAAAATGTCAAATAGATTACGAGTATGTTACATGTCATAGTAATACCAATGTCAAATAAAATTGTAAGTCGTCAGAATGTATAATTTTCTTAGGTAGTAATTATAGAATTGTCGTCCAAATATTCCTGAAGTGAGTAATAGCATTTATTTATCAATATTTTTAATAGTTCCGTTTTGAAATTGTCTAGATTTAACGTTTTAATTTTTTCAGGTAGTTTGTTAAATATTTTTTTGGCCATACAAAAGGTACTTTTATTCATTAGTGCAGTTTTGCCATAAGTCACTTCGAGTTCTGACTTATAGCCGACGTTCGCACGGACGTAAAAATATCGCGGCGATTTTTTTTCACGTGCTAGTGTTTCAACGCTCTGTTTACCGCCGACAGCGGAAATTCAACAGTGTTTTTTCGACGCGCTAGAATAAACTCTGTTATTGTTAAGTTGGATTCTCAACGGTTGGCTCAACACCGAGAGTTGAAAATCCAGTGCGCGATAAAATCCCGCCGCGATATTTTTACGTCCGAACGAACGTCGGCTTACTATGGAACCGAACCAGAAATCGCGAAAAAAAAAATCAGTTGCTCCCTACATTTTGACGAGATAATATGCGGACATAAATGTAAGGAGCAGCTGATATTTTTTTTTGCGATTTCTGGTTCGGTCCCACAGTAAAAGTTGTTCAAAATTATGGTCTCATTAATACCCTAGAGTCTTAACGTGGATTCCTAAGGGAATCCAAAAAAAAAAAAACACGTTGTTGATGAAGTATGGATTAATTGCTGAACTAATGAACGATCAGACATCAAACACGCTATTATTGAATGGTCTACTTTGTCAGCTCTAATTTGTGATAGTCGATAATTAAATATACCTACATAAATCAACATCTATGTATACAGCTGTAAACATTTCACTTTGTACAGTAAATTCATTGTAGGATGCATCGGTGAACTGTTGCTCTATCGTACTCGGCACTCTCTGTTAAATGGTTTCCCAATAATTACGCCGCTCCAGTAGATTGAGTTTGCAAATTAGATGAACCTGCCTTTTATGCGAGAATCTATGTATTGTAGAAACGCAGCAACGAAATCCAAAAAAAATACAACCGACTTCCAAAAACAACACTACAAAGTGAAAATAACTTTAATTTCGGAAGTCGGTGTCTGGTTAAATGTATTTTTGTTTTTTGCCACCGACATCCGAAATTAAAGTAACTTTTCACTTTGTAGTGTTGTTTTTGGAAGTCGGTTGTATTTTTTTTTTTTTTGTAAGAAAGTTTTTATTTTTCACTTTTTAGCTGTGGTACACCTACCCCACACAAATTCTAATACTACTACCTGCAAAATAAACTAGAACATCATCCATTTAGAAATGGTGAAAAAATACGTATTATTGAAGCTAACTCAAAAACTACCCAAGCAAAGTTAATCAATTTTTGGGACCAACTTTGAGATATACCCTCTCGAATAAAACAAAAAAATTTCAAATCGGACGACTGTAAAAAAATATGCATGGTCATAAAACATACGTGTCGAATTGAGAACCTCCTCCTTTTTTATCGTCGGTTAAAAAACATGTACAAATTAGGAACGATGCATGGACTGTGTGAAAGATGATATGGCTAGAAAGGGGGTGGCTATGACTACAGAGATGACGACTAATAGAGAAGTATGGAAGAAAAAAACATGTTGCGCCGACCCCAAATAAATTGGGATATGTGCAATTGGGCGTATTGGAAATGTGACTGATAATCAAAGGTAGGTCGAAAACCCCTAAAACGACAATACTTTACCACAATTTCTAGAAAAAATGGTGTAACCAAACGGTTTTATAGTATAGTTAAAATCTCGCTGCAGACTCGGTCATAAATCATTCGAGTGTTTCGCTCTCTTTCCCACTCACGGCCCTTAAGGGCAGGCCACGCCCACACGTAGTCCTGTGCATTACTGCAGTCGATGAGTGATATCGATAGTTTTATATATTTATAAATGGGTGATAGAAATAAATACACATTTTTTTTTTATTTTATTACCAAATTTACTACAAAGCATATTAAATATATAAACAAAAGAACATACTTATATATAAAACTAAAAATAGAAAATTAAAATTCTTCGTCTGAGTCATCGTCATCATCATCCACATGAATGATAAACTCTTCGCATAAATGTGCTTTTCTTAAGTCTTCATCTTGCAGCAATTCTGCATGTTCCACACATTTTTGCCAATTTTCAATGGAGACTTTGGAAATGGCTTCATCGACTAACTTCTCGACATCAGCTATCTTGAAGGTTTTGTTTTTCGTTGCAACTTCATTTTTTACTTGAGCCCACACCAATCACCCTTCGATAATGGCCTTGAGCGCGCGCAACTAGCGCACATCCCTACTCCGATTATAATTTATGACCAAGTCTGCAGCGAGATTTTAACTATACTATAACCATATTTACCACGCTAATTTAGAATCTAGGTGTGTTGTTATTTTCAAATCATAGTAATCACTCATCCTCTTGTCATAATAAGTCACTTTTCACGACACACAGTTGAACTTTTGGGAGTATTTCGCTACCAAAATGTATCTCTGTTGCACCATGTAACATGAGGCAACAGGGGCTAGTGTGAATCTTTGGGTTCATTCGAGTCTGGTTAAATGAAATGAAAAACTGGGGTCGGTGCATTTCGTTCATTCATCCATTCACACCAACAACTACTTACAGAACAGAAAATAATAATAATATTCAAACTAAAATATCTGAAAAACTTAGTAAGTACCAAGATCTCGCCATAGATATAATAACCCAATGGAAAGCACAAACCGTCCATATCGTCCCTATCAGCTACAGGTGTAGTACCGAAGGCTCTCGCACAAAGTCTAAACACTCTTCACATGCCTTCTCACACACTTTACGTTTACAAGCTCCAAAAAGCCACCATTCTCAACACCTGTCGCATCACCCGAAAGTTCCTGACTTCTACATTATCATCCACCTTCTCAATTTAATTTTTCCCTTACACACTTTGTTCCGGCCCGTGTGGTAAGGTCGTAAACTCTTATTAGAGAAGAAAAATAAAGAACTCAATATAAATAATATTAATATAAAGTTTCGACCAATTCTACACTTCTGGACACATCTATTGGCCCACCTTAGAGTTTAGGTTTCGATGGCCCCTACCGAAATATGATTGCTAGATTGAACAAAAACTGTTGATGCAGTTTTAATCCTGATACATTTTACCATCTTTTTCGATCGTATTGTTTTAAATTTGAATTCAGAATACCATACGACATGGAGCTACGCCTAACAAGTCGGATATGCGCCTTGTTAAAGGCAACTGATTTTTGAATAAAAAACATGTTTTATCAAATAAAGGTTTAATTTAATAACGCGTGTTGCCTCCATGGGCATCTACCACAGCTCTCATACGATTAGGCATAGAGTTTATCAACCGCTCTATGAAATTTTGAGGGATCATCTCCCATTCCTCTTCTATGGCAGTTTTCAACTCCTGCATCGTCTGGGCAACTGGCTGACGAGCCCTAACACGTCTTTTTAGCTCGTCCCACATGTGCTCAATGGGGTTCATGTCTGGGCTTCTGGCTGGCCAGTCCATAACTGTGATGTTCACATCCCGAAGATATTCCCTGACGATGCCGGCCGCATGGGCTCTTGCATTATCATGCATAAAAAGGAAATTTGGGCCCACATAGTCCGCGTATGGTATCACGTGAGGTTCTAAGCACTCACGAATGTACCTTTCAGCATTTAATGTTGGCAGCCGTGGTCCTGTAACAACCTCAAGTTGAGTTTTGCCGCTCGCGGATATACCGCCCCAGACAGTCCATGAGCCACCGCCATAAGCAACCCTCTCTTCAAAGCAGCATTGTGCGAAACGCTCTCCCTTACGTCGGTAGACCTTCTTCCTTCCATCATTGCCATGTAACACAATTTTAGACTCATCAGAAAAGAGTACACGGCTCCAATCTTGCTGTGTCCAATTTAAATGACTGCGTGCGAAATGAAGGCGCGCTGTTCGGTGGGCTCGCGTTAGTTTGGGGCCATTAGCTGGCTTGTGTGGTACCATATCGCGTTCTTTTAACCTTCTCCGAACAGTTCGAGCGCTCACAGATACTCCGTAGAAGTCGCGAAGTTGGTTTTGTATCTTAATGGAGGTAAGGTGACGATTTCTCAAGCTGGTCGTCACGATGAATCGATCCTGCCTTTCAGTTGTGACCCGAGATCGTGGCCTTCCTTGGCGACGAACAAAGCCGCCAGTCTCTAGGTACCTCCGATAAACATTTCGGACCGCAGATCGACTTAAATTAAGTTGAGCACTCACGTTTCTTTGGCTGTGTCCGGCCTGAATAAGTGCCACAGCTTGGGCGGCGACTTCAGGTGAAGTATCCATAGATTATTGATAGAACCTCACCTTAATGTTAAGAATAAGTAATGTTTGTTGCAAAACCAAAGATATCAATCACTTTTTCAAGAATTAAATCCAAGTAAACCAATAAAACCAAGTTTTCTTAGTATTCGATTGTTTGATATCAACAAACAGGCTCCAAATTGTCTTTTGTTTCTTTAAATTCTGTGTTCGAAATTCAAAAAAAGACTATTGAATGAAATTGTGAATGTGCCAGGTTCAAAACTGCATAAAAACTTTTTGCTCGACCTAATATAAAATTTTAGCTAGGACCAAACGAAACTGAAAATACAAGGTGGGCCAAAAGATGTGTCCAGAAGTGTATAATATGTAGAAACAATCCAAACCACTCCCAACATTTTTCCATTATTTCCTTTTGCTCTTATCATTTGCAACACAAACAGAGATTCCAATTAAAATCGTTAAGGCGAAAGCGCCAAGGTAGTCCGCGAAATTCAAAATTTCTTACGTTTTGCAATTTGCAAGTCAGTATTAGGTTGTATGTTGGTCAAAATATGATTCGCGATCGTAACAAGTATGTATTTACAGTATTATAATCATTAAAGTCATCAATACAACTCTTCAAGACCAAGTAATTCTGTTGAATTACTATTTCATGAAATCTTGACATTTGACTTAACTTAAGGAAAAGTATTACTAATTCTAATGATTATAATTATTTAAATACCTACATAATTTGTTACGGTCAATCATACTTTAATCGACATACAACGTAATACTGACTTCCAAATTGCAAAAAACGTTAGAAAATTTGAATTTCGCGGGCTATACCCTGGCGCTTCCCCCTTAATATTAAACTTACATCCTATATCCCTGTATCAAAATGTATTATCCTGTACCTTTGTTGGCAAAAGATTACGTTTCGTTCCCTGGAGGCTTTTAAGATCGTTATCCTGATTTACTTTTGTAACAAACATGTGTTCCGGGCTCTTTTTTTAATTGACTGCTAATCCATTTATTTCCGGTAACTGATTCTTTCCTGTAATATGTTTTCATGATTAGAAATTTTGTAGGAATAACAAAAAGTTGCCACTATAAAAATTATGTTGATAAAAAAAAATGTTGCAGTTTATTATAGTTTCCGGATGATGTTAGTAAAATAATTGTGTTATCAACAAAACCATAGTTGATAAATTGATAAACATATTTATTTATACAACATATGCCTTAATTGGACATGTATACTTTATATACTTATATGCTTCCTACTAGATATCACATGCAGAACCAATTATGTTCCTTTTGACTGATCGACGTCAATCAATCTGCCTAGCCTTTTCCCAATTATGGTGGGGTCGGCTTCCAGTCTAACCAGATGCAGCTGAATACCAGTATTTTACATGGAGCGACTGCCTATCTGACCTCCACAACCCATTAACTGGGTAATACAATACCCCATGGTAACGCTGGTTGTCAGACTTTCGGGCTTCTGACGACCCGTAACGACTGTCAAAGATCCAAGCATGACAGCCGGGACCAACGGCTTAACGTGCTTTCCGAAGCACGGAGGAGTCTCGGGATGATGTTTACCCATCCACGGACCGACCCCGGTAAGCGTAGCTTAACCTGATGGATCGACCCGCGCGGCTATTATTACTTAGTCACGAGCTCCTCCGGTCGGCGTCGATCGATCAAAATCTACTTGCATCCAATGATGTTATAATACGTCATTGCTTGCATCTGTCTACGAGTAAGTTAGATCTTCAGAGGTAGCCAGCGAAATTTAAATTTTCTTGCGTTTTTGCAATTTGCGGGTCAGTGTCACGTAGTATCTTGATCAAAATATGATTCAGGACAGTAAAAAATATGTATTTACATAATTATAACCATAAGAGCTTGCCGGGGTCGGTCCGTGGATGGGTGACTATCTTTACATCCCGAGACTCCTCCGTGCTTCGGAAAGCACGTTAAGCCGTTGGTCCCGGCTGTCATTCGTGGATCTTTGACAGTCGTTACGTATCGTCAGAAACGAAAGTCTGACAACCAGTCTTACCAAGGGGTATCGTATTACTCAGTTAATGGGTTGTGGAGGTCAGATAGGCAGTCGCTCTATGTAAAATACTGGTATTCAGCTGCATCCGGTTAGACTGGAAGCCGACCCCAACATAGTTGGGAAAAGGCTAGGCAGATTGAACCATAAGAGTCATCAATACAATCTCTCTAGGTTAGATTTGCTGTTTCGATCTGATTAATCAAATATTGAATTTCGCGGGATACCACTGCGGATCCACCTTAAGGATTTCGCTTAGCCTTTAATTGAATTCAGAATCTTTGGAAACACCAACTCAATGACATTCATGACAAAGTTCAAATTTCTTTGCAACCAAATTTTTTTAAAGATCTTTTTTAGTATGCAAACGATCAATCAAAAATCAACTTAGACTGCATAACACTAAAGTAGATAGTTGAGTGGCAGATCGGTATTAAACTAAGTTACTGTCAATTAGGTTCACCCCCTATTACAGGGTACTCAAACATGACTGGGGAAATGTGGGTGTACATGCCTACCTACTATAGGTGCACCTCTGCAGTGGCGAAAGCACCTAATAACACGATTCCTACCGGCTTCCCTTCGGCGGTTCGCTACTCTATCGCTACCTATTGAAAAACTTTTTTACAAAAAAATACAACCGACTTCCAAACACAACACTACAAAGTAAAAAATAACTTTAATTTCGGAAGTCGGTGTCTGGTTAAATGTATTTTCGTTTTTTTCCACCGACTTCCGAAATTAAAGTTATTTTTTACTTTGTAGTGTTGTTTTTGGAAGTTGGTTGTATTTTTTTGTGAAAAAGTTTTTATTTTTCACTTTTTAGTTGTGGTACCTACCCCACACAAATTTTAATACCACTACCTGCAAAACAAACTAGAACATCATCCATATAAAAGTGGGGGAAAAATACATATTATTGAAGCTAACTCAAAAACTACCCAAGCAAAGTTACTCAATTTTATATGGGACCAACTTTGATGTATACCCTCTCGAATAAAATAAAAAAAATTCAAATCGGACAACTCTGTAAAAAGTTATGCGTGGCCATACATAAAATTAAAAAAAAAACATACGTGTCGAATTGAGAACCTCCTCCTTTTTTTTTCGTCGGTTAAAAATGGCACAGTCAGTACGAGTATAGTGTCTACTTTTGCCAAAAACAAGTTACACTGTGGATATTTGATTCACCATAACATTTAAACAACAAAAACGCCTATTTAGTTTTTAATTACAACAACAACAAAAAAAAATCTAAAATAACTCGGCGCCAAAACGTCATAATCGGGAACTAAAAATTCATACAATAGTGATCCCGTCATGACGTCACTCTAGGTCACGTGGCACCGCTTGATAATAGACGAGAGCAAGCCGATGTACAACGGGTTACGATTGAAACAGATATAGGAAAAATGCGTCAGCGAGAACGAGATGAAGAATATTTCACATTTTATTTAGTTTTCACCAGTTCAACTTACTGTATTGTATGTATTCGATCTTTTATATTCCTATAACAATTTTAGAATGATAGTATCTAATTTAGTTGAGTTTATTTTGAATTTGTTGAGAAAGTTTTGTTTGTGTATTGATAGCATCTTTTTGTTTCTTCTATTTGACAATAGATGGTGTTTAATTCAGTAAAGAAAAGACTAGTTTTTAAGTGGACAAATTAATTTTTACTTTATTGGTGAGTATGTAAGTTGAAACCGGCTTCTCTCTTACTTATGTTCACACCTCGCCACTGCACCTCTGCCTAACCCTTCGGGTATTTCAGGCGTGATGTTATGTTATTACTGTCATTTCAGTTTTGTACAGTCAGCGTCAAAAATATCGGGACGAACAGACTGTTCAAAACAAAGAGTATTTAACCAGTGTGGTTTAATAGTCTTTGGTTCAAAATGATTTCATCAACTAAGAAAATTAAACTTTATCTCATTTGTTTAAATGACAGTCGTGTTAATTCTGAAACATTCTTTGTGTTCTGGAACATTCCTTGTGTCATTGAGTTAGGGTGGGTTGCACCATCTTACTTTAACTATAACAAACATCGAACTGAAGGTGCGATGTTTGTTATAGTTAAAGTAAGATGGTGCAACCCACCCTTGTTAATGTTCCTGTTAGACAAAAAATGGGTTGTTCCATTTGACAATTTGTTAGCTGACGTCATAACTTTAACCTTAACCGTCCACGCTTCGCTGGTTAAAGTTATTGGTAAATATCTGTCACTTCTGTCAGACGCGTCGAATGTTATGTCCCTGCTCCGTACTTTTACATTTGACATGACGGTGCAACAGCAGGTAGTCATTCTATGGTCATTTTAACTTTGACGGAAACTATAACCTAGTCCTTGGTGCAACCCACCTTTAATATTTCATTTTCCTAGTTGTTTAGATCATTTTGAACAGTCTGTTCGTCCCGTTATTATTGACGCTGACTACTGTTGCACCGAAATAAAATTGAATACCTACTTTAATATTCACATTATCAAAGTATATTATAGATAGATGTTATGATTCATCAAATCATCACATACCAGACTACAAATACAGTATAAATAAATTAATATTTTAATCAATGATCCCAACCCAACTATACTCCATTTGCAATAAGATTAGAAATTTAATCAAACCATTTTTTACAGTTCGTTCAACCAATTTTGACTTCTATTGCGTTGGCGGCATGACAAATGTCAGCTGCAGTAAACAGTTGGTATTGTAACCACTTTTTTGCCTTTAATTTCATCCTTAGGCCTACGGAATAGAAGTCAAAACCGGTTGAACGGACTGTAAAAAAGGTTTGTTTAAATGTCTAATCTTATTGCAAATCGGATAGTATCGCTTAATGACCGTCATCTACCATAATGATACTAATTAGATTATGCAAACCGCATTTACCGATTTACGTTTGACTAATACTAATACTTACATGATAATATGATTATACAGAGAGATATAATAATATTATGGTATTACTATTACTTACATCTAAAGGGGCTCGTGGCTCTGAGCTAAAAATTGTACTGTACATTATTATGTACAGTAAGCGACTGTTGATATGGCTTGTGATGTCTAATTTAAACTTAGAAAGTACATATAAATTTAAAAAGTCACATTGGTAATTTGGTACTTGTCCAGATTTGAACCCACAACCTCGTGCATGAGAGGTGAGGCCTTAACCACTGGGCCATCCGGCCATCTTTGCTTAAGTTTGCAAAGTCACATTGGTAATTTGGTACTTGTCCAGATTTGAACCCACAACCTCGTGCATGAGAGGTGAGGCCTTAACCACTGGGCCATCCGGCCATCTTTGCTTAAGTTTGCAAAATTATTCCATTGCAATATTAATGAGCATCTAATGAATTACTCAGGTGATTCAAGAGTATCTTGGTAGGTAGGTGACTAATCCGTTCTAATTGCGCATCAGTCTCGTCTTCGCCTTAATTCCAGTTAACCTGGTTTACTCCAGTGAACATTTAACTAAGCAGGAAGACGTTCAGTTGTAGGTACTATGTTCAGTGCTTAAAAATTTAAGTAAAATTGGCTTTGCTTAACTACCCAACCTTCAGCCTGTTTCATAATTTCCTAATAAGTTTTGGTTAATTTACATAACTGGTTAAGGAGCTCGTGGCTAAGTAATAACAGCCGCACGGGTCGATCCATCAGGTTAAGCTACTCTTGCCAGGGTTGTCCATGGATGGGTGACCGTCTTTAAATAACGAGACTCCTCCGTGCCTCGGAAAGCACGTTAAGCCGTTGGTCCCGGCTGTCATTCGTGGGTCTTTGAGAGTCGTTACGGGTCGTCAGAAGCCCGAAAGTCTGACAATCAGTCTTATCAAGGGGTATCATATTACCCAGTTACTGGGTTGTGGAGGTCAGAATCTGACCTCCACAACATGATTCATGATTTCATGAAATCGCTAGATTTGAGGCCAATTCTAACATAAGGAGTTGTATTGCTGATGCCAATGATTATAATTCTGTAAAGCCATATTAGCTACGGCCGCGTTTCATATTTTAATCAACACACAACCTGACACTGACCTGCAAATTGCAAAAAACGTATGAAAATTAAATTTCGCGGGCTACCTTAGCGCATCGCCCTTAAGAAAATCTTCTGATCAGCGGCGGTCAGCCGGATGCGTTCCAACGGGCTGCGGTCTCGTCAATTTATTATACTCATTGTCTTCCTTATTCTGTATAGTTATGTAGAATTTTCCAACAATATAATCTCGTAACTTATTAGCAGTACGTGTCAATGCCAAAGCGTGTTATTAAACAATGCAGCCTAAACCTATCCTAGTAATAACTACGCAACACTGCGAACGCTACTTATGTTGTTCAACGTGGCTATTTGCTTGCACACACATATTTTATTTATAGTTAGGTTCTGCATAGTGTGTTAGAAAAAAACTTTTTTATGAAAAAAATACAACCGACTCCCAAAAAACAACACTACAAAGTGAAAAATAACTTTAATTTCGGAAGTCGTTGTCTGGTTAAATGTGTTTTCGTTTTTTGCCACCGACTTCCGAAATTAAAGTTATTTTTCACTTTGTAGTGTTGTTTTTGGAAGTCGGTTGTATTTTTTGTACAAAAGTTTTCATTTTTCACTTTTTAGTTGTGGTACCTTTACAAATTCTAATACCTCTAATACCTGCAAAAGAAATGAGAAGATCATCGACATAAAATTAGGAAAAAATACGTATTATTGAAGCTAACTCAAAAACTACCCAAACAAAGTTAATAATTTTATCCATGGGACCAACTTCGAGGTATACCCTCCCGAATAAAACAAGAATCTTTCAAATCGGACGACTCTGTAGAAAGTTATGCGTGGTCAAACATAAAAAAAATATATATACGTGTCGACTTGAGAACCTCCTCTTTTTTTTTCATTAAAAAAAAAAATTGTTGGTATATTGGCATGTGCTAGCTGACATTATGGCAAATAATTTAGTTTAATTAATATTTTGTGTTGCGTAATGTAAATTATTTTGCGTTCTGTTGTATAGAATCAAGTTTTTCTAACTGAACTTGTTGCTGGACAGTTTGTTGCGCCACTTCTTCTTCCCAGCTAAAGCACTAGGAAGTGGTGAAGGGCGGGCGTTTTGTGGGACTGTCTTATGTAATTTTGACGTTCGAAAATTAAGTGCTGATCCTCAGCCAAGTTTGAATAAATGACTTTTGATTTTATATCTGAGTGAGATGAGGTTAGAGGTGACCTATAAATTTACCTTCTTTATACAGATGAATGTGTTACTAATTCCCTTTACTGATTGATTATTGGAACAGGCATTAGTAAAATTAAAAATGTCTTGTGACGTCTTCAATTTGATCTGATTTGTGCAGAATATTAATAGGGGAGGTGGCCTACGATTCCCCATACAAAAGTATTCCCCGTTTTTCTTCCTGAATAATGTCTCTAGAGCAATTTTTTTATTTTTTTTTTTATAAAATCTAAGTCTGCTGTAGACACGTCCCTGTCATTTCCTTTTTTTCAGGAACTAATTAGTAAAGAAAATATGACCCTCCAAAAATTACAAAAAGTGCCCCATTTTTACCGCCGCGATTAGAGGACTACCAGACAAATTCTAACTTAAAATTTTAATGAAAAAAATAATTGAATTGTCTCAGTTTTCGAGGAGAAAAAAGGGGAATACGAAACGGCGATCTCGTCGGTCTGAGCTGCAGTTGTCCCTATCGCACTTTCTTATCACTGTTCGGGCATAGTGCGACGGCAATAAGTTCTTCCTCGTAGGCCACCTCCCCTCTTAACAGGCCACCGTTTAGGCCTGTCGCGGTCTTTACCGAGCATTCCCATGGGTCATCCCATACATTCGATCGGACGGGCGACGACATGCGACAGTCCACCGCAGGCCTCATCGGATGCTACTGTTCGCACGGCCTGTCGGCCTGGCCTGGCACGATCTGGCCTGTGAGAAAGCGGGCCGTGGGACCGCAAAATTACTCCGCGTGTCACAAAATAAATAACCCTTTCATGTTTAAACATTCTTGTCAAAACAACCATCACATTACTTCTACTTCATTGTCAAAATGTATGTATTTTCACAGACGCTGAACCCAAATAAACAATGAATAATGCATTGATGCCGCGCCGCTTGGCTGAGCCTAGTAACCTTGATCTTACGACCAATGATTACGTTCTTTTTGTAGCTTATATCCTGCAGCTGGTACGTACTTTGTGTTACTGTCAGTTAATGTAGGTACAAATGTCTGAAATGTCTGGCTATATTTGGGATTTATCTGATGGAATTCTGATTTCGACACCAGGGGGCCTACTCTGCCGCCGGGGTTGTGGGTTGTTCGAAAGAGATACCGTGGCCTTGGCACAGGCAACTGAAGGAACACGGGTGGGTTTTAGTCAGTAAAAGTCTGACACGCGCTCCCGCTCCGCCCAGAGCGGGAGAAGTCATTTGATTATTACCCACCCACAAAAAAAAAAGGGGCCTACTCTCTAAGTCCGTCAACGAAGATACAAGCCCGTCCGAAAGTTGTTCGAAACTTCGATGTGAACTCTGCACCCGATTGTGGTTTGTCCACAATTTTATAATCTTGCGAGATAGATTATAAACTAGCAATGTTCATAATCACAGAAAAGATAAAGAGGTCTCTCTTTATCTGTTCTGTGTTCATAATCATACACATATTAGTCCTCGTGACTGTTCTCAATATTTCCTCTCTGCCTAAAGGCTCCAAAAAAGCGCGACACGCGACTTAATCGCGCGCGACACAAAGGAACCGCGCGTCACGCGACGAGCGGTGCCTTTGTGTCGCGCGCGATTATATCGCGTGTCGGGCCTGTTTGTAGGAAACCCACGGGGTTTGGAGGCCTGAACTGTTTCCGCAGCTGGTAGTTTGTCTTATTTTATGTTAATGTAGATTCGACATCTCTAAAATTACTTTTACATAGGCATTCTCTCGGGAAATGATCAAGATATATTTTTATGGCATGTGTTTTTTTTTGCGGTTGAGTATTATTTTCCTTGACTCCGAAATATCTGTATTCATATGGATCTAGGTTTTGTTATTTTTGACCTTATGTTGATAGTGGGAAGACTTGATTTTCGGGTTATCCGAAATACCTAACATACTTTGCTATATAGTTGCACTGTAAACAACTTTTCAAATTAAGACGATCACGGAACTGCTATGCTATAAGAAAAATATTAAAGAATGCAAAGAACTATATTATTGCTTCAATACCTAGCTTTATTCGATCTTTTTGCTTTTATTTTCCGGGAGAAAAGGAGCCTCATTCCCATGACTAATGTCGCCCATTTTTCCGCGAATTCCATTTTTTTTTTCAGTCCCACTAATCCCGCGAATCCCGCAAAAACAGTGGATTCCCTAATCACGCCTGTATCCCTGAAGGATTAATAGGTAGTATACCCACATTTCGCCAAGTTACAAGTAAGAGGGGGCAAGCCTATTGCCATCAACCGGGCACAAATCTAGACTGCGAGCGGCTACTGAGAAATACCAGATGGCAAATCCCAATAACACTTAGCCCAACCCGAGAATAGAACGCAGGACCCCATGCTCAGAAGCAGCACCAGCACTAGACCAACGAAGCAGGAATATCTCGAATTTTCATGTTTCTTTGTTATTTTTCCTGTTAAAACTATTTATTTGAGATAGATAACACCTAACAATATAATATGATTAATAGTACTTTTTTCTGCCTAGCCTTTTCCCAGCTATGTTGGGGTCGGCTTCCAGTCTAACCGGATGCAGCTGAATATCATTATTTTACATGGAGCGACTGCCTATCTGACCTCCACAACCCA
This sequence comes from Cosmia pyralina, assembly GCA_946251885.1. Taxonomy (NCBI): domain Eukaryota; kingdom Metazoa; phylum Arthropoda; class Insecta; order Lepidoptera; family Noctuidae; genus Cosmia; species Cosmia pyralina. Next base: position 11,529,620 of record OX276342.1, on the reverse strand, counting down.
TTAACTGGGTAATGCGATACCCCTTGGTAAGACTGATTGTCAGACTTTCGGGCTTCTGACGACCCGTAACGACTGTCAAAGATCCACGAATGACAGCCGGGACCAACGGCTTAACGTGCTTTCCGAGGCACGGAGGAGTCTCGGTATGTAAAGATGGTCACCCATCCACGGACCAACCCCGGCAAGCGTAGCTTAACCTGATGGATCGACCCGTGCGGCTGTTATTACTTAGCCACGAGCTCCTCTGATTAATAGTACTATCAAACATATTTATCTATGAGTACCTGCCTGACAGAATTACTGCTGTTGAATCTATCAGCTAACTTGTAAATAATCGTGGGAGACAATGTTTAGGAGTATTTATAGACAACAGTGCCTAATTATTTTTTTTCGTAATGATATTATGTTTATTTGTTTGAGTGGTGAAGGTCAGATGTTGGTTTAAAGTAAAAAGTCGCCACACCACGGATGGAAGCAGATAAATAAATAATTATTTATTTCACTAAAAGCCTTTAAGAATATCCAAAGGACATATTTAAATTCTCTGACTCCTGAATTTAGTGTTAGTATTAGTGACTTGGGAGTCAGTGATTCTCCGTAGCAACAAAGCTACTTATAATATTTGAGTAATTTGGAAAATTGTACATAGTCTAGTGGTGTGCTAGCGACCGTTTCCGGGGGCCCATTATTGAGTGTGCAAGTCACCCCCTGCCAATTTATCTGTGTATATTATATAACATTGGTCAGGCAGGGGACATAGTTCTTCCATAGTTCAAGGTACCCAATCCATGTAGCCACCCAAACCCATAGCCCCAATGTGTTTTGTTTCCGTGTTCTGCAATAGTCCTGCACCAACCGGGGGTTGTCCTTGGGTGCAATTGCATAGTGCATACAGGGATAATCGTCGGCTGGTGCCTTCTCTTCATTTAAAATTGCCTAAGGGGGGCCTCTGCAAGTTGGCTTCGGCTCCTCGTACGCCTTTCAAAGGTCCGGGACCGAGATATGTCAAAGACAATTTAAATACATAGTGGAAAATAAAATTATAATGTATGTAAAGAAAAAGCAAAAATGGTGGTTTAAGAGCAGTGGTGGCCCAGTGGTAATGGCCGCGACTTACGAGAATAGTAAGTCGTAGGTTCGAACCCAGACAAGCGCTTTACTTTGTGTAAATTACTTTATCACCATTGCTCTCAAAACAGTGAAGGACTGAGGAGCTCGTGGCTAAGTAATAACAGCCGCACGGGTCGATCCATCAGGTTAATTTACGCTTGTCGGGGTTGGTCCGTGGATGGGTGACCATCTTTACATACCGAGACTCCTCCGTGCCTCGGAAAGCACGTTAAGCAGTTGGTCCCGGCTGTCATTCGTGGATCTTTGACAGTCGTTACGGGTCGTCAGAAGCCCGAAAGTCTGACAACCAGTCTTACCAAGGGGTATCGTATTACCCAGTTAATGGGTTTTGGAGGTCAGATAGGCAGTCGCTCCATGTAAAATAATGGTATTCAGCTGCATCCGGTTAGACTGGAAGCTGACCCCAACATAGTTGGGAAAAGGCTAGGCAGATTGATTGCTCTCAAAACGGTGAAGGAAAACTTCGTGAGGAAACCGGCATGTCCTAGAACCAAAAATTCGAAGACATGTGACGTCTACCAACCCGCATTGGGCCCGAGTGGTGGATTACGGTCCACTCCCGCTCACCGAGATGACAATTTCTTTACCTTGGCATTGCCGGAAAACTTCAAATTGAATGAAAAAATTCACTTCCCTTATCGGCACAAATGAAATGAAAATAGTTCGTAACACAGTACATAATAAAGACATAGGACCATGGTCACACACACATTGACACCATAGTGACCTTATTGGAGATGTTCTTCAGAAAGGTCAGGTGCGTAGTACTCGCAACCGGCGTGCGTGTATGACCAGATGTATGAACGTAAACGAGGCAAAAGGAGGATGTTACGATCATAGGAAGTAGCGTACTGTAGAAGAAGAAGGCGTAGTAGTGTATATGTACAGTGTGCGCACAAGTGCTACGTCCCCCGTCTCACCGCTCACAATCATACTTCAGGCGGTGACTATCACTTGCGCGCACAATCGATAGTCAGAATATTAGGTAAACAGCAAGTTGGTAGTGGGGCTGACCGCCCTGGGTACTAGGCATCATCATTATCACTGCCGGACACAGACTTCCCCCAAGCGACGCGACGCCACATAGACCGGTCCTGTACTTCTCGTATACAACATATTCTGTGACCTTCTCGGGCATAATCCAACAAAAGGAAAAAAAAAACAAAAAAAAATAAACAAACAACTAGCTATGCTTTGTTATTGCTTGTTATTAATTGTAGATAATTAGCTATTGCCACCCGTAAATAAACTCAAAGCATTTATTTCTTGAATTGAACTTTTAAGGAGTCGTCCGCGTCAGTCAGTAATATATGAAGCTAGTTGCCCGTTCCAAAGCGTAGTAGGTACTTATGGAAAAGAACGGGCAAGAAACGGGCAAATTATGTTTTTAAAAAATATTTGTTAGTACATCATAATGTTGAATGTATGTACAATTAAATGTGAGAGTAAAAAAGATGTACACATTAACAGCGTCCAGAAAAGCAAACAGAAACAATACAAAAAATTTGACTCACGATTCTTAGAAACATATTAATGGTCTAAGAATCTGAGTGGAATAATCTTTTCTGAGTTTATCATCCTTATCCTATACTATTAATGGGTACACAAATAATTATTATATACTAGCTGACCCGCCAGACGTTGTCCTGTCAAGATTTCAATTTCTTTTTTTTTTCCTATTTTTTTTTTCTTTTAAACCACCCCTGTAAATAGGAGAACAAAATAAAAAAAAATATTCAAATCGGCCCAACCGTTCTCGAGTTTTAGCGAGACAAACGAACAGCAATTGATTTTTAACCGACTTCAAAAAGGAGGAGGTTCTCAATTCGTCGGAACCTTTTTTTTTTTTTTTTATGTATGTTCCCCGATTACTCGAAGATGGCTGGACCGATTTGGATTTTTTTTCTTTTGTTCGAGAGGGCACACAACACACAGCACACACAGCACAGTTGGTCCCATATAAAATTGATTAACTTTGCTTGGGTAGTTTTTGAGTTAGCTTCAATAATACGTATTTTTTCCCCACTTTTATATGGATGATGTTCTAGTTTGTTTTGCATATAGTGGTATTAAAATTTGTGTGGGGTAGGTACACAACTAAAATGTGATAAATAAAAACTTTTTTACAAAAAAATACAACCGACTTCCAAAAACAACACTACAAAGTGAAAAATAACTTTAATTTCGGAAGTCGGTGGCAAAAAACGAAAATACATTTAACTAGACACCGACTTCCGTAATTAAAGTTATTTTTCACTTTGTAGTGTTGTTTTTGAAAGTCGGTTGTATTTTTTTGTAAAAAAGTTTTTTATATGGATGATGTTCTAGTTTGTTTTGCAGGTAGTGGTATTTGAATTTGTGTGGGGTAGGTACACAACTCAAAAGTGAAAAATAAGAACTTTTTTACAAAAAAATACAACCGACTTCCAAAAACAACACTACAAAGTGAAAAATAACTTTAATTTCGGAAGTCGGTGGCAAAAACGAATACACATTTAACTAGACACCGACTTCCGAAATTAAAGTTATTTTTCACTTTGTAGTGTTGTTTTTGGAAGTCGGTTGTATTTTTTTGTAAAAAAGTTTTTATTATAATATAGATATAGATTTGTAATCATTTTCTCGAAAACTGCTTTAACAATTTCGATGAAAGTTGCATTATAAGTAGGTGTGTAGGGCGAAAAATCGATCTAGCTAGGTCTCATATCTGGGAAAAATAATAATAAAAAATAGGTTTTCTCTTATTTTCATCAGAGCAGAGCTCGGTCACCCAGATAACTTTTGTAATCACGTTCTGGAAAACGGCTATAACGATTTCGATGAAAGTTGCAATATGGGGGTTTACGGGGGCGAAAAATCGATCTAGCTATACTCCATCAGGTTAGCTAATTAACTAAAGGTAAACAAAAGGTGACGTGGTTAACCGACTAAGAGTGAATTCGACCAAACTTATACCTAGTATACGTCTTAATCTTCGAATAAATTTTGAATTTTTGACAGTTTCTCCATACAAAAACTGTCAGACGTCAATTTTATTCCACGGATAAAAGATATCCGAGTTTGGTCAAATTAGCCCTAAACGTAATACCTGTCACTTTAGTTATCATGCAACGTCACAGTTGTACTCTTCAATATAGCAACGTTCTAATTCGCTGTACCTATCTTTTTGGGCTCTTTACAATGTTTTTTTTACCTTTAGTTGATTATCTAACCCGATGGACTCATTCTGGGAAAATATTTGTTTTCTCTATTTTCATCCGAGCAGAGCTCGGTCGAGCAGGTACTTACTACAGTTTATACGTATACTTCTGTTTTTATAACATTCTGCATTTAGAACTTGCGTCACTGACATTACAAAAAACGTGCAATGTAATGTTCGATCAGAATATACGTAGTTTGGAAAACCCCCGGTTTCTTTTCTCAAAGCGAATTGAATGTTGGTTTATTTGTAGTGATTGCCCGACTAATCGGCAATTAGTCGGCGATCATTCTAATACCTACTTGTCGGAGGTGTTCGGGCTTTTTCGTCATCACTCTGCTTAGTCATCGTGTTTGTTTACATTTTTATTTCGTTCGTTTTGTGTTGCTGCGGCGCCCGCCGGTATAATTAAATCTATTTGAAATAAATAAAACAGTGGTGTATGTCACGAAATGTCGAAAAAGAAATCGTGCGTGTGGACATTCTTTGATGATATTGAAGGTGAACCGTCAAAAGTGAAATGTAACCAGTGCCAGAGAATTATTTCACGCGGCGGTCAAGGCAGAAAAGCGAATACGACAATTATGACGAATCACATAAAATATAATCACATTGAGTTGATGCCTCAATTGGCAGGTTCTGTTAAAAGTAGTTCAAACGAATCCCATTCGTCTGCTGCTTCTGTATCCCTGTATCCTTAGGTAATATTTAGAAACTATAAAACAAGTACAAATTATTTGTTTTATTTCATTTGTTATGCACCGATTATAATCGGCATATTTTGCCGAATAGTCGCCGAATACAAACGATGCCGAATAGTCGGCTTTCCTGACTAGTCGGCCCATCTCTATTTATTTGGATATTAACTTGGGCTGTAACTAGTGAACTTTTGAATGAATAAATAATTGTCTTACGCTGATATGAGAACTTCATAATAACAACACGTTCGTTGTTATTACTTATTTTATTTTTCCTTACAAGAGCCGTCTTTGTTGTCATCGTCTAGACAACATAATACACTATAGAAACTACTGATGTATATGGTTATTATACTAGATCAATTTGCCTAGCCTTATCCCAACTAAAGTTGAGGTCGGCTAAACTCAAACTCAAAGCATTTATTTCAAATAAACCAATTACAGGCACTTTTGAATTGTCAATGGGTCGGTCAGTCAGAAAGATGAAGCTAGTTGCCCATTCCAAAGCGTAGTAGATCCCTATGGAGAAGAACGGGCAAGAAACTCCACGGACACTCTTTTAAATCATAATATTTTTACAAAATATTGGTTACATCGTTCAAGTTGAAAATATACATGTGAGAACAATGTAGAAAGACGTGCACGTTAAAAAGCGTCCGTAATAAAAAGATAATAACTAAAACAACTAAATTAAATATTAAAATTAAAAATAAGCCATGGCAGCTAAGAGACGACCAGTCCCAACTGACGGCGCCCGTTCACGAACATGACGCATGGATCAGCACCATTTAGCTCAACCATTTTGAAGGGAACTTAATGATCCAACACACACGCCACCATCAGCGAGACATTTGAGTGAGCATGACATACTCTCAACCGCCAGGGCACACTCAAGTCAGTGAAAGACGTACCCAGTAAAAGGTAGCTTAATAGTAGCTACATAGTGCTCACACGTGCTATGCAATTATATAATACTAAGAGATTGAATCTAAACAATGCAAAGAAAGTTTTCTCTCATCTTAATCTTCAGCAGGTCCAACAATATATCCGAATGCTAATCAATTAATTAATGTGTCCTTGTGGAGCAGGACAAGCATTCAGCCAAGCATTTTTGTCAGCGATGTAATCCCCCAACTTATAATATGCCTGTCTGCATAGTGTGCGTTTTATACAAGATTTAAATTTCCTTTCATTCAGCTGGAGTATGTGGGGAGGTATTTTATTATAACATTTTAAACAGTACCCCATGAAGGATGAGTCTACTTTAGCCAGTCTGAAACCTGGTTGAACTAATTGGTCCCTATTTCTAGTCCTATAATTGTGTCCTTCACCTCTTTTACCGAAAAGATTTAGATTTTTCCTTACGTACATGATGTTTTCGTAGATATATTGACAAGGTACCGTCATGATGTTAATATCTTTAAACAGTTCCCTTAGAGAATCGCGCCTGCGGAGGCCATATATTGCTCTGATGGCTCTTTTCTGCAGAATAAAAATAGACTCTATGTCTGCAGCCCGTCCCCATAGTAAAATACCGTAAGACATAATACTATGAAAGTAACTGAAATAGACCATCCTTGCGGTGTCTACATCAGTGAATTGACGGATTTTTCTCACCGCATATGCTGCTGAACTTAGCCGTCCTGCAAGAGATGTTAAATGCGGACCCCATTGCAGCCTTGAGTCGAGCGTGATCCCCAGGAAAACAGTTTTATCGACGAATTCTAGTTTCTCTTTATTCAATACTATGTCACAATCAGTACTTTTAACATTTGGTAAAGCAAATCTTACACATTTAGTCTTTTTCCCATTTAATACTAAATTATTAGCAGTGAACCAATTATGGATCTGCAGTAGGGCGTTATTTACGTCGTCAAGATTTGATGCACGTCTAATCGGCTTTCAGCCTAACCCGATGCAGCTGAATACCAGTATTTGACATGGAGCGACTGCCTATCTGACGTTCACAACCCAGTTACTAGGAAACACGATACTTCTTGATAAGACTGGTTGTCAAACTTTTGGGCTCCTGACTACCCTTAACGACTGTCAGAGATCTACGAATTACAGTCGGGACTAACGAAAGAATCTCGATATGCGTCATCAACAATCGTCCTGTTTCGCACCTACTCATAAACTGAAGGTCTTGTGGAGTGTATTTGAATATGATTGAATATACTTAATATTTGTTGTCTTCAGAACCTAGACGAGGTGCACATAGCTCTAGAAGTATGCCAGGAGCCGCGCGCGATGAATCCGAGTGCAGCTGGAGCCATTCCTGCGCCGGGGAAGTACAGCTATATACACAAGGTATCTAAAAATCCTTATATTGTTTATAGTTCCAATGCGTGCCACGAAAGATGAGACTTAATTAGATATGAAGTCTAGGTCTCTTTACAATTTTTCAAAGGCGAATTTAATAAGATATCGCCTAGCCTTTTCCCAATTATGTTGGGGTCGGCTTCCAGTCTAACCAGATGCAGCTGAATACCAGTATTTTACATGGAGCGACTGCCTATCTGACCTCCACAATCCATTAAACTGGGTAATACGATATCCCTTGGTAAGGCTGGTTGTCAGAGTTTCGGGCTTCTGACGACCCGTAACGACTGTAAAAGATCCACGAATGACAGCCGGGACCAACGGCTTAATGTGCTTTCCGAGGCACGGAGGAGTCTCGGTATGTAAAGATGGTCCCATCCACGGACCGAGCCCGGTAAGCGTAGCTTAACCTGATGGATCGACCCGTGCGGCTGTTATTACTTAGCCACGAGCTCCTCCGAATTTAATAAGATACATGTTGTAATTTCTTCTTGCAGGTTATAGATGGAATCTCAGTGGCTGTGAACCACGTGCAAATAGATTTTAATTGTGAAGCATTCACCAGCAGTGTTCAGGTAAGATGTTCGGTTTCATTTATTAGGACAAGTGCCGTATTATGACGTTTTTATGCCACCATGATTCCAATGCGAGAGAGAGACAGAGCTATACTTGACCGATAGCACCGTCCCTTTTTCGGACTGGAATTATGATGGCATTAATACTTCAAAATATGGCTTCTGGACCTTGATCACAGCCTATATCGAAGTACCATACTGCAACATAAGATACAAAGACTTATTATAGTGCTCACGAGTGCTAGTCACCTCCTGAGGCATGTGATGAGCGGTGAAATGGGGGAGGGCGGGATTGACAAGATTGGCAGACTGAGTTAGCATCACCTTTGTCTACCTCCCCCGTCTCACCGCTCACATACCTTAGACGGTGACTAGCACTTGCGTGCACACTATAGCTCTTTATGAAGACAAATATTTAATTATCTCTGAAAACGTATCTATGTTACATACAGATCTCAAGAGTGACAGTGGAGTCCCGAACGCCCGATGGTCGCAAAGGAGACCTAAGACTGACTAGAATCAAATCGCCTGACACAGGACAACTGCTTATTTTTAAGGTAAATACTATATTGAACCTTGAAGTGTCTCTGTTAAGGTTCAATATTAAAAAATCGTTTTACTGGCTTTGCTAGGCAGCATAAACTTATTATTATTTTAGTCTTATTTTCAAGTAGCACTGCTATGTTCATGTTCGGGTTTTGAGAAATGACGTTCACCAGGTGGGCAGCATTGAGACGTCAGGTCCGGGCACCTGTCAAAAGTGTCAAAGCGCCTATATGTTTCTTTAGTCGTGACTGAATGATGAACGAATGAATGAAACGAATGAGGAACGTCATCATATATTTTTTATTCATTGTCGAAATGGAAGGTCTCTTGTCAAAGTGGTGCCACCTGGTGCCGTGAATTATTATGAAAACAACCCTCATTAGAGCTCGTCTAAGCTGTTACACTAAGGTTAATTCGGTAGTGGGGTGCTTCATTTCAGCTTAGACGACCTCTACATGGCAACGCCATTGTCTCTACTAATGCAGAAATGCGGCATTGACTACTTACCGTCAGATTAAAAAAAAACTGGTATTATAAACTAATACAAATAACCCCTGATATTAATCTATGACAATCAATATCCGAAAAAAATATTTTTTATCGACACACAATAATAAACCTTATACCGTCCCAACAGGAGTTAGAATGGCAAAGCGCCCGCATTGAAGCCCGAGCCCACGGCGCAGCCAACGCCAATCTTCCACCACTGCGCCTACTATTGGGAAACACACACTGTCGAATTGTTATCAAGAAGAGATTGTCAGGTATGTGTAAAATTGAACTCTGTTCCTAGAACATCGGCATTAGACCCTAACTTTCCATAGTCCATAGTCTATGCTACAGTTTTTTAGGGTTCCGTACCTAAAGGGTAAAACGTGACCCTATTACTAAGACTCCGTCTGTCCGTCCGTCTGTCTGTCCGTCTGTCAGCAGGCTGTATCTCATGAACCGTGATATTTAGACAGTTGAAATTTTCACAGATGATGTATATCTGTTGCCGCTATAACAACAAATACTAAAAAACAATAAAATAAATATTTAAGGGGGTTCCCATACAACAAACGTGATTTTTTTGCTGTTTTTATAGATAATGGTACCATCCGGAACCCATCGTGCGCGAGTCCGACTCACACTTGACCGGTTTTTTTAGAACGGCCTTAAGGTCTATTATATGCTATTTCAATGTTATCCATTCTTTACCGGACACTCTGTATTATGTTCTATGACCTGTAGTAGTTGTCTTTCGGCTTATGTGATTGTGTGCTACCCCTTCGTTATAGACTGCGCAGTGATAGGATCTCGTCTCGCGATATGTCCGGAGCCGCTCGCCTGGGCTCTGACGGACGGACAGTTGCGCGCGATGTTAGCGTGTGCCATAGCGCTCGCTAAACCCGTGCAGAAAGCTACTGCTGCAGCTACCAGGATTAAGGCTTTGAGGAAGGTAAGATTTTATGACGTCAGTACTTACAGGGATAAACCCCTCCCCCCCCCCCCCTCCTCTCCTTTTTCTTAGTGAGAAGAAAATTGGTAAAACAAAAAAATAAGTGAGTGTTTCATTGGCAAGAATAGACCCAATTTTAGCCTAGAATATGGACCCCCGACTTACGAGATGTAGGTCGTGGGTTCGAACCTAAGCAGGTGCTTCACTTTGTGTAAATAATTTCATCACCGCTGCTCTCAAAATGGTGAAGGAAAACATTGTGAGGAAACCAGCATGTCCTAGAACCAAAAATTTGAAGACATGACTGTGACATCTACCAACCCGCACGGGGCCCGCGTGGTAGATTACAGCCCAGTTCCTCTCGAAGAGGCCTGTGTCTCAGCAGAGGGAACATTATAGGCTGGTTATGCTATGGATAGGAACCAGCGTTCTGTTGTCGCCTAATAACAAACTGTTATCACTAATTCGTATGCCACGTTTTATCATGTATTGGGAGTTGGGTAGTCTATGATCAGCATGTAACGTTTTGGTCTCAAATATCTGTTGAGAACATAATCAAGAATATCTTTGACGACATGAGGAAAGTAGACAAATATTTGGGTGATTAGTGGGAGAGGGATGAAATTCTTAAATTCTACTCGTCTACTCCATCGCCTTTTTTTATCAGTAGACCATGCAATCCTAATTCATCTTCCTGCCCTTATCTCATGTTACGTGGGGTCGGCGCAACACGTTTTCTTCTTCCATTCTCCCCTGTCAACGGTCACGCTATCATTCACTCCCTTCTCTTTCATATCATTCCTCACACTATCCATCCATCTTTTCTTTGGCCTTCCTCTGTCTTTCCATCCATCAACATGTATATTCATCATTCTTTTAATCACATGCGTTTCGTCCCTCCTCATCACATGCCCATACCAAGCTAAACGATTTCCTTTCAACTTTTTTGTCACTAACGCCACTTTCAAACTTCCTTTTATATACTCATTTCTTACTTTATCCATTCTCGGCACTCCACACATCCATCTCAACATTCTCATCTCCGCTGCATGCAATCTTTTTTCATCCGTCTTCTTCGCTGCCCAGCATTCCGATCCATATGTTACCATGCAATCCTAACTTAATAATATAAACACGAAAGCGAGTGTTTGTTTCTTACGCTTTCACGCTAAAACGGCTGAACGGATTTGTATGAAATTTGGCACATGGGTAAATGGGTAAACCATGATCTGCAGAAGGACATAGACTTCTTTTTATTCTGGATCGCAGACGAAGTCACGAGCAACAGCTTTTTTTATTTTTTATTAGTCATAATTGTCCTACAGCTGGGCAAAGGCCTTCCTACTCTCTTTCCACCTCTCTCTGTCCAGAGCTGCCAAGGACCAATCTTTATTAAAGGAGTCCAGCTCATCCCGCCATCTCCGTCTGGGCCTGCCGCGATGTCGTTTGCCAGTAAGCGGGACCCAGCTAGTAATAATTATTTCTCACTTTCCAGATCGAAGAACCCCGGGAACAGATATCCAGCAGATCAGCCACAGGCGAGCGTGACATCCTAGCACGAATGTTCGCTAAACACGACGTCAGGGAAACTTCATACCACCTGCTGGCGCCCAGGATAGACCTGCATCTGTGTGATGATCCAGGATGTAAGTATGTCTAGGAAAAAGAGTCCAGATTTTATTTGATTTAAAAGTAGATGACAATTATGGATTGAGCACTTTTCGTCTGTCCATTGTTCTATAGTGAATGTCCAATTTTCAGGTCAGTGTCGGGTTGTAAGTTGATTAAAATATAATTCGCGACTATAACAAATGAAATATGTATTTACATAATTATAACCTTAGGAATCCTCAATACATCTCTCTAAGTTAGATTATTCCAAAATACCATGATTTCCGAAATCTGACTTAGAGATATTTATTGACAATTCTTATGGTTAGAATAATGTAAAGCCATATTAGTTAAGGCCGCGAATCATATTTTAATCAACATACAACCTGACACTGACCTGCAAATTGCAAAAAACGTAAGAAAACTTGAATTACGCGGGCTACCTTTGAGGATCCACCTTAATCTGTTTTTTGGGATGCCGTATTTGACTATTTCTGTTTTGAATTGGTTCCTTCCTCATTCATGGCTTCACCGATTGGAAGATGATAAAATATTCTTTGTCAGTAAGTTTTTCATAATGACTAAGTACTTGTATTTGTTTTTCTAAATAAATGCAACTCCTACGCGAAGTTCAAGACTAACTTGTACTTTTCTGCCAACCCACAACCCACCACCAACCCACAACCAACCAACCCATAAATACCCCCTATCTACCCCCTACCCTGCCTACAACTCATAATATTTTGTAGTCCTATTATTTTTTTCTTAATCCTACTTCCTACTAATGTTATAAATGCGAAAGTTTGGATGGATGGATGTTTGTTACTCAATCACGCCAAAACGGCTGAACGGATCTGGATGAAAGGCAAAGAGATAGATTATAGTCTGGAATAGCACATGGTCTTTTATTCTGGTAGTACGTTTCCGTGGGTTCCAAACTCCACGTTGGTGAAGCCGCTGGGAAAAGCTAGTTTAATATAAATGTAAACAAAGTGCGTGACACTTCATTTAGTCTGAGTTTGAATTTGCCGCATATTAACATAGATGTACTTATAATTTATCTGTGAAATTGTTTCATTCTATGGAGCGAGCTGTCATATTGAATGACGGATACAGTAGGCTATACAAGTTAGAATTTTAACGCAATTAGAATATTAATAGTGATTAACAAGAACTGGTGAAACAATAGCTTTAAATGTTGTTTCTCTTTTCAGGTAAAACTAGTGAATAATCAATGTTAAAAAATATGTTGTAAAAGTGTTAATAGCTAGTTTTTTATGTACCAACATATTAAAATAAAATTCCTGTTTTCAGAGCAACTCAATTTTGGTTATAGTTTTACTATTCATCACAATATTCAAGGATAATTATAAACTATCATATTATATAAATAATAAATTTAATTTGTGGCCTTGGATGCGTTCAAGGACACTAAACGGCCATAGCCGTCATAACAGTAAAACTTCTATTGTGTCTCCTTCAGTGTCCTTGAAAGCGTTAACCTGATCTCCTACCCACAGTGGGCAGATCAGAAAAGCCGTCCCTTTTAAACGGAGGTGCCCTTCAAGTGACGCTGGTCAGCATGCAAGCAGACCTGTTCCCTTATCACAAGGCGTCTGATGATAGAAGACACTGGAGAGGATACAGGTAACCCTGATTTATAATTTATACAACCATTTATTTTACTTTAGCGTCTATGAAGTATTGCATTTTTTCGTCTATGGTTGCCTGTCATTAAATCAGGAACTTTATACGCGTGCTTATGCCAAAAGTAAAATTAATGGTTGGAAAAGAATATACCTAATAATGTTGATTTTATACACGGTGTAAGAATCTGTTTTTCCATAAATATATGGTATTGCATTTCTGTATGAAAGTGCTGTTTTTTTTTTTTACCGAAAATTAATGTCTGCACTTGGAGAGCTAGAATCATGTACTTACTGAATACATGGTAACAGTTTGGGCGACGATGTTACGGTGTACCGTGAATTGCTGCTGATTTTATAATAAAAAAAAATAAATAAAAATGGTTTATTATTTTTACAAGTAATATATTAACAACTAGTAATTGGAGCCTCCTTTTAAGCAAATAAGCCTGTATTAGGAGACTCCGCTCTTCCAAATCAATTAGTTTAATTTACATGTTTTCTATAGTAATATAAAGAAAATTAAATAATAATAATAAGTCAAATGTTTTTCCAGAACTTTTTCAATACGACTACACAAGGTTTTTTACAGGTGCAATAAACAAGCGCAGTTAAAAACAAACCGGTATTTAAAAAGAAAAAAACATAAAATAATTCCTTTTCAACTAAAAACATCGTTGTAACTTTCACGATCAAAATCAAAATCTCAGGGATTCACCCGCACCGATTGTGAAACTGGCCGAATACTAGCGTGACTTCCTAATCATAACGGGTCAAAATTGCTTGACAAGCAAGTGAATGAGAGTTCCATGGAGTTTCTTGCCGGCTCTTCTCCATAGGAAACGACCAATTTGGAACCGTGCACCTAGCTTCTGACGTTTCATAAGTGCCCTTGTAGGTTTATGTGAAATAAAATATTTTGATTTTTGATTCTGAAATTTTTCGTGCTTGTCAAGCAATTTTGAACGTTTAGAACGCAGGTTGATGTGCTTCTCAAACAAACTACGTGCTTGATAAACAGAGATCGGATAATCGGATGTATATTTTTTTAAATAAAGTTTATTTTTGGCTAAAAAACTAAAGAAGCGGCGGCTTCTTAATTATTTTTTTTCTTAATATAAATACCGGGATTCCAGAAAATCCGGGAATGCTCTACTAATGCGGATACATGGTATGAAAACGACTTCTTAATATGTGGTATTATTTATTTAAAAAACACCGGGACACCGGGAACACGTAACTATTCTTATGCTTGTTAACTTGAAATTCATTTTTAACATTACTTATCTTGACTTTTGCTATACCAGTTTCGTAACCTACATTACAACATTAGCTAGCATTCGATTCTATAGTCAAAAAGTACAAAATTTATCAAATCCGGAATCGTGAGATTTTTACGGTCGATACAAAAGTGCATTCCATATTGGCCAACATCTGAACGTAAATAAATATTCATTCATTTCTATAGTCAGAACTGTAAAGTCGATCCCGGAATCCCGGGATTTTTTGACACAAAATTAAGTGCATTCCATAATAGCCAACACCTCAACTTAGGTAGGTAATTATGCATCCGAATTTTATTCCCTTGTCAGTGTGAGTTCACTTTGTGTATTTACATAATTATGCTAGTTTTAGGTATTTATGTATCAAATATGCTTTTCTCATAGTTGGTAATAGATTATTATCGGTTTTACTTAAAATTTTAATGTCCAAAGTAATTTAACTGTAAAGTGATGGCCTGAAACACAGGTTTGTTTAAACCTAGATAGGGCGGGTCGCTACCTATTGTTCTAACTCCGAACCATCATTACTTGCACCAGTAATAAAAAATATTTTAGCTTTAGTTTATTATTAGGAACTTTATTTGTATAGGAAAATTTTATTACTGTTTGGCTAAATGTACACTTTTTTGTAAACATTTTATTATTAAATATTTTTTTATTTTTTTAATGTTTGATGAAAAATTATGTTTTTGCAATGCTTGTCAAGCATGCTTGGCCGTGTAGGAACCCCATTTTAAATAACCGACATGCGCAGTCGTCCCGCGCAGGATTCGCCTCACTATGAGAGTTTTAGCTTTCTTTCCCTTTGTCATTCACCCTAAAGTCCCATCTCACTGTGTATATTATGTTTTTCAGGGAAGCAGCAACACCACACAGTCAATGGCTGTCACAAGCGCTGTCATCATTTTGTACTACACTACTTGAGAACCTAGATCCGAGGCCGCTTACGCCAAGTACAAAGGTACGTTCAAGAAGTATTTCTACATGACATTAAAAAAGATCGACATGGCCATACGTACTTGTTGTTTTCGCTGGTCATTTTTAGGGTTCCGCAGTCAACAATTCGTAGATCTTTGGCAGTCGTTACGGGTAGTCTGAAGACTATAAGTCTGACAACCAGTTTTACCAAGGGTTATTGCGTTACCCAGTTAGGTCTGTGGAGGTCAGATAGGTAGTCGCTCCATGTAATATTTAGGGTTCCGTAGTGAACAATTCGTAGATCTTTGACAGTCGTTACGAATCGTCAGAAACTCGGAAAGTCTGACTACCAGTCTTATCAGGGGTATCTTATAACCCAGTAACTGGGTTGTGGAGGTCAGATAGGCAGTCGCTCCATGTAAAATTACTGGTATTCAGTTGCATTCGGTTAGACTGACAACCGACTTCAACCTAGTTTGTTAGAGTCAAGTTGATATACCTTGATCAAAAGCTGATGAGACGGAAGACAATGTTTTCTTGTGTCTTCGGATGAAGCCAAATGTTAGTATTCAGCTGTAGAGGTTTATTAAAGTTCTACATCCTATAACAATTTTTTTTCTCGTTACCGTTCCTCTAGTTGTAGCCCGCGGCTTCGCCCGCGTGGATGTCAATACTTCCCTATTTGAATCGGATCGTTCACAATTTCATTCGTTTTCTAAAATAAGAGTAGCTTACAGACAGTCATTTAAAAAAATTGTTTTCTTGTTATAAGTAAGTACCATATACTTACTCGTATACTTTCATATGCATTTAGTAAAAAGCTGTTATTTCGACATTGCAAACAGACCTTCAATTTTATTTATTTGTATAGTATTTTTTATTATCCTTGTAATATAGTATATTTTATTTAAATAAGTAAACATAACCTAAAAATAACAAAATTATATTCTAAGATAACTAAAACTATTAAAAAACTAAAATATGGCGTCTAAATATTTGTATAGTTAGATTACAAACAGACTCTTCAATTTTATTTATTTGTGTAGATTACCGGTCAATAGTCTCCCCTATGTCCTGCCAAACTTCATTACGTGTACAGGATTTGATTATATAAACTCTTCCTTTCCAGACGAGTCAACCAGAGAAGCCTGAGGAGCCGGTCTCAAACGGCATCAAGCCCAAGCAGGCGTCCACACAACAAAGTGCTTCCAATGCTCCGTCCACTAACTCTACTACCTCACAAGGTAGGTACAACGTCTTCTTCTACCTACCCCTTGTCCCATGTAATAGTGTGTGTGTGTGTGTGTATATAGTGTGTGTGTGTGTGTGTGTGTGTATATAGTGTGTGTGTGTGTGTGGCACTTTCATAGGGATAATCAGGGTTCCGTACCCAAAGGGTAAAACGAAAACGAAACCATATTACTAAGACTCCGCTGTCCGTCCTTCTGTCACCAGGCTATATCTCGTGAACCGTGATAGTTAGACAGTTGCAATTTACACAGATGATGTATTTCTGTTGCCGCTATAACAACAAATACTAAAAAACAGAATAAAATAAATATTTAAGGGGGCTCCCATACAACAAACGTGATTTTTTTGCTCGTTTTTGCTCACGGCAACAGGTAGACACTTGAAATATTCACAGAATATTTAGTTACATAATCACTTTAAAAATAAATAATTAAATTAAAATAAAACAAATATTTAAGGGGGGCTCCCATACAACAAACGTGACGTAATATAAAATAATTGCCTTTAAAAAGTGCTTGCAATTTTTAAAACATTACAAAATGTATTTCTTTCGTCTGGTTTCACTCTCCCACTCCAAACATAGTTCCAATTGTGTAATTTTCAAGAACAGTATGACTTTCTAGCTATATAGTATAACCTTTCGAACCATTTCAGTTTTAATGGTCATTTTTCTAATAAATAAATAACTTCATAGCCCATGAAGTATTGCATTTTCTTGTCTATGGTTTCCTGTCAATAAATAAGGAACTTCATTGCGTCCATAAAGTATTGCATTTTCTTGCCTGTTGCTGCCTGTCAATAAAGAAAGAACTTCATAGCGTTCATAAAGTACTGCATTTTTTCGTCTATGGTTGCTTGTTAATAAATAAGAAACTTCGTGCTTATGTCAAAAGTGAAATAAAGGGTTGGAAAGAGTATAGATTATAGATGCATGTGTTTTGTTATTTCAGCCTCGCCGACTAGAACGCGCATCCTGCAGCAACTCGGCAAGCTGATGACCACGTGTCTAGTTCTTAGAATAGACGACTTCACAGTTTATAAGGTGAGTGGAAATATTATACGAACATCAAATAAAATCACACTTTCGTTCCCCGACGGGTCGTCCAGAGGTGTATTGTAAATGCACGCACGTTAAGCCAGTTATGTTTTGCCATCATCATCTGCTGAATACCAGTATTTTACATGGAGCGACCTTGACCTCCACAACAATACGATACTCTTTGGTAAGACTGGTTGTCAGACTTTCAGGTTTCTGACGATACGTAACGACTGTCAAAGATCCACGAATGACAGCCGGGACCAACGGCTTAACGTGCTTTCCGAGGCACGGAGGAGTCTTGGGATGTAAAGATGGTCACCCATCCACATACCAACCGCTGTACATATTATCATGTCATCATCTGCCTAACTTTTTCCCAATTATGTTGGTGTCGGCTTCCAGTCTAACCGGATGCCTAGCTGAATGCCAGTATTTGACATGGAGTGACTGGATCTGACCTCCACAACCCAGTTACTGGGTAATACGATACCCAATAACTGGGTATACATATTATGCAGTATCTACAATATTTTCTTTACATATTACTTACAGGTATCAACAGGCTCCCGATCCCGTGAGGCGCCTCGTCCTCTGGTGAGCGCGGAGAAGGCCACTCTGCCGGGTGACGCCGGGTTACTGCACGCTGAACTCACTTTCTTCTACTATCCTGGAGATGTGTGCTTCCCTGGTTAGTAGTTTATATTAGTGCTATTAGAGATGTAAATGTGCCAGGAGCGTGCCCTTAGCTTTTGCGGATATATGCGTTCACCTAAGCGTGGTCTGGAAAGGCTTATGATAATGGGCCGGCTGGAATGAAAACGCGCTCAAGGCCAGACGATGATCGGCAAGATGGTCAGACGAGGTCAAGAAGGTTTGTTGGAGGCAGTATTTACCGAGCTGTCCAAGCTGCAGAAGACCGCATAGGTTGGAAACGCGTCGTGTGTGCTCGTGCTCCACAGCATTGAGGGAACGACGATTAAAATAAAGATTTGAGTTTTAGCCAATTTAATAAAAATGATAGCCCGTTCCGTTCGATCAACTATACTTCATCGGTTTAGGTAATTAAATAAAGGTAAACAAAAAAAAAAAAAAACACGGGTCTGGTTAACCGACTAAACGTAATATCTGTCACTTCAGTTGTCATGTTACGACACACTGACCCACACACACACATGACGACTGAAGTGACAGGTATTACATTTAGTAGGTTAACCAGGCACGTGGTTTTTTTTGTTTACCTTTATTTAATCACCTAAACCGATGGAGTATAGATACAGTATCACAAACAAAAACTCATTGTTCTACTGGCCGTGATTGATAGTACTGAACATTTATATTCTTAATCTTATTTCTTCCTACTATTATAAATGCGATAGTTTGGATGGAGGGATGTTTGCTACTCAATCACGCCAGAACGGCGAACGGCTGAACGGATCTGGATGAAATTTGGCACAAAGATAGATTATAGTCTGGAATAGCACATAGGTTACTTTTCTCCCGGAAAAATGTACGTTTCCCGTGGGATAATTTCCGACATCCACGCGGGAGACACCGCTGGCAAAAGCTAGTTAAAAATAATTATAAACAGTTATTTTAAATATCTGGAACTTCAGATTATTATCAATCTTATGCTTCGAATGCTTATGCCCAAGACGCATAGATCATAAGTCATCAGTATTTAAAAAAAATAAATTTAAAGCAAGCTTTTCTCTCTGGAAATCATCTAGGACCAGAGTCCTTGTGAAGACCAATCAACCGAGCCCAAACTCGATAGGGTGGCGTCGTTTTATTACTGAGTTCCCATGGCCACCTCCCGGCTCCATCAGCAGATCAGCTCCATGTCATAATAATATTGCATTGTCAACCGATTTCCTTAAGCATGTAAAATTTCAGCTCAATCGGAAACCGGGAAGTGCGTCAAATTTAACTTGCAAGATTCGGTTACAGAAAGACGGACACCGGGACAGGAGAAACTAAATAAAAGCTTGTAAAAACAATATTTTATTTTGTGTTAATTTTTAGCCTGTGTCGTCCCATTGCAGGGCAAAGGCCTCCCTTTCTCCTCTCTCCACTCCTCTCTGTCTTGACCTAGTGAGGACCAAACATGTCTGTAGGCATCAAGCTCGTCTCGTCTCAAAAACAAATAATAAAAATAGGAAAAAAGCCTTCTACCAGGCAAGCAGGCTTCTTCTTCTTTTGGGTATGAATCTACAAGTACGCGGCGGGCTCGACTTGTCGACGCTAATTTAGTGTGGGCTGCCGCTGCCGCGCACCGGCCGGCTCGCACGTTAGTTCGATACTCGCTCACGCGCCGCGTCGTAAAAGAACACGACCACCACAACGAGTCAGAAGGTATAAGAGCTACGCGATAGAAAGAGACGTAACTTGTAAGTAATTAACGCTGTGCGACCTGAATTGCACTTTATTGTGTCGTAGCAAGAGTTGCTAATTATTTAAATGATTTTGCGGAGAGAATTTTCTGTACTTGTACTATTATGTATTCTGTGCTTCTACCAAAATTTCCCACAATGTTTATTTCCGTTTTTTCCACAGTACCAGCCCCAAAGCTCTACGTGCAACTAAGTCCAGTGTTGGTGTCAGTGGACGTGAACAGCGTGGTGTGGCTGGGCGCGTTCCTGCCGCACGTGGTGCCGCGTGACAGCGAGACGCTTGACAACATGGAGCACGCGCCGCCTGCCTACATGGACGTCAGGATGGAGGCCATCATGCCTAAGGTACAGTACAGATACATATGTGGGTCACACTGAAAGTGTTCAGACAATGAAAAACGGTATGATGTAGAAGCCTGTTAATATTTTTATTGGTTTTCGACGTAGTCTCCCTTCCTTTCTAAGCACCGCACCGTCGCATGCAATGGAACCATTGAATGAAGCAGTGGGCCCACTCTTCTTTAGGGATTTCTTCCACGCCTTTTTCAAACGCAGCCCATGTTCAGAGTTCATAAAACGAATTTTCCTAAGTTTTATCTTTTATTTTTGGAAATAAATAAAAGTCACAAGGTGCCAGGTCAGGACTGTAAGGAGGATCACTCACTAACTCCACACTTTCGATAAATTCTCGTCTTCTTTCTATGGGGGTAGGCAAAAGCTACAGAATGCCACCTGCGATCCTTATATACTCCTTTTGCTTCGTTTACGTTCTTACATCTGGTCATACATGCCCGCGCCGTTTGCGAGTACAGATATCCTAAATAACATATGCGCTTCGGCAATCATCGACTATGTTCGGAAATAAGAACGCGCGATGATGAGATCTATTATAGAGCTGTTATACCCATAGAAGTACTTGTCTATTTTGTATTACCATGCTTACAAAATTGTAGATTAACATCCCTATGCAATTCCAAAAAAGTTTTCAAAACAAATGACGATCTGAGGCTGGAGTAGGTAACCCGACACAGAGGAAACTACATAAAAGCGCGCAATGAGAGTTGCACTACTGCTAGACACGGTAATAAAATACTTAAAAGCATTGCCTCTATGACCCCTTTGGGGCAGTTTTCACCAAACGGAAATATACTCGCGGATGCTCGAACACTTTTTTTTTTTAAATACGTTTTCTTTCTTTCTTTTGTTTCTTTATTTCACTGAATAAGTAACTGTATCAATATTGACTTAAAGTAAAAGGTCCAACATAATTGTTTATTCCTATTGTTCACAGGTCGTGTTAGAGGCAGGTTCAGAACACGTTTCCCAGCAGCGTGACCGACCCAAAGAGCTGCAGATTTGCACCGCCAGAGCTACGCTTACCAACGTGCGGGAATCCCCTAGAGCCAGTTAGTTTTATATTGTTAACAAATGTTCTTCTGTACTCCTATCATTCTCTTGCCCTTATCCCAATTTATTTGGGGTCGGTGCAACATGTCTGGTCTTCCCCTACTCGTATAGCCATTCACATTCATACTCAAAACTTTCCTGACGACTTTTTCCTTTTTGTATTTGTTTGACTCTATTCATTTGTATTTGTTTTTGTTTGACTCTCATTGTATTTGTTACACTCGAAGTTGTGGACAAGTATGTTTACCTAGGACAAACTAACCAATTAGGTAGGTCCAATTTCAAGAAAGAGGTCAATCGTCGAATCCGACTCGGCTGTGCAGCGATCGGGAAGCTTCACAATATCTTCTCGTCTCACATACCGCAGTGTCTCAAGACGAAAGTCTTTGACCAGTGCGTGTTGCCAGTGATGACCTACGGCACTGAAACGTGGTCGCTCACAACGGGCCTTATTAGAAGGCTAAAAGTCACCTAAAGGGCAATGGAGTGGGCTATGCTTGGAGTTTCCCTACGTGATCGAATCAGAAATGAAGAGATCCGCAGGAGAGCCAAGGTAACCAACATAGCCCGAAGAATTGCCAAACTTAAGTGGCAGTGGGCAGGGCGCAGTGCTCGCAGAACAGATGGCCGAGGGCGCCGAAAAGCTCATGAGTGACGAATCCGTACTGGAAGAATTAATGTTGGAAGGCCTCCCACAAGGTGGACTGATGACCTTGTAAAGGCTGCAGCATAGAACCGGTCGAAATGGCGGTGCTTGGGGGAGGCCTGTGTCCAGCAGTGGACGTCTTTCGGCTGAAATAATGATTAAACTTTTTAATCTTTCGCGATTTGCACACATTATAAACAAAACCAAAAACGGGTCTTCTCGCGATATTCCTTTTTACGAGGTAAACAGGTACCTACTTGTTTCCCGACGTTTCGACCGCCTTGCAGCGATCGTGGTCACGGGAGGACTGATGACAGCTCAGCGACGTCTTCGTAAAGTGCGGGTATTGGCATCTACCCTCACTTGGTCTTCACAATTTTTATTATTGTCACTGTCGGTACTTCGACACACAACACAAGAAACAAGTAGGTACCTGTTTACCTCGTAACAAAAAAATACAACCGACTTCCATAAACAACACTACAAAGTGAAAAATAACTTTAATTTCGAAAGTCGGTGTCTAGTTAAATGTATTTTCGTTTTTTGCCACCGACTTCCGAAATTAAAGTTATTTTTCACTTTGTAGTGTTGTTTTTGGAAGTCGGTTGTATTTTTTTGTAAAAAGTTTTTATTTTTCACTTTTTAGTTGTGTACCTACCCCACACAAATTCTAATACCACTATCTGCAAAACAAACTAGAACATCATCCATATAAAAGTGAGGAAAAAATACGTATTATTGAAGCTCACTCAAAAACTACCAAAGCAAAGTTAATCAATTTTATATGGGACCAACTGTGATGTATACCCTCTCGAATAAAACAAATAAAATCCAAATCGGTCCAGCCATCTTCGAGTAATCGGGGAACATACATTGAGAACCTCCTCCTTTTTGAAGTCGATTAAAAAGGAATATCGCGAGAAGACTCGTTTTTTGTTTTGTTTATAATGTGAAATGATGATGATGATTGTTTGACAAAATTCTGGTATCTAAATCGACCAACCATAGGCACCTCCGAAAATCCTCTCATTTCTTCCTACCTCATCGTATTAAAGTGCCAGGCTAAATACCGATAGGCTATAGGCCGTGTTTGTTGCAGACTCCGCGGGCACTCGCGCAGACCTAGCATCTATCCTGTCGGCTCTGCGCCGCGCCGCGCCTCCCAGCGGGCAGTTCCCGTGCGCGCCCGACGATATGGATCCTATACATGAGCAGTTTATATTGCACGCTGACAGTGAGTATCAATATGTAATAGTATTTTAAAGCTCGTGGCTAAGTAATAACAGCCGCACGGGTCGATCGATCAGGTTAAGCTACGCTTGCCGGGGTTGGTCCATGGATGGGTCCACCTTTACATACCGAGACTCCTCCGTGCCTCGGAAAACACGCTAAGTCGTTGGTCCCGGCTGTCATTCGTGGATCTTTGACAGTCGTTACGGGTCGTCAGAAGCCCGAAAGTCTGATAACCAATATTACCAAAGGGTATCGTATTACTCAGTTACTGAGTTGTGGAGGTCAGATAGGCAGTCGCCCCATATAAAATACTGATATTCAACTGCATCCGGTTAGACTGGAAGCCGTCAGATTTATCAAACGTGATGTCTGCGTCGAATTTTATACTTTAAGTCAATATTGATACAGTTACTTATTCAGTGAAATTCAAAAACTGCTCGAGCATCCGCGAGGATTTTTCTCCTTGGTGGAAACTGACCCTTAGATTTATGATGAGTATAGCTTGTCTACTCTGAAATAACGCGCACCACCACCGCATTTACCGTAGTGGACGTATACAAATTTAAATAGTGGGGAGCGTCATTTCAGAGTAGACAAGCTCTGGTACACATTTTAAATTACTTTCTTACCCACAGATTTGGACGATATTGACCGCGGAACTGTAATTAGTCCCGAATTACTATGGCGCGAAAACAGAGCAGTATGGTGCGCGAGAGTTGAACCACTGTGGGCCGACTTTTGTGGGGCTAGAGCTACTAATAACAAACCTGCTCCTTTGTTGGATGCTACGCCTCTTACAGCGTGGGTGAGTAACTATTAGTCGACGTTCGCACGGACGTAAAAATATCGCGGCGGGATTTTATCACGCACTGGATTTCCAACTCTCGTTGTTGAGTTGAGCATTGAGAATCCAACCTAACAACAACAGAATGCATTCTAGCGCGACGAAAAAACACACTGTTGGATTTCCAACTCTCGGCGCTAAGCAGAGTGTTGAAAACCTAGTGCGCGAAAAAAAATCGCCGCGATATGTTTACGTTCGTGCGAATGTTGAATAAAAGTCATGTTGAACTCGGCGCTAGGTAATGACAGCCGAGGGTCGATTGATCAGGTTAAGCTACGCTTACCGCGGTCGGTCTGTCGATGGGTGACCATATTTACATACTGAGACCCACCGTGCCACGGAAAGCTCGTTAAGCCGTTAGTACCGGCTGCCATTCTTGGATCTTTGACATTCGTTACGGGTCGACGAGAAGCCCGAAAGTCTGACAGCAAGTCTTACCAAGGGGTATCGTATTACCCAGTTACTTGTGGAGGTCAGCCAGGCAATCGCTCCATGTAAAATACTGGTACTCAGCTGCATCCGGTTAGACTGGAAGCCCACCCTAACATAGTTAGGAAAAGGCTAGACAGATTGATTGATACAAGAAAACAAAGAACATAGTAACAAATTAAATCCTATATTCTCCACAGCTATGTTTCGACGACAACTTCTCCCGCATCTGGATAGTAGCCCGCACCTGTGGGCTGGCAGGTCTTCAGTTGAACCACTACCAGATGCTGTTCCTCATGAGGCAGCTGGAGAGGATCTCGGAGATGACGGCCTGGTTAGCGCATGACGCGGAGAGGCAGCCGGATGCCGAAGAAGGGTAAGATTTTACAAAAATTAAGGTTTTTGATTTTGATCTCGATAAAAAATATGCGGGGTCTGTGTCACATAATATACTAGTGCTTAATAAAAACATAAAAAGCAGGAAATACAATAATAAAACTCATTTTTAGGGTTCCGTACCCGTAAGGTGCCAAACAGAACCCACTAAGCGTCCGCTGTCCGTCCGTCTGTCTGTCAGCGGACTGTATCGCATGAAACGTAATAGGTAGACAGTTGAAATTTTCAAAGATTGTTTATTTCTATTGTGGCTACAACAACAAATAATAAAAATAAAATTTAAAAAAAAAAAATCAAAAAGTTTTATTTCATTATTACACGTTACATCATATAAAACAGTTGGAGGCGTCTCCTTTTAAGCATATAAGCCTGTGCCAGGAGGCGCCGCTCTTTCTTAACTCGCAAAGTAACATGCTACTAACAAAACAAAATTTAAAAAAAATAGTTAAAGTTCGGAACCCTTTGTGTGCGAGTCCGACTCGCACTTGGCCGGTTTTTCATTGATAAGTCGAAGTGGTTCTAATTAAATCAGGATATTTTAACGATGTATCGCGCAGATGCGTTTTGCAAAACAGCTTGGCACCACCTAAGCTGTATTATACATCTGGTTTCTACAGAAAACTGTGGTCAAATTTAAGGGTGTGGTACAGACTATCAAACTGAACAACTTTCTTCATGAGACAAACATCGTAATCGAGAAAAAAATCAGCTGTCCCGTACAAAGCTTCAATACCTATTCGACCCAAATGTATTATGGGTATGGCTGATAATTTTTCTCGATTACGATGTTGGTCCAATGGAGAAAGTTGTTCAGTTTGGTGGTCTGTACCACACCCTTAAATTTGACACACCTTTCTGACATACCCTTTTTTTGTGGATGGGAAATCATCAAATGACTTCTCCTGCTCTGGGCGGAGCGAGAGGGCGTGTCAGACTTTTACTGACTAAAACCCACCCGTGTTCCTTCAGTTGTCTGCACCAGGGCCACGGTATCTCTTTCGAACAACCCGCGACCCTGGCGACTTCTGATACACCCTGCATACTCAATTTATACTTTGTTCCTTCTTAGGACTATAGTAGTAGGTGTAGTGATACCGGCAGTGGAGTTAACGTTCGTGCTTCCATCCAACTGCCCCGGACAGGAGTCGTCCCGAGACTTGGACAGTGTGCCCCTCGACTCGTCCAGTTTACAGGACTTGAAGCTGGGTGAGTGATGCTTCCTTAATAATATTGGTGGGTAGATAGTAATAAATAGTAGAATAGGTCAGTGGTTTGAAAATAGAACTGAAGGCCAGTTCTCGTACCTAAAAACGTTCAAATTCAAGTCGCAATCTCATGCAAGCGACAATCAAATGTCAAAAATGTAGGTAAACGCTAAACAACTTTTGACAGATTGAGACTGAGATGACATTGCGAACTTTACTAACGAATAGTTTTACTTATAACATTTTAGTTCTAATACTTCGATCAACAACAGTACTAGATTTCCGATGATGTGATGAGAGATGAGAAAAATAAGACCACAAAATAAAGTTGTGGTCTTATTTTGCAACATAGTTCTTTTCAATCTTATTGCTTAGAAAATTTGTTTTAATTTTCCATAAATATGTTTGTTCTTATTTTAAAAATACGTTTACTTTTCAATCGTAGTAGTAAATATTTTGCAAATGATAATAAACTTTATGTTTGAGTGTTGAGGTTTATTATCAAGTTATATGCAATCGCGGCCACTTGAGCGATGTGTTTTTGTTCCTATTCCTAGCACTTTGCGAGACAGTAAACGAGACACAATAGAAGTTTTATTGTTATTAAAGTGTTAATCTAGTGCTATTTATTGTTGATCAAAGTTCTAATATAAACTCGTAAAATAAGCAAAATTGTTTCTTGTATCTCTTTTATTTACCCGTCGTTTTTGAAAGACTGATCAAGGGTCTTATCAGTGAATAGGTTAGCTGCAGTAATAAGGAATATGCATGTGATTCATATAAGGGTAAAATATTTTTTTACTTCAAAATTATGCTTCCAACAATATTTTTGATTATATTAAATCAAAATCAAATCAAAATCGTTTATTTGCATAAAATGTGGTGGGTACAAAAGGTGTTACATATAAAATTTAGTGCGAAGACACATTTTGCCATGCAGTGATGGCATGCAAATATTTAGTTAACATACAATAAAATTATAGACACATAACAGATGAACATAACTATGAACGAAAATAACATTAAAATCAAGGCAATACCAATTTGAATTAAAATTACACACTACATATCTAAACAGTAAGGTAAGTAGCGACAAGGTAATTACCAAAGGAACTTAAATTAACTAAAACTGACTACAATGCATTCCTGAAGTGGTAGGACTGGCACGATTTTTTGTTGAGAAATTCGCCGATTGAATAAAAACTATGCGATGTCAACCATTTTTTCAAAACCACGCAGAATTTTTTGTAAGGTAGTTCTGTTATCCAGATAGGTAGTGAGTTATATATAAGTGGCGCCATATACACACAACTGCGCCTGAATAGTTCTATCCTAGGTACAGGGATTTTTAATAAATACTGTGTGACTTTTCGTTTGTTAAAATTGTTTTTCGCTTCAAAGAGTTTATAGTTAATTTTAACAAATTTTGCGATTTCGTAAATGTAAATACAAGGAACGGTAAGAAGATTGTGTGATTTAAACACTGGTCTACATGATTCAGACCAGTCCATGTTAAAGATTGCACGAATACATTTTTTTTGTGCTATTAGTATTCTAGAGATTTCCGAAGAATTCCCCCAAACAATGATACCATACCGAATAATAGAACAGACATAGGCGTGATACACCATCATCGCAGTTGGTTTGGATGTCTCATCTGTAACTTTTCTTAAAGCATAAACAAATCTATTTATTAAACACTTGACCGTTATTCGAAGCATAATTAAACTATTGAGATAGGCTGAACCATGTTTCCTGTGCCTTTTTTTCTTACGTTTCTAGCGATATAGCTCTGTCTCGCTCTCATGACGTCACCAGGTCAGAGAGGGGAGCGCATTTTTGAGCTCGCGCGCTCGGTCTTGTTCATTGGCGTTCTTTTCCTTGCCGGAGACGGTTGCTGCTTAGCAGGTGAGTTATCTATATTTCTTTTTCACAACCGTCTATATTTTTCCTTTCGACGAAAGTTGGCATACTTACCAATTTACAATTTTTATTAAAACTGTTTCTAGTGAATGAAAATTATTGATAATACAGTGAATCAACGTTGATATTTTCAGAATTTAACGGTTTTCCGTTCGCGTGTTGTTTATTCTTTTTCTTTTCCAGTGTGTGTAATTCAATTGTTTTCAGTAAAATACCGAATACGTAATGGATAAAGAAATAACGTTGATTTCGCAAGATAAACCGGTCGCAGGTCCTTCGAATACCGCTAATAATAGAGAATCTAGTGCCAAACGGATGCGTTCACATCCGAGCAGCAGCAGTAGTAGTAGCTCTGATAGTAGCGATTCTAGTTCCAGTTCATCTAGTTCTTCTGACCATAAGTTATGGTAATACCTCAACTTCGCAAGTTGGAAAATGGCTCAAACGTCCCTCGCATGGGCAATATTCAGTTCCACCCTCACAGGGTAAGAACTATAACTCAAGCATGCCTTCACAAGGCTGTCAGAACTGTAACGTCCCCTCGCAGGGTGGCTTTTTGCAGCATAATATACGGTGTCCTTCGCAAGGACCAGCACATGCATATACGTCCCTCGCAGGGGCAATATTCAGTTCCACCCTCGCAGGGTATAGAAATATAACTCAAGCATGCCTTCACAAGGCTGTCAGAACTGTAACGTCCCCTCGCAGGGTGGCTTTTTGCAGCATAATATACAGTGTCCTTCACAAGGACCAGCACATGCGTATATACGTCCCTTGCAGGGGCAATATTCAGTTCCACCCACGCAGGGTAAGAACTATAACTCAAGCATGACTTCACAAGGCTGTCAGAACTGTAACGTCCCCTTGCAGGGGCAATATTCAGTTCCACCCACGCAGGGTAAGAACTATAACTCAAGCATGACTTCACAAGGCTGTCAGAACTGTAACGTCCCCTTGCAGGGGCAATATTCAGTTCCACCCACGCAGGGTAAGAACTATAACTCAAGCATGACTTCACAAGGCTGTAAGAACTGTAACGTCCCCTCGCAGGGTGGCTTTTTGCAGCATAATATACAGTGTCCTTCGCAAGGACCAGCACATGCGTATATACGTCCCTCGCAGGGGCAATATTCAGTTCCACCCTCGCAGGGTATAGAACTATAACTCAAGCATGCCTTCACAAGGCTGTCAGAACTGTAACGTCCCCTCGCAGGGTGGCTTTTTGCAGCATAATATACGGTGTCCTTCGCAAGGACCAGCACATGCATATACGTCCCTCGCAGGGGCAATATTCAGTTCCACCCTCGCAGGGTATAGAAATATAACTCAAGCATGCCTTCACAAGGCTGTCAGAACTGTAACGTCCCCTCGCAGGGTGGCTTCTTGCAGCATAATATACAGTGTCCTTCACAAGGACCAGCACATGCGTATATACGTCCCTTGCAGGGGCAATATTCAGTTTCACCCACGCAGGGTAAGAACTATAACTCAAGCATGACTTCACAAGGCTGTCAGAACTGTAACGTCCCCTTGCAGGGTGGCTTTTTGCAGCATAATATACAGTGTCCTTCGCAAGGACCAGCACATGCGTATTGCAACTATCCTCAACAGGGTAGTGGCGTAATGGATAGAGGTTCCTTTCGCTCCCGCGGGGCAAAACAAACCCAAAGATACGACGCTCATAAACGTGGCGGAAATAAGCGAAGGTCATCACCTTCAGGCTTAAATGCCAAGAGAAGTAAATATTGACATGAAAATATTTCAAGCCGGTCAGTTATCGAATTTCGTCGATCATTGGAAGGAAATGCAAGCACCAGATTTTCACCAAAAACTTTTGCCAGTTTGACAAATTGGATTGCCCAAATTATGAGAAGCCAAGGTGTGAGAATATTAGTATTTCTCGACGATTTTCTTTTGGCTCACCAAGACCCAGCAGTTCTCGCAGGCCATGTAAGTCTTCTCGTAAAAACATTAAAATATCTGGGTTGGCAAATAAATTTCGAAAAATCTATCCTAACACCAAAGAAATCCCTGGTTTACCTAGGAGTACTGTGGGATCCTTGGCTAAACCTCAAACGTCTGCCAAGGGAAAAAGTAACCTCATTACTAGCGAAGATTCGCGAAATCGTAGATTTGCGGAAGACAAACCTCTTTAGGTTTAGTTTAACTTCTTTAAGTTGCAAAGCGTAATAGGAGCACTAAACTTTGCGAGATTTGTTGTCCAAAGAGGGAGATTGCACTATCGAGCTCTATTGAAATTCCTAAACACACTACAATTGGACAATTCTGTCAAGGTATACACTGTACCTGCAGATGCAATAGGCGACCTACAATGGTGGAGCCACAATTTGCAACATCCGTCAATTCTACACCACGCACCAGCGACTAAAACGGACGCCTCCGACTTAGGCTGGGGGGCCCAGATGGACAACCAGTCTCTATGGGGAACGTGGTCCCAGAACGAGAAGAATTGTCACTGCAACGTAAAAGAAATGTTGGCAATATTGAAGGTTTTTCAAAGTCATCCAGTGTATCTGAGTTGATCTACGGTCACCATACAATGCGACAATTGCACGGTAGTAGCGTATCTCCGTCACGCAGGGGTAACCAAATCCTCGCGATTGATGGACATAACATACGACCTGTTTTGTTTGATAGATCAGTACCAAATTCATATCAATGTGTACTACATTCCGGGGAGGTACAACAACCATGCCGATAACCTATCGCGGTTTCGCCAGGTCCCCGGATGGCATCTGATACCCGAGATTACCAAGATAATATTTTTAAAATGGGGAATTCCCCAAGTGGACCTGTTTGCTTCCAGCAACGCTCACGTAGTCCCTCATTACGTGTCGAAAGATCAGAACGACAAACAAGCTGTAGCCACGATGCATTCTCGATTGCTTGGAAATTCGATCTGGCATGGGTGTTCGCACCCCCGTTCCTGATTCCCAGGGTTTTTGAGCTACCTCAATCGGGCATCAGGATTTACTTGATAGTAGCACCGCGATGGGAGAAAGTCTTTTGGCGCGGAGGTCTCAAAGCCCGGGCTCTGGCCCCACCGTTCACAATACAGAACCTGAACAAAGTATTGATCGATGTGACAACGGGACTGCCACCTCCTTGCGTCCAGGATCTAGTGTTGGAAGTTTGGAAATGTGGGGGTGGACACATCATTTAGGTAAGTGGAATAATTCTCAGATAGATCTTTTGAAAAGTGCTTGGCGCGATTCTACCCTAAGAACTTGCAAACCTGCATGGAACCGCTGGGTTTCGTGGTGTAGAGTCATATTAGCCCTAAGAATCCCTCGGGATCCGACCTAGCTCGTTTTCTGGCTGATCTGCATATAAAACATAAACTGTCTTATAATACAATATTGTTACACGAGTCTGTGGTCTCCACCCTTTGTAATAATGTAAATGATTCAGGTGTTCTAAGTAATCATGCTTTGGTGTAACATATTTTGAAATCGATTTCAATCAAAAACCAATTGTTTCTAAATTACCCGTGTGGAATATTGATGATTTTGTATGTTTTCTTGGCGTTAGAACAATAAATCATGACTACATTTTTGATGTTTCGAGTCAAGCCGCTGCCCTCTTAGTACTCTGTTCTGGTAGGCGTATTCATGACTTGACACTCGTTATGACCGATAACGATAATTTGGACCCCGTATACTGGGTTGAACAAACTGTATCACTGCTTTCCACTAGACGTCAGGAAGCTAAATGTCCTAACTTGTTTGTCACCACGAGAGGTACAGCTCGTGCGGCCTCACGAACTGTTATTGCAGGCTGGATTAAAGCTCTGATGCGTCAGGCAGGTATTGTTGCTAGTCCTGAGTGTCCCTTCCGCTGTTGCTTCCAAGAATTGGTTGGACAATTTCCCCATGGAAGATATTATGGCTCTGGGAAATTGGAGGTCCTCAAACACTTTTAATCGATTTTATAAACGACAGGTTTCGGGCTCTTCTAGGAGTGACAGCATTACTGCTCTTTTTAAACCTGTCTCATAGTGAATTATGTTGATTTATTGATATTTTGTTGAATATTTTCAAACACATTTTTTCTTTTTTCTTGATCTTTCCCTACACATTGGCGTTCGTCATGAGCGTCACCAGGCGATAACAGACAATATCTCAATAGTTTAATTATGCTTCGAATAACGGTCAAGTGTTTAATATCGGCGTTTTACCTGAAATAAAACGCTTATTAAACTACTTACCTTATTCGAAGCATAATATTAATTTCTGCCAGGTGACATAGTCAATCATCCAATGAACAAGACCGAGCGCGCGAGCTCAAAAATGCGCTCCCCTCTCTGACCTGGTGACGTCATGAGAGCGAGACAGAGCTATATCGCTAGAAACGTAAGAAAAAAAGGCACAGGAAACATGGTTCAGCCTATCTCAATAGTTTAATTATGCTTCGAATAAGGTAAGTAGTTTAATAAGCGTTTTATTTCAGGTAAAACGCCGATATTTTCAAGCATATGTCATCAATATGTTCTTTCCAAGTGAAGTGTTCATCGAGTGTTATTCCTAGAAATTTAGTTTTATGAACTTGTTCGACTAATTGGTTCCTGTGAGATATTTTAAGTTGGAGGCTTTACTCTTTTGCGTTTTGAAATTTAATATTTTAGTTTTTCCTACGTTAACTTTTAAAGCATTGTTGTATAACCATGTGATAATGTTGTTTAAGGTGTTATTTATGTCTGACTCATAGTTTTCAAAGTTCTTACAATCTATAATTACCGTCGTGTCGTCAGCAAAAAGGACACAATCTTGTTCTACTGCTTGAGGGAGATCGTTAACATACACGAGGAATAACGGTGGCCCTAGAATGCTTCCCTGCGGTACACCAAAGTAATTATGTCTAGGTTGGGAATCGAAATTGGAGATACTGTTAGCTCTATCTTCGAATTTAGTGATCCTCGTGATTTGGCTTCTATTCGATAAATATGATTTGAACCATTCTAAGGCTGGACCTCTTATACCGATTTTATCCAATTTGTCGAGTAGAATTGAGTGATGAACGAAATCGAAAGCTTTGCTTAGGTCTAAGAACAGAGCTGATGTTGTAACTTTAGTGTTAATGCTGTTTAAAATTGATTTGACTAGGTTAAATGCTGCTAGTGAAGTTGATCTGTTCTTCCTAAACCCGTATTGTTCTTTAGCAAGAACATTATACTTATCAAAGAAAGAGAGAAGTCTTTTGTACATAACTCTTTCAAAGACCTTCGATAGGATTGGTACCAACGCAATAGGTCGGTAGTTATTTTTATCAGTTTTAGAGCCTTTTTTATGCAGTGGTTTTATTACAGATATCTTAAGTTTGTCCGGGAAGCAGCCTTGTTCTAATGATAAGTTGATGATGTATGAAAGTGGTTCTGAAATGTATTGAGCGATATTTTTAAGAAGGTCTGTAGTAATATCATCATAGCCGGCTGCCTTAGTGCTTTTTAATGTTTTTAATATGGTAAAAATTTCAGTAGGATTAGTAGGGTTTAGAAATATGCTTTTGTCGTTGCTTTTAATATTACTTTGGTTGTTAGTGTTGTTTTGTAAGGCTGTGTTGGTTTCAACAATAATAATTTCTTTATGAGCAAGAATTTTTTTTAAGTGCTTAAATACTGTGAAATTCACATATATTTGAAAAGCGACGCTATTGATCAATGTGACGTAAAAGTCTGACAACAATAATTAATGTCAATGTGTTTTCTATGAGTGATTGCGATTCCGTCAATTTTGTTGTCATATTGACGTCACACGAAGCGCGCCAAAATGGAGGGCGTTTAAGGTCCCCGTGTCGGTTGGCTATTTTTAACATTTTTTAAAGTACTTTCAATTGCTTTTTTGTGTTGAATATTTTTTTTACTATCATATGACTATGTAAACTATCAAATAAAAATATTTTTTTTAAAATACATGCATATTCCTTATTGGTTGACCTGTCCATTAAAAATTACCCAATTATAGTAGAATTGAGGTTATGTTATTTGAGAAACGAATTGACACCGACCGGCGACCTAACTAACGAAGGCGCTTATCAATGCCCTTTCACTCGCACATTGTTTATGTCTTGAAGGTGCAAGTGAGAAAGCATGACTAGTGCAGCCATTCTCAATTCGCTTCGTTAATGGCGCGATTTATACTGAATTAGATTCGACAAGACTTAGCTATTAGAAACTGGGACTCGTATACGTACCATCGCGGAAATTTGCAGTGAACCACTTTTCAACCTTATTACTAGTACAATAAGGTTGAAAAGTGGTTCACCGCAAATTTCTACGATGGTTAGCCAGCCATTGGACTCTCGCCTTTTTCTCCTTAACATTTCTTCTAAAATACTCTGTTATTTATTCTTTAAATTATGTTATTTCTTATTTATTCATGTATTCATTTCCACGTCTTTCGGTGGGCAGAGCACCAAACTGTCTCTACACTAGGGGCATCGACGCCGCTTGAGGAAAACTGCAGTAAGTTTTTGGGTTAACAGATACATATATGCGTCAAGTAATAATTGATTTTGAAAAATTAACAAAATATATTTTCATACCAGTTGCTCGATAATGTCAAATCGCATGTGATGAAAACCTAACATAATGAAACTCATTATAGCCCTGGGTTTTAGCCGGGCAATAATATTATACTGAATTTAATTTTAACCCGCTATTCAATAATGTGATATGAATTTGGAACCTCAACTAAAAATATTCTTATGAAAACATCAACAAAAATGAAATCGAAAATCAAATTGCTTTTTATTACTTCGCATAAGGTGTAGAAAGTAGAGTATTCTCTTCGGGGTTAAAGCTGTGCTCGCTGCACTCAGGATTCTAGTATTACTATTAACTCCCTCGCTTCGTAAAGCAGTTAACTCTGAACTCCCTCACGGCGCTCGAGTTTCAATATACAGCCTGTATATAAGAAACTGCTTTATCCCCTTGTTGAATAATCTATTTTTTTTTGTGTCAAGTAAACCTACGTTCACGTAGATAATCGTTATTCTGTACCCATGCTTACGCAAAAAACAGTTGACGTGCGTGGCTGCACTTTCTTTTATTTTTTATTTATCTCTTTGCACACTTGCACAGACCAGAATAAGATTCATGAAAAAATCAGAAGCTTTGTTGAAATATTGGTATGACACTTCCGAGCAGGCAGTTCTTTTCCTACAGGTTCACTTTTATAATAGAGAAAACCATTTTTATTCTATGCAACTTTTTTGAAGCGTCGCGTCGTGACGCTAAAGCCAAATTATGTACTCAGCTTTTTGTAGCAATATGTATTGTCCAGACTATCGCGCCAACGTTAGTAGATTATTATATAGAGTCCGTTCATTCTGCTTAAACGAATATCAACTCAATGTTAAAGTAAATTAAGTTGATTTCTGAATTACTAGTACTGAGTAATGAAAAAATCTAAAAATTGTTTGAAGTCGTACCGCAAACTGAACTTTATGTGTGGGTATTAAAATAGTTTTTTCCAAAAACATAATATTTGTTTGCATGCTTGGAAACTAAATCGCGTACGCAGTATACTCATCCTTGATTGCGCTGCGGTAGAATGTCTATCGGCCACTGAAGCCAGATTATTCTGGCACTGTATCACAGCTAAACATCGCTGTTATTTGTCGCCCAAATTAAAAACTAGATTTAAAAATAACAACGTAGTAACATTGACTCGTATTTCCGCCAACATTAAAATTATAATCAGCTATTCTAATCAAGTCTCACTTCCTATTCCCCTATACAGGGTCAAATTAAATTAGCTAGCGAAACTCCGCAAACGTGATGTGTATCATCAATCGTAATGGGGATCGTGATGGGTTTGTTTTTTTTTTTTGGGTCAATGGCCGCTGGTAGTGTTGTTACTTGATGTGTGAGTTGCTAAAATCTGTTTTATAGTGTTGAGATATCGATAACCATAAAAAAAACTTTAAGTGACTGCACTCCAATTTTTTTATCATGTTTAGACATAGGAGCTCGTGGCTAAGTAATAACAGCCGCACGGGTCGATCCATCAGGTTAAGCTACGCTTGCCGGGGTTGGACCGTGGATGCGTGACCATCTTTACATACCGAGACTTCTCCGTGCCTCGAAAAGCACATTAAGCCGTTGGTCCCGGCTGTCATTCGTGGATCTCTGACAGTCGTTACGGGTCGTCAAAAGCCCGAAAGTCTGACAACCAGTCTTACCAAGAGGTATCGTATTACCCAGTGACTGGGTTGTGGAGGTCAGATAGGCAGTCGCTCCATGTAAAATACTGGTATTCAGCTGCATCCGGTTGGACTGGAAGCCGACCTCAACATAGTTAGGAAAAAGCGAGGCTGATTGATTGTTTAGACATAGGTGCCCGTCACGTCTGTGGAGAATTACTAGCTAATTTAATTTGAGCCTGTATAAGCCTTCAATACTAACGTGTCCAACTCCCAGTAGGTTCCGAAGCTACAATGGCGCCGTCCATGATGGATCGAGATAGCGGTGTGTTAGCCACCACGTCGGTGGAGGTGTACCAGCCTATCGTCATTGAGGAACCGCCTCCGCCTAGTCCTGGGATGAGTTTTGGAGGTATGTATTTATAGTAATAGTAATCTTTATTTATTTCTCTCTTTACAAAGGTACACTTAGTTTTATTTTATAAATAGAGACAAGAATAATAACGTTGTTACAAAATAAAAAATATGATCCTTTGTGAGAGACTGGCGTCCATACTAGGATACCCTGTGTGACAGATCACCAGGCTCTCGCCCCGAATTTAATCTATTAACAAAGGTAAATTATTATACTCTAGACAATTTTTTTATTGCTGAAGGGAAAAAAAGAAAGATGTTTTTATTTATAGCAGGGACTGGCGTACAACCCCTCAAGAGTTAAGTCTTTCGAAGGGGTAAGCCGATTATGAGGTTACCTTTATCATGTGTAACTCCTTGAATGGGTTTTAGGCTTGAAACCCAATAAAAGGGTTATCCCTTCAATATGGATCGTCGACTGCATAGCTATGGGATTTAAAGATAAAAAAATAAAACTCACTGATTATAATAACGTTTTCTTTATTTTTCCCTCAAAACATGATCCTTGTAAGGAAGTTTCGATTTCGGTTTCGGCCAAAACTGAGACCGTTGCCGAAATTCGGTTTCGGTTTCGGTGGTAAAACCAGTTCCGGTCGGACACTACAAACTTATGCAGTTTGGTAGTCTATGTATGATATTGTTGTCAAATTAGTTCCGCGTAGATGGCGCTAAGTGTTTGTTACTTTCATTCGGCTGTCAATGGAGGTCCTTGCTGAAAACTTTGCCGCGAGATGGCGCTAAGTGTTTGTTCTTGTCGCTGATTGGTCGTTTTTCCTTAAGATGACTTTGACAGGTGACAAAACAGACAGCGCTCTCTTGCGGCGAAGCTTCCGGGAAACAACCCAATTAAACACACATTATTCCTTCCAGGCTTCTCCTCAATGCGTCGCGGCCTTACGTCTTTAGTAACGTCAATAGACAGCGCGCTAACACGCGACGACGCGAGAAGCGACGCGGCTTCCACTGCTAGCTCTGACAGCGATAGATATGTTGTGGTCGGGTTGGCTGCGGAGTCGCCCGATGATGCGGATATGGCATTCAGGTATGTACAGCTTTCCAAATAAAAGTTTCGGCAATCATCGTCTACCTTCGGAAATACAAACGCGCAATGATGCCAGATAAGGGTGCCATAAAAGTCATTAATCCCACTTTTAAAAAAAGTCTCGAAACTTAAATGCAAACAACAAAATACATGCCTCGTGCACGCGTCAAGAACGCCGCTTACCGCGATACGTTTGTTTTGATCGTGTTAGCGACACTGCCTTGAAATTATTTCGTATCGTT
Source organism: Cosmia pyralina (assembly GCA_946251885.1). NCBI lineage: Eukaryota > Metazoa > Arthropoda > Insecta > Lepidoptera > Noctuidae > Cosmia > Cosmia pyralina. Next base: position 11,491,626 of record OX276342.1, on the reverse strand, counting down.
TTGAAATATTGGAATACATTGGTAGAGGGCGTCAATGACCTTTATTGCACGGTTATCTGGCGGAAGGTATAATATAGAGCTGTTACAAGTTAAAACCATGGAAGTACTTGCCTATTTGGTATTGCAATGTTTACAAAATTATATATACTTAAATATTTCTATGAAATTCCATAAAACTTCAAAACTTTTGAGTGACAAATGACGATCTGAAACCGGAGTAGGTAATAGTCAGACAAAGACAGAGAGGAAACATTGTACGCAATGATGGATTACTGCAAACTTGGAAACATTGCCTCTGTGGGACGTTACTCTGTGGCGCAGCGTTCGTGCTAATTCGGAAATACGAAGATTACCGAAACGTGTACTTTGGAAAGCTGTTAGAAACTTGCCCTTTGGTCCCGTGACAGCCATTTATTTAGAGGCCCGAAAGTCTGTCAACAAGTCTTACCAGGGGATATCGTGTTACCTAGTGACTGGGTTGTGGAGGTCAGATAGGCAGTCGCTCCTTTTAAAATAGGTACTGATATTCAGCTGCATCAGGTTACACTGGAAGTCGACCCCAACGTAGTTGGGAAAAGGCTATAGGCAGATTGATTTATGTGTCAACATTTTTTGCTGATATTTCTACGTCACAACTAAGTATAAAATCTAGCAAGGAGTGACGTCATGCCACATTTTAACTTTAATTCAATCTATCGCCGTAATCTTTTGATACCCTATTAACGTTAAAAATCATTTTCTTGACATATTTGACATTATATTTTACCATTATATGATTGCTTATAGGCTTCAACATATCTGATGACAAGGAGTTAGACCGGTTCCTTGTCAGCACCGGCTTACGTAGTAGCTACGGACCTCCCTGAAAATTTGAAAATGAAAAAATACGTGTCCAATATTTTTAATAGTCTACATGACGGACAAAAAAGGGGCTCGTGGCTAAGTAATAACAGCTGCAGGGGTCGATCGATCAGGTTAAGCTACGCTTGCCGCGGTCGGTCCTTGGATGGGTGACCATCATTACATACCGAAACCCCTCCGTGCCTCGGAAAGCACGTTAAGTCGTTGGTCCCGGCTGTCATTCTTGAATCTTTGACAGTCGTTACGGGTCGTCAGAACCCCGAAAGTCTGACAACCAGTCCTACTGAGGGGTATCGTATTACCCAGTAACTGGGTTGTGGAAGTCAGATAGGCAGTCGCTCCATGCAAAATACTGGTATTCAGCTGAATCTGGTTAGACAGGAGGCTGACCCCAACATAGTTGGGAAAAGGCTAGGCAGATGATGATTTTTTGCTGATATTTAATTTACCATTTCACAGAGAATTCGAGCACGGTCGCGCGTCAAGTGGTGTAAGTGGCGTAGAAGTGGCAGCCGAGGTGGTGGAGCGATCCTCGTCACCGAGCGACCACTCCGTCACCAGTTCCTGTAGGAGAAGAGATGTCGTATGTCTTTTACTTTATACTTAGTAATTTACAGATTATTTATAAGGAGGATGCGCTAAGGTAGCCCGCGAAATTCAAATTTTCTTACGTTTTTTGCAATTAGGTCAGTGTCAGGTTGTATGTTGATTAAAATATGATTCGCAGCCCCGTAACTAATATGGATTTATATAATTATAATCATTAGAATCAGGCTGAATTAGCAATACAACTCCATAAGTTAGAATTGACCTCAAATCTCATGATTAGTCCTGAAATAGTCTTTCAATAGGGTAATATGAACTTAGTTGTATTGCTGATTTTTATTATTATAATTCTATAAATAAATATTTGATACGGGCGCGAATCACATTTAGATCAACATACAACCTAATATTGCCTTGCAATTTGCAGAAAACGTAAGAAATTTTGAATTTCGTGGGCTACCTGGCGCTTTCGCCTTAAATGAAACCGTGTTAGACCTTCTAAAATATTTTTTGACTATTTGTATGGCTTTGAAAATTTGAAAAATGTAGCTCCAACCGTTTGCCTGGAAAACCTGTGTGACAGATTACGGACAGACGGACACGTGAGTGACATCAAATAGGGTTCCGTATTGACCCTTTGAGAACGGAACCCTAAAAACAGAAAAAAATTACTGGCAATTTATTACTTCCAAAGATATCGACCAGCACTTGGCGTCTGAACAACATCCACATACTGCAGCAGAGCGGCAGCGGTAGGACTTCCCTAAGACTCGCGGCCGACGATCTGAAGAGCGACGAGTGTAACGCTATTCCGTGGGATGAGTTCCAGGTGAGTTTGCTGTTAGTGGTGTTAAGTAGGGGGAGGGGGGAGCTGGTTTTTGTTTTAGAGCTGTTTGCAGTTGGCTCTTGTAAAACTGACAGTAAATAATTATCTAATTGCCCATATAAGATAAATAGTGGAATAATACGATCAAAAATAAAAACGAAAAATTTTCTAACTGTTGGCATGATACCCTATAGCCTCGTATCCGCTAGGCAACAATTGATGCGCAACACGTGACGCTCAACATCTTTGGTAACGTTGCACAACAGCGCGCGACGCGACGTAGCCAGCTGGCGCGCAATATGACGCGCGGTTTGTTGTTTTGTTTCCGTCCGTGCAACATGGAGTTGAGCATTAAATGTTGTCGAGTGGAGACATGACGTGCAGAAATGTCAGTGTGGTGTAATGAACGAGTGCTCAAATTAATTTTATGGGATACTGCTCACCGAGCATACAAAAATAAATTTAAAAAACAGGTTTTTTTCTTTTTAATGCATTTTTCGATAAAATTCCAATTCACCGCCGCTGAAATCCTAAATGCGCCAAATGTTGCCTAGTGTATACGAGGAAGATGTGGTTCGTGAACCCAATACAAAAGCCAAACCACATCTACTGTTAACACTTATGGTCTAAGACATTCCAGTCTATAGTTGAGCTCTAATAAATAATAATATTCTTTGGATTCGGACAATTAAAAAAAAAATCATTGAAAATAATAACAACAGTCAACTCTAAACAGTTCCAAACAAACAACTATGTGCATATTCAACAAATTGTACTAAAAATGTCCACATGACCCTACTTTCAAAATACGTTTTGATTTCGTATTTCAGAATACTATCATTATTATCACAAATAAATTGGTAATTTTTGGTACATTTTTTATTTTCCAAAAATCATACACATTCACTTTGTTTATATTTTTTCCACACTTAGGTTTGACAGTATTGATTTTTCTTACTACGATGATAATATTTAACAAACATACTGACATTATTCGATATCCTTTTCTATAATAAATTAATCATGTAAACTTACAAATAATGTATTTAAAGATTTCAAAGTATCAGAACAAGACTCACTGAACACAATATTCTGGTAACTTAAGGCGGAGTTATTTGTAATAATATTTAAAAGCATGCGTCGGTATTTAAGAGTCCGCATTATCTTTTATTGTCTGACCTTACATCTAATGATAGTCTTCAACCATAAGCAGAGGCAGTGTCATTGGTGTTAAAAAAAAAAAAAAAACACTTTTTATATCACTTACGCTTTTTGGGGATTTTTCTGTTGGTGTGTAAAGCTATAATGGCAAAATTATCAACAGATTCTGTAGGATTTTCAAAAAATGAATTATAACAACTTAAGTTTATCACCTTCCTATTAAATCGTTTCAAAAATGTTATAAAAAGTTTTGATGTTTTTTATCTGTGCCAGTTTAAATGAAATACCTCGTGGTCACTTTACTATTTCCTAAGTAATCATCATGTGCCTAGCCTTTTCCCAACTGTTTTGGGTCAGCTTATGCAATTGAATATCAGTATTTTACATGGAGCGACTGCCTATCTGACTTCCACAACCCACTAGGTAATAAGATGGTTGTCAGACCTTGGTAAGACTGGTTGTCAGACTCGGGCTTCTGACGATCCGTTACGACTGTCAAAGATCCACGAATGACAGCCGGGACCAACGGCTTAACGTGCTTTCCGAGGCCAGGAGGGTTCGTGGTATAAAGATGGTCACCCATCTACGGACGAACTGTGGCAAGCGTAGGTTAACCTGAGCGATCGACCCGTGCGGCTGTTATTACTTAGCCACAAGCCCCACTATTTCCGAAGTCATATTCAAGTTAAGAATTGTTTCTACCTAATTCTCAAATAGTGTACGGGCAGTAACTCCGTACACTGAGATGTAGTATGTAGATGAACGAATCACACGGGATGTGTACAGGAAATAAAATCACTGTATTGTGTCCGTTCATGATTGACCGTTTATTAGTAAAACCGGTCAAGTGCGAGTCGGACTCTCGCACGAAGGGTTCCGTACCATTATCTATAAAAACGGCAAAAAAAATCACGTTTGTTGTATGGAAGCCCCCCTTAAATATTTGTTTTATTTTAATTTAATTATTTATTTTTAAAGTGAATATATAACTAAATATTCTGTGAATATTTCAAGCGTCTACCTGTTGCCGTTATCGAGCAAAAAAATGTCGTTTGTTGTATGGGAGCCCCCTTAAATATTTATTTTATTCTGTTTTTTAGTATTTGTTGTTATAGCGGCAACAGAAATACATCATCTGTGAAAATTTCAACTGTCTAACTATCACGGTTCATGAGATATAGCCTGGTGACAGACGGACAGACAGACGGACGGACAGCGAAGTCTCAGTAATAGGGGCCCGTGTTACCCTTTGGGTACTAAACACTAAACACATTAAATTATATAATACATAAAGTAGGTTACTAGCGGTGGGTGTGATATTCAGGGAATGTACCTACACAAATAATCGACGAATGAGCAAATGCTTGTTCAGGTAAAAACTAAAACAATACATAATTATCAAGTGGCATTGCTCTTACAAATAGATTATATAAAGCGCTTGTGATATTAATGATCATATATTATTTTGTGCCAATGACGCTGCCTCATCAGATGTGCATGACCGTATCATCACAATCATTGTATTTCGTACCCAGTAAGGTGTATCGCTGTAATACTGAATTATGTTGACAAGGCTTCGGGTTTAGGAGCGAGCGATCATCGAGCGACTGTTTTGTTGCGCAACTAAGGCATTTAGCAGCGTTAAGCTATAGTGACGTCCTTTCAGTAATATTTCTAGCCTTCGACAAATACAAAATGTTGTCAGTTTTAATGTTGTTTTTAAAATGATCGAATTTAGACCTATAGCTGAACTTTAATCACAAACAAGTGTTTTATAAAAAAAAAAAAAAAAAATTATTAGTCTGGATCAGAGTCCTTGTCAAGACAAATCAAGCGAGCCCAAACTCGATGGGGTTGCGTCGTTTTATTTCGGAGTTACCATGGCCACCTTCTGGCTCCATCATCAGTTCGGCTCCATGTCATAATAATATTGCATTGTCATTCGATTTACACATGCATGTAAAATTTCAACTCAATCGGAAACCGGGAAGCGGGTCTAAATTAACTTTAACGATTAGATTACAGACAGATATCGGTACAGGTGAAACTAAATAAAAGCTTGTAAGCCTTTTAAGGACTGAAATTGTTTCCGAGTGTAAAAATGTCAGCCATCGTTCTTTTATCATCTAAGTTATCGGTACTGTTGGCCAACAGTCGTTCAACTGTTGCTCCACAGTCGCCCGACCATCGCTCGCTTCAAAACCCGTCCTCAAACTGGAATGCATCCATTTTATCTCTAACTATATGTGTCTATGTGTGTTTTTTCCTCTATGGCAATTCCCGCCCGCTCGGCTATCGTGAACCGAAAGAACCGTCTCAAGGTATTTAACATGCGATCTATAGATCATGATCTATAGATCATTTGACACGATGTAGTGGTATCATTATGTTGAGTGCCCATAGATGTAGAGGTTATGTGTCGTAGCCAAGGGGGTTTGTCTGTGTATGAGTGAGTGAGACGAAAGATGTTTCTGTCCCTTGTTTTATGGTTTGCTTGTGTTTGGTTGAGAATGATATTTAAACATAAAACGAAAACCTACATGAAAATAAAACAAAGGTTTTTTTTTTATCTATAAAAAGCTAGTTAATCTTCCAAAATAATAGGCAAAAAAATACTGATTAGATGATCGCCAAATTATGTATGTTCAATTCATAAAGATAATTTTAAAGTTGTAATTTTTAATTCCCTCGTTTCACACATTTCTCAAACCAAACACAAACTATGTTTTATTCACCTTTGTCTTTCGACCAGAAACATCTTTACAAATGCTTCATTGCTATCTGTTACATGTCCGCCATTTTAGCTTCGCCAGCGCCACCTGACGGCTCAGGTAGGATGCATTTCGCAGCCTATAATGTCCCTCCATTTTATGTAATCCCGACCCTGGTCTACCATGTTTGAGGAAACGACTACCGTTATCCAAAACTATCCATGTTATAATATATACCTATATGCATGGTTATAATTCCGTGATTCAATAAATCATATTTTTTATTATTAAAGTCTTATCATATCCAAAGTCAAGAAAAATAAAACAACGCATTTTCAGCACAAGATTTGCTTTTATGTCGTTCTCTTGTATCCTAAATTAATATTCCTAAAAGAAACCAAAACTAGTTAACAAATACTATACAATCTCTTTTATGCTTCTGCATGTTACATATACTATATCGTTCTAACAAAGTACTGCACCACTTGCAAATATAACTTCTTTTCAGTAAAGGAACAGCGCGTAAAACTGAACGCATTCATTTGTTCCTTAGCGTATTTGGGACAGTATTATAAGCTGATCTCTCATCGTATAGTATTTCCGTGCCATCAGAGGTCAGCTTATACTGGAAATTGTAGCTTGATATTATATTACGTTAGTCATGTGTACCAACTAGTATCATTCGAGATATGTTTAATTTTGGCGCGTGTCTGCCAAACTTGATCGGACTTCTGGTCTAGTCTTTTTTTATTTAATAAGAATAACTAATATGCAATGTAGTGGTGCAATACTTTTTTGTTGAGTGTTTTCTAAATGTTGCATGTCCTGCACAATCCTTTCATCTCCATCCACACATAGTGTTGTAAACGTATTTGTGACGTGATATCCGCTTATTTGTGATGATTCTAATATGTCTGATTGTCTGCTGATACCTTTGAATGCGACTTCTAGTTGCAGTAAAACTATCTTCAGTCAAGCTAAATATCTGCAGAGCTTCGCTATTTACATTCGACTCTGGCTATCTTGTTTAATAAAGACTGCAGGGCAGGCAGTATCTAAAATAGCAAAAAACAAATGACAGTCTGGTGGGAAAGGCTACCAAAAAAAAAAGCTCCTTTTTTGGACCTGTCATAGTTCCAAATTCAAAACAAGCGTTCAACAGTATCAGTCATCCCCCTAACCTTTTGTCGTCACCCTCCCTTCCTCCCGTAACGAGTCCCTCTGAACACAGAACAAGTTCTCGATGCGGGCGCGTGCGTGGTCGGAGCCGACGGCCACAGAGTGTGACGAGCTTGAAACGAGAGAAGAGCCTCTGGTCGCAGCCCGGCTTGTCAGGACACAGATGCCGAGAGAACCTGAGACAAAGGTATGTTAACACTTGAATAGAGATCATTTTACTACATAAGCACAGAATACATAGTACAAGTACAGAAGATTCTCTCCGCAAAATCATTTAAATAAATAGTGATTTGCTACGACACAATAAAGTGCAATTCAGGTCGCACAGCGTTAATTACCTACAGTTATATTCACCTAGAAGTTGCCTCTCTTTCTATCGCGTAGCTCTCATACCTTCTGACTCGTTAGGGTTGTCTTCTTTTATGACGCGGCGCGTGAGTAAGTATCAAACTAACGTGCGAGCCGGCCGGTGCGTGGCAACCCACACTGAATCAGCGTCGACAAGTCGAACCCACCGCGTACTTGTAGCTTCATACCTAAAATGCGGAGTGTGCCTGGCCTGACGTTAGTCACCAATCGTACCTATCCCCTTCAACTAGCTACGCTGGGCTGGAGAGTTGTTGGTCTTCGACACCGGGCTGCAAGTAGTCCAGGGTGGGTGTCCCATCCTTAGATGGTAGGCTAACCAGGCGTTTATAACGCCTAGACAGGAAAGGCCTGCGTCTGGTGACGGGGACCATCACAGGACACTGCTCTCTAAACAAACACTTCCACAGGCATAACGGACAGTCCTCTGTGCAGGGCTTGCATGGAAGCTGAGAAAACCGCTGCGCATGTGTACTTTGAATGTACAAACGTTACCTAGATTAGGACAGAAACCCTCTGGGCACCCAGATCTTTCACAGATGTTCTGAACAGGCCAGGAGACGTGATCAACTTCTGAACGGAGGTGGGCTGGTTGGAATAACCACCAACGGCTGCCATGGCTCATGCGAAATGGTCCACCTGAAGGACTAAGTGCGAAAACCAAAACCCGCTAAAAAAAACTGCATTAGTATACAGTGTACGACTGCCTCGTTGGTGTAGTGGTTGCAATCTAATAATAGTGTCTTTACGGTAATAACTTTCACAAGTGCGCGTTAGTTATTGAAATTTCAACCTTATGTCAATGTCCATAAAAGTCACGTGACGCGGTCGTGATTTGAAAGTATTTTGTCTGACACAATCTTCTCTGTGCCCCCAGGGTCTTGCGCCATTCGAAGAGCTACTGGAGGCTCGGATCCGTGATCTGAGCATAGCTCTCAACATGAGTACAGCGTTAGCACTCGCTGAGCTTATTGAAGACGAAGTGGTTGTGCCGCCAATGCCGCTTGAAGTAAGAAAGATATTTTTGTTTTAACCTCAGTTTGTGTGTGCAAACAATTTTTAGCGTTTCGGGTCTCAACACTTTGGGATCAATATTTAAACCCAAAAGCATTGTATTATCTTAGTTACATTATTTGTGTTGAAATTTACTTTATAATAAATCGCGAAAAAAATCAGCTGTTCCATACATTATGCTCGCATAACTCGCCAAAACGTAAGGAACAGCTGATTTTTTTTCGCGATTTCAGGTTTGTTCCCATAGCAAAAGTTGTTTATAATGATGAGTACAATGACCCCTTAAAATATTGCTCATGAATTCAATTTCACCCTGTATATGTTACTTAGCACGTACTTTGGCTCAACGTTATCCCTGTAAGTGTCGCACAGCGTAAGTATCCTTACGAAACATCGTTCCTGACGGGGGTTCCCCGATCCCACACTTTTTTCTTTTAATATTTTTACTTATCGCCGTAGTTGCTTATATTTAGTATGTATGTATTTATGTATCTATTATTTAGGTTATGTATGTATCTATTTTAGTATAATATTGTAAGTAGGCACTTATTATTTGCACCAAAGACAGCCCCATTTCATATCCAGGCAAATCACTGTCCATTCTATGGTTGCCTGGAAGAGATTGCAGAAAGCGATAAGGCCGCCCATTGTATATTTTGTAGTTTGTGTCTTTTTTTTTTGTTATGTATTTTTGTGGTGTACAATAAAGTATATATAAATAAATAAATAAATAAATAGTATAAAATAAATAAATAAATAAATATGTTTGGACATATCACACAACGCCATCTAGCCCCAAGCTAAGCAACCTAATGCTTGTGTTATGGTAACGAGATGGCTGATAAACTACTTATATACATTTTTTTTTGTAAATACATACATATTATAGATAGAAAAACACCCAGACTCGGAACAAATACTTGTAGATCGTACAAATATTTGTTCCGTGCGGGAATCGAACCCGCGACATGCTGCGCAGCAGTCAATCGCTCAACCACTGCGCCAACCGTGTCGTCAAAAGTATGAATAATACTACCTACTTTAAAAAATATGTGTCAATTAACAGCTATCTTTTTTAACATTACTTCCAGGTACTAATAGACAACGTAAAACTTCACCTAATAGAAGACCGTCAGACTCGCTCAATTTCCTCTCCCCCGCCACAACCCCTAGACATAGACCTAACTACCCTCCGCCTGACGCGGGACTTAGCCGGGGTGGTCCGACTGGGGCCCCCTATTTCCACCCCGTCCACAGTAGCCTCCCCGGCCACGCCACAGCCACAGCCCGAGTTAGATGAGGCCAGAGACAAGATTGATAGGCTGAATAGAGAAAATGAGGAGTTGAGGAAACGGCTGGTTACGTTAGCAAGGATTGCGGAGGATAATCGGGAATTGAGGGCGTGAGTACTTGATTGTCTTTTGTTGGTTTTGTTATTTCAATTAGGGCTGATTTTTCAATAGGCAGATAACTTTTACCTGAAGAATAAATATGACAGTTTGACATATTTTCTATACAAAAGCTGTCAAACCGCCATATTTATTCCTCAAATAAAAATTATCTGACTATTGAACAATCAGCCCTTAGACGAGTAGCGGGGAAGGAAATTGCGTTTTAATAACAGTTGTATATTTAATAAATAATTTGGTATATAAGGTCCCATTAAAATAGATGGACAAACTTTTAGAAATAATTCAGACCACCAAAATAAGAACAATGGTAAAAAAAAAAGAAAAACGCATTAGATACATAAAAGAAAAAAAATCTGCTAAAGAAGTACACTAAAAATTGGTTAACCAATGCATAAACACATGATGTCTTTGTTAACTTATAATGCTGATACTACAAATGTGCAGGCGCACGTGACCACGTCACCGCCCGCGCCCGCCGCTTTTTTTTTAATTATTATTTTAGGTCAAAATAAAAGCACTTTAATGAGTGTTTTTTTTTTTTGCTTGGATGTCTTTGGTTAGACGTACTGAACACTGTATAAAAATTTGTCCATTTATTATAATCTATTATAATACAACGTGTAGTTTTGCATCCTCGTCAAATTTAAGGGTGTGGTATAGACCATCAAACCGAACAACTTTTTCCATGGCACCAACATCGTAATCGCGAAAAAATAATCAGCCGTCCCATACATTTGCGTCGAGTACGTATTCAAGTTTTCTATGGGACAGTTGAAATTTTTTTCGCGATGACGATGTTGGTCCATGGAGAAAGTTGTTCGGTTTGATGTTCTGTATCACACCCTGAAATTTGACGAGGATGCAAAACGACACGTTGTATATAAATGATCACGGTTTTACCCACATGTTTGAACACAGCCTGGGCTCTGATAAATAAATAAGATAAGAGTCAAATTAGTCAACCTGACTAAAAATGTCAGAAAGATATTTCATTAAAAAATTAATCAGTCTTGCATAGTCATAGAATTTTCTAAAGTAATCTTACGTATCATTAATATTTTTGTCGCATATTCCTGACGCTTTTAAATGCTAGTCTGCATAATTTAAACTGGATATTACAGGAAAGTTGAAGAAGCATCAGTTTTACGACAGTGCGTGCACGCAGCCCAACAAGAAGCTGCCAGCTTATTGGCTGACAAGCAGGAGCTTTTAGAAGCCATGCGTATGTTACAGGTAAAATACACAAAATATAAGTTAACAGTTATTTGTAAGGCAATTGTTTTTCCAGCACTTGCTCTCAATAACCAGTGGCCCCAGTGGGTCTTTTTTCTTTCTGGCCTACATTTTTCATATCAAACATTTTTGCGAAACAAACTTTACTAACTAAAAATAAAAACTTCCTTATCTCACGAAATATCTACTTTGGAATTTTGTTGCCACTTCTCCTCAACAATTAAACAATTCTGGATATCAGCGCAATTAGTGCACTTCTTTCGTACTTCCTAAACTGTCAAATCGGTTTAAGTTTGTAATACAGTCCATATTTCTTCAATCCCACGAATAAGAATCGGCTTCTTTTGAAGTTCGTAAGAAAATCGGTAAATGCTTTTTAAGGTTCCGTACCTCAAAAGGAAAAAACGGAACCCTAATAGGATCACTTCGTTGTCCGTCTGTGTCTCTGTCAGTCAGTCTGCCAAGACCCTTTTTCTCGGGATCGCGTGGAGGTATCAAGCTAAAATTAATATCAAATACGTAGGTCTATGGTCCCTTGGAGCTCTAAAAAAATCAAGCTTCTAAGCCAACGCAATAAAAAAATACGGCCATTTATGTTACACATTTTGATACTTGCAAGTAAATCAAAACGTGTAAGATATTTGCCATTAACCTAGAATCACTAAATTTGCCAAGAAGCAGCGTCTCACAGCACAAGTAAAGGAAAAAGTCCGAAAACCGTTAATTTGTAGTTTTATCACAATTTTTTTTTGCGATTACTAACTTATGTTTGCAGTTAGAGAGTTGACCGTGACGAAGAAATTCTTCATAACTACGGAACCCTTCAATCTTCATTGTGCGTGGTCACATTTGGCCTGTATTGTTTTGGAGTTTACTCCTTAAGAATCGATTTTAATATAAGGCCCGGCATGGAAATTTTATGAGGAGTGAAATACAAGCGTTAACTCAAAAGCGTTGTTACGTGATTCTGCGCAACGTAAAACAAAACGAACGCCTTTACACGTTAAAGTTGCTTTTTGTATAGCACTGATTCATTGAAGAAACCCCTAACCCTATGGTCCTTGTTTTGAAAAAACAGGAACGTTCTAAACTCGCGGCCGAGCTGACACACGCACACACTTTTTTTTTAATTATTTTAACGCTTAACGCTTTGAAGGACACCATACGGCCATGGCAGTAATAACAATAAAACTTCTATTGTGTCCAATAAGTGTCCTTCAATGCGTTAAATGATACGTAAATGTTCCAGGAGCAGATATCAGGTGGTTGTCGTGGCAAGAGATAGCGGTCGCGAGGCGGTCCCCCGCAGGGCTGCCTCGACTGTACAGCGTGCTGCGGCGACCAGCGGACCTAGGTGCCCTGGATATGTACCAAGTAAGGACGAAGGTCCAAAGAAAGATATCTCTAGACCCCTGTATATGTACCATGTAAGGTCAAAAGAAAGATTGCCACAACCTGTATGTATGTACTAAGTAAGGACTTAGGTCCAAAGAAAGATATGTAGACACCTGTACCAAGTAAGGTCAAAAGAAAGATTGCTACACCCTGTATATTTATGTACCAAGTAAGGACTTAGGTCCAAAGAAAGATATGTAGACCACTGTATATGTACCAAGTAAGGTCAAAAAAAAGATTGCCACACCCTGTATATGTATGTACCAAGTAAGGACTAAGGTCGAGAGAAAAGTGTTCTGTACACACCCTGTATGTATGTACCAAGTAAGGGCTAAGGTTGGAATAACACTAGATAATCAGCAAATGTAGACTCCTTGTAATTGTGCCTACCAAGTTAGACTAAGGTCAAAAGAAAGATTTTCTGACGTGGGCCTGTTACTTAGAGTCCAACCGAAAATGTTTTTTTTTTTCGGCCGAAACCGAAAAATATTTTCGGCCTGATATGCATTAACGTCCGAAAACCAAAAAGGACGCCGAAAAAAAATTGTTGGTTGGTAAAACTTAAATAAATACAGGGTCAACCTTTAAATCAATGAATTAGACACGAAAATTTACTTTATACTTAACTCAATTTTATTTTTTTACCGTTCTTCATTTAAAAATGATCGAATAATATAAGCGAGAAAAAGCTATTTTCTGGATTTTCTTAGTTATTGGGCTTTTACGAGTATGTGTTCTAAAGATGGATTTTCTTTAAAAAAAATATGTTAGTATTGATTTCCCGAAACTTATCTATTTTCGGCTAAAAACGAAAATGGCCGAAAGTAGATATTTCTACCGAAAATTGCCGAACACCGGAAATGAAATTCGATCGGACTCTTAAGTGGACGTTCGCACGCACGTAAAAATATCGCGGCGATTTTATTTCATGCACTGGATTTTCAACGCTCTGCCGAGAGCCGAGAGTTGAAAATCCAACAGTGTTTTTTCGACGCGCTAGAATGGACAAGTTAAGTTTGTTGTTAAGTTGGATTCACAACGAGAGTTGAAAATCCAGTGCGCGATATAAGCTGAATTCATGGTCCCTGTATAAATAAAATTGAAATGCTATTTTTTGGTTAGCGCATCACTTGTGGACAGATTTGGCTATTTTTTGTTTTAAAATGTTCTTAATAGTCCGAATTAGGTATTTATGGAAAGAAAAATGGAAAAGTTTCCCGGAAATGTTTCAAATTCGGGAAAAACTAAACGTCTTTTCTTATGGGATTTTTGTAGTAAGAACTATTGAAATTTGGACAGGACGACTGTCGGGTCAGCTAGTAATTATTATTTTGACAAAGTTTTAAGTACTTACAACAGCATTTATAACGTAAGGATTTAAAACACTACTTTGCTCAACTATTTTAAATTCAACACATTTTGCTTATATAAACCAGTCTTCCTTGGCATAACAAATAAATGGAATGTAAACACAGCCAAAATTAATTAAATAATTCGTACATTCATTTTATATATAAGCAATCTTGATTTCTATATTATTCCTTAAAAATTAAAATGAATTGATAAAAGTGATCTTATAGTATACTTAATGCATATTGTAAAGGTGGGTACATATTGTGGAATGCTTAGAAAAAGTAAGGAAATTCGGCTGCTTTTTACTTAAATTGTTACTTAGTGTAGACTAGGTTTTGTAAACTTAGTTTTACATGGAGTTTGTTAAAAATAGCCAAGTTCATAGTTCATCATCTGCTTAGCCTTTTCCCAACTATGTTGGGGTCGGCTTCCAGTCTAACCGGATGGAACTGAATACCAGTATTTTACATGGGGCGACTACCTATCTGACCTCCACAACCCAGTTACTGGGTAATACGATACCCCTAGGTTGTCAGATACTAAGGTATGTATTTGTATTCAGCTGCATACGGTTATACTGGAAGCCGACCTCAACATTTTTGGGAAAAAGATAGGGTACGCAGATAATGACGTAAGAAATATTTTAATATCCTGAAAATGTTTATACTTGCACTAGAGTGAAAAATTATGTGCTTTAACTTAAAAAGAGTGTCCTATGAATGATTCCATTAATCAAAAATGATGTTTATAGTACCTTAAACTTATGTAAAAGATGTAATAATCTCAAGTAAATTGGCCATTATACTACATGTGTATATTTTAGAGTAAATTAACTACATACAAATATTATTGTGAAGATCCCCAATCCATTATAAAATAAATTCCTTTTGAATAAGTAAAAATTTCAAAATGTTGAATGTTAATGTAAAAATTAAATTCTGAAATATTACCTCAGTATTAAATTAATGGTAAATATTAATATTTAATTCCTATTTTTTATTTGCAATAGAAGCATGGTACGGAAAAGAAGTTAAAACAATTTTAAACTTTTAGTAAAATGGTGGCATGAAACTCATTTTAATGCTAAATTTTGTAAGATTAAGGTGATATGGAAGGTTTTAAAAACAAGAGAAAAAACATAATAGCCACAAAAAACGAAGTTCGTTTTGCTCAATATTTTGATTTTTGACGACCCATTGAAACTCAACGATATCATGTGGTATAAGCTTAGTAAACAGTTGTTTATACATCATTATCAATGCAGATAAAAACAAAACACTGACGATTGATAAAATTACACAGGCCCAGGCACATGCAGGTTCCTATACTCTTTCTAACCATTTTTTTTACTTTTGCCACAAGCACGCTTAAGAAGTTCCTTATTAATTGACAGGCGGCCATAGACGAAAAAATGCAAAACTTCATGGACGCTATGAAGTTCCTTATTTTATTGACAGGCGGCCATAGACAAAAAAATGCAAAACTTCATGGACGCTATGAGTTCTTTATTTATTGTCAGACAACCATAGACAAAAAAAAAAATTATACTTCATGGAAGCTATGAAGTTCCTTATTGTCAGACAACCATAGACAAAAAAAAAATTATACTTCATGGAAGCTATGAAGTTCCTTATTGACAGGCAACCATAGACAAAAAAAAAAATCCAATACTTCGTGGACGCTAAAGTAAAATAAATGTTTGGAAAGATTATAGGTAACACAGACATACATACATTCATATGTTTGTTACCCCTAGCTAGACCATGTATTGGCCTTTGGGAAAGAGAGAAACGAAACGTGGGTGTTTCTTATTTGTGATCACATCGCAGGGAATCCTAGTAAGACTCGTAGAGAATTGGTAAGATAAGGGTTATTGAACCGATAGGGCTGCTAATGTATGATTATAATATTTATACATTTAACAAGCACTAAGAGGCTTTTGATGTACATTATCGTATTATAAACTACTTATATTTGTAATGTAATCGTTCAATATTATTTCGGTGCCAAAAGCGCAGACTGTATTAAATATACAACTATGGATTTTGTTCTTTGGCTAAAAAGTCTTTGACAAGCCATTATTTTCTTTCGATCGATATTCAAAAAGACGTTCCATATTTAAAGATCTTACATATCTATCAAAGCATAGTCCAAAGAACTTTGTCTATACTTGAATATTTTGATTTTAAAAGAGGTTGTAAATAAAAGTTTTATATTTTTTTTTTAATGAGCTGATCATTTTATTTTATTTGTGTAATTTTAAAGTATTGTACATAATTTTATGAGGTGACGTAATGTATATTTTTTTTCAGATCTTTTTACTGTTTATTGATAGTATTTTCATTGTGAGAATTCCATTTGGATAAATTTGTTAAGGCGTGGTTAGAGGGATTTAAATCTGCTTTTGAATGGGAACAATTTCGACTCAAATCCTTGAAAAAAGATCTACACTTAACCATCTTTGAAGTATTCTTGTTGACTTACTAGTCTTAGTATTTAAATCCCTGTACACACGCCTTAAAAAAATCGAAATAAATTAAATATCTATTAAATGTATAAATCTTTCAAGAGTTCAGTGAGAAATTTTTAGAAGTAAACTTTTGATAGTATTAGGTATTTACATGTCCTCTAGATTATTAGCCCAGTTGAAATCGGTTCGCAATGCAATGTCTACTAAAATCATGTTGCGTTGTGTCTTTTATGATAGTGCCACTAAATGGTGGTAATATATACTTAGCTTCAATCAACACACCCGGTTTCTATAGGCCAACACAAAAAAAATATCCAACAGATTCCAGTACTGTCACATCTCTGATTTTGCATCAATTGTCATAATCACAGTGATCTTTATTGTCGATGCAATAAGGTTGCTTTTGGGTTGCTACCATTGACAAGTCTGTCATAATCACAGTGATCTTTATTTTCGTTGCAATAAAGTTACTATTGGGTTGTTGCTGTCAGAGCCAATTTCTCGAACGAAAATTGACGCAAAAATAATTAATGTGACAAATTGTCAAGCGCGCGTAAAGTGCTGCGATTGGCTGTTGATAAATCATTCAACCAATCACAAAAGTTTACGTGCGTTTGACAATTTGTCACATTAATTTTGCGATATTTTTTGTTCGAGAAACTGGCTCTAACTAATGTGATTGGCTGACTGAAATACAAAAGCCAATCGAATAACTTGACATAGTCTGTAAGCTAATTTTAACATTTCGAACCCGTGTTTTATAGTGTGCGCGCAAGTACTAGTCACCGCCTGAGGTATGTGAGTAGTGAGACGGGGGAGGGTGCGATTGACAAGATTGGCAAGTCTGAGTTAGCTTGACGTTTGTCTACCTCCCCCGTCTCACCGCTCACATACCTCAGACGGTGACTAGCACTTGCGTGCACACTATTATCCATCTCATTTTCCGAACACAGTAGTAAATAAATGAAGAACTCAGGAAAACGCTAATGACAGTCCACTTTTCTACTATGTTTTTCCAATTTTATTCATGACGAAAAAATCCTTTAAAAATATGAAGCTAAAATATCACCACCAATTACCGGCTTTTATATCACTTGTTAAAATGCAATGTATTACAATTCGGGGTAGCTCTAATATATTATCTTATAATACATTTATCTCTTTTACTCAGTGTTAGGATTAACAAACTCGTGCCTGTAATATTTAGGTACATAATATATCCGCTTTTTGGTCGTTGCTGCCTTTTTATACTCTCATCTATTTAATCTATGTAACTTTAAAGAAACAGATTGTCCTATGTTCGTATGTCTGTATACGAACCAACTGACATTTAGTTACAGAGAAATTTAGTATTTTAAAAAATGCACTTGAAATTAAAAATGATGGATGTTTTTTTTTTCTATTTTGTGTGTGTTGTGTGTGTATGTATTTAATTGAACTTCTAATAATTCCTATTTTGCGCTCCTAAAAATATTATTAAACACTAATTTAGGGTGTAAGGGACAGCACTCCGCAGACTGATAGGGTGAATTCAGTATATCATACTAAGATGACCCAATAAAACTGATTTGTTTTTGTTTTTGTGCACAAATCGGAGCGTCTGTTACTGGTTGGGAGGGGTAGATAATAGGTATGCGGTGAGTTCGATGAACTCTGTAGCTAAGCAGAAAGTGAACAGGTGAATTCACGCAGTATTTCAAAATCTAGTGCTGTTTTTTTTTTTTTAGCTGTTTTATTTACATAAATGGAGTGCTGCGTATAGAGAAAGTAATTTTACATTGAAATAAAGGCATAGTAACTGAAGAAACGATAAATAAAATGAGAATTTTCCTGTTCTCAGGAAAATTCTCATTTTTTTTATCGTTTACTGACAGGGTGCAGAATCATATTCCACCAGATAGAAATCTGGTGGAATATGATTCTGCACCCTGTTAGTTTGCGGAGGGCTGTCCCTTACACCCTGTATGATTGCGCCTCTTTTTGTGAACCTCGAATTATTCCTATTTTGGGGTCCTAAAAATACTAAATAGCCAAGTAACTGCGACCAACTGTCAGAAAAACCAGAAAGTTAAAAAGAGGGTCAATTATTTAAAAAAAAAATACCATCATTATAAATTCAACAAGTTTTTTAGAGGATCTGTTAAATATTTCCCGTTTTGAAGTTACTTGCACCCTGCACCCTGTTGCACCCTGTTAGTTTGCGGAGGGCTGTCCCTTACACCCTGTATGATTGCGCCTCTTTTTGTGAACCGCGAATTATTCCTACTTTGGGGTCCTAAAAATACTAAATAGCCAAGTAACTGCGACCAACTGTCAGAAAAACCAGAAAGTTAAAAAGAGTGTCAATTATTTAAAAAAAAAATACCATCATTATAAATTCAACAAGTTTTTTAGAGGATCTGTTAAATATTTCCCGTTTTGAAGTTACTAAATGTCATCCATTCATTCTTCCATTATTTTCTATGTCTTGTAAAGTGTTGATTGATACTGATACTCTGTCCAAGGTATGATGGTTCTTCGTTAGTTTTGTGTCGAACAATGCGACTATTGAAATGTACCATAACGTTGTTGCGATTTATTTAGTTACGATGGAATTGTTAAAATTAAATTCAATATTCTATAACTGCTTGTTTTATTTTTAATTAGGTACTTAAAATATAACAAATTCATACATTTTCAGCACATGAAACTAATTTAGACTATGAAAGAAAGGGGACATGATTTTATTCCCATGCCCGCATGAAATTTCTGTGTGAAATAACTACGCCCATGGGCGTAGCTAGGGTAGGCAGAAAACTAGAAAACGTCACGCGGTACCATCTTTACATCTAAAATAATATAATCGAAGATTTATTACACAGTAGAAATAATAAAGACAATTACGGAACTGCGGGGCCCTTTTGGCTATTTTTTCTCCGGTATGCCTTGGTTGAGTATCGGCTTAAATATCCAAAAGGCTTTACGTAGGGGGTGACACATACATAGCGGAAAACATTGGAGATGTTGTTATAAAACTGAATCGTCTATCGACGATGCGATCTTTGTAACCCATTTACCCCATCATAATAAATCAAAAACACATATATATTTATTAGTAATTCCATGCAAAAACAGAACTCGATTTCATTTACTTGCACTTGAAAGATTTTTTTTTATCATTTTGACGTATAATTTAACGCTTGAACTTTCGATACGAGTATCCAAACGTAGAATTTGATTAATAACAACCAGTGTTACCAACTCTGTAAAAGTTGCGCCATTTTATGCAAATTTTAAACGAGTAATGTTATAGTTATTTTTCAATAAATATTTTGGTTTAGACATTTTATCATACTACTTATACATTATTGAAAATTTTAAAAATATTGTTTTTATGACTGTTCATCGGTACAATGAAAACCATTTTTGTAGACTGCTATTATTGTTTTTTTAGGACTTAAGATTTCCTCTATCGACCACGCGCGCATATAAGGAGGTACACTTTATTGTTATTTTTATTTTATAATACTGTTATGTCACATCAGTAGTCACAGATGGAGTTGCGAACAACAGGTACCGGGGACGGCAATAGCGACCCAGCGGACCCGATCTTCCAGGAAAAGTCTAGGGCTTGTTCCTCATTCTGGATTGCCTGTAATGACCGGCTGGAGTGAAGATTGACGAGGAACAGAGCTCCCACCTCCTTCTTGCCTTTATTGACCGGCTTGAGTGGAAATTTGCAAGAGCAAACGTGCTCGCAGGAAGGAAGTATTCCAGTATTATACTGGTAGGGATCTTGACCGTACTTCCGGGATTGTCCAGGATAGCCGTGAAATACCTCTCCCTCCACTCCTCATAAGCACCACAGGACATGTTGCGCCCTTGTCGCTACGACACTATGTGACCGTTTTCGGGGGCCCATTATTGAGTGTGCAAGTCGCCCCCCGCCATTATAACTGTGTATCACATCACACTTCACTTCACAAAAATTTGTGTGTGTGTGTTTGCATGTTTGTTACTTCTTCTCGCTCAAACGGCAAGACCGATTTGGATGAAATTTGTGGATGGAATATGTAGATAGCTTATATCCTGGATTAACACATAGGCTACTTTTTATCCCGGTCTACGCGGGTGAAACCGCTGCGCGCAGCTAGTTTTATATAAAGCATTGGTTCGGTAGGGACTATGTCTTTCCATAGTTTTAGATAACCAGTTCTCAATAACCACCCAAACCAATAATCCAGTATCTTTGTTTCCATATCCTGCAATAATCCTACTACAACCGAAGGTTGTTCCTGGGTGCACTTGCATAGTGCTGAAAGGGATAATCGTCTGTAGGTGCCTCATTTAATTAAAAACGTCTAACGGGCCTCTGCGATTTGGCTTCGGCCCCGGCGACGTAAAAATACTAATAATAAGCTATCTCATATTCTAGAATAGACATAAGAAAATGGTAAGCAAATATTATTAAAATTTTAACCACTTGTTTTTTTCGTACTACTCGTTGTGTGCAAACCATATTTTCGATTGATGAAATTATTTCACTTCTCCTTCGATTCGATATTTTTTCCAGGGTCATTTAATATTTTGTAGTGGCAATGAAAATACACGTGAGTCAAGAAGTGGGAATAATAACGTGACTTTCATAATGTGGCAACATTTTTAGTGATGGCCGATGTTTCAACTAGAACGGGATGCTAACGACCGTTGCCGAATTTTAGTGTTGAAATTAATCAAGTTTCTCATAATTCGGTGTTTTTATGTGAATATTATTTATTCTATTAACATTTTGTGTGGTATCGTGTGTTAATTAGTGACTAAATTGTAAGTGTTGTTCGGAAAAGAATGTTTGTTGTGCCCTCGCTCTAACAGGATCACTGGATAATAAAATATTGGATTACGGTTTGCTGTTTATTTAGTTGTTGTGGACTAAAGGTAAGTCGCGTTACTTCATGAACTTGTTACATGTCTAGTTTAAGTCTTATGTGACGGTTTTTTAATGCCACGAAAGCTGTACGCGTGATATGCGACAACCGAGCGCCCGGGCGAGATAACGGAAGATTATAGTAGATTGCAAAGATTCTGATAAGATTCCTTTCTTTGCGGCACTGCAGAGCCATGAGTACACACCATAAAACCTGTCTTACGTACATAAAGCGACAAGTGTACGTAAAAACTTGTTTGAACGTAACAAACACTGAATTGAACGTGCTTCATGCTCTATTTCCCACTGAAAAGTTTGATATAAATTGAGAAATCGCAGTGAGAGGTATTTACGTACCCATTAGACATTTCGTGCAACACATTCCACTTAGTTCTGCACCATAAACTTGATGGAAAGGAGTTATTTTGTTTTTCAAAACTTAGGTTAGGAAACTATTTTTGAACATTTGATCTCACTGTAAAGTGGTTTACTGTACTGTGTTACTTTCTGAAGATCTTTAACATTCCATAAACATCTTATAACTACAGTAAAAGTGACCATACATTATACAATAACATAATCCACACAAAAAGTTGCAGTAAGTTTCCCTCATTCATAACTTATTTCTAACTCAATGTAAACAATTTTAATTTCTGTCATTCACACTGTTTATCTGATGGCCACTCACATTTTCTTCGCATTTGTTCTTGACCTATAGTAATAATATTTCCATCCTAAGAATTTTCCCACAGAAAAAAAATACTGTGTAGGATAATCATGTGATAATACCAAGTTGTTAAGATTCCTTAATCATCAGTCATACATTAAATGTCGAGTTTTCAAGTTAATAAAATGTTTGATTCAAGTATTTATAATACTCAAACCCATTCAGTTTTAAAATAACAGAAACATTAATTATACTAGTCTAGTATTAAAATAACATAGAATATGTTATCATGCTGCATTTTGAATTAGGAAAAGCTGTAGCTATTCATGCCTATTCCTATGCCTATGCCTATATATTCACCTACCTTGGTATGAAAATAGATGAGAACTTTTCTTGGTTGCAACACATAGAATACATTTGTAGTAAATTAAGAATATTGTTAAGTAAAATGTACCATCTAAGCTATCATCTAAGTTATCAATTAAGATGTATATACATGTCATTAGTAGATTCAATTATGAGTTATGCTCTTGACAGCTATGGACTAACATTTAAAACCAACTTGAATAAATTAGAAGCTCTTCAAATTCGATTCTTAAAATTGCTTGTTACACAAAAAACGAAAAACAATTGTAAAGGAGATTATAGGAAGCTATTTAAAATTTGTAAAATTCTACCGATCAGCTATAAACATAAATATCTTCTAGCAGTAAACCATCATGGCACTCAAGAGCATAACTTATCTCATGTACTCAATGTTTATAATACGCGATCTATGGCTGCCGGCAAATTCAAGGTACCCAGAGTCACCAATTATTATGGTGACAGAACTTTAAAAAAACGAATACCATACCTATTGAATAGCCTGCCGGCGGACATAAGGAGCGAAGCCAATGCAAACAGGTTCAGAAATAAATTAAAAAGATATTATTTGGAAACGTTAACTACAGTGCTACCTAAGTCCTAAAGTAAAGAGTTTAAGATTTTAATAATATTAAGTAATAATAATATAGACTCGCCAGCCCCCACAGTCAAACTATTGACATGGTTTTGTGGGGCTTATTTTTAATTATAAGCTAAGTAAATCATTGTAATAAAATAAATAAATAAATAAATAAATGCCAATTACAAAACAGATTGCAGTTTTAGCTATCCATTTAAATTGATTACAAATTCACTTTTGTAATCAGTATCCTGGTCTAAAAACTATATTTAATTTATCACATATTTTATTATAACTAACAGGAAAATCAAATTAATTATAATTATGTCATACTTATAAATAAATTATGATAAAGTAAAAACAACATTCACAGCTACAGTACAGCTAACTGCAAAATTGGTGAAGATTTCTGAAAAATTAAACCAAATTTTTTGAGCGTTTTTACATGACAGTTCCGTGACTGACTGATGGACATCACTTAGCCTAAATCACATAAAATAATAGAATAAACGTTTATTGTTTCCAGTATTACAGCTAGTAGTAGTGGTACATATACAAAACTATAATACCAGAAGCAAAAGGTTTAAGCGTCAGCATTATGCTTAGGTCCCCTAGCGGGTTGCTAAGCGCTGATTTTCAGCTCAAACCCTGGACTCCATTTTACAATAAAAAAGAGGTACATTTAGCAACAATGGATTACTATAGAAATGATAATTATTATATGATGATCTTACATTAATATTATATTATAACATCACACCTCCATTCCCCGAAGAGTTCGGCAGAAGTATTGTTAATATCACACCCTCATTTTGCACAGAAGATAATATTGCCTACAGGACTTACTGAATAAAGACTAGAGGTGACAATTCATCAACTAAGCGGAGCTTACAGGGTATTGAAGTTAAAATGCCAAACATTTTTAAATACTGGCTGACTGGATAACTCAAACTCAAACTCAAAGCATTTATTTCAAATAAACCAATTACAGGCACTTTTGAATTGTCAATGGGTCGGTCAGTCAGAAAGATGAAGCTAGTTGCCCATTCCAAAGCGTAGTAGATCCCTATGGAGAAGAACGGGCAAGAAACTCCACGGACACTCTTTTAAATCATAATATTTTTACAAAATATTGGTTACATCATTCAAGTTGAAAATATACATGTGAGAACAATGTAGAAAGACGTGCACGTTAAAAAGCGTCCGTAATAAAAAGATAATAACTAAAACAACTAAATTAAATATTAAAATTAAAAATAAGCCATGGCAGCTAAGAGACGACCAGTCCCAACTGACGGCGCCCGTTCACGAACATGACGCATGGATATGTGCCCGTATTACATGGCACTTTAAAGATAACTGGTGAAATATGGGTGTACTATTAGATACACCTCTGCGTAACCCTTAGGGAATTACAATTGTGATGTTACGTATTATGTATACGTATATAAGTATGTTTTTTTTTTAATACCTACCAGTATCGCAAGATAGTTAGGCACTTTATTTATTTCATGACATCACTGACATATGGCACCTTCGTACAAGGCCAGCGCACGCTAATTGCCAATAGCATATTTGTTTCCTATTTAATAGTTGTAACTCAAGCATTGGTTGCAACATGATGACTGTATTTTATGGCTAACGTTGTACAATTTTACTTGATTATAACATAACATCACGCTACTATTCCCTGAAGGGTATCACAGCAGCATTTTAACTCCATTACTTTTGGATCGTCAGTTAGTGGGTTACAATTAAAATTGTGTGATGAAATAGTAAAATTATAAGAAATGTTTTGCTATGGAACCCAACAAACTGAAGTGATTGGTTTGCAAAGTTCTTTAGATAAACATTTTTGTTTTGCCTAAACATGTGCCACTAGAAAAAAAAGCCTGTTTGCTAGGTATCTTGCTGTTGTTATGTGACTAATAAAAATAACTGACAAAGAATAATGAAGTTAGGTACCTACCATGCAAGTGGGGAATTGCGTACCACCCATCCTGCCAACTTATTGAATTTATTGTTGCATTAATTTATAATATTGTAAACTATCTAAAGACTGAGTACTGAATATTGCTTGTTTTATCATCAAACTCAAACTCAAAGCATTTATTTCAATTAAACTAATTACTTAATCCACTTTTGAGTTGTCAAAGAGTCGGTCAGTTAGAAAAGTTGAAGCCCATTCCAAAACGTAGATCTCTATGGAGCAGGGGCAAGACACTCCAAGGACGCTCTTTTAAATCAAGAGATTACAAAATCCTAGGTACATTAACCTTGTTGCTGTGAAAACAATAAAAAAACGAATTCAAAATAATATAGGTAAGATTAAAAACAAGCCCTGGTAGTTAAGAGATGACCAGTCTGAACTGACAGACAGCACTCGTTCACGAACATGAAACATGGATCTGTCAGCACCATCCAGCTCAACCATTTTGTAGAGAACCAAATAATCCAACACACGCTCCACCATCAGTGTCACATACTAGCGACCCACCCCTGCTTCGCACGGTTTTAAAAACAAAGTAATTTATTATAATATTAAGTGTAATATAAAAATGTATTATAAACATAAAACTTCTGGAATAAATTATCTTAATGATGTTGAAAACCGCATCAAAATCCGTTGCGTAGTTTAGAAGAACAACGCGGTCAACACGAAAAGCGACTTTAATATAAAATACGTAATATACTGTAGAGATGACCAGAATTTTCCATCCACTGCTGTTAGGCGTCCCCATAATTTTTTTTTTAATATCAACAAAGATATTCTGTCCTAATTAATATATTTTCAATGTACCTACTTCAATCAATCTGCCTAGCCTTTTCTCAACTATGTTGGGGTCGGCTGCCAGTCTAACCGGATGCAGCTTAATACCAGTATTTTACATGGAGCGACTGCCTATCTGACCTCCACAACCCATTAACTGGGTAATACGTTACCCCTTGGTAAGACTGGTTATCAGACATTCGGGCTTCTGACAACCCGTAACGACTGTCAAAGATCCACGAATGACAGCCGGGACCAACGGTTTAAAGTGCTTTACGAGGCACGGAGGAGTCTCGATATGTAACGATGGTCACCCGTCCACGGACCGACCCCGGCAAGCGTAGCTTAACCTGACGGATCGACCCGTGCGGCTGTTATTACTTAGCCACGAGCTCCTCAATTTTCATATTATATTTTCATCATATTTTTAATGTACAATGTAGATCTTATTTCCTGAATGGATTGTTAAAGACATTAACAAGAAGATAATTTTAGCCAGTTGTATCCGCCGACTGAACGAAGCGGTCACCTATTTGGCAGTCAGCCATGTTTACTTACCATCATAATCTTACAAATCGTGTTATATTTTTTTTTAAACTTACTTTTTCTGAGGACTCATCATTTATGGTCTCTTTGAATGTTGTTAAAATTTTAATTGTGTTAAATTAAGGCTGATCCGCAATGGCTGATTATAAATTTTTAAATGTTATACGTTATTTTTACGACTATAATAAAGTTCGTGTCATACTTACTTACATCCAATAAATTAGTGACCGTTTAAATTTTTTGATGGGGTTGTTTAAATTATTTTATGAATCATATAATATATTACGAGATTACTTTCAAGCATAATTTTTTTCGAAGATTCACAAAAATGCGGTTTTTAGATCAAGGTAGGTACTTACATTTCTTAAACTTGACACTCATAGCAGAGTAACAATAGGAAAGTAGTTAAAAACATAATTTACTACTCAAACAAATTAGAACGGTTTATAATCATAATTTTCGGAACTGAACTTGAATTTCGTTTCATTTAGTTTGCACTAATAATCACGCTAACAATTTCTTAGCTGGAGTTGCAGCAAAAAACGAACAAGTACCTACCTACTTAAATACCAGTCGCTCCACATATGAGTAATATCAAATAGTAATTAAAACAGTACCATTCGGGTTGAACCGTGATAACGGAACGTGAAATTGGGCATCACTTGTCTTGTTTCTTTACAACTCGTCCGTAAAATATAATAAAATCGGCTATACATTTCCAGTTTACACTGACCTCTCGTTGTACGGAAATCCTATACAATGCGAGATCAGCTTTAATACTGGAAATGTATAGCTTGATATTGTAGCCGTGTGTACCATGTTATAAAAAGTTAGTGTTATCTTATTATGTTCGATCCATATATTATATTTCCCTCAAGTAGCAAGCACAAGCATCGTATTTTAATGTTTGTAAGATCTGTAAGGCCATGTAGAACGAAGATCTTATAGGCTCCTACACACAGTGCTTTGCCGCACAAAGGCCAAAGCCAAGCAAAGCAAACAAGGGTAAAGGCAAATCCGGTGGCACTGTGTGTAGGAGTCTTTAGGAGGGTGGCTGGTAAGAACTGGAGGGTATTCGAGGATCAAGTTAAATGGCGTGCGATTCAATCAACTCTGCCTATCGCAGTCCACTGCTGGGCATATGCCTCTCCCAGGCTGCGCCACAATACCCTGTCCGCCGGCTTTCGCATTCAATCTGTCCCACCCAGCCAGCTTTTTAACGTCGTCGGTCGAGAGCCATATTTATCCCCATCAGTCCACTCCTATAGGCAGATGATGATTTACTCCAAGATGTCAAAGAAACTAAACTACCTAAGATATTATTTTCTCGATTCTTATAGGAAAAATAGCAGGGACAGAACCGAAGAAGACGGAAATACCATTGCGTAGAATTGCTTACTACGTAGGTAGGTACTTAAAACAATGAACAAAACTTTACTTAGTCTTGGTATTTATTACCTTCAACCACAAAGAGTTTAGGTACCAAGTTTTAATGCCTTTATTATGAACATAGTCAATTTAAAGCCTTAATCAAACTTAGGCCTACATGTAACGATCATCCCACTCAAGATTAATACTCAAGATTCTAGGATTAAATTCCTAAAACCTTGAAACGTTTCAGCGGTAATCTTTGAGGCCTAATAAAGTTTGACAAGATTTGTCTATGATTGTACGTTTAATTCCAACACTATGATACTAAACCGTCAAAATTCTATTGAGTACCTACATTTTAAAATCGAGTAAAAATATTTAATATTTAAGGCGGAATCTCTTTTAATAGCGAAGCACCTAGTTCTGCAAATACTGAAGAATTTGTGACAAAAACTATCAGTACTGTATTTTTACCATAAGAAACTTGCCGTTACTTTTGTCGCGTCCTAAACTGGTTGATTATCATTAAAACCAAGTGCAACAAACATTCAAAAGACAGATTCATCTTTAAGAACTAAAACTATAAGTTTTACGCCTTGAAATTGCCTTGAAATCTGGTACAAGCCATCCTCGTTATCCAATGAATCGCCCCGCAGATTAGGCGTGAAATTATCTACAAGCAACTGTACTCAAACCGTCAGTTACCGGTGGAAAAACATCGAATTTGTCACATAAAATGAAGACATAAAACCAACTGTGCCCTTGCAAAAACTCGTATTAAATAAACTAATCGTGAACCGTCGTCAGCTAAGTCGGTAATCCGGCCCGGCCCAGATTAAAGGCATCATTGGAATTCGGGAATGGGATAACGGCCGGTTCGGTCTGAACGGACGGCTGGCAAGGCCGTTGCGCCTGTCACCAGACCGGTTTCTACTAGCGTTTAAATGTAGCCGATTTAGCTCACAAAGTGAACAAAAATAAAGCTGTTGAATGTAATAATTGCCTGTATTTAAAGGTTGTAGACTTGATATTGCAAAGGTTATTGAAGATGACGTGTTCAATGCTTTGATAAAGTTACCAATATCATCTTCCACAGCTTGACTACTACACCCACTACCTACATAGGCCTCTTTTTAGGGCTCCGTACCAAAATGGTAAAATGGAACCCTTATGGTGCGACTCAGTCTGCCTGTCCGTCTGTCACAGCTGGATATCTCAAGAACTACTAATGCTTTCAACTTGAATTTTGGAACAGTTTTAGATGGCATTTGCCCAACTATTTTGCAAATAACAAATAATTTTTTTTTTGCATCAGGGATTGAAAGGGGTCTTAAAAATTCTAAGTAGGGCTACTAGGGCATGTATGGTATCATATAAAATAGCGCTGTTTGCACATTCTTAAACAATTTTTTTTTCTTGTTTTAAGCCGCATAGTATTCGACTTTTGATGAAAAATGTAAAAAAAATACCGTTCCCCCTTTATCTCCTAAGTTTGTATAGAGAAAAATCTGAAATTATTTATGTGATAGAAGTTTAAGTAAAGATTACAACAAAATTAAAACGATGTATTTCTCTAAAAAGCATACTTTTTCAGAAATCGGAACGGAATCCTCGGTGCGCGAGTCCGACTCGCTCTTGACCGATTTTTTGTACCAGGCTCATCCAGTAAATTATATATCAAGTTATACCTAGTACCTAGTTAGTTATCAATTGTCGAATTTCAAAGTCAAATACTGGGCTCAAAAGTAGTCACAAACTAAGTTTATTCTGCGAGGATCCGCCTCGTTGGAAGATACAAAGTTGATTAGGAAGCGTCCGATAATTTCCTCTATCCGCAAGCGGCGAGTTTCTCAAGTTACGTACCGACCTGTCGAGTTTTCTACGCATTCCTAGTTGAAACGAGTTTTTCTAAAACCTTTAAGTGTTTGTGTTACATAATCAACGTAGAATCGTATTTAAAAATTTTGTAATGATACCACAAACCAGCAAACTAAAATGACAATCAATCTTTAATCTGCCTTAGCCTTTTCCTCAGTTTTGGGGTCGGTTTTTAGTCTAATCGGATGCAGCTGAATATCAGTATTTCACATGAAGCGACTGTCTATCTGATATTCACTATCCAGTCACAGAATGCTTGTCAGACTTTTGGGCTTCTGACTAACCATAACGAACGTGACATAGATGTACGAATGACAGCCGGGACCAACGGCATCAAGTGCTTTTCGAGGCACGGAGGGGTCTCGACAACTAAAATGGCAATGGCACAAGATTACGATCCATGGATTACCGCATTTTAGTCCATGTTAGCCACTGCGGTAAACTAACCACAATACGTGCCACGAAAACCGCCTTGAACTCGTAAAATCGTAATGCAACATGACAATATTACTTTTTGCTTACCCTTACAAAGTGTTCAATACATTATTGAGCAACAGAAGTTTTGTTGCATTAGCGGTTTTATTACTTAGTGTCGCTAAGTACCAAGTAAATGACTCACACAAGGACAACTCGAACATATTTGACATAATTTTTACACCAATACAATATTCTTTATCTTCAAGTTTTACTGGCCATATTAAAATGCAATTATTTCTTATTTATGGTGGTTTAATTAAAGAAACTACGTAGGAGTCACGTCTTTTTCACGTAAGGACTGTTAAACGAAAGGTGTTAAAATATCAAATTGTTGCAACGTGACTGGAGAAGTTTGCAGTTCTAATCAACCCACCATTTTCTCGTTTCCCTTAACCTTCGATAAGAAATCCTCAAAACCTTTTTCTCTGTCAATAATGTAGCGTTGTATTTTACGTAGATTCAATTGGCATTCCCTTTGGGAAACCAAGTTTCACAGTGTACTTTAACAAATCCAAAGGGAAAATATGGGGCGTGCGTAATGGTTTGTGCCGGGGGTCCTAAACGGCATATTGGGTGCCGAACGTGTGACAATAGTGCTGAAGGTCATTGCTCCATATAGTTGGGGACGTCCTTACAGCCGGCATTAGCTTATGCGATATGGCCTTGATTCAAGAACGATGAACTTTGCTAAAGTGAATAATATCGATCGCCAAAAACGTTAGTCGGGTCGTTCTGCCTTGTTGTTTAACTTCCTACCATTGTGACATTTTATGGAATGCTTTGAAGGCAATCCTTGCCACATTGTATACACTGGTACTCAATGTCGATTATTAGGTAATGTCACTAACCACTTAACTCCCATGACATAAGCAATTATGAATGAAAAAAAGTCCAACAATAAACCCTGAATAAGAAAATTTTCCACCAAGTTGTCAAAGACAAAGTCTCGGAATATTAAAACCTATTTGAAACGATGTTTCTACAAAGTAAGAAAAAGAACTAACCAAGACTCATTGTGCAGTAAATTGGAAAAATAACTTTGCTGGCAAGACAAAAGAATATCATCCTGACCCAATTTCAACGTAATATTTTTAGAGCAACCTCTTTTAAAATGCAATTTCCGTGCCAAAATACTTCACCAAAACATCTAGTAGTATTATCGATCTCACCTTGGAAGTTGAGATGATCTTTTGAGATGGTTTATTAATAAGGTCTAAGCGTTCAAGCTCAAGGTATAATAATTTCATGGCAGTCGTTTATCATAAGTCGGGCATGTGTCAACGACTCTGCCTCGAGCTCGGAATAAACTTCCTAATTACTTAGATGTCTCAAATTGCTATTACGAGCGCTAACAGGGCAGACGCTAAGTCATAATAAAAAATTCCGCCTCTGACTCATTTTGCATCGCTAATTTCAAAACTGGTTGTGGTTGATTGCTTTTGGGGGATTCCAGAAGCCGAATAATGCCAATTACATACAATTAGTTCTTTTGCTGTAGTCCCTTTGATTGGGTACGCGATTATCGTTTTTGTCTAGTGGAATTTTTGATTACTGCCTTGGATACTTTTCGCTTCCGAAATTGTTTATTGGAACAGTAACAGAATTCTTAATATCACCAAATTCCTTACAATCCAAACATTTTTCTGAAGAGCTCATGCATATTTAGCCAAATTGATTGGATTTATTTGACACAGACTGAATTGGACTGCTTGTGTGCGTTCTCTGTCACGAGAATGTTCAGGGCTCATTTGTTTGATGTCTTCTACTCATCTGGCACTTTGTCCGCGTGCATTCTCATGATTATCATAACCGCTCTCGGGTAGAACTAGGCTAACTCATCTATTATATCGTGCACATCATCATGTGGCTGTCAAAACCGCGCACGCCATTGTCGTATTAGGTAACGTCATGCAAACACTTCTTCATCGATCATTGTTCCGCTGTGTAACGTTACATACAGACCTTGGTGAAATTGTTTAATTTCGAAACTGCAGTGATTCTCCGTCGAATAACTAATGATAGTGGAAGCACGCTCGACCGCGTGCCATGTTGCAACCAGGCACCCAGGTTATTTCCGGAAGCGCTTAGAAATTGGACCGTGTGCGGTTTGCTATCCGTCCGCCAGTTTCTGCAATAGACCTTGTGTTTGGATATTCGGCGTTTTATTCAACGTTTCGTTTCCTGGATTGTTAAATGCCGTTCCCTTTCCGAATGGTGCGGAAAACGTTAAATTAAGTTGTCCAAAAACAATTTGTCTGGTTTTAGTAGGTAATTGCTTCTTTTCCTTTGATTATAAATTCAAATACAAACAGGGTAGAGCCTAAACTGGTCCTTTTGGAACTATTAAAACTTTTGGGTTTGGTCTCGGTATCCTTTAGTCCATGATTTGCATAGTATAATAAAGTTTTGGAACTTCAGTTCTAATTAAATAGATTGCTTTGTATTGACCTTATAGCTGAGAGTGCGTGGTGATTATTTTTATGGTGGTATTCAAAGCCGCACCTTGGTTTGAGCGTGAAGTTGGCAAGATTGGAACAGCCCAATTTGTGGTTCGAGCCCACTTATTTTAATTTGGCCTAGATGCGTAAAGTTTTCTTTTGAAGTTATTGTTCCACATTTTTATCATCTGTTTTATTATTATGTAAGGCAATGTTAGTGCTTCCTCGCGTGTTTATAGTCTGTATGATCAAATTCTTAGTTTTGTAGTCTTCATTCGTTATTCAACAGTTCTTTGCCATCTAAGTTTCGAAAGTACACATGGTGTCCTGGTCTTTGGGCAGACTTAAATAAATTATTACAAAAGTCCTTATATTTTTGTTCTATCAACCAATTACAAAGTTAATTAAACACTTAGTAGCATCGAAACCGGTAGCTTATCTACAAAGTGAGCGAAGTAGTGCATAGATAAAGATTTATCGATGCACTAACCTACTTTATGTTACCTGTCCGTTACGTTATCGTAAACAATTGCTAATTGCTGAATTTTAGAAAAAGAATTGTGAAACTACAAAGAGGTAATGCATGCTCGCGTTTTGATGCTGGCACTGCAGTGGAAACGTTTGGTTGTGGTATTATCATTGAATAATTACATCAGTTACTCTTCAGGTGATACAATATACTAATTTATAAACCCAAAACCCCCAGGGGGATGGGGGGGGGGGGGGGGGGTTAGTTGCGAACCCCATAGGTTCATAACTACTTAGGATGATGTTTTTTACGTTTATATAATGTATAAGCTTATATACCTATTATGTAAAAGGTTTTTCCTTATGCACACATGGGGTGCAGAAAGCCTTCAAGGAGTTAATAGACTGATTAATAATTATTATATTTAATTATTATTTGTACAGGTACCATGTACGATTAAATTTATTAATTTATATTAAACTAGCTTTTGCCAACGGCTTCGCCCGCGTAAAGTTCGGAAATTAACCCACGGAAACGTACTACCAGAATAAAAAGTTCCAGACTATAATTTATCTCTCTGCCAAATTTCATCGAGATCCGTTCTGCCTTTCTGGCGTGATTGAGTAAAAAATATCCATTCATCCATCCAAACTTTCGCATTTAATATTAGTAGGAAGTAGGATGGGATTGTCAAGAGCGAACGACCAAAGATCAAACTTTTCGAGGATTGGGACTGTCTCCATGGGAACAGGGATGATGCCTCGGTAAAAACAAAAAAATCTATTTAGTCCCTCAGTCAGATAATAAAAAAATATTAGACACGTATTTTTTGCTTTATCATAATTTTTAAAAAATTACTTCGCATTAAAGTTGGGGAGTGGGGGCTCGCTACGTCACTTCCTATAAAATATAGCTAGCCGTGACGTCATGACATATTTTAACTCAATGTATCGTCGTAATCTTTTGATTTCGTAAAAAAAGAAAAAATACGTGTCCAATATTTTTTATTACTTAATCTAAATGGACTAAAACAAATTTTTACTCATCATCCCTATAGCTTAGCTCTGTATTTCAGCTTTGAACTTTGTTTTACAGTTATGATTAAATAACTTACTTGTACATGATACGTTAATAAGTTTCTTAGCCTGGTTTTACCCCCACCGTTACCACATACATCATAGCCTAAGTTTGCAAGTCAGCGTTCACGACAATTTCAGAGTAGCAGTAATCTTATTCCACTTCGCAGTTATGATGCTTGCTCTCATAACCATTACCGTGGAATGAGAAGAAAATACACTTTAGTTATAGCCGTAACGGCTTGTCAAGTCATTTTTATTTACAGTTTTTTTTCTAACGTAGATTTTTAACAAGAAAATAGAATTAGGTATATGAATCTGGGTGTAAGTACTGTGAGGGCTCGAACCTCACAGTAGGAGATTGACTGAACTACTAAATAATACGAGGGGGACTCTAGTTATATCGGGCTGATGTCCTCTGTATTTTAAGCTTCAGATCAATTATAAATCACACTCCTTAACTAAATTGGTTCTACGCGGAGCCCTCACCAGAATCTATCTGTCATCCTATTCCATATTTGAATGATTGAATGTCAGCCAGTATAATATTGTCAAGGCTTGATCAAAGCATGAAACCTCCACAGTACACACCTGCCTAACCCGTCAGGGATCACAGGCGTGATGTTGATATGTACAAAATAGAATAGAAACAAGCTATTTGTACTGTACAACATTTTCCTAAAAGGGAAAATAGAGATAAAGGAGGAGCTCGTGGCTAAGTAATAACAGCCGCATGGGTCGATCCATCAGGTTAAACTATGCTTGCCGGTGTAAGCTCTCCGTGCCTCGGAAGGCACGTTAAACCGTTGGTCCCGGCTGTCATTTGTCAATCTTTGACGGACCGTCAGAAGCCCGAAAGTCTGACAACCAGTCTAACCAAGGGGCAGAAGCTAGTGGTGGTTAAAATAGGACACATCGAATGAAAGTATGTACACTAGACGGTCTTATCACTAATATCGATCTCTTAAAGTCAACCTGAGAATGAACAGGAAAACCTTGAGAGGTAAGTAACGGACAGTAAGTCCTACAAGAGTCGCTTACCTCCTCCATAGGATACTCAAGGCCTTCAGTGACATCAATAAAACGTAAAACTTCTTCCTTTATCGATAAAATTTATACCAGTTATTGGTATATCTGGTATGGACTTGCGGACCTGCTCCAAGCATCTCAGAGGAATTTGAACTTTTCGCTCCCAGTAATAAAGATAGTAATGGTGTGTTTGATGTGTGGTAGGCTCTGAACGCGTGGGCCGGCGGCGGTATTTTAATGGTTACGAGTCTTGAAACATGTTATTTTGGTTGCGTTTCGCTTTCCGTTACCGTTGTGTTGGTACAGGAAAGAGATTTAGTGAAGCAAATTGAATAATTGCTGGCGGTTCGGAATTGAACTGTAGATTTTCGGGGCATGTTTTGCTCGGAGATTCGGAGAGGAATGATGAAAGTACTTACGTGTGAAAGGGAAAACGGAGTATTTTTTAGGTAGCTCGTTAATTTTATTATGAGCTAGCTTTTGGCCGCGTGGGTATTGGAAAATATTCCATGGGAACGTACTACCGGGAAATCCTTCATTGTTCCTTGTCTACATTATAAAGGGAACCTCTGTGCAAAATTTCAGCTTTCTAGATTCAAGGGTTTGGGCTGGGCTTGATGAGTCAATTAGTCAGGAAATCTCTTTTTATTTATAGATATATGGAGAATTCTAAGGATAAAGTGTCGTCCTTTTTCACTTCGTTTATGTAAAAAATTCCTTTCCATAAAACTATTTTTAAAATAAAAAAATATTTTTTTACTCGGACTGGACTTTTAAAACAAACTAGAAACGAAGCCTTAATTTTCAATATTTGTCTACATCACTGATAACTTTTACTACGGCTTCGAATAGCCAAAGACATTTCACCCATGTTCGAAAGCTCAAGGAAAATATTGATCTGCCGAGTCAATGTTTATGTTTTAACTCAAATAAAGCTTACAATGATGCATCGTACGGACTAAGCCGAACGTGCCGGAATAAGCTTCAAAGAAAATAAATACAAAATACGTGCTTTGTGCATGGATTGGTTCATGTAATGGCATTTTTTTTTTCTTTGTTTATGAGGGCTTTTACGCATAGCGTATGTCAGTCCCATCGTATCCTAAACAATTGTACTTTCATAAGACGTGGGCCATGAATTTGAACAAACGCTTCGCATCGTCGCCATTTGGTTGGGATAGAATTGTATGGAACATGCCTACATCAGTTCTGTTCAAATTCAGGGACCTTACTAAATTATTTCTACTTGACTCAGAATAGAATATGTATTCATAAGTTCACATTAAATAAATTACATCAAAGTTACATATTAATATTGATAAGAAATTCTTAAACTATGTTTAAAAAATAGTTTATAACTTATATTAATTGGTTAAATGTCTAATTAATACAATAGCGACTTGTCTGATGTAGGTTCATTCAAATCTGTGTTTCAGGCCAATATGCCAATATGCCATATTGGACACATTCCATCAATAAATATTGTAGGTCCTCGACAACTCCACATTCCTCACAATTAGGTGAAGCGATTGTCTTCATCATGGCATATTGGACAATTAAGCTAATACAACATGACATAAACTTACGTCTTCTTCCCATGGGTTAGGGACGCCACCTGCTACGATCCGTACAATACTCTATTTGCTTCGTTTACGTTCATACGTCTGCGCGTTGTACTACGCATCTGACCTTTCTGATAACATCACCAATAAGGTCACTATTTACGACCTTCTAAGGCGTCCCGCTATAGAATTAATGCCCAAAATGACCCAAATGCAAACCATCCTATCTTCATAAAATTTGAAGATGAAACAAAATCCAGGAACAGACTCAACACGCGAATGAAGTGCTCTGAGGAAAGACACGCAAGAGCGCTTGTGGAAAATGGGTTCCTGACTTAAGAACTGTGGAAACTTGAGGTCGAGGCAACAAAGATAATCTTCGGCTAATTCCCAGCTTAAAGTAATCTAATTGATGGACTCGGGATATCCGCTTACCTTGGAAAGTAATCAATTAAGATGTTTAAACTTAATACGCTTAGAATTTAAAATAAACTTTTCAAAAAACGTTTCGAAGGTAGTACGGTTAATGTTTGTGGTGGCAGTGGCAAATTCCCCATACTGTGTGATATAGCGCGCATTTTTGGCGGTGCGCGGTGTCCCAAAAATATTTATGCATTCCCTGAATGTGAATTAAAAATGTAAGTGATGTATATGTATTAGCTTGGGGAAAAAGTCTTTTCGCATTATAGTATGTATGAACTTAAAATAAAATCTCTTTGGCTATACTATTTGTATCTGGCTGGTTTTGGTATCATTGAAAGTTAAAATTTTAAAGAACATAATTCCAAATTCAAATTAGGAAAATGTGTGATTTTCATTTGTTTTTCGTACTGTCAAGATGAGTGAATCTAATGAAGAAATTCGATACATTTTAAAATTTTACTACAAAAAAGGTAAAAATGCAACGCAAGCCGCGAAAAAAATTTGCGATGTTTATGGATCCAATGCAGTGTCTGTGAGAGTAGCACAAATTTTGTTTAAGCGTTTTCAATCAGGAAATTTTGATGTCAAAGATGCACGTCGCTCTGGTCGCCCTATTACGGATAAAATGGATGCCATTTTTGAAAAAGTGGAGCAAGATCGGCATATCAGTAGTTACGATGTAGCTGAAGAACTGGGAATTGACCACAAAACAGTTTTGGCGCATTTGAAAAAAACTGGGTACACAAAAAAGCTCGATATTTGGGTACCTCACGAGCTCACTGAAAGAAACCTAATGAACCGTGTACTCATTTGTGATTCTTTATTACGACGTAATGAAACCGAGCCATTTTTGAAGAAGCTGATAACTGGTGATGAAAAGTGGATCACGTACGATAAGAACGTGCGAAAAAGGTCGTGGTCAAAGGCCGGTCAGACTTCACAGACTATGGCGAAACCCGGGTTAACTCGCAACAAGGTGATGCTGTGTGTGTGGTGGGATTGGAAGGGCATTATTCATTATGAGCTGTTACCACCAGGCAGGACCATCGATTCTGAACTCTACTGCGAACAACTGATGAGATTAAAGCAAGAAGTTGAGAGAAAACGGCCGGAATTAATCAACAGAAGGGGTGTGGTTTTTCATCATGATAACGCTAGACCTCACACATCTTTAGCCACTCAGCAAAAATTAAGATAGTTTGGCCGGGAGGTGTTAATGCATCCGCCGTATAGTCCCGACCTTGCACCTTCAGATTTCCACCTGTTTCGGTCTCTTCAGAATTCTTTAAGCAGTGTCAGGTTAACATCACGAGAGGACTGCCAAAACCACTTGTCGCGGTATTTTGATCAGAAGTCCCAAAATTTCTATAGCAATGGGATCATGTCCCTACCTTCAAGATGGCAAAAAGTTATCGAACAAAATGGTACCTACATACTTTAGATAAATGTAAATAATGTATATTAAAAAATGTTTTGAATTTTCTTAAAAAATGCGAAGAAACTTTTTCCCCAACCTATTATTATTAACCGACTTCAAAAAAGGAGGTTCTGTATTCGACCCGTATGTATGTATGTTTGTTTGTCCGCGATTTTCTCAAAAACGAATGAATCAATTTTGATGATCCTTTCACTATCGTGATCTGCATACTTTCAGGAAGGTATTAGTATATAATACATTATGTAATTATTCTTATTTATGAAGTTATATGCATAAATGTACTGTATCTCCGGCATTTCTAAGTCGATTTTGATGATTCTTCTTTTCGTTCGTCTTATATTGTATTGTATTTTCAACTAAAAATGGAAAAATAAATTTACTTTAAAATGTAAAAACCGACTTCAAAACCAAAAACGAATAAAATAACTTTCATAAAACACTTAACAGCTTCTGAAGTCGGTGTCAAGTAAGCTTGACACCGACTTCAGAAGAAGCTGTTAAGTGTTTTATGAAAGTTATTTTATTCGTTTTTGGTTTCGAAGGGGTTTAAATTTTAACTTCAACCAGTGCTTACATCTATCGCATACAGAAAAAGGTAGAGGAAAACACCGTCTTAAAGAATGCAAATTTGGTTGCGGCAGACCTGAAAGGATCGTAGGATTCACTGGTTTCTAAAGGAGTATAGTGGGTGGAGTGGAGTGGGTGTAGGAGGAGTAGTGGGTAGTAGGAGTGGGTATTTTAACAAACTTAGGAATTATTCTTAGATCCTAACTAATCACTATCACACTAATATTATAAAGGCGAAAGTTTGTGAGTGAGTGTGTGTGTTTGTATCTTTGTTATTTGTTACTTCTTCAGCTCCAACGGCGGGACCAAATTTGGTATGGAAGCTGACACCCTAGATTTACACGTAGGCTACTTTTTATCGACATATCACTCGCGCGAAGCCGCGGGCGGAAGCTAGTATGATTATAAATGCGAAAGTGAGTTTGTTTGTTACGCTTTAACGCTAAACGGCTGAACGGTTTTTGATTAAATTTGGCACACGGATAAGCCATGACCTGAGTTAGGACATAGGATACTTTTTATCCCGATATTCCCACGGGATTGAGACTTATGCGGGTGAAACCGCGGGGCGCAGCTAATAATAAAATAATTATAATAATCAACCCAGTGTAGTACTTAACTCCTCCTTTTCCTTTTTCAACTCAACTCTATCCTGAGCCAATAAAGACCAATTCTGCCTATTAAGCGTCAAGTTCGTCTCGCCATCTACGCCTAGGTCTTCCATGAAGGTGTTGGACATTTTCAGGGACCCATATTGTGGTGGTTTAAGCCCATAATGCATCCCATATGCGGCAAACGTCTCCTGCGCAGTCTCATTTGAAGTTGGCTGCTTTTTGTATGAGGAATAATTGTCTGACAAATAGAATTCCGTTCAGTTCAGATCATAGACAGTACCTATCCTGAAACAAAATAAAAACACATATTTATTTCCTTTTCAAACAATATTGCTTTTGACGTCAAACGCCAAGAATTTGATTTCGGGACAAAAAATATGTACACTTCATTACCATTTTTATGCGTCTTCGCAATTTTGTCGGAAGATTTTCATTCATACATTCGTAACGTAATATTCTTTCTGGAGGAAACTGAAACGATACATAGAATAATGGAGTAGGTTTCTTTGATAGATTTAATTGGTCCTTATCCTTTCAGATACGTTTCCAAAGACCGTGTGATCAATAAACTCAAACTCAAAGCATTTATTTCATTTACAGGCACTCCAGAAATGTCAAGGAGTCGTCAGTCAGTAATATGAAGCTAGTTGCCCGTTTCAAAGCGTAGTAGGTACCTATGGAGAAGAACGGGCAAGAAACTCCCATGAACACTTCCTTTAAATCAAAAATATTGTTACATAATTTTGGTTAAATCATCCATGTTGAAATGATACATATTATAGGTATGTGAGGATGATTTAATAAGGTTTAACCCTATCTTTTAGCTCCTTTGTAAAAGGATTCCTTGTTAGTTTGTGGCAGCATCTACATCGCCACATGCGAACAACGCATCACACTGACGTCACGCAAAATCCTGCATCGCGCAATCAGAGTTTACCGCGCGACTAGCCTATACAGGGTTATTGGTAAAACACCAACAACCTCTTAAGGCGTCATTGTACTCATCATTATGAACAACTTTTACTATGGGACCAAACCTGAAATCGCGAAAAAAAAAATCGGCTGCTCCCTACATTTTGACGAGTTTGATGTGGAAGTAAAATCTTTATTGCATTTACAATTCTATTAGTAACAAGTAATCGTACTTTCTGGTGCGTACATTATTTTATCGTTCCGTTATCTCCAAGTTATGCGTCATGCGTTTAGTCTTATAAATGCCACTACTAAACAGTGGAACTAGTACGGTAATCTGCAAATTGGAATGGCTAATCTAAGTAACTGTTTACAGGGACGACTCATCTATTCATATAAAGTCGCTTTTCGTGCCTATCTGTGTGGCCGTATTGTTCTCCTAAGGGCCAATTTCTTGATCCGTAGTTGACTCAATCAATGGTTAAAAATAGTAAGTAAATAATATGGTTAAATTTTGACAAAATATGTTTGCTAAAATGCCATTAGTAGCTACCTAACTATTTTTTTGAATGAATGAGTTAACATGAATACGCTCATTCATGTTAAAAAATAGTCTTAACCTAATGACATTTTGGCAAACACATTTTGTCAAAATTTGACCATTAGTTACTATTTTTAACTATTGGTTAACTACGGATCAAAAAATCGGCCCTAAACCACGCAACGGATTAAGATAAGGTTTTTACTATCATTACTTTCTCATCTCATCCATCTTTCCTTATAAGGTTGGATCCCTAAAAAATTCTCCAAGTATAACTTGCTAAAAAATTTTGGTAGGTATGTGTATTAAAACAATTTTCACAAAAATTCAAACCGCTTCTTTTGCAAATTGAATGCTATTTAACTTCAAATACTAATTAATTTTATAGAAACAAGTTTATTATTAATTAATGTGGCCTCATTAGAAAATTAATTGTCAACCTCACCCTGTCACAGAATAATACAGTTACAGTAGTACATTTTCATTGAAAGCGGCCGAAACGACGCGCTTCGAAATCTCAGTGTACACTAGTGTAAGCAACAGTTCGAGTGCGCGGCAGTTACGCACGGACGGACGCGGACTTAAGAACCCCACACATTTACAGTCCGCTAGCAGTCCGCCATTCATTACAACAGTTTTTATCTGTTTTTATGAATAACCGCCTCCCGGCGAACTGCTAGCGGACTGTAAATGTGTGGGGCCCTTTATCTACCGAGGGGCTGTACATAATTAATTCTGCCCAGATGTACTACTGTAACTTTATTATTCTGTGACCCTATGTAGGCTATTATCATAATTAGAATTTGTTAATAACTTTCCTGTCAAACCGGAGAATTTAATTTAATTACGGGTCGTCAGAAACCCGAAAGTCTGATAACCAGTCTTACCATTCGGGTATCGTATTACCCAGTAACTGCGTTGTGGAGGTCAGATAAGCAGTCGCTCCATGCCTACTGGTATCCAGCTGCATCCAGTTAGACTGGAAGCCGACCCCAACATAGTTGGGAAAAGACTAGGCAGATGATGGTTAAGTGTATTACTAAAAGTTAATGGTATTTCCAGATAGGTATGTTTTTCCATAAAACACAATGGGATCGTCGGTTTAAACACATAACAACAAAGCTACAGTAGCTTTCTAGGAAGTGACCTTGAATTATTGACTTGCCGCTCGGTAGATAAATCCGCGT
Source organism: Cosmia pyralina (assembly GCA_946251885.1). Taxonomy (NCBI): domain Eukaryota; kingdom Metazoa; phylum Arthropoda; class Insecta; order Lepidoptera; family Noctuidae; genus Cosmia; species Cosmia pyralina. Next base: position 11,449,288 of record OX276342.1, on the reverse strand, counting down.
CCGTCCGTGCGTAACTGCCGCGCACTCGAACTGTTGCCTACTGGTATATACTGAGATTTCGAAGCGCGTCGTTTCGGCCGTTTTCTGTGAAGATAAACTACTGTAACAGTATTATTCTGTGGTTAACACGACATGCTATCGGATAATATAGCTGTAAAATGAATTCGGATTCTTTAATTAATTTTAGGGATGTTTAAGTACCTATAAAAGTTTATATTGGAAGTTGGGAACCCGTTAATTTAACCGACATAAAATTATTTTTTTAGTAAGCTTGTCATCTGCCTTTTTCCCAGACCTAACTTAGTCACCAAGTACAAATTCCATTATAGAATAGATAATATTTGAACAAATTCCCAACATTCCGAAAGCTTATTCAAACATTGCGCTTGACCATACCGCTTACGAAACCATTGGCCATAATACAACCTTCACCATTCTTTACTTCCATTGCATTCCCAAACCCTCGAACAATTTCCAGTGTGCATCACGCAATGGATATCATACCTAGAGTTACTGTCGTTTTTGCTATCCCATGATAAGGACTTTCAATCAAAGGTCAACGATATTGGCATCCCGCTGCGCCTGCGACCAATGGCGATTATTAACAGTCCCTGCTAATAACTCCGTTAGATTTCAAGGCTGTTTAACTGTTAGTACTGCTTCCGTATTTGATATTAATTTATGATAGAATACTTGGTTATTTTTTTTTGGTATCCGTGGTCCGTATTGGCGATATTTACTTGGGAAACCGAAAGTATAACATTTTAATACTGTCTGACATTTACCTTTGAGCAAAGTTGTAGCGACAGGAGCTTACCACATGTCTTAATAATTTAAGTTTTATATTCCAATGCTAACATTGATCTTGCTAACAAGATCGTCATAGAATAGAATAGAATACTCTTTATTATGCACACCATTTAAATTACTGTCATAGATCCTCTAGATTCATCTGTGACACTTACACGCAGCAAATCATCATCTTCCTGCCCTTATCCCATATTACTTGGGGTCGGCGCAACACGTTTTCTTCTTCCATTCTCCCCTGTCAACCGTCACGCTATCATTCACTCCCTTCTCTTTCATATCATTCCTCACACAATCCATCCATCTTTTCTTTGGCCTTCCTCTGCCTCTCCATCCATCAACATGTATATTCATCACTCTTTTAGTCACATGCGTTTCGTCTCTCCTCATTACTACTTACACGCAGCAAATGTCTATCATAAAATTTACTTTAAAAAATGTAAAAACTGACTTCAAAAACCTAAAACTTAACAGCTTCTGAAGTCGCTGCCAAGCTAAGGTGCATTGAAAATCTGAAGACACCGACTGCTGTTAAGTTTTTTAAGAAAGTTATTTTATTCTTTTTAGTTTTTTGAAGTAGGTTTTTACTTTTTTTTTAAAATAAATTTATTTTTCAATTTTTATTTGAATATTAATTATTGCATAGGTAAAGCCCAAGACGAACGAAAAGAAGAATCATCAAAATCCGCTTAGAAATGACGGAGTACTTACATTTATGCATTATAACTTCTTACATAAGAATAATTACATAATGTATACTAAAACCTTCTTGAATGTATGTAGATCACGTTAGTAAAAGAATCATAAAAATTAGTTTTATTAGTTCTTGAGAAAATCGCGGACATACAAACATACATAGGGGTCGAATACAGAACCTCCTTTTTTGAAGTTGGTTAAAAACCTAAGCTAACTACCATTGTTTCATAGTCAACTCTACAATACACTCTCGTTCTCCTGTTTCCTATTCCAATAGCCTATATTTCTACAACAGATATACCTTCAGACAGATCAATTACTCAATTTACTGTAAACGAAGTCGCTGATGATGAACGACATCTTCATCCGTTGTCTGCCAGTCATCATGTTGAAGAGATCTCTATGCAAATTGTTACTAGCTTGAGCTCAATTGAGTTAAGAAAAAATATCACGACCATCATTCGTGGCCAATGTAACGTTAATGCTGAGTTCTGCTTTTTCCCCTGTCATAAAGATGGCTGGAAGAGTCCGTAAAATCTTTTTCCAGAAAAAATAACCGGCTTCCAAAAAAATGACGTTACAAAGTGATAAATAACATTAATTTCGGAAGTCGGTGTATTTAGTTTTGCATTTTAGTTTTTTACCATAGACCTCCGAAATTAAAGTTATTTTTCACTGTGTAGTGTTTTTTTGGAAGTTGTTTTTTTTTTATAAAAAAGTTTTTATTTTACAATTTTTTGTTGTGGTACCTAGCTCATACAAATTCGAATTCCACTATCACTACTAAAATAAATTAGAACATCATCCACATAGACTAAGTGGGAAAAATACATATTATTGAAGCTAACTCAAAAACTGCCCAAGCAAAGTTAATACTTATTTTACAGGACCAACTTCAAAGTATACCCGAATAAAACAAGAATCGTTCAAATCGGACTACTCTGTAAAAAGTTATGCGTGGTCATACATACATACAAAAAAAATACCTCGACATGAGAACCTACTCCTTTTTTTCGTCGGTTAAAAAAACTGCCCTATTTGCACTTACACTATTCTTGCTTAGCTCATCGTCCATAACAGAAAAGAGTTAAAGACACGCATCTGTGTCTTCTGTTATGAATTCTAAAGCATATCTCGATGACTTGTTGTCTGAGGTCTCCCAAAAATTTTTATTTAATTTGGTGACTAAACCAGGTTTTTCCACGGATTCATTTAATTTCTTATTAGCATTGTTACACAGCAAGGAAACTTCTCTATTGCTCGCTTTAAAACACGCGATGCGGACAGCTACAGTTACCTGTCCATATTAATCATATTCATGCTTTGATTCTAGTACGCCGCTATTATTTAACGAGCGGAAAAGTGCCTTTTATGTGGAGAATTTTTTATTAAAATTTATGGGATCTAAGCATGGCATTGTATGTTACTCTTTATCACTTTGCTTGGAATTTATTTGAAAGGGCTTGATGGAAGAGGCGGTGTGGAAACGTTATTTATTTATTAGTGAGAGTTGAAGCCAGTGTTGGGCTCTCAAAGTGAAATATAAGACTATAAATTTCGTTGTAATTCATGGATGGCTTAGCCTGTAATGTCTTATGCTTAAGATAAGTTCTGTTTTATTATTTCTTTGGTCTTCATATGAATTAGTTTAAAGGTAGCTTAGCCTGATTGTCGTTATGCAACGATTTTCAGACTGACCACTAATAATCTATTAGGAACTATTAAAAATCTATATTGTCCACCGAGCTTTATCTGAATGGCAATCCCTCTGGAATATTGATAGTTATCACTATGCAAATTTTTCTTCGATCTATTTTGACCCTGTGCTTAGATAGATTTCCTTGCGGGATTTTCATTTATCATTTCCATCCGCAACTCGCGGTCAATGCTTTTATGCCAAAACAAGTGTCGTCCTTGGACTATGAACAATCTCTATCATCTTTCACTGTCATAAAGTCTGCCTTGTTAATTATTTCGTACACATATGCCCTAGGTCGGTTCACGTAAGACTACACCATCACCCCTGAGGTCTGCCAGTCTAAACCCGTTCTTCAGTGCCATAGCAACTGGCACGGCCGCTTGCGCTAATACAATTTAGAGGATTGCGGTCGTTGCAGACTTAGTCGAGTCTTGGCCTCGCTGCGACTTGATCCCCTCGCTAGCAAACAGGACGAAGCTACTTACTAGATGGAAATAAATAGAATGGAGTAATTCTTTGTCAGTTGTTTATGCCATAATCTTGCTGAAAAATATATTTCCCGACTTCATTCGCAAAACGAAATTCTAATCTAAGTGTTTTTTTTTTTCGAAATTTTAATCCAAGCACTTCTTCACTTTTAAGTAAGTACTTACTTACTTAAATCTTCAACAAAAATTTCATGATTTTATTTTTTTTTATTTTATTTGGCTCACCAACAATTGAATACACTGATACAAAGATATGAGATACATCTAAAATACGTATTAACTAGTGTTCCAATTTCTAACAGGTAAGCACAACATGCAATACTTATTTGTCGATAGATATTGGGCGCCTAGGTGAGTTCTTATGTTCACCGAGCATATGTTATCGACCAAATTCTAAATTAAAATCAAAGTAAAACCAATGATTATGAATGAATGTAAAATCCTCATAAATAAACCTCATAATACCTATTTGGAAAGCTTTCGATTGTCTAAAGTTGAAGGTAGCTGTGAAGAATTGATGACCACTATTTGCAGTTTTGTGATAAGATCTCCTAGTATTATGAGATTTGCATTTCGATTGCTGAAGCCAAACAGGCTAATAAAATCTACTATACAAAAACTCTTTAAACACCATCTTTAAATAATGTTTATGGTATAGAACTAAAACCAGTAAAAAAGGTCACTTACGGTCCTAGAATATAATTTTCAAGCTTAAATACAGAGTATTATTTACATGAGTACATTTGTAAATCTCCTCATAAATGTAAAAGGCACACCTGAGTTCAAAGCATTTAGCGTCCCTTCTTGTCCATTTATCAAACAGGTTATACAGGGTGTTTGGCAGAACGTTGAACATACGAAAATGGTGGATAGGTGGGGTCATCTGCTACTTACTCAGCCCTAATTTATTTGGCCCTGGCCCTCTGGATATTTTAAATTTTATTTTTTTTGCTTTTTTCTAGTTTCACCACTTTCTTAACTTTAAAGTGTAATTTTTATTAAAAATGGGTAGAACAGGCAATACTTTGTTTTTTTTTTTAATCTTTAATGTTGGCAGATTCTTATAAAATTATTGTTTTATTCAGATGTTAGCTAGAAAAAAGTTATGAGTCCTCAAACTTACAGAAAGGTGTAAAAAATTACTTAAATCTTAATTTCAACTTGCATTTAAAAAAAAAACAAAAAATGATTGAGGAGTTCCAATTCTAGCAAAACATCCCTAGTGTGTGACCTTTCTAATGGTATGTAATTTGCTTTTATAAAAAAAAAAAACTTTAAGAGTTATTTCATAATTTTATCAAGTAGGAAATTTTTGACGAAACTCTACCTTTACGGAAAGTGAAATGTTTTGCGAAATTTAACACTGCAAGGTTCGTAAAATTTAAATGATTTACCACCGTTAGTGGAAGAAGTGTTCCAAGTAGACATAAACAGGCCTATGGTCTTTCAACACGATGGCTGTCCAGCTCACTGGAGTCTGATTGTACGTGAACATTTGGATAATTGTTTCCCAAATTCGTGGATTGGCAGGGGAGGACCAATTCCCTGGCCTCCGCGATCGCCCGACCTCACTCCGCTCGATTTTTACGTGTGGGGAAGAGCAAAGGAACTAGTTTACACTACAGAAGTAGAAAGTCGAGAAGATTTGATAAATCGAATTAATGCTGCTTTCGAAGTTAAGCGACAGGAGATGCTGCTGCGCACAACAACTGTAGAAATCAGACGTAGATGCCGCGCCTGTATTGTAAATGAAGGGCGTCAATTCGAACATCTGTAATTTATTAATTAAATAAATTATTTAAAATTATTTAATTGTTTTATTAACGCTCCTAACTGGTACATCTAATTTCTTTGTACTTAATTCAAGAACTTACATAATTTTAGGAACATTGCAGTGTTAAATTTCGCAAAACATTTCACTTTCCGTAAAGGCAGAGTTTCGTCAAAAATTTCCTACTTGATAAAATTATGAAATAACTCTTAAAGTTTTTTTTTTTATAAAAGCAAATTACATACCATTAGAAAGGTCACACACTAGGGATGTTTTGCTAGAATTGGAACTCCTCAATCATTTTTTGTTTTTTTTTAAATGCAAGTTGAAATTAAGATTTAAGTAATTTTTTACACCTTTCTGTAAGTTTGAGGACTCATAACTTTTTTTCTAGCTAACATCTGAATAAAACAATAATTTTATAAGAATCTGCCAACATTAAAGATTAAAAAAAAAACAAAGATTTGCCTGTTTTACCCATTTTTAATAAAAATTACACTTTAAAGTTAAGAAAGTGGTGAAACTAGAAAAAAGAAAAAAAAAGAAAATTTAAAATATCCAGAGGGGGCCAGGGCCAAATAAATTAGGGCTGAGTAAGTAGTAGATGATCCCACCTATCCACCATTTTCGTATGTTCAACGTTCTGCCAATTGCAAACACCCTGTATAATACAACATTATAGTCATGACCGCGGGAATTCTCCAAACGAAGAGCCTATTCCGCCTCCCCTAATCATTAAAACCCGCACCTTTAATGCATAAAACAGCCCAACTGCCAGAAACTACATTCAAAATTAGACTTTAGTTTCTTGTTTTAGAGTTGGTTTTTCATAAGAGTGGTTTATGAAGTACGTCATGAATGGATGCCGAGTCGAGGGCTGGCCAAGGACAGCCATTGTCAAGATTTGCCCTGTTTGCGGGATGAGCTGTGGGACCCAGATGTACATTGTGTCGTATAGATAGAAGATAAAGGTCACTTTGTATTTAGATTGAATTTAAGTTGAAGCTTGCAGCTGCATTGAGCAGGTGATAGATCATGGTAAACAGCGAGGGGCTCGTACGGTTATCTGATGGTCAATTCTCGTACCTAAAAACGTTCAAATTCAAGTCGCAATCTCATGCCAGCGACAATCAAAATATCAAAAAAGTAATGAAAAAATTAAAAAACCCGATTGCGGTAAAAAACTTAAATTGAAAAGCTAAAAGCAAGCTTTTTTTTCAATTATGTCTTTTTAGTTTACAAATGTGAATTAAAGATTTCGCAGGGGATTTAGTTCTTGGTACGTGTTTTTTACGATTTGTCACTTCGAATTACTTTTAACCATATGTAAGTTGTATATATTTTTGTAATCACCTTTTAAAAACCTTTATTTTGATAACCCCACTCGAAAGGTTTTGAAAAAAAAAAAAAATTTTAAGACATAATTTGGCGCCAAAAATGCATCATTTTGTTTTTTTTTTTATTTTGATAATATACCCAGTGTCACTCTCACAGTAAATACGAAACTAACGACATCTCTCAAGCTAAAATCCATCGAGCCGTTCAGGCCGCAGAGCGTGCCAAACAATTATACATACATACATACTCTCGAAAAACATAACCCTCCTGGCGCAGTCGGGTAAAAATGTAGGTAAACGTTATACAATTTTTGACAGATTGAGACTGAAATGAGATTGCGAACGTTGTTAAAAATACGGGAATCGCCTTTCAGGTATATGTAGAATATTGTTTCATGAATATTATGTAGTCAAGCGCTATCTGACAGCGCAGTAAAATTTCTGATCAGTAACCATTACTTGTCTGTCTGGTGCTAAATCTATGTTACCTGGTTTGATTGGCCAAGCAAATGAAAATCAATTACCTTCCCTGTATGAGCAGAGGCTTTTGCCCAGCTGTGGGATATCATCATCTGTCTAGCCTTTTCACAGCTGTGGTAGGGTCGGCTTCTATTATAATAGGATGCAACTGAATACCAGTATTTTACATAGAGCGACTGCCTATCTGGCCTTCACAACCCTATTACTGGGTAATACGATACCCCTTGGCAGGCTATGAAGCTACAAGTACGCGGCGGGCTCGACTTGTCGCGCTAATTCAGTGCGGGCTGCCGCGCACCTGCCGGCTCGCACGTTTGTTCTATACTCACTCACGCGCCGCTTCGTAAAAGAACACAACCCTAACGAGTCAGAAGGTATAAGAGTTACGCGATAGAAAGAGAGGCAACTTCTAGGTGAATATAACTCAATCTACCTAGCCTTTTCCCAACTATGTTGGGATCCGCTTCTGGTCTAACCGGATGCAGCTGAATACCAGTATTTTACATGGAGCGACTGCCTATCTGACCTTCACAACCCAGTAGCTGGGTAATACGATACCCCTTGGTAAGACTGGTTATCAGACTTTCGGGCTTCTGACGACCCGTAACGACTGTCAAAGATTCACGAATGACAGCCGGGAGCAACGGCTTAACGTGCTTTCCGAGGCACGGTGGGGTCTTGGTATGTAAAGATAGTCACCCATCCACGAACTAACTACGGCAAGCGTAGCTTAACCTGAACGATAGACCCGTGTGGCTGTTATTACTTAGCCACGAGCCCCCACTGCAGTACGACAATTATATTCTGCCCGAAAGTCTGACAACCCGTCTTACCACGGGGTATCATATTATTACCCAGTAATTGGGTTGTGAAGGTCAGATAGGCAGTCGCTCCATATAAGATACTGGTATTCAGCTGCATCCGGTTAGACTGGAAACCGACCCCAGCATAGTTGGGGAAAGGCTAGGCAGATTGATTGATATTATATAAACTCACGCCTTCTTCCCAAGGGGGCAGAAACTGCAGACGCCACCTGCTACGATCCTTACATACTCCTTTTGCTTCGTTTTCGTTCATACATCTAGTCATACACGCAAGCCAACCATGCCACGCGTCATTATTATGGTATCAGTTGTCATCATCATCGGGAGACATCCACTACTGGACAAAGACCTATTCCGGAGATTTCCAAAACCTTTTGATGTATTCATAAAACATAAAATAATCGCTCATGCAGAATTTATTATTGGGATCATACTACCTTTGTTATAACTCAGTTAAGGCTTTTACCTGAGTTCTACGAAAGGCAGTTTCATAACTTTCTGAAATTCTATTAAACAAACTTCGCAAAGGGACTCGGGAGGCAAATATTTTGGATTGAACTCCACGCGAATTTTCCTTTAAACATAAACACCGCGACTATTGATCCGACAGAGCTGTCGAGTTGATAAGTGACTGACAGACAACCCTTAATTAAAGGCATTAACTAATCGCTGTTGAGGCAAAAGGTAAAGATGGCTTCATAGAATATTATACTTTTAGGTTTGCACCAGAAATCGCCGAAATACATTTAGCGCTAAACGTATTTAAAACATACCTGTAGTATTGTCTCTCCTTCTCCCTTTTTAATCCATCCAACTGTTGTCTTTAAAAGATGGCTTTTAGCGATAAGACCGCCCATTGTGTCACCCTATTTAAAATTTAAAGTTTACGTTGTTGAGCAGACAAATTTTTCGAACATATGAAGCAATGGATTAGCAAAAAATCATTCAGATTATGATTGAAAGTGTGGTAAAAAGAAAGAAATTCTATATAGTCCGTCAGGCAGATCAAAAAAAAATAGACATGTATTTTTTGGCAAATCATAATAAAATAAAAAAAAAATATTAAAATAATTTCGTGAGGAAAGTTTTGAGTATGAATGTCGATAGCTAAAAGAGTAGTGGAAGACCAAAAAAACGATGGCTGGACTGTGTGAAAGATGACATGGCTAGAAAGGGGGTGACTACCGAGATGACGACTAATAGAGAAGTATGGAAAAAAGGGACATGTTGCGCCGACCCCAAATAGATTGGGGGGCAGGAGAATGATGATGAATAAAAAATTACTTAGATAAAACGCATTAAAGTTTTAGAGGCATGAGGAACAGTGTGTAAAGTTCACTCATCCTCTATTGAAAAGGGAGGATCCTCCGACCAGACGGGTGTTGTGTCCGGTGGGCAACTGCCCGACGGTTGATGTCGGGACGTTGTGTATATGCTAGTCGCGCGGTAAACTCTGATTGCGCGATGTAGGATTGCGTGACGTCAGTATGACGCGTAGTTCGTATGTGGCGACGTAGATTCCGCCACATCACTCCCCTGCGGAGACCGGCCGCAAAGTAATTAACACCATTGCTACTGTAAGTGTGTTACGCAATTACCCCGCTGCTGTTGGGTAGACTTCGCATATACCCAGTTACCTACTTTAATATTTCACCCCGGTAATAATATCCAGGTAGCTTAAAAGATAATCCTTGTCAACTTTGTTCATCTAATTTTGTTAAAGTTATTTAGGCCTACTTATTACAATGTTTTACCCCCCTCCTCAAGGACAAAAGAATCCCTTGTTCTTGCGCACAATACTTGAATTTCTAGAAATCTAGAGATCTATTTTTTCAAGAATGGCAACTTGAAAATTAGCATTTGTGAAGTTTACAGAAAATTCGTTAATAATTGATTTTTTGTGGAGGTTTTAAAAGATGGCGAAAATTGGTCTCTTGGGAGAGGACTGTCTCTTGTAGATTTTGATAGTCTGAGTTGATGGACTGAAAACTGCCATTTCTGCCCGAAATCGAAATGTAGGACTGGAGATATTGAACTCCTTAAACTACGCGACAGATCCGCAAAGCTTTGTTGAACTCACAAATCTTAAAACTAAGATTTGTGTATCATGGTAAAAGTACGTAATGCAGGTTTATGGGGGGGGGGGGGTACACTGTATAGTTTTCTTAACTATATGTAATTACCTACTGAAGAACAGTTTATTGGTCATCATAAAAAAACGTAAGTTGTTATTCAATGTCTTGTCCCGGGAATTATGGAAGGAAGTAATAAGGAAAGAAAACTAAGGATACAACGTTTTATTGATTATTGATAGGCATAATGTAAATCGAAGAAGTAGATCCTTCGATTAAATTAGGAAGGATACGTAAAACTTGAAGGTAAAACACGAATGGTGTCATCCGCCAACGACGGTCCCGTCCGTCCGTTTTAGTCAGTTGCGATAGATCATAGCTAGCTAACGGACGTGTGTGTGTGAACTATTGGAATAATATTTTTAAATTAAACATTAAAAATTTACTGGTATTCCTGAACACCTTTCGCCTTTTGCATAACAAGTACGATTTTTTTTGTAATTATTTTTATAAGTTATAAATAATGTGCACTTTTCCTCGTTAATATTTAACTACAGTCTTTTAGAGTCCTACAAGGATCTTTTGGCGCTTGAATAATATTGACAGAGGGGTGCTCTTGGTAAACATTTGTGATAATTGTATTGAAATATGGCGGCATTAGTTCAAATTTTGGCCACGCGCCAAAAGATCCTTATACAACAGGTATAACTGGTATTTTAACTTTTTATTGAATTTTAGCTTTACTAAACACTAATTGACCTTTTCTTTGTCCACAGAGCTAGTGCAAAAAGTGAAGTGCATCGATGAGACTCCACTGAGTCTTTGACAGAAAAGAAGTGTCGCCACGCTGCTCGGTTTACCAACATGTAAGTTTTGACCTTGATCTTTCAGCTATCTTATAATACAGTGGGCCGCACGTCAGGAGTATCAGTTTGACCTTGAGCTAGCCAATCGTAGTATAGTCTCAATAAGATAAGAGGTCAGTTTATACTGGTTTTTTGCCACTAGCTTGCGGCCTATAATACACTTTATTACTTCGGGCAACATTTTATGGAGATAAGGCCTGTTTTAGGTTTACAAAGGACAGTTTTGGCCAGAAAAGCGATCTCTATCAGACAACCCTACGACGATGGACAAAATTAGCCTGACATTGAATCAAAATACACGACATTATGTTCTCCAAAAGTAAACAATATATCTAAGAATGAGAAAACCAATTATGTCAGTGTGTAGGCTGTTGTTACATTATGCATGAGATTGGGTTGAATGTCGTAACCTTGAACTTGACCTTGACGACATACTTATGTGGAGGAGGCTTTATTATCTCAACTATCTGCTTTATTATCTGACTACTAGCATAACATGGAATAATCTTTCGAAATTGTTAGTTTTTAGGGTTTCGTACCTCAAAAGGAAAAAAGGGAACCCTTATAGGATCGCTTCTTTGTCCGTCTGTCTGTCTGTCTTGTCAGTCTGTCAAGACCCTTTTTCTCAAGAACGCGTGGAGGTATAAAGTTGAAATTAATATCAAATACGTAGGTCTATGGTCCCTTGTAGTTCTAAAAATATCAAGCTTCTAAGTCAACGCAGTAAAAATATACGGCCATTTTTGCGACATATTTTGATACTCGCAAGTAAATCAAAACCTATCAGGGTACTTCCCGTTGACCTAGAATCATGAAATTTGTCAAGAAGCAAGGTATCACAGCACAAGTAAAGGAAAAAGTCCGAATAGCGTTAATTTGTAATTTTATGACAATTTTTTTTTTTTTTTGGATTACAATGTTAAGTTTGTTTTTGGGATAAATTCTTTTTAACTTCGGAACCCTTCATTGTGCGTGGTCTGACACGGACTTGGCCGGTTTTTTATGTGTTAGCAGATTCTCATTTATATGGGTACTTTATGGGTGCTTAGTACTAACGTTATAATAAGTACTTAATTTGGAAACGACTTTTTGCAAGTATTTAGCACATTTATGTGAAAGTAAAACTGCCTTTTATGATACGCTTATTAGGTTTTATTATGACTCAATATGGTTCTGGTTTTAATATGTTATGAGTATTACGAAGATAAGAAATAGATAGAGATAGTATGCTGAATAGTTTTCAAGCAAATGCTTTTATTTAGGGCCCGTTTACACTTATCGCAACCACACCACATCGCAGCGACAAAATGTGGGCGAGCTGTGGTTACGTGTAAATAGTGTCGCTGCAGCTTCTTGCAGTTGTGATGTGGTTGCGTTGTTGCTAGTAGTTGCGATGTGGTTACGTTGTGGCTAGTGTTTGCAGACAGACAAATCGTTGTGTTTACGATGTGGCGGCTACTGAACGGTCTCGCTGGAGGGCGTTGTGGTTGCGACGTTGCCTTGATGTGGTCATCACCCTCACGGTTGATTTTGACGGATAATGTGGGCCGTGTGAATAAGCTATTTGTTTTCATACAAATACAAATTAGCGTCCGTCCGCGTGTTGTCGTTGTGGTGTGGTTGTGTTACGTGTGTTCGGGCCCTTATATTATGATTTGCTATTAAAATTAGGCTGAGGATTCGTGTCTGATATCAAATTGTCGCATGACCGAATACATCACAAAGGTATACAATTTTTTCCCTTATATCCTTTTGAACAGGAGGAGCTCCTGGCTAAGTAATAAAAGCCGTACGGGTCGATTCAACAGGTTAAGCTACGCTTGCCGAGGTTGGTCAGTGGATGGGTTACCATCTTTACATACCAAGACTCCTCCGTGCCTCGGAAAGCACGTTAAACCGTTGGTCCCGGCTGTCATTCGTGGATCTTTAACAGTCGTTACGGGTCGTCAGAAGCCCGAGTCTGACCACCAGTCTTACCAAGGGGTATCGTATTACCGAGTTACTGGGTTGTGGAGGTCAGGTAGGCAGTCGTTCCATGTAAAATTCAGCTGCATCCCATTAGACTGAAAGCCGACCCCAACATAGTTGGGAAAAGGCTAGGCATATTGATATCCTTTTGAACAGGAAGTTACCTAAGTGATTAAAATTCAACTGTGCAATTTTCTTGTTACATTGTTAAAGTGCAGCGGTAAAGGTGAGTCTAAAAGACTTACAACAACTTCTCGATCATAGAGGATAATTATAGATAGTTGGTATTATTATCTTGTAAGACATGTGGACTGTGGTTGCATGTGTTTTATTTAAGAAATAATATTAAATGAATCGCGCTAAGTACTACCGACACAATGCAATGCATGATGAAACTGCCCAACCAGCGCGATGCAAGCGATTGAGTTCTCCTTGGACAAATTAGAATAGACTGCATTGTAATAAAACTCTTTAATTTACCGAAGCAAAACGGTAATCTTAAGCATGGCCCTCTAAAGTGACGAATTAGTCGTCTATCACCATTGCCAATTGGAGGCACCCCCAATGATCCACGGTCGTTGCACCCGGCATCGCTTGCGCCGATGTATCAACAATTTAGGATCAGCGCAGACCGACGGAGTGGCAACGAACCGAGTAATTCTATAACAACCGAAAGTCGATTTTATTTACACAACGCACAGAATATTTTTGCACAAGAGTTCTTTTTATCACGAAGGAGAGCATGAGCACTAAGAAAGGAGTTTTGCAAATTCACCCCCTAAAGGGTTTAAATAGGGGATGAAAGTTCGTAATTTTTGCCAATGGGAAATTCTATCGGGCACACGGTTTGTTACGTAATAAACACATTACCCTTCTTTGCGTCGCGCAGTTGGGTAAAAACACAAAGCGGCGGCGTGAAGCGTCGTCTGGGGGCGCTCAGTCACGCGAAGGCGTGCGCGTGCCAGCTTGTTGCAGTCCGCGCTTCGCTCGGTGGGCCTTGCAAAGTTGTCACACTTGCAACCGATAAACTGCTCTTCGCTACCACTCCGTCGGTCTGCGCTGAACTTTAGGCAGGCGCCTGTCTGTCCGTCGTGGATGGATGGAGATGCATTCAGGGTTGGGCACGCGCGTCTTTTGAACAATGTGTTATAAATTTAATGAGTGAATGAATTTTTATTGTCCAGATTCAGGAATGAATATAAAAGCTACTGCAGCATGCATTAATCCTCTTCTTTCTTCGTCTCCCGACTCGCGGACAAGGATTGAATTACATAGAAAAAAATGTGTCTGTCAGCATAGTGTTCACGGGGCTCATGACTACTCGTCCGCTGGACGTACATTTATTTAACTTTAGCCAATCTTAGTGGCTAATAATTTAATATTCCTTGTGTGCCGGACGATACTTACAGTCCTTTCCCATAATTTTACTTATGGCATAACTATCACACTGGTCTTTATTGTCATTTAATAAGGTTGCTGTTGGGTGGTTGCCATTGACAAGGCTGTCAAAATCACAGAGATCTTTATTTTCGTTTCAATATTGCTGCTGTAAGGCACTGTGTGTGATGAACTACCTGGACGATCAGGATCATTACCAACCCCACTGTCTGACGATTCCATTTTGAGATCTCTAAAACCTTCGTTTTAGAGATCGTTTAGAAGATGGACAAGACGGTAGATCTTCATCTACCGTCTTGTCCATCTTCGCAACAGAATTTCAAAAGCTTTGTTTAATCTTAAACAGGCGTTTGAGTCAGTGGTCCTTGGTTATCTTAATAAGGATTCCAATTTAGATAAGTTAAGCTGTAATACGGCGCCTACTTATCTTAATATGGTGATTCATTATTTAGATAGTAAGTGGTACTTGGTTGGTGGATCTTCAGTAGAGTCCATTTTGCAAGAATTAAGTATTTCGTCGCGCTTTTTTTTTTGTTGCAAGCTTAGCCTCATCTTACGCTTCGGTCTGTCAAAATCCGTGCATATTGACGTGATGTTGACTTTTCGAAGCGTAAGTTTACGCTAAATTCCTTCTCTATATTTTATTTATCCTTAATGGCAACCCAGAGTCTGGATTTGTGTCGGGTTAGTGGCAGGGTGAGTTTTTCAAGTGGGCGTGGTTGGCCAAATTGGAAACTACGAGGAATATTGTAATGCTGAATGCAGTACAATCTTTGAGACGTCGAATCCAGCTATGTATTGAAAACAATGGTCATAATTTTAAATCAGTTAAGGTTTAATAGGTAGGTAACATAAGAAAAATAAAAAAGTATTTTGTTAAAAATGAGCTCTTTCCTTTAGTTTGCCGTCTGTCATTACTTCCCAGAATTCGATCCTTATCAGCGACACTATCGAATGGTGTAATAATACAATGCGTTTTTTTTTTCAACCAACGGGTTCGATTCCTGGCTAGAAATATTGATTTTTCAAAAATCTAAAGATGCAGTTTTAGTTTTCATTAAAATCGAGCCTGAGACTCCTTTGAGTACTTTTCGCTATTCCTCATAGTTTCTGATATGGCCATCCACGCCCACTTGATAAATTCACCCTGTATATATGGGACTTGAACATAACTATCGAAAGATCGGTGTAATATACCACCTCATGTTACACCTTTCTCGGCGTTATGTTATGCTTTTTTTAACTAAGTAAGATGTCGAATTATCACAGCCATTCAAGATCAATCAAATACCTAATACGTACAATAAGAAACACGTCATGCGTGATCAAGTCATCAAACAGTCTATCATCACGACAAATATTCCGCACGCATCCCATAATGGTAGGTAATACACCTCATGTTTATATGGTAGTTGTGTCAATTAGTATGCGAGGACCATAGCTATTACTATAAGCAGGATCGGCGCCCGCGCACGATTCTTGCACGATCCGCGGTCGTGCGTGGCAGCGTCGCATTTGAGGGTTAATAAGTATTTATGTATCATTCTGGGACTGTGATTAGTTACGTATACAATGGCCCGTTAATATTTTTGAATGTTTGAATTAATTTGGTGTCTTTGTATGTTTTGTGCAGCTCGTGGCTAAGTACTAACAGCCGCACGGGTCGATCCATCAGGTTAAGCTACGCTTGCCGGGGTTGGTCAGTGGATGGGTGACCATCTTTACATACCGAGATTCTTCCGTGCCTCGGAAAGTACGTTAAGCCGTTGGTCCCAGCTGTCATTCGTGGATCTTTGACAGTCGTTACGGGTCGTCAGAAGCCCGAAAGTCTGACAACCAGTCTTACCAAGGGGTATCGTATTACCCAGTGACTGGGTTGTGGAGGTCAGATAGGCAGTCGCTCCATGTAAAATACTGGTTTTCAGCTGCATCCGGTTAGACTGGAAGCCGACCGCAACATAGTTGGGAAAAGGCTAGGCAGATTGATTGTATGCTTTGTTTCTACTTGGCTGGCCTCTTGGATGGTTAACGGGGGTCTGTCTTAAAGTCACTTCTAAGGGGGTGGGGGGGGGGGGATGCGCTGTGGTGGCCCGCGAAATACGTTTTATGCAATTTGCAGGTCCGTGTCAGGTTGTATCTTGATCAAAATATGAGATTTCGTTCGTGCGACGAATCTGCATGAAATCTAAAGATGTATTGACGATTTTTATGGTTAAAATTATGTAAATACATGTTTTATTGTCGCGTATCATATTTTGATTAAGATACAACCTGACACGGACCTGCAAATTGCAAAAACCCAAAATAAAAATTAGGGGCATAGTATATATCCTTCTTATTCTATTTATGAAATATCTTTTAAATTGGTCCAGTATTGAAGGAGGAAATAGGTTAGAGCCATACCTTGCTTTTTGCATAGGCTATTCGGTTCTGCAGTTGTCCTTATCGCACGAATTTGAGGGCGGAGCGCTCGCAGAGCGACAGCAATAGTTTCTTCAAAGATGTGCATGGTACAATTCTGTACTACAAACATAATTGTAGATAGGAACAGTTTCTCAATAAATGTACCGGACTGAAATTTTTTAATTCGGTACATTTATTGAGAAAATGTACCTATTTAAAATTATATTTATGGTTCAGAATCGTAACATGCACATCTATCAATAAATTGGCCAAAAACATTTTAAGAATGCAAAGCATTTTATTTAATAAACATACTTTTGTGTAAAAAATTTTTTATACAAAAAAATACAACCGACTTCCAAAAACGACACTACAAAGTGAAAAATAACTTTAATTTCGGAAGTCGGTGTCTAGTTAAATGTATTTTCGTTTTTTGCCACCGACTTCCGAAATTAAAGTTATTTTTCACTTTGTAATGTTGTTTTTGGAAGTCGGTTGTATTTTTTTGTAAAAAAGTTTTTATTTTTCACTTTTTAGTTGTGTACCTACCCCACACAAATTCAAATCTCAAAACCTAATAATCTGTAAAAACAAACTAGAACATCATCTATATAAAAGTGGGGAAAAAAATACGTATTATTGAAGCTAACTCAAAAAGTACCCAAGCATAATTAATCAATTTTATATGGGACCAACTGTGATGTATACCCTCTCGAATAAAACAAAAAAAAAATCCAAATCGGTCCAGCCATCTTCGAATAATCGGGGACCGACGAAATGAGAACCTCCTCCTTTTTGAAGTCGGTTAAAAAGTAATGATTTGACTACTCATTTGTAACAGCCTCCTTAAGCAGTTGTACCATCAATTCTGGGACATATTGTATAGAGTCAAAGCTCTCTTACATTCAAAGATCACCACGGATGCAATGCATTATGACTCGTTACACAGTTTCCTCTGTTTATAATAGAGGCATGGATACACACTGCATTTATGAAATACATCCCAAACATAATTGTTTACCCATTTAGAATACAAACCAACTTCCTTGTTTACAAATCAGCTGTAATGGCCGGTATTAGCTCCGCTCTTAAACTGTTAAAACCATTATATTAATAGTCTTGTGTTTATACTAAGAGCCGATACTACCTCAGATGGCTTAGCATGATCCTTATGTCGGAAATACTGCAGCATTAATTTTGAAATAAAAATATGGTAAAGTTGAGGATTAATGTTAGGTACTTTGTTTGACGAAAACACGATTCCATAATTTCGATAAAAAAAAATTCCAAAGTTACCTCCAAACCGAACAATAAACCGCTGGTATTCAAAAAATACTTCAAATTAGATCATAAAAGTTTGCATACTAACCGAACCAACTATAAAGCAGGTCATGTTTATTATTTTTTTCAAATTAACATTATTTTCACCGTAAAAAGCAATTACCTAAACTATCGGCGCCCAGCATCATCGCACTCAGTACGCGAGCAGTATTGTGCGAGCGAAATGAAAAGCTTAGGTAGTATGGATTCTTAAACAGTGTGTAAATGGTTGAAGTGAAGAAAGTTTGGGTTTGTTTTGAATTGTCATTGTTCTTCTTTACTATGCAAACAGGCTTGTGACAATAAACTATTAAACACTGGTGAATGTTGTGTGGACAAAGAAAATTGTAGGCAAAATGTGGACTGTATTTTAAAGCGTTTAATAAAATTACTAGTCGCTGACACAACTGACATTAAATTTTGACAACAACATGTAAAAAGAGTTTTCATAAATATATAGAAAAATGTCGCAACATCATCCCCCCCGTGTAGCGATGCTGCACAGCTACTGAAGCCCTACCAGTGCGGCTAACTTCCTAGCGGGCCTCCAGTGAAGGACCAAAAATGTAGGCAAAATGTGGACTGTATTTTAAAGCGTTTAATAAAATTACTAGTCGCTGACACAACTGACATTTAATTTTGACAACAACATGTAAAAAGAGTTTTCATAAATATATAGAAAAATGTCGCAACATCATCCCCCCCGTGTAGCGATACTGCACAGCTACTGAAGCCCTACCAGTGCGGCTAACTTCCTAGCGGGCCTCCAGTGAAGGACCAAAAATGTAGGCAAAATGTGGACTGTATTTTAAAGCGTTTAATAAAATTACGAGTCGCTGACACAACTGACATTTAATTTTGACAACAACATGTAAAAAGAGTTTTCATAAATATATAGAAAAATGTCGCAACATCATCCCCCCCGTGTAGCGATACTGCACAGCTACTGAAGCCCTACCAGTGCGGCTAACTTCCTAGCGGGCCTCCAGTGAAGGACCAAAAATGTAGGCAAAATGTGGACTGTATTTTAAAGCGTTTAATAAAATTACTAGTCGCTGACACAACTGACATTTAATTTTGACAACAACATGTAAAAAGAGTTTTCATAAATATATAGAAAAATGTCGCAACATCATCCCCCCCGTGTAGCGATACTGCACAGCTACTGAAGCCCTACCAGTGCGGCTAACTTCCTAGCGGGCCTCCAGTGAAGGACCAAAAATGTAGGCAAAATGTGGACTGTATTTTAAAGCGTTTAATAAAATTACGAGTCGCTGACACAACTGACATTTAATTTTGACAACAACATGTAAAAAGAGTTTTCATAAATATATAGAAAAATGTCGCAACATCATCCCCCCCGTGTAGCGATACTGCACAGCTACTGAAGCCCTACCAGTGCGGCTAACTTCCTAGCGGGCCTCCAGTGAAGGACCAAAAATGTAGGCAAAATGTGGACTGTATTTTAAAGCGTTTAATAAAATTACTAGTCGCTGACACAACTGACATTTAATTTTGACAACATGTAAAAAGAGTAAAAATCATAAATATATATAAAAAAGGGCGCAACAAAAATCATCATGGTGATTAGAGATTTAGATAAAGTACCACCTTTCGTGGTCTTCAATCAAATGATTGAAGACTTTTCCAAACGATGTTGTGGGCAGAAATACTCCATATTTTTTTTATCCAGCCCCGTTCTATGGCTTGAGCACTAGCGCACACTAAGGGTGTGTATTGGTACGTAATCTTCTCTCGTAAGCTATAGGATAAGAGAGCAGATAAAAGTACCAATTATAATTGTTAACTGCTCATTTAGTAGTTCCGACTATCTTCGCATTTTCTTTACCTGGCATCCCAGAAGAAAGATCTTCAGTCAGGCGCGGACTGAATGATATTTTGACCAATTCAAATGTCTGTGTCACTAATTTTGATACACCATTCAATCATTTAATATTTAGTCATTGGGCATTGGGGTCACCTTTGTCGTCATTCATCAGTCGCCAAGTTCACTGGTTTTGTGACTCAGCATTCCAGTCTACAATCAATCAAGTCGTCCAATGTTCCAGCCTCCATTAAATTGAGTATCAATCGAGTCACCATACGCGGGAGAATGACATAATTGTCTTGTTTAATTGTCGACGAGCGCGTGTTTATTAGCGACGCCCGTATTGGCGCGCTGTTACGCATGCGTACTCGTTACGTGAACGCGCGCAAATCACGCGAAACTTCTGTAGTAAATTGTCGTGATATAGGTAAGCAGAAAAGGCCAATGCGCGATAAGAAATACTTAGTTTTATTTTATAGCGAGTTGGTGTCCTATTATCATCATGATCTGCTATCCTATTGGATATTAGGGATAATGTTTTGTCATTCCTCCTCTTATGCCAAACAAACAAAGGCAGATTGCCCTTTGAGAGCATAGGGCACCATAATCAGTAAGTTTGGAAGTCGGTTTGGTGCTCACAAATTTATAAAAACACAACGTTGTCTTGAGAAGATGGTTTGATCGTATTAAAGTTTTGTTCTGAGCAGGTTTGTGATCACATCACACATTATAAGGAATAAATCTGTCTAGCCTTTACCCAACTATGTTGGGGTTGGCTTCCAGTCTAACCGGATGCAGCTGAATACCAGTATTTTACATGGAGCGACTGCCTATCTGACCTCCACCACCCAGTAATTAGGTAATCGCGATACCCCTTGGTAAGACTGGTTGTCAGAATTTCGGGCTTCTGACGACCCGTAACGACTGTCAAAGATCCACGAATGACAGCCGGGACCAACGGCTTAACGTGCTTTCCGAGGCACGGAGGAGTCTTGGTATGTAAAGATGGTCACCCATCCACGGACAACCCCGGCAAGCGTAGCTTAACCTGATGGATCGACCCGTGCGGCTGTTATTACTTAGCCACAAGCTCCTCTACTCACAAATAAGGAATGCACGTTCTGTAATCAATATGTTTGTGCCAAGAAACTAGCAAGGCGCGCGGAACCGCCTGCTTTTTTTGTTTTGTTATGTAAAGAGGTGGGGAAATGTGTGGATATGATAATTCTTGTGTGAATAGCGAAGGTGCAATGTATTCATAGTGGCTGGTTTAATCGTATTCAACATTGCGCAGGCGCAGTGTTGAGAAAATTATGTGGTAGGTGAAATACCATTAATTTTTAAGACCAATAAAAAGGTAGTAAGTTGCCTTGTAAGAAAGATGACACGGCTAGGAAGGAGGTGAACACTGACCCTGACCCCTTATTTATTTATCTGTGGTGCAAAGTTGACAAACTTAAACTTCGAATAATGTATGTAAGGTTAACCTAAAGGTTATTAATTAATCAAAAATCAAAAGTAATTTGTTCAAATTAGGCTGAGAATCAACACTTTTTGAATGTCAAAATTACATAAGACAGTCCTCCAAAACGCCCGCCCTTCGCCACTTCCTAGTGCTTTAGCTGGGAAGAAGTGGCGCAACAAACTCCCCAGCAGCACAGCTGTCTGTTCAGTTAGAAGAACATGATTCTATTTTAGGCAAACATTTATAGTCACTTGTTTATCAAAAACATGTCTTCTTGAAAATAATATAAAGTCTAATATAATATTAGACATAGGTGATAAATGGCTTTAAATGGGTGATATGACGGCTGGTAGAGATGTATGGAAGAAGAAACAGACGTGCTACGCCGACCCCAAATATATTGGGATAAAGTGAGAAGGATGAATATGATGATGATTTAAAAAGGGACGTGGCCTGCGAGGAATTTGAAAAATAGGTATTTGAAGAAACTGTTGCCTTCCCGCTGCGCCCGAACAGCGATAAGAGAGTGCGATAGGGTCAGATCAGACCGATTATTCACAAAAAAATTGACGAGATCGACGTTTCGTATTCCCCTTTTTTCTCCTCGTAAACTGAGCTGGTTTCATAAAAATTTTACGAAAGAGTATGTCTAGATTTTTATCATTTTCTTTTATGTTAAAAACTTTTAGATTTTGCCTGGTAGTCCTCTAATCACGGCGGTAAAAATAGGGCATTTTTTTTTAATTTTTGGAGGGTCACATTTTCTTTACTAATTATTTCCTGAAAAAAAGGAAATGACAGGGACGTGTCTACAGCAGACTTTGATTTTATGAAAAAAAAAATATTGTTCTAGAGGCATTGTTCAGAAAAAAAAACCGGGGAATACATTTGTATGGAGAATCGCAGGCCACCTTCCCTATTAATATAATACATCAATCAATCTGCCTAGCCTTTTCCCAACCATGTTGGGGTCGGTTTCCAGTCTAACTGGATGTAGCTGAATACCAGTATTTTATATGGAGCGACTGCCTACCTGACCTCCACAACCCAGTGACTGGGTAATACGATACCCCTTGGTAAGACTGGTTGTCAGACTTTCGGGCTTCTGACGACCCGTAACGACTGTCAAAGATCCACGAATGACAGCCGGGACCAACGGCTTAACGTGCTTTCCGAGGCACGGAGGAGTCTCGGTATGTAAAGATGCCCGATCCACGGACCAACACCGGCAAGCGTAGCGTAGCTTAACCTGATGGATCGACCCGTACGGCTGTTATTACTTAGCCACGAGCTCCTGCCTCCTCCTCTTAATATAATACATATATTAGCATAATCAGCCTATCATGTTCACACTGCTGGGACACAGGCCTCCTCTGTGAGAGGGAGTGGGCCGTAAATCCGTAATCCACCACGCGGGCCTAGTGCGGGTTGGTAGATATCACATAAATAATTATTAATCAAAACCATCGCTTATTTACTCCTCCTACGAATATCCGTTGTACTTATTTCATATTAATAATACATTCAAAACTAAATAAGGAACAAAATAAAGCCGTAAAATTGTCTTCAGCTCATCTTTTGAGAAATCAAGTAACGTTTCTTGAAAGAGAAATGTCACTCGTGGGTGTCGAAGAAACTTTCATAATATTCTATTGTGATTTTATAAGTTGTTTTATGTTTTACGATGTTCTGAAACATTAAATTAACGAGTATTGGTACTCAAACATGATGACGCATTTGCTTTTGCTGTTAATTTTATAAGTATTGCAATGTCTTCGATAATATAGTGCTAGAAATACTCACTTCCATTGCGAGTTTTGAAATGTAGAAAATAGTATTGTCACTTGCACATAATTTATTATTATTATATTTATATATATATTTTTTTTTAGAGGAGCTCGTGGCTAAGTATTAACAGCCGCACGGGTCGATCCATCAGGTTAAGCTACGCTTGCCGGGGTTGGTCAGTGGATGGGTGACCATTTTTACATACCGAGACTCCTCTGTGCCTCGGAAAGCACGTTAAGCCGTTGGTCCCGGTTGTCATTCGTGGATCTTTGACAGTCGTTACGGGTCGTCAGAAGCCCGAAAGTGTGACAACCAGTCTTACCAAGGGGTATCGCGTTACCAAGTAACTAGGTTGAGGTGGTCAGATAGGCAGTCGTTCCATGTAAATACTGGTATTCAGCTATTTCCGGTTAGACTGTAAGCCGACTGCATTGAGAAAAGGCTAGGCTGATGGTGACCCCAGTGATTAGGTATACTGGAAAAAACAGTCTAATCTGTTGTATATTTTTGTTTTGTTGTGATTGGTTGAGCAAAATGACAAAAATAAATGATTCGTTGATTTTAGATTTGAAAATAGAATTAGAATCTCAAATGCTGAAAGTTTAGGATCTATATAGCTTGAAGCTGCGTTTAGACGTTGCATCTTTAGCAAGCAAGCAGGGAGGGCAAGTATCAAAAACACAATTATCTTAGATAAGTACCGTGATTTGTTTAAAAGATCACGGGCACAGTAAGCAAGTGATTCAAGGACCAGAAGATAGTTACACGGTTCATAATCATTTCGTAAAATCTGCACCGGTCTGTAACAACATTATTGTTGGCCAAACTATCACTCTTTAAATACATCTAACAACGTCATTATAACTTCCTACACAATTTTTCTCATATCAAATCGCTTTCGTCACGCATATAAAATCTAATAGAATAGAATAGAATACTCTTTATTATGCACACCATTTAAATTACTGTTACAATTTTACAATGTTGAAATTTTACATACGAGTGACACAATGGGCGGTCTTATCGCTAAAAGCGATCTTTTACAGACAACTTTTGGATGGAGTATGGGGACAAGGAGAGACAATTCTGTAGGTAGTTCGTGGTGTACCATATACATATACATACATTAATAAATTTATATATATATATATATATATATATACTTATACAATAATAAACATGAAACAAGAGCAAGGAACTATATATGTAATAATGACGTTTAAAGAGAGAGGAAGTGTTTTTTTACCAGAATTTTAAAAGTGGCCAAAGTTTGAGCTCGCCTTATCAACACTGGCAAGGCATTCCATAATCGTACTGCTTGAACTGTAAAAGACTTGTCATAAAAGCTGGTGGAATGCATCGGCATCTCAAGTTAAGTTAATTCCGTATTAATCATTTTTTCTCACTACTTTCACTGTTATTTTCTTTCATTCACAGTTTACTAGCAAACGTGTTCCTATTCTGTGACCCACAAATATGACGCTTTTAATATCGAAGCTATAATGTTTATTATTTATATTTTTATGTTCGACTTTTGTTGAAGAGTGCTGGAGGAAAAGCAAATAATCATAGTGCAATCTGAAATAGTGTCAGCTACATAAGTAATTGTGTCAATTACCCTTTACACTATCTACCGTGCGCTCTGGCGGCCAGTGGTGAAACAAGTGTCAAGCGATAGAGAAAAAAAAAATGTTCTTTTTCCACGTTTTTGAACTCTTTCTCAGAAAGTATATCACTTAGGAGATTCAATCAATCAATCTGCCTAGCCTTTTCCCAACTATGTTGGGGTCGGCTTCCAGTCTAACCGGATGCAGCTGAATATCATTATTTTACATGGAGCGACTGCCTATCTGACCTCCACAACCCATTAACTGGGTAATACGATACCCCTTGGTAAGACTGGTTGTCAGACTTTCGGGCTTCTGACGACCCGTAACGACTGTCAAAGATCCACGAATGACAGCCGGGACCAACGGCTTAACGTGCTTTCCGAGGCACGGAGGAGTCTCGGTACGTAAAGATGGTCACCCATCCACGGACCAACCCCGGCAAGCGTAGCTTAACCTGATGGATCGACCCGTGCGGCTGTTATTACTTAGCCACGAGCTCCTCTTACTTACGAGATTCATCACTGAAAATGTTTTGTTTGTAAGCACTTATTCTGTCGATTTTTCTGTTTGTTTCATCTCTGGCCGCCGAAATTAGTTATTTCAAAATGGCGGACGGTATAAGTATATAAGAGGTTCGATGTTCTTGGACTACTTTCAGTAGTTACGGGCAGATTTTGTAAAGAAAAATATGTCAAACCGCAGTATTTGGGTATTCCTCAGAAACAAGTTATCAAGCGGTTGAAAAATTGGCTCTAAATTAAATACCGCTGATGCATGCTAAATTCCCTGTTGATTACTTTTTTTAGGTTAATCAGTAACTCAACAACTCATTATTTATGTATCATAGAAAAGCAAATATTGTCGTCCTTCTCCACTACCCTGAATACACCTGAATGCATTCCAGTAGTCTACCACCATTACTAGCCTCGACACCACCAATCTGAAGGCAGCCTAACAAAATTTTATTGCACAATGGTGATTTTAGCATGTTTAAAAGTGAAATGATGTTGTTTTGTACAATCGTTTGAAAGGAACGGTCGTAACTGCGATAATCAATACTCTTATTGCGTCGTAAAAAGTAACAACTTTTTAAAAATAATAATCGGTGGCTGTGTTGACAAGAATATTATGCAAAAGTACAATGCGTGCCACGAAAGATGAGACCTGACACACCACGTAGTTTGACTTGCGCAGTAGATTATAATTATCTGATTCTGATTATTCTGATTTATAGGTCTCTTTAGCGGTATGAGGTCTGAGACGGGATACTGCGCTCGTCAAGTCTCATCTTTCGTGGTACGCATTGTACCATTCTTTACTCCATATCATGTTTCGGTATTCACAGTGGCGTGCGGACTTTGATTTCCAACAGAACATTTTCTTACTTATTGCTTTTAATTTCGTTATTTTTGGTAGTATTTGGCTGGTTAGATTTAAGCTGTTTGTTGACCAATAGATAATCTATGTTGGTTAAGCTAACGATCTGTGCGCACAATGAACTGCACGTGGCGACGGACGACCGCGACGCTTGCAGTTGTAGCGTTTTGCGTCCGCCATTTTGTCAATGGACTGCAAATAGTTCAGGAGTGACAAAATGGCGGACGTAACACGCTACAACTGCAAGCTTCGCTTAAGGTTGGCGGCTGTCGCTGACATGTCGGGCCACTAGCCCGTGCAGTTTCAAGTTTGCCTCTGCCGGTGACGCGTGTCGCTCGTGTGTAGGTAGGTATAGCTGGACATTTTCACATAGGATTTGATATGTTAGCTCTTGGTCAATAAATCAATACCTAAAGCACCTGTCCCACCGCTGACGAGGAAGCGATTCAACTATTTTCTTGCTCAAGAAAAAAATAAAAGATAGTAGGACCCGTGTATGTATAAGAGATACATATATTAATAGTTGATCGTTGTTCATATCGCAGTAAGTTGGTTGAAACCGTGATATAGTTAATATATCCCTAGGGATATATGTAGCTACATACCGTAATATAGTCATATGAAAGCGGTTCACAGCTGTCTTAAGTACAAGAAATATAAGTATAATAAGAGCACGATCTAGGTTCGGTTCGAATTGTGACCAACTACGCGCGAGCAGAGCGATCGAAGCGAGTGATAATATTAGGGCACTCCGACAGTAATGAACCGCTTTCATGTAACTTTATTACGATATATATCCCTAGGGATAGAACTATATCGCGGCACCCGCAAGCAGTCGTATGTCGCAGCGACAAGAGCTATCAAAGAGAGTACTCGCTAAGCGACGATTGCTTGGCGGGCAGAACAGTCGCTGGGAGACTTACGCTTGGTAGGTATACCAGCGAGTAATCACTCGTCACCGTCGCGCACTCGCAGCTCGTTGCTCGCCTCATTTTTAGTAGCTAGCTCTACTCGCTTCTAGTTAAACCCCGGTGTTAGGACAGGTGCCTTAAGACGTAAAATATCCGCAGCTTCGTGAGCTTAAAGGCTTCCGCAGACTGGTGGCGCGACGCGACTCTATTAGAACAATTTCTATGAAAACCTCATGAAAATTGTTCTACCAGAATCGCGTCGCACCGTTGGGTCGCGCCTGTCTGCAGGACCCTTAACTAAATAAAGGTAACTTCGCTTAGTTTTTGGTAGACAACGGGAATTTTTTTTTTTTTGTTAAAGACGGTTGCTACTTCTGTACGCAAACTGTATTTGGTGATATAGTACTCGACTACTCGTACTCGTATTACCCAATGCAGCGCTATGCGACT
Source organism: Cosmia pyralina (assembly GCA_946251885.1). Lineage (NCBI taxonomy): Eukaryota > Metazoa > Arthropoda > Insecta > Lepidoptera > Noctuidae > Cosmia > Cosmia pyralina. The sequence continues at coordinate 11,421,730 of OX276342.1, read as the reverse complement.
CGTTAATAACATTTCTGTGAACTGGAATTATTGTAATAAAATCCCTTAAATTAGGTACTTAATAATTTGTTATTTTTGGTAAGCATTCATGGAATGTAATCGGATAGTAGGTATTATACCTATTGCGGTGGGTTGCTTAACGAGTCGAATGCTGTAATTACAGACACAATTAAAAAGCCATTGTCTCATGTGGATCCACGTTCGCCCATATGAAGGGTTAATATGATGTTTATTCGTTAATTTATTTATAATAAAAAGTATCGTTTCTTTAGTTATTCAATGCTAATGATTTAAAAAACCTCCGCAGCAGATAAATACAGGGTGTTAGGTTAAATGAGGGACATACTTTAACGGAGTTTCGTACTTATGAAAATGAACAATTTTTACCATGGAACTGACCGTGAAATATGAAAAAATGTACGAGACAGCTGATTTTTTTTCATATTTCAGGGTTAGTTCCATGGTAAAAGTTGTTCATTGTCATGAGTACTGCACTCCGTTAAAATATGTCCCTCGTTTAACCGAACACCCTGTATAAATATAATTTATAATGTAGAGTAGACAGCTTGAGGAGCTCGTGGCTAAGTAATAACAGCCGCACAGGTCAATCCATCAGGTTAAGCTACGCTTGCCGGGGTTGGTCCGTGGATGGGTGACCATCTTTACATACCGAGACTCTCCGTGCTTCGGAAAGCACGTTAAGCCGTTGGTCCCGGTTGTCATTCGTGGATCTTTGACAGTCGTTACGGGTCGTCAGAAGCCCGAAAGTCTGACAACCAGTCTTACCAAGGGGTATCGTATTACCCAGTGACTGGGTTGTGGAGGTCAGATAGGCAGTCGCTCCATGTAAAATACTGGTTTTCAGCTGCATCCGGTTAGACTGGAAGCCGACCGCAACATAGTTGGTAAAAGGCTAAGCAGATGATGAGAGTGTCTACTCTCATCATCTGCTTAGCCTTTTCAACTCAAGCTTTCTAGCTTGAGTGGCTTTTTTATTTTAACGATTTTGTGTCTATGGGATTAAAACTATAAAATACCCCATTGCATTCACGTCACGTCCTTGAACTTTTGACATGAGTAAGTATTAAATTGCTAAAAGTTGCTCATTACTATAAAAATGCGATCACCATACCAACCTCGGTATTTACAGAAGCCATATAAAAATATTACAACAGACATGCAATCAACCCGAATCGGGACTGGTTATTAATGTAAATAATGTTATAATTATACACCATTAAATATTATTACATATTATATTATACCACCATACTTTGTTGCAAATGTTTGCCATACTTTTACATTCAACACTTCAACAAAGAATGTGTGTCGAATTACCGCCAATGTTGGCCATATTGCAATCATTATAGACTTCTATAGAAAATTGTATTATAGGTGTTTAATGGTGTGCAAGAGTGTGATTTATATAGACTATTATAATAGACACTAGTGCTGGTTTTATAACGATGTACTTTGTTGTAAATATGCCTGTTAGCGGTGAAACAAGTCCATTTTATTTGTGTTGAAATCGTTAGGCGAAGTGTTGTTGGAGCTGCTCCATTAGGTAAGAAAGTCTTAATGGTTCTGGTAGAAATGACCATAGATTGTTTCCTTACTAATTTCTGAAAATTGTATTTCAAATAGTTTATGACTAAATCAATCTAACCTAACATTATAAAGAATATAAATGAGAAACACATTTGATAAGGATAAACTTCATTATTTTTCCGCACCACCTGGTTGATAATGTCAAATTATATGGCATGCAATCATATCTTCAAGTAAGTCATTATAGCCCTGGGGTGAATTTCATTATAACACGCTGGTCAATAATGTGTTTTGAATTTGGAACACACTCGGGTTTCTAGTTTTAAAACTTTAAAGTAGCCCAAAGGGCGTAGACAAAGTAACATTCGATTACGCTATGCGATGACGCTAGTACAAAGCCAAAAAAGCTAAAAAAATTAGGTATGGGGTTGACATAAAGAAGCTATCGAAATGTCACGTGATCATTTTAATGTCACTGAAGCTATAGCTATTGTAGAAAGAGAATCGCTCCGAAGCGAATGCTTTCACTCTGGACTCCTTCGTTACGTTCGAGATTCAATATAGCACCCGTGTAATAAGACACTGCTTTATCCCCTCGGTGAATAATTTACTATTGTCGCACTACGAGTACCTATTTTGATTCCTTACGTACGGAGGCAGGAAGTATTTAGAAACTGTTAATGTAGTATTGTACAAAAATCTTAACAGTTTCTAAATACTTCAACAGATTCAAAGAGATAAACATAACATTGCAAAAACGTGCAATACAATTAGTACAATCTTATCTCAATCACTCAATAGTACCTACAGCAGATCAATCAACCTGCCTATAGTCGGCTTCCAGTCTAACCGGATGCAGCTGAATACCAGTATTTCACATGGAGCGACTGCCTATCTGACCTCCACAACCCAGTAACTGGGTAATACGGTACCCCTTGGTAAGACTGGTTGCCATACTTTCGAACTTCTGATGACCCGTAACGTCTATCAAAGATCCTTAAATAACAGCCGGAACCAACGGCTTAACGTAGTTTCCGAGGCACGGAGGAGTCTCAGTATGTATAGATGGTCACCCATCCACGGACCAACCCCGGCAAGCGTAGCTTAACCTGATGGATCGCCCCGTGAGGCTGTTATTACTTAGCCACGAGCTTCTCAATAGTACAGCAGATCGTGAAAGAAATTGCATCCTACTACAAAACAGCGGGGTAATTGCGTAACACACACAGTAGCAATGGCTTTCATTTTGACAGTTCAACAACATTCATTGCGTTATTTACATTGTTGAGCAGACAAACTTTTCGCACTTAAGAAGCAATGGATTAGCAATATCCTTCAAAATCATTCAGATTGTTATTGAAAAATGTGTTATACAATTAGGGGTGCAGGTGCCACTCCAACCTTATTCAATAACCAAAAAAAAAAAAAAACACATGGCACTAAACATAATTTCGATCTTATGTCAACACGTGTAGGTACACAAAATGAATCACCGATCACCGTATTCACCTTCAAGGCTCGAGTGGATTCCGATATAAACACCGGTGACTAATCGTCTTAATAACTTGTATTGTATAATCGGTATAACGACTGTCGTTTATTCATATATGTTTTGTGTTTGAACTTGTTATGCGATTATTGATGTTATCTTTTGTGGAGTTTGGTAGTAAGTTTAAAAGAACATTGGGAAGAATAGGACATATCCTTTTGGGATGAAAAATGCTCTCACCGGAAGCATTCGCTAATTGTAACAATCCAAGATTCCATTGTATCGGCTAGGGCTTTGCAAGTGGACTGTGCGGGCTGTCAACTGTTGAGTAGTATAGAGAAATAATTTTCCGGGTTTCCCTGGATTTGTTCTAGTTTGGAGGTTTTTAAAAACTGTCCAGGTGAAACCAGGACACTATGTCAGGGGAAATCCGATTAACTTAATAGAATGGAATGATTTGCAATAAATTACTTACAGCATTTCATAGTTAAAAATTCGGCGCGGCAAATATACCCGTTTAAGTTGATTTTCGATAAATAAATAAAAATATACCTAATAATTATGACAACCCCGGACATTTCACCGAAATGTCCGGGGTTTTTGAAGTTTTTGTCCTTGATCCGTCATTTAGCTGATGGCAGTAGAAGTAACACAGCTAGGTTGCAGGTAAAGGTTACGTTACAGACGAATGCTCCCGGTAAGGGAGAGCCTGTATGCGAACACTGTCGGCTTTGAAAGACAGCAGTATGCTTGCACTCCATCAATCATCATCATCATCTCTCATCTCTCTTGCTCTGCTCTTGATATATGAATTGTCATTGATGGAGTTAAACTTTTTTAATTTTCGGATTTTTATTTAATATTTAATTTTGCTATATTTCTGTGGACTAGTATTACTTGAGGTTTCATTTAATGCCTAGAAGTGAATTCCATACTGTATATACTTGCATGGTCACATATTATGGCTGCAGGCATTCTGAATGAGGATGAAGAAAATGTTAGTTGTTGCTGTAATACTTAGCTGTCACTCTTGCGCGTTTATTTGATGGATAAGTTTCTCGAGTCAAAGAGGCCCTAGCTAAAATAAATGAATTAATGAATATTTATTTGTTAAACACAGGTAGGTACATTTGGTCTTCAATAACAATCCAGTTGTCTCTCTATGTTTTGCCGAAACATCGAAAATGGTAACAAGATCACTAAAACAATTTAAAACTCTCTGAAAAAAACCATAGGAGCTTCAAAGGGAGCATCCGTTTTAAATGTATGCTCCAACAAGTTTTCGATCTCCTGCTATCAGCTGTGTCAAACGATATAATCACCCGAACAGATGATTGCATTAAAACCTACGTACTTCAACGCACCGGTAGAGCGGAACTCGCGAATGTCTTGCGCCGATTCTGATGCACGTGCGCCGATGCGACCCCACCGTGCCCCTGTACCGTTATGACGTCGCCGCAGCACTGTGGTAAAATTACTGCAGAGAATTGCTCTTTACAAGACAGAATAATTTGTACTCTGTTTAAAGTGGTTCTTAAGATTGAGGAGGAACCCCCCAGACCCCCATTAGATAGGATCAGGTGTCTTTCATAAAAACTGACTAACTTCCGGTTCCTAAAAGCCCCGAAAGCAACTTGAACTAATCATAACAACGAATAAAAGAGATTTATTAAACCTGAAGATAAATCAAGTTTTGCAAATCAGGGTGGGGTAAGAAGCCAATTATCCTTCGGTCCTAGTTGCCAATCGAACCTTTAGCATCTGCAACAGGTAGAACCAGAATCCCGAGCTGACTTAACTGAGCGCACCTGTTACTAGGAAGTAATTCAATAGGGATGATGTCTGGGTAAAAAAAAAAGTTCTATTTAGTCCGTCAGTCAGATATAAAAAAATATTAGACACGTATTTTTTGCTCTAAGTATCATATTAATAAAAAAATATTCAGATAAAACGCATTAAAGTTGGGGAGTGGGGGCTCGCTACGTCACATCACAACTATAACAAACTACGTAGAAAATCTAGCTAGGCGTGACGTCATGCCATATTTTAACTCAATGTATTGCCGTAAACTTTTGATGACGTAAAAAAAGAAAACATACCGTGTGCAATATTTTTTAATAAACTAACCTACCAGTCTTACCAAGGGGTACAGTATTACCCAATTACTGGGTTGTGGAGGTCAGATAGGCAGTCGCTACATGTAAAATACTGGTATTCAGCTGCATCAGGTGAGACTGGAAGCCGACCCCAATATAGTTGGGAAAAGACTAGGCAGACTGATTGATTTTTTAATAACTTAATTGAAGGATAAAAAAAAATGTTTTTGTCATGGATGTCAAATGGCAGCAGAAATGTTGATGCTTAGCCGCATCAGCTCAGGCTAAAGGGCAATTCATAATAACTTTCATGCTAGATAATAAAAAGAGGTCGTGTCATTAAAAGTATTTGTGATTAATTTTAGTTCTATGTATCCATTCTCATTTGCATTTAATTCTCTTGCGGCTAAACGGAACGAATCAGCCATTTTGATACATGTATTGAGGGTGATACTACGCCGATTATTTATTTATTTATTTATTTATTTATTTATTTTAAGGAGAACCAACAGCTTTAACAGATAGATAACAATTGAATATAAAACAAAAAGCCAATTACAGGTTCTCACGGGTAAAAACAGAAAAAGTAGTACAAATCTTAAGATCACTAACAAGCACGATAGAAAGAAAAAAAAAAAACACAAAAACAATATTATATACCTACATACATAATATATAAAAGGTACAAAAAATCTATGCAGTTTTGAAGAAGTCAGCGTTCAGCCGACTGCGTGCAGTATAGGATTTGGTGGTAAATGGATCAAATGAGAACTCTTTACAAAGAACATTAAAATCCTTACTCGCCCGCACCATATATGAGTTTTGCCTGTAGTTGGAAGAGGTAAAGGGAATGAAGATAGGCGGATTAAATCTAACTGATCTCTGGGGGACATTAAAACGCAATTTATGCAGGAGATCCGGACAGTCAATCTCGTTAGATAAAATTTTTAAGAGAAAAGTGCAATCAGCCAGTCGACGACGATTTATTAGTGGCTGAAGGTGAAATTTCTTGCAGAGACTTATATAATTATCAGAATGGTATGGTATACGAAGCCGAAAACAAAGAAAACGAACAAATCTTTTTTGAATATTTTCAATACGGTCAATATATTTGCCATAACACGGGTTCCAGATTTGTGACGCATATTCAAGATGACTTCTCACAAAAGAGCAATAAAGAATCTTAAGGGTTTTGGCCTTCCTGAAACACCCTGCGAGTCTCATAACAAAACCCAGAGACTTCGAAGCTTTGGCAACTATTTGCTCAATGTGCACACTAAATAAAAGTTTGGAATCATGAAAAACGCCAAGGTCACGAACACCGTCACATCTCTGTAATGGCTGCCCTTTAAGTTTGTAGGTTGTAGGGAGAGGGACACGTTTTCTGCTAAAGGTGATTACTGAACATTTAACAGGGTTCAAATCAAGCCTATTGATCAAGCAATAATCATCCAATCGCACCAGGTCAGATTGGAGAGCATTCATGTCATCATTTGACGAAATTGCAGAAAATATCTTCATATCATCGGCAAAACAAAGCAAATTTGAGTTGCGAAAACAGGAGTCGATATCATTAACATAAATTATAAAAAGTAACGGGCCCATCAAGGAACCCTGAGGAACACCACTAGGTGCTGAAACCCAGCTTGACATGTAATTACTGATAACGACAGCCTGAGATCTGTTTTCTAGGTATGAAGTAAACCAACGAAGTAGATCTCCTCTAATACCAATGTTAAAAAGCTTGGTTATCAGAATATTGTGGTCAATTCTATCAAATGCCTTACTATAATCCGTGTAAATGACATCCACCTGTGCCCCACTATCCATTTTGTCAGTTAGAAAGTCATTGACCAAAGCCAGGTTAGACACAGTTGAACGACCCCTAAGAAAACCGTGCTGAGAAGGGCTAAAACACTGACTGAGTGCTGCGTAAACCTGGTTATAGACCACTCTCTCAAAAACTTTTGCTAATATGCACAGTTTGGAAATAGGCCTGTAGTTAACTATTTCGTTTTTGTGCCCTTTTTTATGCACCGGAGTTATAAAGGCAGATTTCCAGATTTGGGGAACAGAACATGAAGAGAGCGATTTTTTAAACAAAAGAGATACTGGTAAGGCAATGGTTTTAGCACACCCAATCAGAAACTTAGGTGATAAGTGGTCCGGACCAGCAGATTTAAATGGATCAATTTTACTAATTAGCTCGGCTACAACATTTAGGTTAATCTCAATTGAGTGAATATCCGAGGGTATATTGGAATTTATGGCAGTTTGGGGAGAACAATAATTAGCAGGCACATCATTGGTACGATCAAGAAAAGTTGAATGAAAGTGGGAAGAAAATGCATTACAAATAGACTCAGGGGAAGAAATCGTCACATCACCATACTTAAGGAAACTGGGTATTGCATTGGATTTAGATCGTTGCTTCACAAAGCTCCAAAATCGTTTAGGATTCCTTTCGATGGAGGCTTCTGTATCAGCTAAATAGTTGGTGTAACAATCTGCTTCAAGTTTATTAACCCGCTCACGTAAATATTTAAAGGTCGCCTCGTCTGAAAGTCTGCCATACGTCTTAAATTTGCGGAGATATTTAGCCTTCTCTTTAATCAAGCGTTTAAGTGCCGGGGAGTACCAAATAGGGTATGAGCTGTGAAAGACTTTCATAGCAGGAACAAACTTCTCTTGAATTTTCGCTATAGTAGTATAAAAGTAATTTACGGCATCATTAAGCGACATGTCAGAAAATAACTTCGTCCAGTCAATAGCTGCTATTTCCCTGTTAATGGCCGCAAAGTCAGCTTTACCGTAATGGTAACGAGTAAAAGGAGCGGGAGTTAAATAGGTGTACTCAGCAAAGTCCACGTCGATGCAGAGGGCCGGATGATATTTGTCAACGGGTGATAAATATATAGCAGTATCATTAGTGGATAACGATTTAACATTGAATATTTCATCCATCTTTCTCGCCTTTTATGAATAAAAACGACGCATCAAGATTCCAATAAAATTAGTATTGATAATCTTCAACTATTTTTATAGGCCTTTCAATCTGTTACTTGTTCTTACTTAATTATGTTTTGTCGTGATATGACTAAGAACGTGTGATTGAAAAAAACTTTTTTACAAAAAAATACAACCGACTTCCAAAAACAACACTACAAAGTGAAAAATAACTTTAATTTCGGAAGTCGGTGTCTAGTTAAATGTATTTTCGTTTTTTGCCACCGACTTCCGAAATTAAAGTTATTTTTCACTTTGTAGTGTTGTTTTTGGAAGTCGGTTGTATTTTTTTGTAAAATAGTTTTTATTTTTCACTTTTTAGTTGTGTACCTACCCCACACAAATTCAAATACCACTACCTGCAAAACAAACTAGAACATCATCCATATAAAAGTGGGGAAAAAATTCGTATTATTGAAGCTAACTCAAAAACTACCGAAGCAAAGTTAATCAATTTTATATGGGACCAACTGTGATGTATACACTCTCGAACAAAACAAAAAAAATCCAAATCGGTCCAGCCATCTTCGAGTAATCGGGGAACATAATTTTATATGGGACCAACTGTGATGTATACACTTTCGAACAAAACAAAAAAAATCCAAATCGGTCCAGCCATCTTCGAGTAATCGGGGAACATACATATCCGACGAATTGAGAACCTCCTCCTTTTTGAAGTCTGTTAAAAAGTGGGAAAAAATATATATTATTGAAGCTAACTCAAAAACTACCCAAGCAAAGTTCATCAATTTTATATGGGACCGACTTTGAGGTATACCCTCTCGAATAAAACAAAAATATTACAAATCGGACTCCTCTGTAAAAAGTTATGCGCGGACTTACATAAAAAAAAAAACGTGTAGAATTGAGAACCTCCTCTTTTTTTTTTCTTCGGATAAAAAAGGGAGAGTGGAAAAAAATCATACGTATCGAATTGAGAACCTCCTCCTTTTTTTTCGACGGTTAAAAAGGGGAGTATTTGACGAGAGAAGTTTTAAGTGGGAATGAGGATGAAGAAAAGAGATAGGCAAAAGAAAATATGGATGATTGTGAAAGTGAACACTGAGATGATGGCTGATGGAGATGTAGGTATGGGAAATGAAGAAATATATGCTGCGCCTACATCAAGGATGATTAGGTAAGATGATGTATGATAAGAGGATGATGATGTATCAAAATCCAGCAAGAGGGTAGAAGTGCTTCGTGAATACGCAGACAAATAACGATAAGTGCTGATGACCTTGTGCGACTGGGCGGTGCGCTTTGGCCGCATGCCTTTCCGTTCGGCTTCATAGGGAATGTTTATTTTTAGTAAGGAAAATATGAACATTAAAAAAAATCACAAATATAATAAAGATAGTAAAATTGTCTGTTCATACAAAAAAAAAAAAACATTAAATTATCTTTTAAGTACTTTGAAAGTAATATAATATATCGCAATACTTAAATATTCAATTAAAGAATTGATGTGTACGCGTTCTAGTTAAACATACATTTCTTGCATTATTTGAAGACGTAGTGAAGTTACTAAAATCATATATCTGCGTCTTTTAAACAATTTAAAGATAGAGAAGTAATCGTTTCGGCGTATTGAAATTACAAGTAAAATTACCTAATAAATACTCTATACGGGTATGTAGTACGCGTCGTAAAACAGTAGCCAATACTAATTACTAAGCACAAAGACACGGTAGATCCCCATTTACGACCAATACTTGACGAATATATGCCTGTCTCAATAACGGTAACTTACATGGTGGTGCCATAAAATATTATGGAACCATAAGTGAAAGTGCGTGTCTCTCTAGTTTATGGTTCGCCGTAGTAATATACGTTATGAAATTGATTAGTGAACTGTTAGAAATTCTTGTTATCATGGGAAATTGATAGCTTTCGTTTTTGGATTAGCGGTTTTTGTTTTTATTATACCAGAGTTGGTTGTCGAAATAGAGGTTTCAATTTCCTAATATTATTTTGCGAAACACCTTTGGAAGAATGATTGTGATTGAAATTGAACTCTTTGGCATCATCATCAATTAATTAGTTCGTTTTATCACTGTCCATTGCTCGACAAAGGTCTTTCCAATGATCAAACCTTCTCGTTTCAAGCTTTCCCTATCATAGCATTTTTGTTTCACAAAGGTCCGCATATTTTAAGGCGACGATAACCGTCTTTTAATGATTTTAAACTGAAGATCATGTCTAAACTAAACGAGTAGTGTTAATGATTTGGAAAAAATATATGTTAAATTAGAGTATTTTCTTAATAACTTAATAAGTGAATATTTTTGATTATGTTTATATTACATAGTGTAATTAATTTTTAAAGTTAAGTCTAACGCGGATAAAAAACAGCATCCCGCAAAAACTATGAAGCGTATTTTTATGAAACCTTCACCATTTTAAAGATAATTTAATTATTTATCTTTTAGTATATGTGTTTAAATAAATACCTTTTGTTTTATGCATAATAAATTAATAATGCGTCTAATTTGAAACTGCACCTTGATGGGCGTGTCCTATTGCTGGCTGGTCGTTGACGCGTTTCGTGAGCTCAGCACAGAACACGCAAGCTAACCACTCAAGGCATTGGCGTCTACGTCTTAACAACCAGTGCATAACTTTCACGCATATGTACAAACATTACTCCAATAGTTTGATAATTCTATTTGGGGTAACATCATTCAATGGGTATTGATGACGCAGCCGTGATGGTTCTAGTTCCGCCCGACCTTGTGATCACTTTACAAATTTCTCACCCGTGTAAACGGATATTGGGAACCTGCCCTTGGAAACCCGATGGCCCATGACGCGTCACAATACAACGTACCTTTGTCGTTTGACAAATAGAAGTTTCATTGGATAATTTTAGTAGCGGTCATTGTATGTTCAATGATGTTGTTTACAGAGTTTAAGCATAATCAGCCTATAATGTTCCCACTGCTGGGACACAGGCCTCGTCTCTGTGAGAGGGAGTGGGCTGTAATCCACCACGCGGGCCCAGTGCGGTTGGTGGAAGTCACATGTCTTCGAATTTTTGGTTCTATAATATAGGACATGCCGATTTCTTCACGATGTTTTTCTTCACCGTTTTTGATACGAGTGGTGATGAAATAATTTACACGAAGTGCCTGCGGCATAGAGCAGGGTGTTGTGGTGCAGAGGTCTATGTCCAGCAGTGGACTGCGATAGGCTGAGCTTAAGTGCGTGTCTGTGTTCGAACCTACGACCTACAACGTGTAGGTAAGTCGCGGCCGTTCCCGCTGGGCTACCACATAGTTTTACTAACGTTCCTGAACTTTTGTGGAGAATGCACTTATATTTTTAACCGACTTCAAAAAGGAGGAGGTTCTCAATTCGTCGGAACTTTCCCCGATTACTCGAAGATGGCTGGGCCGATTTGGATTTTTTTTGTTTTGTTCGAGAGTGTATACATCACAGTTGGTCCCATATTAAATTGATTAACCTTGCTTCAATAGTTTTTGAGTTAGCTTCAATAATACGTATTTTTTCCCCACTTTTATATGGATGATGTTCTAGTTTGTTTTGCAGGTAGTGGTATTTGAATTTGTGTGGGGTAGGTTCCACACAACTAAAAAGTGAAAAATAAAAACTTTTTTACAAAAAAAATACAACCGACTTCCAAAAACAACACTACAAAGTGAAAAATAACTTTAATTTCGGAAGTCGGTGGCAAAAAACGAAAATACATTTAACCAGACACCTACTTCCGAAATTAAAGTTATTTTTCACTTTGTAGTGTTGTTTTTGGAAGTCGGTTGTATTTTTTTTGTAAAAAAGTTTTTTAAATTCAGTCGTTAATGTATAAGCCTGAATTTTGTCAGTTAGGAGAGTGTCAATTTGTGTTAGATAACCCTACCTTATCAAATGTGCTGCGAAATTTGAGCTCAAAAATACTCGTATTTCGCGAATGTGCGACAGTTTTAGATCCAACAGCTGTACACACAGATAACACCGGGTTAGATAAAAGTTCTAAGCGCAACACCATTGACCTATTCCTACTCCTCTTTACAGCAAACAATATGATAATGTATAGATAAAATAAAAATAATAATCACTATTGTTCTTTCGATTTCAATCTTCTAGAGTTTTAACTAATGTGGTTGTTTATTTCCTTCACTTCGAATAGTTTCTGCTCTTCCTCTGCATTTTATATCTTCTATTAGTATTGAAACTTCCGAAAACCCTTATCCATCGCATTGATACCCTTTTGACTCCTTATAATCGCTTCCGGTCCCCTATTCCACTTATCCCCATTTTCGAAAAGCCTCGTCAAATCTCCGACTGTCACTTTGACATTATAGGTATTGACGCTTCCTACATGACTTCGATACTGTTTCCAGCACATACCAAACAGGTTCACATTTTCTTCCGAATTCCTCGCAGCCGGTGAAACTCTAGACCCAACTTTGTCACGACGGAAACTTATGTAGTAAACCACGAAACGCAACTTCGAGTGCACACCATTACCAGTTTTACCGCAAATATGAAAGCAGAGGCAAACAGTGCTAACCATGACTTGTGGGCCAAAGTCGAGGGAGAAAGGTGTATAATCTCATTAGAGGCCGAAGGTATTTTTTTAAGTCATTGGCCCTTGTTAGAACTAGTGTGGTGTGAGTATATAGGTAAAGCGATTTTTGTATGTATGTCTTGTTTTATACGAGAAGATATTAAGCCGTGGAGAAAATTCCAGCCAGTGAGCAAGCTGATTGAATGGCTAAGCCCCAGATTCAAGGTTACGTCGAACATAGGTCGAGTGCCTTCACTGTTTTAATGGAACTCAAAATTTACATAGCTGGCAGCACTACCTTCATCAATGCGTGTTGAGATTACTACTGTACTCGTACTCGTAGTACAAGTTCACCATCAAAAGTCATTTGGTAGACCATTGGCTGTACACTTAATGTAAATTTGATTCGTCTTGACAAGGACTCTGGTCCCAGATGATAACCAGAATAATAAGATTGTTTTTTTTATTTTTTTTAATAATCAAGTTTGTTATCTTAGTATAAATAAAAAGAGAAGTCCAGACTGACTGATTGACTGACTCACCAACGCCCAGGCCAAACCCTTGGACCTACAAAGTTGAAATTTTGCACAGAGGTTCCCATAATAATGTAGACAAGGAATAAGGAAGGAATACCCGGTAATACGTTCTCGTGGGATATTTTCCGACATCCACGCGGCAGAAGCCGCGCGGGATGTACTAGTTAAAAAAAAAAATTTTGACCAGTCTTTGTCAAGGCGAATCAAATGAGCCCAAACACGATAGGGTTGCGTCGTTTTATTACCGAGTTCCTGTGGCCACCATCCGGCTCCATCATCAGATCAGATCGATGATACCAAAATATTGTACTGTCACCGATTTTACATACGTATACCAAATTTCAGACCAATCGAACACCGGGAAGTGGGTCACACTTGCAAATTTTGAACAGGACAACCTCAATACGAACTTTGCTGTTTAAATAATAGCTTGTAAACATTTGAGAACCCTTGCTAGTTGCTTTGCTTATTTTGGAACTCATTTGTATTAGTACTGTAAATAAGCAGTGGTTATTTCAATGCCGATCATCATAACTTACACACACCAACATATTATGTATGGCTTGCAAACACGACTGAATGTTTAAAAGTAATCGATCATCAAATAATAATCATTGCTTACATGTAAAATATACCCATTACGTACCTTTTGCTTGCGTGTTTCATTGTTTGTTTATTCATGAATCGGATCGATTTATTCATCACCTGTTTAGAGAAGTATTTGTGGGAGTTAATGCGGTTTCAATGACATTCTCAATCGAACTTTCTGCTTGCGTGTTTGTATTTGTTAAAACAATAATAATAGTCGTCCGTATCTACTATTATAGTAAAAGTTTAGTAGTCCGCGTGAAAGATTTTGTCCTCACGACCCACCCTATCGCATCCATTTCCAAATCCGACTGGTAGTTCCAGAGATTAGTGCGTTGAAGCATACAAACAAACAAAATCTTCAGCATTATTATTATTAGTATAGATAGATTTTCGGTCATTCGAATATCATGTTCTGTTTGTGGCCTTGTGGCACGATACATAAACAGTTTTCAGCTTCGTACATGTGTTCAGCATGTGTCGCTAAACATACACTATGTGACTTATGCACAGACAAGCCTGTGAATCTGAAGATTTGTCCAAATCCTTCTTTTTGACCGACTTCAAAAAAAGGAGGAGGTTCTCAATTCGTCGCGTATAATATTTTTTTTTATGTATGTACACCGATTTCTCCGTCAATTGTGGACCGATTTTGAAAATTATTTTTGGAACGAAGTTCCTTATCGCGCGTTGTGAAAGGGGGCTAGACGGAAAAAATTCTCACGAAAAGTTGTAACGACACTTTTTGCTATAGTAAGCTATTGTAAGTTGTGCGACGTGCGCATGTTTCTCTGTCTCTCTCTCTCTCTCTCTCTTATAGAAAGATTAAGTTTATATTACATTATATTTGTTAATAATAACAAAAAAATATTATTATAACTTAAAAAAAAAAAAAATATTACAATTCCTTCACTAATTAATCGAAAGGAACTTCGTTCCATCCGGGTGTCCCTTGACACCTCTCAACTTTTTTTTTATTTGAAAGGGTGTGCTTTTGAGGTGTGGTCTCATTGACACCAAGTCAAAATCAAATTTTATAGGCACACCTATAGAGATTTGGGTATTTTTTTTAGCAAGATACAAGATATTTATTTTGTAAAACATGAGTGCAGAATTATACAGGTCTTAAAAATAATAAGAGGTAGCTACATGTTTTGCCAATCATGGCGTACAATATTAGTCGCACTAAGACAACTATTACAAAAAGATAATTATAAAATCGTTAATAATAAATTAAAACAATGACTTACAAAGAGGAAAAATATAAAAAATATAAATAAAAAAAAAAAAAAACATAGGATTAAATGAAAATGTCAACAATTTAAATTCAATTTAAGTAAAATACATATTAGAAAAAATAATAACAAAGGTACACAGTCCAAATTCTATTGCAGAAGATTATCATTTAAAAAGTCATCTACGCTATAATAGCACTTCACTTATCTTGTAAAAACCCCTGAACGGACTTTTTAAATTTGGTTAAAGGTAAACATTTAACAACATCAGGTATTTTATTATAGATAATGGGTGCCCTTCCAAATAGGCTCTTTTTCACTAAGGCAGTTTTGCACTTGATTGGACACAACAAATTCTGATATTGAGAACGAATTGGGGTTTTGTTGGAACTCGTGCATTTGCTCTTGGAAAGCACCATTTGTTGAAGTGCTCAGTCCAGTTCAGCTCCAGTTCTCCTGGTTCTTACTAGGAGACCTCCTCAACAATTAACGTCACTGCATGTGGAAAAGCAATGTTTTGTAAAAGGGGATGAGCATTTGACATTAGGCTATTGTAACTTAGATAAATTAAAAAGTGACCCACTAAAAAGTTAAAAATAAAAAACCTTTTTACAAAAAAAAAACCGACTTCCAAAAAAAAACTAAAATACAGATCCAAAGCCACTGACTTCCGAAATTAATGGTATTTTTTTTTTTGGAGTCATTTGTTTTATTTTTTAGTAAAAAAGTTTTTTATGTAAATGGGGTGCATTGTCAATCCTGTCCACGATGGGCAGTCAGCTGCGCTCCCGCTTTATTCCACCTTACTGACTGGTATTACTATACTTGTATTGTGGGAAAAATATTAATTTTTGGGATATCGTATTACCCAGTTACTGGGTTGTACAGGTCAGATAGGCAGTCACTCCATGTAAAAAAAAAACAATCGAATTGAGAACTTCTTCCTTTTATTGAAGTCAGTTAAATACTGGTATTCAGCTGCTTCCGGTTAGACTGGAAGCCGACCCCAATACAGTTGGGAAAAGGCTAGGCAGATGATGACTACAGCATAAGCTAGTCTTTACCCTTCATATCGATAGGAGAAAAGACTTGGAACAGAGACATCACGTCACGCACGTTTATCGTTTATAACTTAAACCGCTGTCAGTACACAAACAATGACCGTAGCGACCGTGCGCACGCGCATAATGCGCGGAGCCGCACACAAGGAGTGTGTTGACAGGTGACACGAGACATCTACCGGTTACGTACGAAACTAATGACTTGACAAATTACACTGAGCTGCCGCGCTTACGTCAACTACAGAAAAGGACGTTTAGTTATATTTGCATTGATTCTACTTCTATGAAGTGGTAACAGAGAAAAAAACAGCGGCTAAGTGCGAGTTGGACTCGCCCATGAAGGGTTCCGTAGCAGCAAGTAACATAATATAAAAGTTCTTCTAGTTCGTTGTAACTTTGATCGATGTTTTAATAATTGACTTGATTGAATGAAAGGTAAATTGCGGTTTACTATTTATGACGTATTAAAAAAAAACCACTTACTAGATCTCGTTCAAACCAATTTTCGGTGGAAGTTTATATGGTAATGTACATAATATATTTTTTTTAGTTTTATCATTCTCTTATTTTAGAAGTTACACACATTTTACCACTTTGGAAGTATCTCTCGCGCAAACTATCCAGTTTAACAAAAAAAAAAATATTCCTCAGTATCATTTTTGAAGACCTATCCATAGATACCTCACACGTATGGGTTTGATAAAAAAAAAAAAAAAAAAAAAAAAAAAAAAAAAAAAAAAAAAAGTAAAAAAAAAAAAAAATAGTCTCAGTTCTAAGTATGGGGAACCCCCAAAATTTATTGTTTTTTTTTCTATTTTTGTGTGAAAATCTTAATGCGGTTCACAGAATACATCTACTTACCAAGTTTCAACAGTATAGTTCTTATAGCTTCGGAGAACAGTGGCTGTGACATACGGACGAACAGCCAGACAGACATGACGAATCCATAAGGGTTCCGTTTTTTTGCCAGTTGGCTAAGGAACCCTAAAAACATACTAATTATTTTAATTACCTGTTTACACGTGAAACAATCAATGAATATCAAATTTTGCGCAACTGCTTTCTTAATATGGTGGTAATTAAAATAATTTTAATAGAAGATAAATATTAGTTCTTAGGAGGTTTTAATAATGTATCGGTTGTGTTTTTTCGCAAAGTTAATTAATGTAAATTTGATTGTGGCGATTTTAATTTTAACGAAATGAAAATGAAACGCCAGTAGAAAAGAGTTAAAGTAACGTAATTATTTTTTTATGGTTTTAACTAAGTTCCGTATTACAGAACGTCACTAAATTACTTAAAACTAGTTTCAACCAATCAAATGGCATGAGCCTAAGAGGACTACAAATTAGAAGAGACCCTTCTTGATTGAAACCTCGGAGTTCGTACATCGTTATGTTTTAATATACATTATTGTGTGTTTGTCTAGGATGACAATAAAGTGCCTGTGTATTTATGGCGCCAGGGTAGCCCGCGAAATTCAAAATTTCTTACGTTTTTTGCAATTTGCTAGTTTGTATTAGGTTGTATGTTGATATAAATATGATTCGCGGCCGTATCAAATATTTATTTATAGAATTATAATCATAAAAATCATCAATATAACTGTCTAAGTTCATATTACCCTATTGAATGACTATTTCATGAAATCATGAGATTTGAGGCCAATTCTAACTTATGGAGATGTATTGCTAATTCTAATGATTATAATTCTGTAAAGCCATATTAGTTACAGTTGCGAATTATATTTTAATCAACATACAACCTGACACTGATCTGCAAATTGCAAAAAACGTCAGAAAAATTGAATTTCGCGGGCTACCTTAGCGCATCCTCCTTAATGTCTAAAAATATTAATGAGATAGTCTAGCTCGGGTTGGAAACCCACACACACGCAAGAACTTTTCCAAAGGAATGAAGTTAAAATAATTTTCCTTTTGTAGCACAGACTAGAAACGAAAGCTGTTCTATCGAAATATTTTAATCACATATCTTCGATACTGGACGGCTGTTAATTGCAGCCCGTTCTCAGTGATTATAGTGAAGCGGTTTAATAACTGCCACATCTTACCGGAGAACCAGTGGTTATGTTACAAACTATGTTTTGAATGCACTTATTGCGAAGCTATATGATTATAGGCTAGTAGAAAAAATATCGATAATATCGATATTTTTTGGCGATATTTAATATTTCGATATTTTCGATATTAAATAAAAAAGTAGACTTATTTTTGTCAATGTTTTATTAATTTATGAGTGAACATCAGAAATTATGTTCCTAGTTTGGTATTTATATGAATAAAGTACATATATTTTTCAGAAAATTTCACCAATATAACGATTTTTTTTTTTTGATAATCGAAATCGATATCAATATTTAATAAAAAAAACATCGATAAGATATAATAACATGGATACTTTTTAGCACTTCTTGCATCTAATTGTTATTGGGATTTGTGGGCTGTAGAGATGTGGAGTACTTACATCATCATTCTCCTGCCCTTATCCCACTCTATTTGGGGCCGGCGCAACATGTCCTTTTTTCCATACTTCTCTATTATTCGTCATCTCGGTAGTCACCCCTTTTCTAGTCATGTCATCTTTCACACAATCCATCCATCGTTTCTTTGGTCTTCCCCTACTCTTATAGCCATCGACATTCATACTCAAAAATTTCCTCACGACATTTTCCTCACTCCTCCGCATCACATGCCCATACCATGACAACCGATTTCCGCAAACCTTTCAGTCACCGGTGCCACTTTCAGACTTCCTCTTATGTACTCATTTCTTATTCTATCCATTCGTGTAACACCACACACCCCTCTTACTGTGGAGTACTTACATTTTTATTAAAGTGTACCGTATATTCTATTTGTTTGCTTTCTAACTACTGTTTTAATAGAGATGCAGGGCGTTGGAATCATCACTCTCCTGCCTCTAGGATACCAATTTATTTGGGGTCGACGAAGCATGCCTTTTCTTCCATACATTGGCCGCCATCTAAGTAATTATAATCCGATCCAGCACGTCCCCTGCTGTCCTCCCCCCAGTAATGCTCTAAGCCGAGGCCCGTACCCCTCAGGGAGTGTCCTTAGCGAGTAGTCGCTTAGTTTATAAGTTGTATGCCCTGGCTGGAGTCCTTAATTTATTGAGGCAGCAACAGGAAAATCCGGTTAAGCAGCCGCATCCGATAATCACAACCGCGACCTCTCTTCACGAAGTCTCTAAATAAAGATCCTACAGATGTTAGAAAAAGAACCAGATGCGAACATTAATGAAAAAAAACCGGCCAAGTGCGTGTCGGACCACGCACAATGAAGGGTTCCGTAGTTGAAAAGAATTTATCCCAAAAACAAAACATAACATTGTAATCCCAAAAAAAAAAAATATGTTCTAAAATTACAAATTAACAATTTTCGGACTTTTTCCTTTACTTGTGCTGTAAGAAATTTCATGATTCTAGGACAACGGGAAGTGCCCTATAGGTTTTGATTTACTTGCGAATATCAAAATATGTCGCATAAATGGCCGTATTTTTTTATTGTGTTAACTTAGAAGGTTTTTTTTAGAACTCCAAGGGACCATAGACCTACGCATGTGATACTAATTTTAACTTGATACATCCATGCGTTCCTGAGAAAAATGGTCTTGACAGACAGACAGACAGACGGACAACGAAGTGATCCTATAAGGGTTCCGTTTTTTTCCTTTTGAGTTACGGAACCCTAAAAAGATCCTCTTGGCTTGTTACAATAATGAATAGTAAACGTTTGATGACGGTGGCAGGTAGCCCCACCTGTCGAGTGCGTTGGAGCGTGGCAGACATGTGCTAAGCTTCCGTCATAGACTCATAGTTGAACGTAATCTGTACACTTTGTTATGGTAAGGTCAGGTGCATAGTACGGGTTTGTAAAAAAGCTTGTCGGTAGAAGACACATCAGCATAATAGGAGTAACACGTGCCGTTCTAATAACCGTTAATAGTTTTCTTTCAAGAAGATGTAGTTCTGATGATACGGCTGTCAGTAATTTAATAATGATTCAGTTTGAAAAGACATTTGATGCTGATTTTAAATGGCCGAAATTCAATCAAAAATGAGTTTTTTTTTTTTTTTTTTTCAAAGATTTATGACTAGATTTTTCCTCTTGTTCATAAAAAACTAAAACACTCTTTATAGGTATATATTTTAGTTTTAGAAGTGTTTTGTCTTTTTCTTTCAAACTCAAATCATATTCGAAAGAAATTGACAAATCATTTCTATAACTGAAATAGGTTTATAAAACGTTTTAATTTTTTTACGAATAAGGGGGTTACTGGCCAGCATTACCCATCAAAGAGATTTAAAACAGTTTCACACTGATAAATTGTTGTATTAATTAAATATCTATGGATAGAAAGTGTATGTTTTAATTATACGAAGACTATTAAGGCTTCACCACATTTCATTAACCACACGCATTATGCATACAGAAGTTCAATTCGAAAGCAATCTTCGCGCGAGAATTCTGACAAAAGCCTGTCATTGGTCACTGCCGGAAACTCGTCTATACCAAAAATTAAGAATTGGACGTAGCTATCATGCTTGAGTTTGTGGGCTCTTTCCACTGTATCAGTTCTTACACCAAACGAAGCTATTGGATAATCAATCTGCCTAGCCTTTTTCCAACTATGTTGGGGTCGGCTTCCAGTCTAACCAGATGTAGTTGAATACCAATATTTTACATGGAGCGACTGCCTATCAGACCTTCACAACTCAGATAATACGATAAGACTTGGTAAGACTGGTTGTCAGATTTTCGGGCTTCTGACGACACGTAACGACTGTCAAAGATCCACGAATGACAGCCGGGACCAATGGCTTAGCATGCCTCGGAGGAGTATCGATAGGTAAAGATCCATACACGGACCAACCCCGGCAAGCGTAGCCTAATCTGATGGATCGGCTGTTATTACTTAGCCACGAGCTCCTCTTTGGATAATGTGGTGTAGATAAAACGGCATGGTGTACCTTTGCTGGCCTCCATTGCTTTTATTAGTTTATTTATTCTGTGTCTAAGCTTGCATTAAGAATGATTGTTTAGAATGGGCCTTCTGTACTTTTGTCTTCATAGCAAACTTATAATTAGAAGTAAAATTATATTCGTAAGCTTGAATCCCTATTGAATTGATTGCATGAGATATTAAGATGCTTAATGGCGTTTACATGTTATTTATAACCGCTTTACCTTTTAAGATCTTCATAATGGCATAATGATATAGGAAATAGTTTTTTTTTTTTGTAATGTTTGTTATTTTTGTTTAAAACAAAAAAAAAGTGTTTGTTTTTTTTTTTGTTTTTTTTTCTACTTTTTTGTTTTGAATTATAGAAAATTATTATTTTTTGAATCCAAGGACCGACCCGGATGCAGAATCAGTGTAATAGTATGTGTCATCCAAAATGTCCCGTCAATTTCATGTTTCTCTCTCATTCTTTACAAAAACACGATAAAATAGGAAATAGTCACACATGTTTAAAACATAACTGTAATACACAAGAGGCCGCAGGAAGGCAGGCTGTATCGTAATAAATAAATTAAACTGCGCTAGGTGGCGTATTATCGTAAATCGGTCGTTATATGTCTCTTCCTTGAGGCAGGTCCGAACCACATTCCGGTGTGGGCATAGATTAGTTGTGGGCAGATGATTCAGGGCATTAACAGAGTGATGTTTGGTGCCTCTAGATAAACGATAGAAACGATGCCGATGGATGAAATGTGGACAAAATGATATATGGCTAAAAAGGGGGTGACTACTGAGATGCGACTAATAGAGAAGTAGTGAAGAAGTAGACATGTGGACAAGGGCATGAGGCGTTAATAATAGGCATTAATAATAGTCGTCAAGCGTACAGACCTAGTTAGAAACACCACCCTGCGCTCCATAACTCACGTAGCAGATGTTGGAGAAAAAAAATTTCATACAAAAAAATCCAACCGACTTCCAAAACTAACACTACAATGTAAAAAATAACTTTAATTTCGGAAGTCGGTGTCTGGTTAAATGTATTTTCGTTTTTTGCCACCGACTTCCGAAATTAAAGTTATTCTTTACTTTGTAGTGTTGGTTTTGGAAGTCGGTTGTATTTTTTTGTAAAAAAAAGTTTTTATTTTTCACTTTTTAGTTGTGGTACCTACCCCACACAAATTCTAATACCACTACCTGCAAAACAAACTAGAACATCATCCATATAAAAATGGGGGAAAAATACGTATTATTGAAGCTAACTCAAAAACTAGCCAAGCAAAGTTAATAAATTTTATATGGGACCAATTTTGACCCTCTCGAATAAAACAAAAAAAATTAAAATCGGACGACTGTAAAAAGTTATGCGTGGTCATACATAATAAAAAAAAAAAAAAAAAAAAAAAATCCTGTTGAGTGTGGCGACTATATTAATCTTTTTTTAACCTCTCAACTCGGTAACAATAGAAATTTAATTGTGTCTCATAAAATAACTTGAGGCTTTTATCTGAGATAGTGAGATATGCAATATGCAGAGATGGATGTGCTATATAGCATGCCAGTATTATAGCAAAGTGGTTAGGTAGAAAGGTTAAGACAAATCGGTTGTTTGTGTCCCTTTCTTGAGGCAGGTCCGGCCGCATTCCGGTGTGGACAAAGACTATATTTCCGTAAGATGTGCCAGTGGTAAGTAACTATGAAAATGAGAAGTATGGGCAGTTCCAAAAGTATTTGATGTAAATATAAACAAATGGATCAGAAGACGTGCCTGGGGATGCCAATTTCTAGTGCCACTTACAAATTAAGTGTTGTGATTTGATTATTTGAATACTTGAACCCGAAATTCTGATTTTAAATCACCTTAAAGATATTTTTAATTTGAGTTCTTCGTAATACGTGTGTAAAAAAATAGTTTAGTTCAGTGCGGGTGTGAGACCCTCTGTGATGCAGGTCTACGGACCCAAGGACCACTGAAATAGATGAAACAGTGTGTATTTTATTAAAATCACATTTGGGCAAAGATTTTAACCGCTTCTCGTTACGATGGACATAAAAGAAAAGATATAATCATGTTTATTTTTATTGTACACCTTTAAGTAAATACACACATCAAAAGTGTCTAGGGATCAAGCATTTTTATGCGGATTTCTTGAGATTGAGATGTGGCTTTGTAATAAATTTATGATTTTATAAATTTATATGGATCCTTTTTGGTGCATTTCATAATTTGAATCAGGAACTGTGAATCAAATTCGAGTAAAAGATGAAAATCAGCTGTCAATATTTTCCCTATAAAAACATACAACGCATTGAAGACATTATTAGTGCTACTGTTTCCCTACTACTGATTAAAACCAACGTTATTATGGAGCGGCGACGTCATTTAAGCAGGGAAGAAATGCTCAGAGCCGTGGGAATGATAGAAGCTGGTTCCCGGCAACGTACTGTGGCTTTAGCTCTGAATACAAGTCAGAGTGTTATCAGTCGACTTTGGACACGTTACCGAAGCACTGGTACCGTGGCTGAGCGCCATGGAGGACGGTATCGCTGCACCACACGGAGACAAGACCGATACATTCAAATCTTAACTCGAAGAGCTCCAACTATAACCGCCATGATGTTAGCCGTGAGGCTTCATCACTCTTCAGGGAACTTAATTAGCGACCAAACAGTCAGAAACCGCTTGCATGAAGTGAACCTTCATTCCCGAAGACCGCTACGGGTACCACCTATAGCAATGCACAATCGTAGGATTCGATATCAATGGGCTCTTGAACACAGAAATTGGGCAGAAGAACAATGGCGTTTCGTGTGCTTTTCTGATGAGTCTCGTTTTGGTATGAGACCGGATACAAGACGTATACGACACTGGAGAACCCCTGGACGCCAACAGCGATTAAAATCCTGCCAGGAAGTCCATCCTTATAGTGGTGGAACCATCATGGTATGGGCGGGTATTTGGATCGGCGGAAGAACTGAGTTGATTTGGATCAGAGGCAACCTCAACGCTCAAATTTATGCTGAGACGATTGTATCAGACGTCATCGTTCCTCTACAAGTGCAAATCGGTCCCTTATTTCAGTTAATGCATGATAATGCACGACCGCACACCGCAAGAGTTGTAAGACAGACTCTCGCCGCAGCTAACATCAATGTCCTGCCCTGGCCTGCTCAGTCGCCAGACTTGAACCCGATTGAGCATGCATGGGATATGCTACAGAGAAGAGCTCTGCCGAATATGGAGGGTATCCAGTCGCAAGAAGACCTTTTTTTGTTGTTGCAACGAACATGGGCGGCCATTCCACAGCGTGATTTGGATGAACTCATTTTGAGTATGCCAAACCGATGTTCTTGTGTTGTTAGTGTTCGCGGTAGAAACACGGATTATTAATTGTTTAAGTTACCCAATAAAATTTTAAAGAAAACTGTTATTTCAGTCTTTTTTTCGAACTTTAATGTTAGTGGTTCAAATGTCAAAAATCCCTTTATTAGGAAAATGGCAAATTTCTTTATTAATGCAAAGGTGACTTGGTTTATCGTTACTGTGACAAACGAAAACACTTTATTTGATGAATCCTTAAAGAAAATTTTAATTAATATCAATCAGGAGAAAAGTTATTGCAAAAATATATGTTGATCCCTAGACACTTTTGATGTGTGTATATCCATTGTATATCTTTATAATTCTATCTTAATTTATCGAACACGATACAGAGATAACTTCGCAGCCACTTAATTATCATCCACTTATCGCCGATATAGACATTTCTTAGGCATAGTATTATCGTAACCAGCGTCCTGTCTGATTCTAATCTATGTTATCTCATCAGTTCTGTGGCCAGTTCTTGAGGTTGTATAATAGTCCGAGTACAGCTTCACTGTATTAATGAAATGGTCTGGGATACTGCAATTTGTTGCTATGATACAGGTCCAGGGTCTAAAGGTCTTGTACCTGTATCCGGCTTGAGGTCTGAAGATGTCCTGTTTAATGGACGGTGCTTTTGTGGTTGCGTTATAATTCTGCGGTTAACAGGTGTACAGGATAAGTGTGGGGTATGATAGAGGCTGTGAATTTCCATTGAAGGTCAAAGGCCTCATCTCACACGAGGAACTAGCATTGATTACCATGCAAGTTTGTGTTAGTGATTTCAGACTGTTATAAATTTTGGTTTCCGCACGATATTCTCCTTTATTCAGTTCACAAGATAAACTTAGAAGTTTGCATTAAAAATATAACACCACGCCTGTAATCCCCGAAGAGTTGGCAGAGGTGCACCTATAGTACACCCTCATTTCGCCAGGTATTTTTAAGTCCCATGTAACAAGGGGCGAACCTATTGCCATCAACCGGGGCATCCATCCAGACTCCGGGCTGCTACTGAGAAATTCCAGATGGAAAGACTTAATAACACTTTGCCCGATCCGTGAATCGAACCCAGGACCTCATTGGCATTGTAATTTCTTCTTGTAAAGAAATTTAAAGTCTTACTAGTAAGGTATAGGTATACATATACCAGCTTTCGAACTCGCATCCTCAGTCTTGAGAAGTAGACCACTTAACCTTCGGGCCATCACGACATACGTGGGATATGGATGAACAAAACATATCCTCATTTCTTCTTTTGGCTTTGTAGTTGAGCTCGATGTCACCGTCTTTCTGAATACATTTTGTTAGTGTAATTTGGCAGTTGGTCAGCCTGTATGCTGGTTCATGTTGCCAAATAGTGAATTTTGGTTTACATCGCCATTTTTTTGCCAAATGTAGGTTCAAGTATGGTTTAAGCTTTAATTGAGCTATGTTACTTGCTAAGGGTCATAATGATTATACGATTGATATGAATATTGATGATGTCATAATAATGATTCATTGTCTTCATCTGCCTAGCATTTTTCCAACTATGTTGGGGTCGGCTTCCAGTCTAATTGGATGCAGCTGAATACCAGTAGCTTACACGGAGCGACTGTCTATCTGACCTCCACAATCTAGTTACTGGGTACCACGATACCTCTTGACAAGACTGGTAGTCAGAACAAGCAACAACCTGGTTGTGGTTGGTTGTCGTGGTCTCAGGATCTTAATCTTAACTACCTCGGTTCGTTTATAGAATCATTTGTTACGCTCGGGATTCAATACAGCGTCCGTGCCATAAGGCACTGCTTTATCCCCTTGGTGAATAATCTACTAGATTTGTAGAAAATTGATCTTTCTAATCATATGCCACACACTAATAGGTGAGTTATATATCACTCCCATTAATCCGATGGAGGACAAACTCGTTCAGCACATGTCATAGTTAATGTTTTGAATACAAAACTAAAACATAAGATTTACGATCTTGTTTGTTTATCCTCATGATATCATGGCACAATGTATTGGTTACTAATCGAATGTGAGTTAATATGTAGGTGTTGATGATTATAAGATTACAATAATTAATGTATTGAATATATTATGTTTTAATGTGCCTTTTGACATACATTTGAAAGGTCCTTGAAGGTGTTGGAGAGCTTTTTGAACTGGTCGATGGTTCTGCAGTTGGAGCTTTTGAACTTACTATTTCAAATAATTTTTATTTATTTATTACAAAATCCACAGCTCTTTAACAATTTTACTGAAATAGATAAAAACCAATCTTACAGCCAATTACGGATTTACAATTTATAGCAACACTTATTACATGCATCAGAAACAACAGGTTGACATGCTAGCACCATATAAGCAAGCATATCAAAGTGTGTAATGTGGGTGGGTGTGTGTGGGGGTGTGTGAAGTGTTGTAGTGGTGTATAGATTCTTACATTCAACTCTATTTAGAAATATTAGTCAAATCGAATTACTTACATGAATTTATTATTAGTTCTCTCTCACAGCATTCTATTATTGCGTAAAATCGTTTATTTCGTTTATAGTGGTAACTTTTGGAGCTTTTCATAGAATTCGTCATAGGTCCCATACCTATGATTTTTTAATAAGATATTATACTACAAAACGAGGTACAATCACAAAAATAGTTGTCCTATTTTGTAACTATGTTGTGTTTGTGAGCGTGCCATTATTAACGGGATTAACGCTCCTGGTAACTGTGTGCGCTTACCCTAACTGAATTATGGCTGTATCCACTTT
The DNA here is from genome assembly GCA_946251885.1 of Cosmia pyralina. NCBI lineage: Eukaryota > Metazoa > Arthropoda > Insecta > Lepidoptera > Noctuidae > Cosmia > Cosmia pyralina. The sequence goes on along the minus strand of OX276342.1, from coordinate 11,394,513 downwards.
GCTGGAAAATATTTTGGAAAGGCAGTGTAATATCGTAGGAGGTCTAAATCCGACTGAAAGGAACACAAAATGAAAGTGTTGATAGTGATCATTCGTCGTCTTCATCACCATCATCGTAGCCTTTTCCAACCCCTTGACAACCGGCGACGACAAAACGAAAACAAATTAAAGTAAAAAAATAAAAATACTTTATTTCGGGTCTTGATTCATATTAATAATAATAAAAATAAATAAAAAAATAATAAATAATAAATTTAAATAAAAGTAAAAAAAAAAATATATAAATATATATTTATTTTTTTAATAATAAATTTTACGCACTATCTTATAAGCTATGTTAATAACAAATGTAATAAAAATAATTCATGTATCGGTTACCCGACCGCACCGGGTACAGAAAAAAACAACCGCCTTCCAAAAAAAAAACACTAGGTAGGTACAAAGTGAAAACTAACTTTAATTTCTGTCGGTTTTATATTTTCATTTCTTGTCATAGACTTCCGAATTTAATGTTGTTTTTCACTTCGTAGTGTTTTTTTTGGAAGCCGGTTGTATTTTGTAACAAAGTTTTTATTTTTCACTTTCAGTTGTGGTACCTACCTACCTACCCCACACAAATTCGAATAATACCTGCAAAATAAATTACAACATCATCCACATAAAAAGTGGGGGGAAAATTCGTAGGTATTATTGAAGCTAACTCGAAAATACCCAAGCAATATGGGACCAACTTTGACCCTCTTCAATAAAACAGCAATAGTGCCAAAATATATCAAAATTAATTGTGACTGTTACGTATGTGTATCAGTCTTTATAAAATATATATTATCTGTGGTATTTCCGGATCCTGTTGTCTTGTCACCGACTCCGATCGCTCGTCATGCAATGGCTGAATACACGATACATAAAATAGTCTGGTCGTCTTATTTATTTATAATATCTGGCCACCCGTCGTAACATGGTGTCAGAAGATACAGAAGAAAAAGAAGTCACAAAAAACCACAAAAGTAAGTGCCGCAAACAGTCAAAAAAAAAAAAAAAAAAAAAAAAAATTTCGAGTAAAACGTCGCCGCGTGGTCCAGCCCTAAAATGCCGGAAAATAAAAACGCAAATAATACAAGTTATCCCCTGCCGCCGAGTAATTTCAGCTTAGATATCAACAACTCGAACATGCCATTGGCTTGGAGAAATTTCAACACAAGTCTAGAGATTTACATGATAGCCAACAATTTAGAAGAACAACCAGACAAACGAAAGGTAGCCATTTTACTACAAATCATAGGCCCAGACGCTCTTCAGATATTTTACTCGTTTAACATACAAATTGACAAGATCACCTATAAGGATTTACTCGCCAAATTTGAAGACTACTTCACACCACGTGTCAATATTTCCGTCGAAAGACATAAGCTGTTCAACAGAAAACAAGGTCCAGATGAAGAAATTGAGACATATGCCACGGATCTCAAGAATCTAAGTATCCAATGCAATTTTGAAGGTCTTGCCGATGATATAGTAAAGGACATATTCTCATGGAACTTAAATTCATCTTGCTCGTACATCAGAGAACGTATCCTGATCGAGAAACCATCAACATTTGATGCCGCCGTCAGTCTCGCTAAAACACTAAGAAATACTAGGTTACAGGCTAAAGCTTTATCAAGCCAAGAAGTAAGTGTCGTTGCCAGTCGTCAATCGCATCACAGTCGCCAAACACATCGTAGTCAAGAGAGTCGCAATCAAAAAAGTCACAGTCAAAGAAGTCACAGTCGTCAAAGAAGTCATAGCCGTCAAGAAAGTCAAAGTCATCAGTCTCAAACAAGTCAAAGTCGTCAATCAAGTAAAGCATCGTCCAGTCAAGAACCTCAATCCAAACAGTCAACCAAGAATTGTTCCAGATGTGGTCAAGTTCACCGAACAAAATGTCCAGCCATAGGAGTCATCTGTAACAACTGCCACAAGCCCAATCACTTTGCCAAGTGTTGCCGCAGCAAACATGTGAGATCCATAGAAGAAGAAGAAGAAAGTACGGGTACTGATACTTATTTTCTAAATAGTCTTTTCACTAATGAGATTTCTGTCAGCAAAAAAAACCCTTATCATACAACTTTGTCCATAAATAGTAAGAATGTAGACTTTTTACTTGATACAGGTGCTGACACTAACATTTTATCATTTAACTCTTATAAAAAACTTAATTTGCCATTGAGTAGTTTAAAGAAAAGTAGTCACAAACTATCAACCTTTAGCGGTGAAGTATTACCGACTGTAGGTCAATGCATTCTGTCTGTCACACATAACAACAAACTATACAATGTTAATTTCCACATTATAGATATACCCTGTAGGAATATTATTGGTCGCAACAGTTGTGAGAATTTAAAATTAGTTAAAAGAGTCCATAATGTCCAATTTCATGAGTCACTCAATGTATCACAGCTTGACAAATATAAAGATCTCTTCTCAGGAATAGGTTGTCTTAAAGATTATGAATGTCATTTGTCAATGAAGCCTGATGCTGTACCGTCTATAGATGCCTGTCGTAGAATTCCATTCAGTCTCTTAGAACAATTAAAAGAAGAATTAGCCATGTTAAAAAAAAATCAAATTATAGTCAAAGTCGAGGAACCTACTGAATGGGTAAGCTCAATTGTAATTGCATCAAAGAAAAATGGTAAACTACGCCTGTGCATTGATCCAAGAAAACTTAATAAAGCCATTATGCGTCCTCATTATCAATTTCCAATTATTGATGAAATTAAATCCAGCCTCTCTGGTTCACAATATTTCACTACCCTAGATGCAAACAAAGGTTTTTATATGCTAAAGTTAGATGAAGCTTCCTCAAAACTATGTACATTCATCACACCTCAAGGTAGATATAGATTCCTAAGACTTCCCTTCGGGATAAATGCAGCCCCAGAACTGTTTCATTCCATCATGACAAATAGATTCAGTGATATTCCAGGAGTCAAAATCATGATGGATGATTTCCTAATTTACGGTCAAACTAAACAAGAACATGATTTTAGGTTAAAACAAGTCTTAGATAGAGCTAGAGAAATAGGAATAAAATTTAATAAAGACAAGTCTAATATATGTAAAAGTGAAGTCAAGTACCTAGGACACATCTTTTCTAAAGATGGTGTGAGAGTTGATGAAAACAAAGTGAAAGCCATTTGCAGTATGCCACCACCAACAAATGTCACAGAATTACAAAGGTTTTTAGGTATGGTTACATACTTAGGCTCATACATAGAGAATTTGTCAGATAAAACTTCTAATTTAAGAACACTTCTGTCTAAAGATAATGAATGGTCTTGGCAAGAGAGACATAATGTAGAATTTAATGAATTAAAGGAATGTATAACAAAAGCCCCTGTCTTGACATATTATGATCAAAATAAACCAATTACACTGTCAGTTGATTCGTCTAAAGATGCCATGGGTGCAGTGATTTGCCATGATAAACACCCCATAGCATATGCTTCAGCTTCATTAAGCTCATGTCAACAGTCATACTCTCAGATTGAGAAAGAGCTGTTAGCAATCCTATTTGGTTGTACAAAGTTTCACCAATATGTCTATGGTCGCCACACTTTAGTTGAAACAGATCACAAACCAATAGTATCGCTGTATAAAAAACCAATTTATAACATTCCACCCCGTCTTCAAAGAATAATGCTAAGATTACAACCATATGACCTGAACGTAACTTACAAACCAGGTAAATATCTTTATGTAGCTGATACTCTGTCTAGAGCAGCTTTACCAGAACAGTCATTACATGATCTAGATTCTGATCTAGATTTACATGTCAATTTAGTCATTAGATCACTGTCAGTTAGTCCAAATAAACTTAAATCTATTCAAGAACAGACTTCCCAAGACAATGAATTGTCACTCTTAAGTAAATATTGCATAACAGGTTGGCCTGAACATAAAAAATTGCTTCCAGACATACTTAGGCCTTATTTTCCTTTAAAAACCGATATACATATAATTAATGGTATTGTCTTCAAAAACAACAGTGTCATTATACCAGTAGCCATGAGAAAAGACATTTTGAAACAGATACATGAAGGTCACCAAGGTATTCATAGTTGCCAAAGATTGGCAAGAAATCTAGTATACTGGCCCAATATGTACTCTGATATAGAAAAATATGTTAATAATTGTCATAACTGTCTCACTAACAGACGCAGCAATTCCAAAGAGTCACTACAGCCCCATGAGGTAAAACCAATCCCTTGGAATAAAGTCGGAGTTGATCTATTTGATTTCAATTCAAACAAGTATGTCATAGTCGTAGATTATTTTTCCCAATATGTCGAGCTTGTAAAGCTAGCAGGTGGTTCTACTAGTAAAATTGTCATTAGTCACCTAAAGTCTATATTTTCCAGACATGGAATACCCAACATTCTAATTTCAGACAATGGTCCCCCATTTAACTCAAAAGAGTTTAATCATTTTGCTTTAGATTGGCAAATACAACATATTACATCAAGTCCCTATTATCCACGGTCTAATGGTCTTGTAGAAAGAACCATAGCCACGGTTAAAAACATATTAAAGAAATGTCTTACTGATAATACAGACCCTCATCTAGGATTATTACAGTATAGGAATACACCTAAAGAAAATATGTATTCGCCTGCCCAATTACTAATGTCCAGGACACTCAGAACTAAACTTCCAGTCTTAGAACAAACTCTGAAACCTAAAATACCTAACTACAGGTCTCTAACAAATAAAACTCAAATAAAAGTGAACAAATCACAGATTTATTATAATAAACATACTAAACCGTTGTCTTCCCTAAACATTGGTGATAAAATTTACTTCCAGAAACAGCCAGACAGTATTTACTTACAACAAAAACGTAGTTAATCAAGCAATACGATAATTTTACGCTTGACTGGAGATTAAAGAAAATGTTCTGCCGAATCACGCTGGAATGTCTGCTTGCTAACGAGCTAGTTTCAAGAGCAAATACTCCGCAAAGATCAAACTACATAACGGCATATAATTATTTAGATGATTGGATTGTGTATGTGTGAGTGAAATGTAAGTGTACTTACTATCCCTCACTCAGCCTAGCCTTATGTCTCTGAAAATCATTGTAAGTAATTCTTAGAAGTTCTATAGTTCTATGATTGTAGTACTAGCGTATCCATTTTGGTCCCTCCATCTTGACGTCAAAATGGAGCGACCAAGGATTTTGTTAAATAACTACGTATACCTTGAGGTAGCTAAATTTTTTACATTGGTAGCAAATAGTAGATTTATAGTATTAAACTTTTATAAAGCCGGATTTGAAATTCAAGACTTGGTCCCCCCATCTTGATGGACACTAATTTGTGACGGTTGAAAGGAAGCATTGGTTTACCACACACTTACACTGGCTTGGCGATGACCGTTGGGGTAGTTGTGTTCTTGAGTGGAGACCGCGAATCGACAAACGTAAGGTAGGATGCCCTCAGGCTAGGTGAAGCGACGATCTTCGCAGGGTGGCTGGTAGCAGCTGGATGAGTGTTGCCGAGAATGTAGTTGAATGGCGAGCAACTGGAGAGGCATATGTCACGCACTTGGCCGGGTTTTTTTACTTTAAAAATACTGTTATTTTCAAAACGGTGAAGGAAAACATCGTGAGGAATCGGCATGTCCTAGAACCAAAAAATCGAAGGCATGTGACATCTACCAACCCGCACTGGGCCCGCGTAGTAGATTACAGCCCACTCCCTCTCGAAGAGAGGAGACCTGTGTCCCAGCAATGGGAACATTATAGGCTGATTATGCTACTTTGGAATCACCTTTGAATAGATTTCTCCGTTCGTTAAAGCTTCTACTACCATGGACCACCACTATCAACTACCACAAAAACAATTTTTTTTATTTCCGACGGCCACGTTTCCTAATCGCCAATAAATGTGCGTTGTGTGTGAAGTTCCGTTGTGTATTTTCCGTAGGGAAAATCGTATTAGTGGACCCACATCGCCGTGACCGTTCCGATCTCTAGTTTCACTGTTGATCCCAACCTTGGGTCTATTTATTAATCGAATGTCGATTTCGTCGGAAAGGGTCTTAATGGTAAAATGGATGCTTTTGATGTTTCATACGGTTATACTTACTTTATATTGCGGTTGAGTGTTGTTTTTGACGGCAAAGTAATGTTGTAGACGTTTGGTGACCAAGTTCATTATTTTGGTGACATATAAATTGATCAAGTGTGTTATGGGAACCCCAATATACAAGAGGTATGTTGGGGTTCCCTTAGCACAATTGATCAATTTTGACTTGTATAATTGTATATATTCTTTTGAAAACTTGCATTTTTTTTTTGCGATTTGCGTTGTTTATTTTCGAACATTTTATTGATACAGTGACACAACCTATAGGATTATAGTATCCATGACTTCTATGAGAGCTTAGTAGCTATGATACATATAACATTAAAATGTTCTGTTTTGGAATCTCTTCATAAGCTGCCTATCAAAACTTGATGTTTATCTTCATAATTTACTTCCGCAGATTTGTTTTAAACAAACTCTTCCTAACTTCGTGGAAATTCCATTTAAACTTCTTCAATGTTTTTAGTTTTAAGTAACGAATTCGAATATAATAAACTCAAAGCCAGGTCCCATTTATGATCCCATTGATCTCCCGTTGCTTGTCACCTGTCAATATAGCAGAAGTTTAAATGCTCCTACAAACAGGCACGACACGCGATATAATAGCGAGCGACACAAAGGCACCGTTCGTCGCGCGACACGTGGTGCCTTTGTGACGCGCGCGATTATATCGCGTGTCGCGACTGTTTGAAGGAGCCTTAAAACTCGTGTACAATTTGCACTTATCAGATTTTGATCATGGGGGATCAAGGAATTTATATTAGGTACAGCAGGGGTTTTTATTAGGTAAAGCAGTCAGCGGAGTAATATAAATTCCAAGTCGCAAATTACGTTCATCTGGATTTGTGGAACACATTTTTTTGTTGATGTTTTGTTCGTCACATTCTGTGCCAAATAATAAATGTAATTGTGCGTGTTTATGGTATTTTATTTCTTTTGTTTTATTTTAATATTTTTGAGACTGATCCTTTGTTGGTCGAAATAAACGCTTTCTATTCTAAATACTTTTTGATAATACTTTACTGACGCTTACTTCTAAGATCTAAATGATCTATTATAAATCTTGTTACAAGCTCCTATTGACCAAGTAGACAACTGTCCATACTCTCACACATTTCACATAACGCTGTCTATCTGACTGAATACCTTTCACGCCTTAACGGCTGAATGGAATTCGATGAAATTTGTCACACAGGTAGACTAGGTAGACCATGATTTGGGTTAGGACATCGGATACTTTTATCCTGGGGTAGTACGTTCTCGGGGGATGATTTCGGACAACCATGTGAGCGAAGTCGTGGGCAAAAGCTACTACTTTCTCTGTCTTCATCATCTGCCTAGCCTTTTCCTAATTATGTTGGGGTCGGCTTCCAGCCTAACCGGATGCAGCTGAATACCAGTATTTCACATGTATCGACTGCCTATCTGACCTCCACAACCCAGTCACTGGGTGATACGATCCGCCTTGGTAAGACTGGTTGTCAGACTTTCGGGCTTCTGACGACCCGTAACGAATATCAAAGATCTACGAATGACAGCCGTGACCAACGGCTTAACGTGCTTTCCGAGGCACGGAGAGGTATTGGTATGTAAAGATGGTCACGGTCACCCATCCACGTACCAACTGCGGCAAGCTTAGCTTAACCTGATCGATCGACTCGTGCGCCTCTCACAGCTACTACTAACTAAATAACAAACATAAACATCAGAAATGTAGTCACAGTAATGTGATACAGTCCCATTAAAATATATGGCTGCAGTAAAAACTAATGCATTGCACATTTTTTTCACCCTATCTACTTTGCATAAGCTGCAACTAGCAATATAATAACTTATGCTTGTCTGTAGGTAGCGACTGTGCCGCTACACCATTGTGTTTTATCAAATTCACAATCAGCATTTACTTTGTTGGTTACGGCAAACACCTTTGTCAACTGTGTTTCTATGGTTGGAATGCTTTTATGTTAGTTCCTAGGGTGGGTTGAACCATCTTATCATCGCGCCTTCAGTTCGATGTTTGTTATTGTTAAAGTACCCAGTAACCCACCCTTTTTAAAGTTCCTGTTAGACAAAAAATGGGTTGTTCCATTTGACAATTTGTTAGCTGACGTCATAACTTTAACTGTAACCTTAACCGCCCACGCTTCGCTGGTTAAAGTTATTGTTCAATATCTGCCACCTTTTATATTTAACATGAGTGCAACAGCAGGTAATCCTTCTATGGTCATATTAACTTTGCCGGAATTTATAACGTAACCCTTAATGTTGTTCGGTTTAGAGTTATTAATTTACACTACCCATATTTTGTTTGATTACCAAACAAAACCAAACAAAGGCTGTATAAATAAAAATTAACGGCTAAATGTGTTGCTAAGCGCAAAATTAGAGAACGGTTGGATCAATTGGGCAAAGTTTTGTTTTCAAATACTCGTTGAAGTCCGAAGAAGGTTCTTATGAAAAGAAAAATTGGAAAAGTTATCGGAAAAATTGAAAAATTCGGGAAAACTGAAAGTGCATTTTTTATGGGAATTCTGTATGAGGACAGGACAACGTCTGTTGGATCAGCTAGTTAGTAATAGTTACAGGTAAAACAATCTCTTTGAATGTCTCTTTCATTAGTCCCAAATAAAGAATTCATTACTTACACTGTACTAATTCTCCAGAGTTTCTGGGGTCAATGTTTTACTGTCTCACCATAAGGCCCACCTTTTCTATTAAAGATAGTAACGACGCATATTCGTACGTAAACAGACAAAAGCTTCTCTTAATTCATTTGGGGGAAACTTCCCCATAAAGCGCTAACTCCATCAGTCACAATTTGTGACAGGTTTTCTCGCAGCCTTATCTTTACGCCACAGTTAGTATGCCCAAAATATATTTCTTTATTTCTTGGCTTTTCGGCCGCATCTACTTCTATTTAATTTAGCAATCAGTGTTTCTTTAGTTACCTTACAAATTTGGAAATGTTTTGTGATTTCCAAATCATTGCTACTTATTTTAATATTAATAAAATGTCGGTTTTTTTTTTGTATATGTAGCTTCTGAACTGCTTACTGAATGGTCATGCAAGGATATACTTATACAAAAGTGGGATATAAGTATAAAGTGCGCGCGTCGTGAGGACTCAAAAACGTCCTATTTGGGACGTTTTGTCTTTAGTCCGCGCGTCAAAACTAAACGCTGTGTCACGACCAAATTTTAAACGTCGGTTACTGTGTACGTTACATATCTCGTGTATAATAGGTATCATTGATGGTCCTGTTTCTTTTCTGTTCCTCATATCCTCATATAAAAATCCCAGACGATCAGACATGTTTAAAAAAATAACGAAGTCCCCATCTGTTATAAGCTTGCTCTTGACGTGTCTTATCTCATAAAGACACAGTTCCCATTTCCCCTAGTTACCCCTCCCCCCTTTCCCCACATAGTCTGGTGTTGAACTGTTGACTGTCGTCAAGCAGTCTAATATATTGCAGAGTGAATTTGACATTATTTATTCACTCTCCCAACCCTTTCTGGAGTTCTGGGTGTTGTGGCGTTTAGAATTTATTGTATTTAGTGCGAGGATTTAATGATGATTTAGAATGTGTCATTAGAAGACATGGTACGGCTGAGATGTTGAGGAACGATAGTTCCTCAACATATATTGAGATATGAGATTGAGAGATGAGAAGATATTTGAGATCCACTTTAACTAATATACAATGAGTATATTAGTTAAAGTGGATCTCAAAACTAACTACATATTTTTATAGCTTTTACGATCAATATTCATAACAAAAATGAAGTAGATAAAAATTATACGTAAAAAAGTATACTTACGTGAATAAGCTGACTGTCTTAGAAACATAATCATCCGTATCATATTTTTTGCTATCAACAAGATACGTGTAAACTTCTGATCTTTATTAGAAACGTACTCTTTCGTCAATTAAAAAATAACAGCCGCGCATATCTTTCAAAAGAAATATGAATGATCTTTTATTTGGCTAGTTTATCATAACATTGGCAGCTTCTATTCATGTCATTAGGTATTTTGGCACACATCGCAATGATTCCAGATATTTCACCTAAATAATTGTATCTACTATCTACACAACACAGACTCGTGTTATTATTGAAACATAACTGTTCGCTATAATTGCTTTTACGTCTACAATTCTATTCACTTTTGCTTTCATTTCATTGCTTTCATGACTACCTTCTTCAGAAATATGAGCTACTAATAACATACCTGAAACAGTTTCAAATCCTCTATTACTTTTAACGTCTCGTTTATTGCTACTCATAATTACACCTTTTCTATAACTGTTTTCCTTCTACCATTTCCATTTGGTGACGTAACTTACTGCAGTGATATCATCAGTAGAGTCATCCTTGACATTGCTGCCTTGAAATTGAGTTTCGTGATTCTTGGAATTCTTGAAATGTTGGCGACCTGAATGACGCAGCGATGTCCGTATTACATGGACTGTTTTCAGGTCAGGTGGTGAATTTGATTAGTGTTATGTCTAAATATATGCATGATACGTATGTGTGTGAGTAATAACACCCACGATTTGGGGGAATCCTTGTATTGTGTTTTAAGACTTGTGGAGCGTTTGTTTTGTTCTTTAGTTGTTATGATTTTTCACAATATTCCTTTGGCTATGTTATGCAATATCTTAGGTTTTACGGTAAATCTCTTTCCCCGTTATCCTAGCTTTCAAAATCTTTGAATGCGCCTAGCTTCTTTATTTGTTATTTTAATTAACTTATTCCTTTCAACAGTTACAAACATTGGGATTTCACTCTAAAAATTATTTTCGCAAACTTACTTATTTCGAAGACTGGGATCGGACAAATAATGGAATCGGGCGTTTCGAATTTCCGCCGGTCGGTCTTAAGCCTTGTTTTCTAATCTTTCATCGGTACATAAATATGAATCCCTGATAAACGTGGGTACATATTTCTTGATCTGTTCAGCCCACTTCCATTTACACATGGCATTCCTATTACGAGCTGCTGATATAAACTGCAAGCTCTCGTAGATAAATCTACATTACATTACATCTTGGAGCAACAAATTACATATGTCTCTTGGGGTTCCGCGAGAGAAAATAATTGACTGTGGCTGTTATTATTTAACAAGTTACTTTAATAATTTTGTATTAATGAGGGTAATAAGTGTCATTTTCTGTTTAATTTACAAAAAGTAGTTGTTTAAAAGCAGAAATAGAGCACTACTGTCAAAGCCCACTGCACAAAGAAGTGTATGATCACTTCCATCCACCGCTTTGGGCTTTGATAGTACACTATGTTAGTGCGTTATAAAACATACTTGTTTAGTTTTAGCAATACCGTCAGTTCTCATTTTATTTGTTGACTAGACATTGACGCACCTCTTTAAACCACAAGCTTATTACGAAGAAAAACTGCTAATAATTAGTCAATATTTATTATCTTATTGTTAAAAGTGACCTACTCGTGTAATAACTAAATAAAAGAAAATCACGTAGAAAAATCCATGAAACACTACTTTTCAGAAAAGAAAACCAAAACAATATATCCTACTGAACCACAAGTCTTTCAAACCACTTAACTGCATTAAATCTTGCGTCCTTACCACTCGTCGTAAGTGCAAAAGAAACAAAACATAGAGTGGTTACACTCATGGGAAATAGTTTTATGTGTTCTAACACGTGACTGGCGACTGTTTATGGGTTAAACTCGAACGCAGAATGCAGCTGGACAAACGTTGTATGTGAAGTAATGGAATCCGCTCAGTAAAATATTTCATACGACTATGGGTTCCTGGTAAATGGGATTTTGCTTTCGTACAAAAAGTTATGAGTATCATCTTGATTTGTAAAGTAATCCTACAGATGTGTAGTAAGGAAATGTTATTTTTTGTGTGGGAAAAGCGATCTCTGTTTATGGTCCTTTGATAATTTTCGCTTGGTAAGTAGTGATGATGATTATAATCTAGGCCGATGTAATGGTAATCAAAATTTACTATAAAAAAAGTAAAAACCGATTTCAAAAGAAATACAACAACTTTCATAAAAAACTTAACAGCTTCAGAAGTCGGTGCCAAGCTAAGGTGCATTGAAGAATTGAAGACACCGACTTCAGAAGCTGTTTTCGTTTTTTATGAAAGTTATTTTATTTGTTTTTAGTTTTTGAAGTCGGTTTTTACTTTCTTTAAAGTAAATTTATTTTCCATTTTTAGTTGAAACCTGAAATCGTGAAAAAAATATCTGCTGTCCCATACATGCATGTTCGCTCAACTCGTCAAAATGTAGGGAGCAGCTGATTTTTTTTCGCGATTTCAGGTTTAGTCCCATAGTAATAGTTGTTTGTTATGAGTATAATCATGTGTTTAAGTATTGCCTACTAATTACCAGTCACCCTAATGATGAAAATTACATCAATGCCGATAACGCTAAAAAGCTAAAAAGGAGTATGGAAATTATGAACTTTGAATGTTTAAACCAATCCATAAAAATAAATTAAATCAACTAAAACGACGAACAATAACAGCTGGGGTCAATTTAACACAGCTCGGAATCGAAAGATAAAGTAATTGAAAAAGGGACTCGATAAAAATAATATACTGAGGCCCCGATAAGGATAACTACGCTGAAAGTCATAAAATTGGCTTTAACTTAAGAAATTGTTTTAAACTTGCAAAGACAGGGTTCTTTTATTTCATTGAGCACAAAGTTTTGTAGTAACTTTTCAGTAATATACTTTAAGTGTCAAATGCAACTGCTATAGATCTTATCCAGGGTACAAATAACGTACTTACTTACTAGAACTGTGTGTTTTATTGTTAGAAGATATGCTTGCAGCACATCGCTGTATAGTGCTATATTGTGTTTTTGATTTATCGCTGACATTAGTGCATCATTTGCAAAACTTATGATTAGTTACTTTATTTATATCAGTCTGTTGTCTTACGGTACTATTGCGGTTGGTACAACTAAGTTGTGGTTTGTTCTCACTTTTCTTGTACGCAACAAAACAGTTTTAGAAACAGTAACTTTGCTACACATTTTAACCTGATCTCGTTATATGTATATCTCCGAAATATCTACCAACATCTGTTTTCAAATTAACAGTTACAACATACGGTAGTGCAGCTGTTATTCTGTTATCTTTACGTTCGTCTAATTTCCGTGTGTATACAAATAAGTCTTTTAAATAATAAGTAGTAGTCATCTATACACATCTTAAGACATAATACCTCGATTGTATTCGGCCATTCTCGTTGCTTTACAATTAACACAATGGCGGCTGTGTGAACTGTGAAACACGAATATGTTAACACTTTCAATGAATCAGCTCCAACTTCACAAGGTCGTTTCACTTACAATTAGTTTTTCAGTTGGAAAAATAACTGTTTCCCCTAATTTGTATTGTGTTAAAGTTCATTTTGCTCTGAAAACTGTTTTGATGACTGTTCTACTTCATGTGTTTCGCTGTTCTTAAGCGCAACAATAGTTTTTTTCAGTTGGAAAAACTATTGTTTCTCCCAATTTGTATCGTGTTAAAGTTCAGTTTTGTCTGAAAACTCCTTTGATGAATGTTCTAATTTGTATGTTTCGTTGTTCTTAAGCGTTAAGGTACCATTCGGAGTCTGTGCCTCGGAAAATCGAGTGTCTCGGGTTTATATCGTGTCTGTGTTTATGATATAGTGTCTGAAACAATGTCTGGTTGATTCCAAAAGTGTTTACTATGAGTCCAGAAACTGTTAGATTTGTGCAAAATTGTGTTTTTTCACTTCGTTTTTCCAGTATCACTAAGCATATATTCCTTTTATGTTGTTTGAACTTTCTTTGTTGATTAAGTTGCCTTTGTTTAAATGAGTGTTTTTGGTTCTTTGGCTCGTTTTTGTATTGAAGTGAAATTAATGTAACTTTTTAAATTTTATTTGACAAAATCGTGACGTTTTAAAATTGAACGAGTGTTTCTGGCGCTCAGAACTCGGTAGTTGAAGTAACAACAACTCAACTGCTGATTTGAAATAAGAAGACAACAACCTATTTTGGTTTTCAGTTCAGTGGATACAGTAAAATATTTGCGTTTGTTCTTTGTTTGAATGAGAAATACTGTTAAGTTCAATATCTCGTAAAATCTTAGGTGTTTCTAGATTTAGTGTAAAACCGATACATAATGCCTATGTTTTTATGAAGTTAATCAACAGCTAATTAAGTTAAGTATTTAACTACTTAATCACCAGTCGTCACTGACGTTAGAAAGCGATTAGGTATTCGATCATTTGATCAACAAAAATAACTATTAATAACATCTCACCTACTAGATAAACATCGCCTGGAACTCTCATTCAAAGTCCAAAATAAAAACCGAAGTTTCACACATCTATTTCCAAATAAATCGATGACAAACTGAATAAACAAGTAAACATTTACTGTATAAACATTATTATTACTCACTAATGCGTTTCTCATGACTTATTGCAACACGTTTACATTGTGTTAATGCCAAATAAACAATCTTAACAAATCAATAAATTACAGCCTTCGATATAGAAATTGTTATTTGAACATTGTATGGCAGTTTCCTTTCCGCCCTTGTAACAGTTTGGAAGAAATCACCCTGCGTAGAACTTTTGATACATTATTACAATCATCAAGAACATGAATTCCAGGATTCCCCGTTAAGGGGAAGCGCTAAGGTAGCCCGTGAAATTCAAATATTCTTACGTTTTTTGCAATTTGCAGGTCAGTGGCAGGTTGTAATTTGATTCATATTTATGATCCACGACCGTAACAAATATATATTTTACAGAATTATATAAACATTAGAATCAACAATACATCTCCTTAAGGCGCGGACTGACTACGATTTTAAACGGCACACAACCGCGTAATCTATTGTCACCTAGCTGGCTTGAAATAAGTTGAAAATTTATAATAATATTTGTGTTACCGAGATGTGACTAAGCTGCGAATGTGCATTTATTTTCCGGTTTTCTTTAGATTATTCAAAATATACACAATAAATGAAATAATTATCCGGTCAAAGTTTTAAAAAAAATCAAATTCTATTAAATTATTAAAGAAAAAATGTCGTTATCGCTGAAAATACAGAGATGTTAGACGCCAAAGTTTATTTATGTTGAGCAACTTCCAAATTTCTTATTGGGACTATCAAACTATTTTTTACTATTCTATTCGTTTAAAATTTTTCTTTAAACCCTTCTCTGTCCACTGTATTTTTTGCGTCGGATAGTTTCATTGCGTTACGTCATACTCGACAATCCATGAAAACAATTTTTGTAAATATTGAGCTAATACCGCGCCTTAAGTTAGAATTGTTCTCAAATGTAATGATTTCATGAAATAGTAATTCAATAGGGTAACTTGGTCATAAACAGTTGTATTGCTGTTTTTAATTATTATAATTCTGTAAATACTTACTTTTTACGGTCGCGAATCATATTTTGATCAACATACAACCTAATACTGACTGAAATTCCAAAAATCATAAGAAGATTTGAATTTAGCGGGCTACCCTGGCGCTTTCGCTGGACCAATTCTTGTGATTATAAGCCAAAGGAAGCATGTATGACCTGTTTAACCAACTTACTATGTTTATGCGTAGAACTTATCTACTTAGAAGTATATTCAACCGAAACTGTAATCAACCGTTTCTGAATTTAATCGTAAAATAAATACTTATATAATGCTTCGTCTATGCGGATACTGAAACAGGTCCTCATGTTTTAAATAAGAAAAATCGGCCAAGTACGAGTCGGACATGCACAGGAAGGGTTTCGTACCGTAGCCACCATACAATATTTAACATTCAATATTAAAAAAAAAAACTTCAGTTAAAAAAAAAAAAAATTAAGTTTTCATTTTTGCAATAATTTAATTTTTATTATTTGTTTTTATATCGGTAATAGAAATACACAATCTGCAATTTAAACTATTACGGTTCATGAGATACAGCCCTCATACAGCACGCTGTCGACAGACGGACGGACAGCGGAGGCTTAGTAATAGGGTTCCATTTGGCATCCTTCGAATACGGAACTCTAAAAACCATCTAAATAATTATAAGATTCTAAACATTCCTTCTTTAATTGACTATGATTTGAAGACACTTCGTACCCATTTGTCTGCATGTAGTCAATTTTATACCACGTCCGATTAAAATCTTCCAAAGATGCTGCGATATTCATTCATCTAGTTTTTGTTCACCGTCACCACAAAAAAATGCAAACAAAAAGTCTAGGTTTTCTAAGAATCGGTATCTAATTATACTTACCAATCAACGTTTATTATGTCCATGATCATCGTATATCCGACGTTCTATATTCAGATGACATCTGAATTTTGAATTCAATCAATCAACTCAGCCAATCGCAGTCCACTGCTGGACATAGGCCTCTCCAAGGTTGCGCCACAACACCCTGTCCTCCGCCTTCCGCATCCAGTCTGCCCCAGCCAGTTTCTTCAGGTCATCGGTCCATCTAGCTGGGGGGCGTCCCACACTACGCTTACCGATACGCGGTCTCCACTCTAGGACTCGTCTGCTCCACCGGCCATCGGTCCTTCGACAAACATGGCCAGCCCACTGCCACTTCAGTTTGCTTACTTTGAAAGCTATGTCGGTTACTCCGGTTCTTTTCCGGATAACTTCATTCCTGATTTTATCCTTCAAAGAAACTCCGAGCATAGCCCGCTCCATAGCGCGCTGAGCGACCTTGAATTTGTGGACCAGCCCGACCGTCAGTGTCCACGTTTCAGCACCGTATGTCATAACGGGCAGGACGCACTGAATTTTGAATTGCTGGGTTTAAAGTCTTCCATCAATAGGCCCCGCTGTTCTATTTTGATGCACACAATTGTGTTATAACTCCCATTTGATAATTACTATTCCCAGTTTATATTGGATTCATAACCCGACAATCCCCTCTTTGAACTCAACCCGTGGACAGTGATTCAAGATTAAAATTATCAAATCAATCTGCCTAGCCTTTTCCCAACTATGTTGGGGTCGGCTTCCAGTCTAACCGGATGCAGCTGAATACCAGTATTTTACATGGAGCGACTTCCTATCTGACCTCCACAACCCAGTTACTGGGTAATACGCAAGACTGGTTGTCAGACTTTCGGGCTTCTGACGACCCGTAACGACTGTCAATGATCCACGAATGACAGCCGGGACCAACAGCTTAACGTACTTTCCGAAGCACGGAGGAGTCTCGGTATGTAAAGATGGTCACCCATCCACGGATCAACCCCGGCAAGCGTAGCTTAACCTGATGGATCGACCCGATCGATCGATCGATTAAAATTATCAAATGCACTGATTAAAAAAATTTTTGTCACTCTACTGTTGATAAATACCGTCTAATACGTTAATAATGAAGTTGTAGCCATGCGTCAAATTGTTTACAATTACAAGGCTTCTTCCGATGTCACTTCTTATGACATTCTTTCAAAGCTAGAATAATAAGAACGAACTAAAAAATAAACATACGTCTGGAATCTAAAATATGTATTAAATATTCCTCGGATCCATTGTAAAAAACCCAGTTATAGCATCACCTGATACAAAACCATTGAAAAAACTTTGACCAATCAGCACTCAGTGTTAGTTTGTTTACCGTCGCGGAGATTCCGAAGTGAACCGAACAATTCCGAACGGAGTCTGTAGGCACTCATGCGCATGTTGCGATGACTAGAGTGAGGAACACACGGTGTAGGGGTAAAGTGCATCATGTTCTACAATATGTTAGGTAAGGTAGCAGGATAAAAATTGGACCGTGTTTTTGTGCAAAAAAATAGTGTCGTGTGAATTGACTAAAATTTTGTGAACATGCACGGTGTTTTGTATTTTTTCAGGTATGTATTGTCTTGTCTTTTTTTGGTGGATATAATCGTTTTTGATCTTAAGTTTTCTAAGATTCAGTGAACAGGTACTTACGTAAAGTTATAATTCTTCGGAAATCCATGATGAGTTGGTATTCATTGAATGTTGTACCTATTCATCTTTAATTATATCATGATTCATCACTCAATGAATCCACTTTTCTCATGATTCTAGTTATAATAATAAAAATGGAATGATAAGTGCGGTCATAAAAGTGCCTCACTTAATAACTTAACGTAAATGAAAGTCTGCTGAATGTTAACTTAGGTATAGAGACAGGTCCAATGAACGGCCTTGAGTGGCAAGTGAATAGATGTGGCGGTTAGCGAGGGGACATAAAGTAGGGAATGGTGCTACCAATCACCAATGTACTAAAAATATACGGAATGGTGTTGTCATCTAAATGGGTATGCTTAATCAAAGAAATTCAGGAGTGCAGATAGTTAATGGAAAACAAAGCAAGGAGGTTTTGCGATAGTGCCTGATGGGGAGGTTGTTGCGCCACTTCTTCTAGCTAAAGCACTAGGAAGTGGTGAAGACCGGTGGTGGGAGACTGTCTTTTGTAATTTTACTTCATAAAGTCATTGAGTAAAAGATTTTTGATTGGATTTAACTGGCATAACCCTTATATTCGTGGAATTTCCAAGTTGAATTACTACAAAGCAATTATTTGACGAAGCTCGGATTCTAAATGGACCAACTAAGTATTGAATGTCAACACAACCTTGTACCTGACATTTGCCAAGTTAAGTCATCTCAACAAAACTGCAGCCGCGTCTGTAGACGAGACATAATCATTTTGTTTGTCATATTAGTAATTATGTTAGTACGCTATGTTTATGATGATTATCGTGTTTTTGTCACTTCTGACCAGCTCAAAGGCCGTTGTGTAATTTTTCTAAAAGGTCAGTCAAGCTAATAAAGATTTGTGTATAGATTTCATCTTCGGTACAACCTTTTGTCTGGTATCCGGACTATTGTTTAGGATCTGCTCTGCATATAATGATGTGTGGTTATTGCGTGAAGCCTCGTGCGACGCGATTCTGGTAGATCAATTTCCATGAAGTTTTCATAGAAGTTGTTCTACTAGAGTCGAGTCGCGTGTCTGCGGGAACCGTGAATCACCAATTGGTTCTTCCTTTGATGGGGCAAGTTCGATCAGACACAGCATTTGTCGCATTATCCTATTTTTCTTTCCCTTACTCGGCTGATCTTTTGAAATCTTCTGGAAACCAGCTCCCTAATTGCATAACACACTATCAGTTGGAATTTGAATCATTTTGAAACAAATTGCTAATTCATTGCTTCATATGTTCGAAAAATTTGTTTGCTCAATAACGTAAATAACGCAATGCATGTTGTTGAATTGGTCAAAATGAAACCGATTCCGATCGATAGTGTATTACGCAAATGCCCCGCTGGTTTATAAGTCTCCTGTAAATCTAGATCTAAGGGGTGACCCTTACGTTGTTTACTCTCCGATCTTCATTGTGCCCCACCCACTTGCTTACCACAGTTCTCCATTAAAATACTTCTTTCCATTACCGAAATTACACACACCCTGCTTATCAAGCGTTAAACTGCGTAAGAACTAATTAACATTGTGCTAAGATTTATTATCATTTAATCTCCACGCTTCATGGCTCACCTTGGAGTCTTGGACGTATGGACAAACATACATCTTTATTACATACTGCATAGATTACGGTGGGATTAGGTCATCACTGTGTTTTGGTGATGGCGTGGCGTTTGATGATGTTTTATTATAAGATGTAGTAGGTACTTAAGTGAACTCGGTGATAACGAACTTACCTGTAGTACTAATTACTACCAACCCATCGTGGTCAGCAAAAAAGTGATCATATGAGATGGATCTTCAATTTTACCAGACTTGGCCAGGTGTTTGTGAAGTCAGTTGTTTCTCATCAATGATGCCCTTGCCTGTCATCAGCGTAATTGACGAGCGCCTCTGTTTCAAATCTGGCAACATTTGCTTTCGCCCGTCAGTTTGTTGCTATACTCCTCTACAGGTCGTTTTTTTTTCAACCGATCTGGACGAAACTTGGTATACAGGTTTTATGACTTTATAGAATTTTGTTGTCGTCGGGGATTTTTGGGTAGAGGAGTACTTCCTCCAAAAAGGGGCAAAAAGTGGGCTACTGGATAACTCCACCTTATGAGATCCGATTTCGATGGTTCTTTTTTATTTGAAAGATAAAATATTTTACTTTAAGTTGGTCTCGAAAAAATTTGGTGAAGATTTGATGGAAAAAAAAAATAAACATCACGCACTAGGAAAAAAAAGGACTGCGCCACGAAAGTGAAGCACCGTACCAATCTATATGTGCGTGATTTGGCAAAGACGCCGTCGTGTCACGTAATGGCGGCCGTTCGGCATACTATGATGTAAATGTGTGCGTGAGGCGTGTTTGTACAAACGGTCCCGGCATACTTACTGTGCTTCACTTTCGATATGCGTGGCGCGGAGTCCTTCTTTTTTCTAGTCCGTGATAAACATGTTAATTAACCCATTTTAACTTTAGTGGTACTGAAATATAATTGTTGCAAAAAAGTTTGTGCTCGCGAGGTCTACTTACTATTCGCAGAACTATAGTATATAAGTAGGTCATACTTATGTACGTTCTGTTATGTGTGTTCTGCGAACAGTAAGTAGACCAGTGAGAAAGGGTGGACAGTAGCATTCACCTTTTTTTTTGTGGATGGGAAATCATCAAATGACTTGTCCCGCTCTGGACGGAGCGGGAGCTGAGTGTCAGACTTATACTGACTAAAACCCACACGTGTTCCTTCAGTTGCCTGTGCCAAGGCCACGGTATCTGTTTCGAACTACCCGCGACCCTGGCTTAGATATTTGAAGTTGTTCAAAGTCAATTGTAGTCATTCATCCAATGGGCCAGAAAAACAAAAGAATGAAGCGACAGACTGTCCTGCTATTCAATAGATCATTGAACATTTCATACATATATGTAGGTACTGACAGGTTTTCTACCCCGTCTTTCGCGCCGTTCCATAGACAAAACACGGGCTTTTTATCGCTTCGTGATTTTCCACGCGATGCTTTGTCGGTATTTCAATGAAACATTGTTCGGTTCAAAGAATTCGAAAACCAACATAACTGACTTCTTGCAGCTTACTATGAAGATTGACATAACACAAAGTATCAGAAAAAAATATTGTACCACTTGTAATTAACAACACTTATATTCCATTTGCAATAAGATTAGACATTTAAACAACCCTTTTTTACAGTCTGTTCAACCGATTTTGACTTCTATTCCGTAGGCTTAAGGATGGCATTAAAGGCAAAAAAGTGGTTACAATACCAACTGTTTACTGCAGCTGCCATTTGTCATGTCACCAACGCAATAGAAGTCAAAATCGGTTGAACGAACTGTAAAAAAGGTTTGTTTAAATATAATTGTAAATGGAGTATAGCTCCATTCAAAGAGAATCCACCTGTTTTAAGAGCAGGAAAACACACTGATATACCAAGAATCAGTTTGAACCACACCGTGCCTTCATTTTTAATTACCTAACCATAATTATTCAAGAATGGTGCAAAACATTTTTTGTTCACCAATATTCCTTTACATACTATAAATACCGTTTCACACATACTTATGCTATATTTTAAATGAAGATGCTTATGTGATGAGGCAATATTTAAATATGATGTTAAGTTGACGTAATCAAGTACTAGTATTACCACAGATTACACACTAAGTAGACATAATATTTAAAAAAATATTTTCCAAAAAAAAAACAACCGACTTCCAAAAAAAAAACTACAAAGTGAAAAATATCTTTAATTTCGGAAGTCGGTGTCTTTGGATTTGTATTTTAGTTTTTTGCCGCCGACTTCCGTTTTTTGTGAAAATGTTTTTTATTTTTTACTTTTTAGTGGGTCAGTTTGTAATTTATCTAAGTTAAAATAGCCTAATGTCAACTGCTCATCACCTTTTACAAGATATTGCTTTTCCCGATACAGGGACGTTACTTTTTGCGGAGTTCTCCTATTAAGGAACCAGGAGAACTGGAACTGGTGGGGAAGTCACCATCAGCTCCACTTCACAATATGCATTGTCACAAACATAAATTGCCGATGTATCCCCTTAAGAACCATTTACTCGTATAGCCCAGGGGCTCCGCATCCCCTTCATAGGATCCCATGCATGACGACAAACTAAAATAGTATGG
The DNA here is from genome assembly GCA_946251885.1 of Cosmia pyralina. Taxonomy (NCBI): domain Eukaryota; kingdom Metazoa; phylum Arthropoda; class Insecta; order Lepidoptera; family Noctuidae; genus Cosmia; species Cosmia pyralina. Next base: position 11,372,275 of record OX276342.1, on the reverse strand, counting down.
CACAAGTATAATAGGAAGTGCTACGAGGTCAAGGTCACTGGCATTTTGTTCAAACGTTTGAGGATTTTACGTAAAGCTATGCATAATGGGTTCGTCACGACTTTTTGTTTGTCTTCTAGTAGGTTAAAATGTTATTCATATGTGCTAGCTTCTGGTTTATTATGTGGATTTGAGTTGAATAATATTTTAGACATTGTTATGTGCCATGAATTTTGTTGCCATGTTCAAGGGCTAAATATCATACGGTTCGTGTTGTTTCGTTATTAAATTGTGATTATCTAAATAATTGATCGATCAAGCTATCTAGCAATGTTTTTTGGAAAGCTGCATCGTAAGGTGCCTTGTTCGGGAATATACTACTTACAAGATTATGTAATAGATAGTTTATGTCCACTTTCGCATAATGTCACTTTCGCAAATCGTCATTTTCGCACAACGTCATTTTCACACAATGTCACTTTCGCAAAACGTCATTTTCGCAAAATGTCATTCAAGCCATTTTGATGATTGATGATTTTTTGTATTTTTTTTAATAAATTACTTGCCCGATTCTCCAGTGTTAGTATCTGATCTCTCCTGAGAAAAAATGCCTTAAATGACTTTCTGCAAAATTGATGTCTTGCAAAAGTGACATTGTCTGGAAATGACGTTTTAAGAAAATGACGTGACATTATCCGAAAGTGACCAAATTTTTCACGATGACATTTTGCAAACGTTCTGCGTCAAGACCGTTAGGTCTTCGTTTCTCATTATTATTTCTCCAAATTATATCCGCCTTGCCGATTGACAGTGATGGATTCCTCCTGGGAACTTCCTGGCATCCGTAATTTAGACGGATGCCCAATTTACTCCGTCCTGATGAGATTATAGATTATTATAGACCAGTGGATGTATTTATTACTGATCTGTGATTTTGCTACTTTATTTCTTGTAGTATATTAGTTAGTTCTTCAATTGCATCAACAAGCTCTACTTTTACCTAGTAACAAGCATAATGAGTTAGGGGTTGAATGGAGCTCCATATTTTCGATATTCTCTGAACCGAATTTAGGTCGTACCAGTGTCGGATTAGCCATGACTTTGACCTGACTGACACTATTACGATCCAATGTTTTCATTTAAGCTCCCCTCTCCCCTTGAGGAAATACTTAATTTAGATGGTTCATTCAGGGTTCAGTCTGTGCATTTTATTATTACACAACCAATTGCATGAGGAATGCTGCTTCTGTTATTTGTATTCGTTCTGAATTATATCAAAAAATTTATATGTAGGTACCTATGTGGACCTTCTCAGAAGGTTATGCCATCTCTTGTACTAGGCTGCAGTAGTCCCGAGAAGATTAGACTTAAGTAACAAACCAAATACAGACGCACCCCCGCGGACGCATTATGGCAGGAAAAATATAAAATACGAAGGTGTACAACTATAATAATTTACCGGCAGACATCAGGAGCACATCCTCTTTTAACATATTTAAAGCTAAACTCCAACAGCACGTCACTAACAACGCAAAACTATTAAATTAACAACATAAGAAAAAATACTATTATATAATATTAGCTACTGGACTACACTTTAGCCTAGTTATGTATTTATTCGTTAAGTAAACAATGTATGTTCTTTTAGAGTAAATAAAGAATCTTTAAACCTAAACTGATAGAAATAAACATTCTAAAGTACTTATCTATTTGTTCCAGAGGGGCGGTGTGTGAGTGTCGCACCGCCATGTCCCACCACAGCGACGAGCAGGCGCTGCTCTCAGTCGCCTCCGATTCTTTCTGGGAGCCTGGTAATTATAAGCGGACCACACGACGAGTTGACGATGGACACAGGCTGTGCGGAGAACTTCAGGCCCTCGTGCAGGAGAGAGCAGACATTGAAAAGACATACGCCAAAAGTTTGAGAGGATGGGCGAAGAAATGGAATGACCTCATTGAGAAGGGTGTGTATCTTTTGTTTATTTTCTTTTTATATCTCCAGCTGTTTTTGGTAGCCTGGTAAATGAGATAGGTATCTGTTGTTAACACGCAAATTCGCAGTAGCCATACTGCGAATTTGCGAGTTAACAGAAGGGAATTTTCTAGTGACGTAAGACAGCATAAGCAGGTTTCTAAATAATCACTAAGAGGCCACAAGGCAACCCCGAAATAAATCGCGAATCGTAAACATTAATAAATCACAGAGTTCGTTGATTCATTCAATGAATGAATGACAGAGTTCGTTGATTCATTCAACAATACAAATCCATTTATAGATCTGTCTGGCCTAGAATAGATCGCAGTTTTCTTCTATTTCTACCCTCCTAGCGTTATAAAACTTAAATAAAAAGACTTGGCTCACCATCCAGCACCCTAATTACGGAACACATTATCAATCGGAGTTGGTTTCATTTTGACAGTTCAACAACATTCATTAAGTTGTCGAGCAGACAAATTTTTCGAACATAAGAAGCTATGGATTGGCAATTTGTTTCAAAATGATTCAAATTCCGATCGATAGTGTGTTACGCAATTAGGGTGCTGAAGTCCTGATCCAATTTTATCAATTGCGTAAAATTTAATAATATGTATTACAGACGATGAGTCATTTTAAATAAAGGACAACTTTCACATTATATTTTCATTTCCAACAAAAGCGGCTATTGATAATAGCACTGTTATTTCGATGACCGAACGTAAACACAATAGGTTCGGTCCTCCCGACCATTCAAAGATTGATTGTGTAGCGTTCAATCAACTCTTATCGTTGAACGACAATGCTACTCATTCATGTCTGTATTCATTATGCAGGGTTAATGTGGTACCCTTTTTTGTGGTATTTTTGTAATGGTACAGATTAATACAGATGGGACACTCCGCAGTTTATGTATGAAGCTACAAGTACGCGGCGGGCTCATCTCACTGGGTCAATTCAGTGTGGGCTGCCGCGCACCGGCCGGCTCGCACGTTAGTTCGATACTCACTCACGCGCCGCGTCGTAAAAGAAGACAACCCTAACGAGTCAGAAGGTATAAGAGTTAGTAAGGTAGAAGAGTAAGAGGCAACTTATAGGTTAATATAACTGTAGGTAATGAAGCGTTGTGCGAGCTGAATTGCACTTTATTGTGTCGTAGTAAGAGTCGTTTTTTATTTAAATGATTTTGCGGAGTGTCCCATCTGTATTAATCTGTGGTAATGGTAGCATGTTTCGGGTCATTCATTTAATTTGAAGTGGCAGCAACATAGGGTTCTGTCCGGTAGCACTTTTAAGCTATTCATGTTGAAATATATTTTTATTAAAGATAAGCGACCTGCTTCGTATGTTTTTACGACTTGAGTTTGACACACATCGAGATTTTTATAAATGTTAGTTTTATATTAATGTATTATTATTACATAAACCTTCTGGAATAATTTCTCTAAATGATGATGAAAACCGCATTTAAAGTCAAACAACGCGGTCACACAGACATACACGAAAAGCAACTTTAATTTATGATATTTATTTATAGAAACTAGATATCGACACCCATCACATTTAATAAATAAGTTAATTTTATTTTTTATCAAGTCGGTGAGTTTCGCTAGCTAACTTAATTTGACCCTGTATAGGTTCTTGATTCACAATCAATTTTATGAATGTGAATTTTGTTACCACATCTGCCTTTCCTGATGTGGTTTAAGGTTGTCCATTAGTTATATGTACATACAACTGTCAAATTTCTCCAAATTATTTTAAACCTTCAAATATTTTTGGTTAAGTACAAAATCGAATGAGAAAATTTGACAGTTTGTAGTAACTTGACATGCTGTTGTGTGTACATGATAAAAAGACACTTAAAATGCAATGCAGCCTACTCTTCCCGCCTTAAAACACTTAAAATGCAGACAAACGCCATTTACAAATCCCTATGCAGAGAAATCGTTTTTGTTTACCAATCAGCGAGTGCTCAGACTTAATCAAATACACTTTAGTTTAATTTGAAAGCACCATGTTCGGTCTGGGTCAGTAAGCAGTTACTTTAAATCTTGATGCTCTCAACTCTCAGCTGGTACTCAACTCGAGCACAATTAGCCTATAGAGGTATGAGGAACAGGGTGTAAAGTTCACTAATCCTCCATAGAAAAGGGAGGATCCTCCGACCAGACGGGTGTCGTGTCTGGTATGCTAGTCGCGCGGTAAACTCTGATTGCGCGATGCAGGATTTTTGCGTGACGTCATGTCATTGTGATGCGTAGTTCGCATGTGGCGATGTAGATGCCGCCACAATTTGCCGTCATCTCGGTAGTCATACCGAGATGACGGCTAATAGAGAAGTCAATCTGCCTAGCCTTTTCCCAACTATGTTGGGGTTGGCTTCCAGTCTAACCGGATACTGAATACCAGTACTTTACATGCAGCGACTGCCTATCTGACCTCTACAACCCAGTAATTGGGTAATACGATACTCCTTGTTAAGACTGGTTGTCAGACTTTCGGGCTTCTGACGACCCGTAACGACTGTCAAAGACCCACGAAAAACGGCTTAACGTGCTTTCCGAGGCACGGAGCAGTCTCGTTGTGTAAAGATGGTCACCGATCCACTGACCAACCCCGGCAAGCGTAGCTTAGCCTAGTGGATCGACCCCTGCGGCTATTATTTCTTAGCCACGAGCTCCTCAGAGAAGTATGGAAGAAAAAGACATGTTGCGCCGACCCCAAATAAATTGGGATAAGGGCAGGGGAATGATGATTAATGATTACTGTTCCTGGTTTCTGCAAGCCTATTTAATTAATTCTTTCGTAAAAATCTCCTGCAAGAGTTGGTTGGGTGTTAATTGTTATTTCGGTTTACCTATCACAACATTTTTATTTGAAAGTAGATTCAGTTGTCAGAAACTTGATCAAGCTTTCAGACGCTGGGTAGTAGAATATTTTTTATGAATGAGTGAAATGCACCGCCCCCAGCGTGGTTTAACCAGACTCGATTACTCGAATGAACCCAAAGATTCACACTAGCCCCTGTTGCCTCATGTTACATGGTGCAACAGAGACCATTGCATATCAAGGAGTAGACCGGGGGGCGCGATAATGGTAGCGTAGACGTGCTCTTAGGATATGGAAGGATTTGTTGGCCGTACCTACGAACCAGATACGCATCCTTCGGGTAGTCGGTAGAATATTTTTTAACACAAATATTTATTAAGTTCAGCCTGACTAAGCCTGAAAAGAACCAAACCAAGAACTGTGAATAATTTCCCAAATCACGGTTGAATGATACTCGAATACTCTTCTTCACAATGTTCCAACATCTTCGAGAAAAGGCCAAATACTTTGAGAAAAAATTAACTAATGTCTATTACAAAAGAATGTGATGACAGTGTAAAGCAAACCTTGTTCAGGTTATATTCATCGGGTCGTTCGATCAGGTTAAGCTACGCTTGCCGCGGTTTGTCCATGGATGTGTGACCGTCTTTACATATCAAGACCCCTCTGTGCCTCGGAAAGCCCGTTGGTCCCGGCTGCCATTCCTGAATCTTTGACAGTCGTTACGGATGGTCAGAAGCCCGAAAGTTTGACAACCAGTCTTACCAAGGGGTATCGTATTACCCAGTAATTGTGGAACTGGGTTGTGGAGGTCAGATAGGCAGTCGCTCCATGTAAAATACTGGTATTCAGCTGCATCCGCGACTGGAAGCGGATCCCAACATAGTTGAGAAATGGCTAGGTAGATGATGATTTAGAATATTTCAACTTTATAATTATCTTACCTCATTTTCCAAGGATTATTGTTTGAAACATTATCAGAATGAACATCACCGACCAAAATTCAGGTTATATGAAAGTAACCTCAATAGTCAAATGAAAAACATCATAATGGTGATTTAAAATTTCGGGTTTATGTATTAAAATAATCAAATCACGGCACTTAATTTGTAAGTGGCACTACGCATCCAGATAGCAGAGGTGGCCCAGTGGTAACGGCCGCGACTTACGAGTTGTAGGTCGTAGATTCGATCTCCGAAGGCGCTTTACTTTGTGTAAATTATTTCATCACCATTGCTCTCAAAACGGTGAAGGAAAACATAAATTCGAAGACTTGTGACATCTACCAACACCGAGAGTAGGCCTGTGTCCCAGCAGTGGGAACATTATGCTTATCCTACTACGCATTCATAGGTACGTTTTCTGATTCATTTTCAGAGGCGGATTTGCAGTCTTGGCCGCCCTAGGCCCTAGGCCATGTAGTAAAAATAGGCACCAGCCGCCCCTTTCTCAGCACCCATCTTATAGACTGCATAATGAATTGCCAACTTTTATCGAAATCGAGTTACTGATTTTTTTTTCGCGATTTTAGGTTTGGTTCCATAATAAAAGTTGTTCATAATGATGAGTAGGTAAAGTGACCCCTTAAGAGAATATTGGTCAACAACCAGTAACCCTGTTAAACGAGTGTTTTAGGAAGATTATTGTCATACGATGCGGTGCAGTGCGGCCCGCCATAATGTGCGCGTGTCTTTAGAATATTTAGATACTTTCAGTTATTTCTTGTTACATCAGTTTTTTGTCATATCGGTCGCCCCTAATATCTGGCCGCCCTAAGGCCCGGGCCTAATGTGCCTTAGAGCAAATCCGCCTCTGTTCATTTTTGTATACAATTCCATCACACGTCTGGAACAGACTATACCACGATACTCAGCGTCTTTTGCTGGATCAGATATCTGACAACTAAGTTCCCTCACTAGTACTTCTAACCAGTATCCCATACACAAACTGGCACACACAATCATGTATTGCAGTGACATCTGATTAAACAATGGCGTGAGAATCGGTTCTCTCTTCATGAGAAATACATCGGTCCTATAGTTCTGATGCTGAGCATCTATAAATGCTGTCACGGTATGAATAGAATTTAATATCGCCCCTATAAATGAGCTCTTCAATACTGGTTTTATGAGGGGTTCCGTAGAAATTTAGCTGATGAAAATCCTTTACAATAAAAAAAAGGTGCAGAAATGTGGTTGTTCTATAACGGTCTTTTTTTTGAGATGAACTGAATTTGATAATTCTTAGAATAGATCTTGCCACTTATGAGCGCACGTGGCCTTTGGTTATGGTAAAGACTATACAAGGTGTAACTTAAATAACTACTTTTTTTTAATACTTTTCGCGATTTCAGACCCCCCCCCGGGCCCCTTAAGAGGTTATCCATTAATATCGGGACACCTGTATGTGCAGATATGTGCTTCATTATGTTGAACTGAGTTCGATAATTCTTAGTATAGTATACTGTATAGATCTTGCAACTCATGAGCGCACGTGGCATTTAGTTGTGGTAAAGACATACCTATATAATAATGTATTTCTGTCTGCATACGTGTTAAATGACCATGCTGTTTTCCAACATCCTCCTGCCAAAAACTTAAGAAACGAGGATTCCTCATGTTCGGCAGCATCTGCTAGAATCTCTTACCTTTAATGTAACTTTGGCCTGATGATGATGTCTGGGTAAAAAAAAAGTCATAAATAAAACGCATTAAATTTGGCGAGTGGGGGCTCGCTACGTCAACAATAATAAACTACGTATAAAATCTAGCAAGGAGTGACGTCATGCCACATTTTAACTCTATGTATCGCCGTAATTCTTTTGATTAGGTAAAAAAGAAAAATACCTACGTGTTCAATATTTTTTAATAATCTACATGACGACGGACGAAAACAAATTTTTAAATCTGTCGTTTTTCCTAAAACTTTTAATTCTATCATACGGAACCCTTCCAGTACATCACATAACCCGCTTTATATTTAACCGGAAACTTATTCATATATTTCTTCATTGATTAATGAAAAGATCAGCGATTTCTTACGACATGAATGCATTATAATATAATGTTCACATCGAATCTGTTGAGGCTTATGTCCAGCTGTTGGTATATTATTTGCTTTCATAAGTATTGCTTAACGTTCCAGTATTGAATGAGAGGTTAATTTTTAACCGACTTCATAAAAAGCGGAGGTTCTCAATTGACTGAATGTTTTTTTTTTTTTGTTCGTTTGTTACGCGATTACGCCGCCAATTATGCATTGATTTTGATGATTCTTTTTTTGTTTGGTAGGTCATAGTTCAGCGACGGTCCCATAAAATTTGTATTAACTTTGCTGGGATAGTTTTTGAGTTAGCCTCGATAATACTTATTTAATCCACTTTGTGTATCTTGATGGTGTTCTAATAGTTCCTTTCACTGCTGTCTACATAGCTAGTAGTGGTTTACGAATTGGTGTGGGGTAGGTACCATATCAAAAAAGTGGAAAATAAAATACTAAGTTGGTCTTTAACAGCCGCACGGAACGATCCATAAGGTTAAGCTACGCTTGCCAGGGTTGGTCAGTGGATGGGTGACCATGTTTACATTCCAAGACTTCTCCGTGCCTCGGAAAGCACGTTAAGCCGTTGGTCCCGGCTGTCATTCGTGGATCTTTGACAGTCGTAACGGGTCGTCAGAAGCCCGAAAGTCTGACTACCAGTCTTACCAAGAGGTATCGTATTACCCAGATCAGATTGGCAGTCGCCTCATGTAAAATACTGGTATTCAGCTGCATCCGGTTAGACTGGAAGCCGACTTCAACATAGTTGGGAAAAGGCTAGGCAGGTTTATTTTAGCGATTAGACAATTTTTTTTGTGATTTTCCAGAACCTTTTCTTTTTTTTTTTTTTGTGGATAGGAAATCATCAAATGACCTCTCCCGCTCTGGAACCTGACTATTGGGAAATGTTTTCGAAACTTGGTGTTATAATTTCTATTATAATAATAAGATATTCTCGCGCCATACATTTAATAATTAATAAAAAAAAGCTAATAGTAATAATTATAAAACCATGAAGTGCTCTCATAATATTTTGGAACAACACATTTTTGACAACAAGGGCCCTACTTGGAAGTACTTAGTAACAGTTTATTTCTGCATTAAAAACCTAAAAGTAGGTACCTATGGCTTAAAAGCTTTTTAAACGTTGTAACGCGCAATCACCCGCAGCGTCGTTCGCGACAAATTGAAAATTAAATATTCAACGCGTAGCGACCAAGAAACTAGTTCCTGATGAGTCCCTAAGGAGATGTTCGAATTTCTGAAGTGGAGTTTCGAGAACTTGATAGAAAAACGAACGACGAACGTTTGTTTTTCTATCAACTGTGAAATATCAAGAATATAATGATTTTATTCTTTATCTGGTTCTATACATTTCCTTTTTGAAAGCTGAGCGTGCAGTTGTCCGCGTCGGCCGCAACGCACGCACGGTACGCAACGGATTTTGGTTTGTTTGTATGAAGAAATGAGGAGCTCGTGGCTAAGTAATAACAGCCGCACGGGTCGAATCAGGTTAAGCTACGCTTGCCAGGGTCGGTCAGTGGATGGGTGACCATCTTTACATACCGAGACTCCTCCGTGCCTGGGAAAGCACGTTAAGCCGTTGGTCCCGGCTGTCATTGACAGTCGTCACGGGTCGTCAGAAGCCCGAAAGTCTGACAACCAGTCTTACCAAGGGGTAATATCGTATTACCCAGTTAATCGCTCAATGTAAAAAACTGGTATTCAGCTGCATCCGGTTAGACTGGAAGCCGACCCTAACATAGTTGGGAAAAGGCTAGGCAGATTGATTTTTTGTATGAAGAAATGGAAATGCGGGGGTCGTACCGGTAGTGGAGGCAGTGCTATATGAATTAATACAAAGCAAAACGAAATCCGTTGCGTGCCTTGCGGCTGGCGCGGACCTGTGGACGCTCACCTTAACCCCACCTCAGTAGATTTTCTGTCTCGTTGGTCTAGTGGTCACAAGTGCTACTGCTGAGCATGAGATCCTGGGTTCGATTCGAGGTTCAGGCAAAGTGGAAAAGTTTAAGAGAAATCAGAAGTTTAAACGAAAACATCGGACCTGTTTGTTCCTGGAAATCTAATGACATAAGATAACATCATCAAGCCTGTAATCTCCGAAGAGTTAGGCTGAGATGTGGGTACCAAGAGTACACCCACATTTCGCCAGTTATATTTATGTCGGGGGCGAGCCTATTGCCATCAACCTGGCACAAATCCAGACTCCGGGCTGCTACTGAGAAATGCCTGATGGAAAAAATCAACCCTTTACACGTCGAATGTACACCTGGGTGTACATAAGGAAAAATCCTTTATATAATAGGTATATAAGCTTATATCATATATATATATATATATATAAACGTAAAAAAACATCATGCGATGGAATAAAATCATCATCATATAGTTGTGAACGTATGGGGTTCGCAACTAACCCCCCCCTTCCCTGGGGTTTTGGGTTCATAAATTAGTACATAATTTACAGTCAAAGGGTTGGGTTAATAGAATGAGGAATTACTTCAAGAGGATGCAAGCTGCATACTTAGAAATTGCCACATTCGAACAGGTCTTTGTAAATTAGCATAAAACACGACGGCATACCTTGTATGTAACCAACTCGCTTTCAATACCTAATGTGTTTACTGTTACTAGTGGAAGTACATTGTATTGTAGTGTGCAATGATTTGGAACTACATCATCTTGCTTAGTAACATCATATCATATCATGTTTAGTGTACCAATCAATCTGTCTAGCCTTTTCCCAAGTATATTGGGGCAGGCTGACCAGATGTAGCTGAATACTAGTATTTTACATGGATCGACTGCCTATCTAACCTCCACAACCCAGTAAATGGGTAATACGATACCCCTTGGTAAGACTGCTAGACTTTCGGGCTTCTGACGACCCGTAACGTCTGTCAAAGATCCACGAATGACAGACTTATCTTGGTAAAAAAAAAATATTTCAAGATAGCATTAGTATTGCTTGAGATATCCAGCTGTGACAGACGGACAGACAGACTGAGTCACACCATTAGGGTAAGGATTCGGCCAGTTCTTTAGTAGGTACCTATTAATAGTTGCTTTCACCATGAGCTTTCGCTGCGGAACATTACTACGGTAACAAACATAAGTTTGCATTGCAATAGGGAACTGCGAAATGCAGAGAAGCACGTACAATAGCTACGAGTACTATACAATAATACTTTGCTGTTAGGAAATTGTCGTTTGTTTAGGATTCTGTGGCGTCACTGGCACGTACTATGGGCCAAAGTTCCGCATGATCACCTCAAAGGCGATAATCGCATGCACGGCTCACGACTCGAGTGCACAATGTTCGTTTGTCACTAGCTGCGCTCTCACAGGAATATTTTCTTAAGTGAGCATGCTTAAGTTTTGTCCATAGTACTTACAACAATCTGCCTAGCCTTTTCCCAACTATGTTGGAGTCGGCTTCCAGTCTAACCGGATGCAGCTGAATACCAGTATTTTACATGAAGCGACTGCCTATCTGATCTGGGTAATACGATACCCCTTGGTAAGACTGGTTGTCAGAGTTTCGGGCTTCTGACGACTCGTAACGACTGTAAAAGATCCACGAATGACAGCCGGGACCAACGGCTTAACGTGCTTTCCGAGGCACAGAGGAATCTCGTTAAGTAATGATGGTCTTTTATAAACTGACCAACCCCGGCAAGCGTAGCCTAACTTAATGGATCGACCGTGCGGCTGTTATTACTTAGCCACGAGCTCCTCCATGCCTGGCACGTACTCACATATACCGTGTAAACTAATAGCTTAGACAAGACTGACCTACTTACTCGTACATTCTCAGTATCAAAAGAAATAAAACAAAACAACAATAATATCTCGTCAAAAATGTTCCGCGCGTCCCATATAATTAAGATAACATTTCATAAAAACTGTTTTACAAAAAAAATACAACCGACTTCCAAAAACAACACTACAAAGTGAAAATAACTTTAATTTCGGAAGTCGGTGTCTGGTTATACCTATGTATTTTCGTTTTTTGCCACCGACTTCCGAAATTAATGTTATTTTTCACTTTGTAGTGTTGCTTTGGAAGTCGGTTGTATTTTTTTTTTAAAAGTTTTTTTTTTTCACTTTTTGTTGTGACCTATCTACCCCACACAAATTTTTACTACTACCAGCAAAACAAACTAGAACATCATCCATATAAAAGTGGGGAAAAAATACGTTTTATTAAAGCTAACTCAAAAACTACCCAAGCAAAGTTCATCAGTTTTATATGGGACCAACTTTGACGTTATACCCTCTCGAATAAAACCAATAAAAAAAAATCCAAATCGGTCCAGCCATCTTCGAGTAATCGGGGAAGATACATTAAAAAAAAGGTTCTGTTGAATTGAGAACCTCCTCCTTTTTGAAGTCGGCTAAAAACAACAATAATATCTTGTCAAGAATGTTCCGCGCGCCCCATATAATCAAGATAACATTTAAAAATAGAATATTTATGTCATCGATAATTTCGTTACAAATCGGATTCCATTCTTGATTGTAAATAATTTTTATTCAACTGTTTTTAATTTGCCTTGATAAATGTGATCAATTACCTAAGCAATTTAGTTCTACAGTCGAATGAAAAAAAGAATTATGCATCTCTGTCAAATATGCTTTCATAATACGTTAAATTTCTATAAAAAAGTCATGTCCTTGACTCCATATTATGCATCTTTTATAACTCGCATAATATCATTCGATTCAGCTATCGATATTAATTTTATTACAAAAATGCATAAGGCCTTGTTCTCAATTCGCCAACGATATTATTGTTAAAATCACTATCTATACTTGCACAATTTTATAATGTTTGCAGGTGAAAAAGTCGATTAACAAAACGTTATGTTATGATTCAATGAATGAGTTCATTCGATTACTTATTATAACACAACATCACGCTTTTTTTCTCCGAAAGGTTGGTCAGAGGTGTACTCTACATTATACGAGTAGCACCCACATTTCACGAGTTATGTTTAAGTCATATGTAATAGGGGACGAGCCAATTGCTATCAACCGGGCGCAAATCCAGACTCCGGGCTGCTACTGAGAAATTTCAAATAGAAAAACTTTGCCACACACACTTTGCCCGACATGGGATACCAGGACCACTAAACCAACGAAGCAGTAACTAATTAACTACTAATTATTTATCATTATATTATCGACTGATCTTTGCTCTAGGATTTCAGCTTTGTGATTATACAATAAGCTGCAATTAGAAATATGTATCATATGTCAGTGCTTCGTCACCTCGAGGTGGCGCGGGAAAAAAGTTCCTATAAGGACTCGGGGGAGGCTTTTGCCCAGCAGTGGGTCAGTACCATAGACTAAGTAAAATAAAAAAACAAAACCAGTGCTGCCTATGCATATGTCATCAATATAGGCGCCTAAGCACTGCGTATCTTAATTCTGACACTATCTAAGAATTGTTTATAACCATCCTAACTAATAATATAAATGCAAAAGTGAGTTTATTTGTTTGTTACGCTTTCACGCTAAAATGGCTGAACGGATTTGAATGAAATTGGGCACATGGATAGACCATTACCTGGATTAGGACATAGGATACTTTTTAACCCGGTAGTAAGTTTCAGTGGGATAATTTTCGACCTCCATGCGGGCAAAGCCGCGGGCACAAGTTTATTATAATTACTAATGCAGCCGTGAACAGTTACTCAATAAATCACGATTCAGTGTAGCATTCACTTTTACATTCAAAGATCACAAACGCAAAAAGAATCATTTCGTTCTACGGAAACGAATTTCCTCGGTGTTGAGCAACAAAATGTGTCGTGAATAAAAATATTCTTAATGAAAAGGAAAGTCAATCGAGTATATCAAGGATCGCAAGATTCGGAACAACTTGTATTCGAATCACGAACTCGAATTGGTCCTCCGGTACTTACGTACGCGCCGAAAGCGTGTTTTACATATCTCATTGGCCGATTTAAAAATCGAAAGTGTCGCGATTGGTCGTTTTGAATTTAGAATGGTATGCGAATCGGTCATCGGGTTGGTGCACCCTTACGTCACGGCTTGTAACTTTTCTTGTTATGAAATGCACTTGCGAAAATGGCCCAGCCTTAAGACTGATGAGACTGGTTTGATATGCGTAGTTGGTTGTGTCGCTTTTATTACTGCTCGTTTCTCACTTAAGGCGAGTAGAGCTGCCAACTAGCGCCACCAGTAAGAAAAAAAAATGTCTGGAGATATGTATTAGGACTTTTAAATGAAAGTAAAGCAGGTTCTTTGCATCATATATATTGGGAAAACAAGATACAGTGGAGAAACACCACACCGGCCGTAGCCATGTTATTTGAAACTCAGAAGTGTTCTTAGCACGTTACTTTCTTCTAGAACAATACAATGTTACCACTATAAAATATTATTATTGTCACTCTAACAATATGGAACATATTGAAATTTCCTTTGCTCGTTTTTGGCGTAAACTGCTATAACTTCGAACCTAGGAGGTTTAGTGTTGATTTTTTAGAGACAAAAAATTCTACCTCATCTGGCTAAAAGTGTTAGCATAGAAATTTCAAAATGTTCCATATCTCCAGACTTATTTTTTTTTTCTCAATGGTGACGCTAGTTGGCAGTACTACTCGCCTTAAGTATTACAACCTGTTATTAAAGAAAATAACGGTGATAACAATATATTCGTTATGTATATTATGTTATGTGTTTATGTTATAAATTCTCTCGAAGTTAAGTTAGGTAAATATCCAGATTCGAATTTTCGAATGATGTTGAAATGAAATTTTTTTCCTCCCAAAAACCTTTCAATCATCTTCCTCGTCCATGTCTTCCACACTTTCTTGATTTTCCTCGAAGGTCTTGAAAACATAATTTTGTCTCATCACCACCCGCGTTTACAGTATCTATACTCCATTTCCAATAAGATTAGACATTTAAACAAACCTTTTTTACAGTCAGTTCAACCGATTTTGACTTCTATTCCGTAGGCTTAAGGATGGCATTAAAGGCAAAAAAGTGGTTACAATACCAACTGTTTACTGCAACTGCCATTTGTCATGCCACAAACGCAATATGAGTCAAAATTGGTTGAATGAACTGTAAAAAAGTTTGTTTTTAAATCTTATTGTAAATGGAGCGTCTAATTTCCTTATTAGTACCCATAATATGATCGCCGTCTATAATAGTCTGCACAACACTTTATCGACCGCAACGAGCAACCGGTTTCTCCGCTAGTTACAGCTGCCCGTTTAAAGCAAGTGCAATGAAAGTTATTATGAGATCGACGGAATTGGTGCCGAGAGCAGTTCGCAGAAAAATATGGCCAGATTAAGTAACTTGGGGGTTATCGGGTCTTTCTTGTGGCCGAATTTAAATGGATACACATGTTATGCTAGTATGTGGGCAAGTGTGAGGATATATTCCGAGATTTTGTAAAAGAAAGAAAGAAAATAAAATGTATTTATTGGGACTCGTACAGGAAAACACAAATTAAACTAAACGCAATCATAATATTATAAACTTGCTGTAGCAATCGCGTGGATTTTGCGGACAAATTCGTTGGTTTTAATTTTTTTGCGCGGAACCATAATTCTTTTTCTAAAATAAAAGTAGCCAAAATAGTCAAAATCGGTCCAGCCGTTTCGGAGATTAGCCGGAACGAACAGACAGACTAGAGATCTTCTAGATCATTACAGCTTTTTACTAAATGCATAAGAAAGTATATGCATTTAGTAAAAAACAGGACACGTCAATTTTATTTATCTGTATAAGTAGATTATTTGTATACGTAGATATAAAAAACTTAGAATTAGGATAAAAATCAGGCTATTGAAGACTAAAAGTTTGCGTAAAGATCAATGACCACTCCACAGTTAACGGAATGTTGCACAATTCTTAAAAAAAAAAAGCAAACATGATGGTCAATCAATCTGATAATGGATGTCAAACAAGTATTGGCCAATGTTTTACTGGCCAGTAACCACGAAAGCTGGTTATGTCAGACTGCAAACTGTTGACCATAATTATACAATGCCATTTCGCTTTGATCTTACGAGATATTTTACTCGTTTTGTACCATGCCTCGGAAAGCACGTTAAGCTGTTGGTCCCGGCTGTCATTCGTAAATCTTTGACAATCTTTATGTGTAATCAGAAGCCCAAAAGTCTGACAACTAACCAAGGAGTATCGTGTTACCCAGTAACGGGGTTGTAGAGGTCAGATAGGCAGTCACTCCATGTAAAATACAGGTAGTGCGCCGCATCTGGTTAGACTGGAAGCCAACCCTAAAAGGATTGGATTGATTGATCCATAAGCCAATCAGAAACCCTTTGTTTCCTTGATGATTTGACTCGAAGGACTAAGATTCCTCAATCTCAGTCCTGATTGTCTTCACAGTCTATCCAATGCGTAGAATAATGTAATAGTAATTGATTACTTTGCTTATATGTAAAATATTATGAAAACATTGATGATGGCTTGAATAGGCCGTTGCAATAACATTTAGAAAATACCTTTGCAAATATTTCTCCCTATTGACCATCAGTGAGTAGCAGTCCCATTGTATACCAGAAGGCCAATTCTCGTACGTAAAAACATTCAGATTCAAGTCGCAATCTCATGCCAGCGACAATCAAATGTCATAAACGTAGGTAAACGCTACACAATAATTTTTGTCAGATTGAGGCTGAGATGAGATTGCGAATATGGGATTTGCTCCTCAGCTAGACTCTTATTTATGTTTGACTCACTTTATGGCAAAGACTCATATATAAGGTGTAACTTAAATAACGCACAATCTCTTAAGGGGTCAGTGTGCTCATCATTATGAAGAACTTTTACTATGGGACCAAATCTGAAATCGCGAAAAAAAAAAAAACAACTGTTTCCTACATTTTGACGGGTTATGCGAACACAAATGTAGGGACAGCTGATTTTTTTTTTTGCGATTTCAGGCTTGGTCTCATAGTAAAAGATGTTCATAATTATGAGTACAGTGACCCCTTAAGAGGTTGTGTGTTATTTAAGTTTCACCTCGTATAGAAAGAACTAAAATTGACAAGCTTTTGAACTCAAGTCAAGAACTCGTCATACACTTTTCTTATACATAAGTCACTTCTATGCGTGCCGTGACTGCGTAGGATTTGACTTGTATTTTGTTTTTCATAGATCCTTTTAGGGCCTAATCTTTACATATTATTAATTAAAGTCGCTATTCGTGTCTGTTTGGCCGCGTGGTTCTTCTAAATTACGTCACGGATTTTGATACGGTTTTCACCATCATTTAGAGAATTCTTGAATTAGATAGATTAGAATATGTTTATTACATTAATATTAAACTTATTATAATAGAGAAATCTCGATGTTTTTGTCAAGTCGTAAAACCCGTGCGAAGCTAGCAGCTTAATAAACGAATATAACTAACCTCACTTTCATTCTCCAGGCCCAGAATACGGTACAATGGAAGCCGCGTGGAAAGGTGGCATGGTGGAGGCGGAGCGTCTGTCAGACCTACACCTGAGCGTCCGCGACCGGCTCGTCAATGATGTCATGGCTCAAATCAAGAACTGGCAGAAAGACACCTATCATAAGGTTCGTACCTACTACTTGGTTGAATATTGAATTGAAACGAAAATTGCATTGTGTGAAGATTGTTGTCTAACCAATTTGAATGTTTTTTTTTTTACTCTACTGTCGGTTGTTGTCGGGTTTCTGCATATATTTTAATCGCGCCGATATATGTATATGTTAGGCTTAAAATCAATTTGAAGGGTCTTGTAGTTTGGGATGCAGCAGCGTTGCTAAGTTTCTGATGCGCATGACCTCGCCCTATCTTAGACAAAGTTTCCAGACACTCCGTTTTTCAGGGACAAATTCGCTCCGGCGATTTATACGTGTCGTTTTGCAACCTCGTCAAATTTCAAGGTGTGATACAGAACATCAAACCGAACAACTTTCTCCATGGGAGCAATATCGTAATCGCGAAAAAATTTTCAACTGTCCCATAGAAAACTTCAATACCTACCTGACGCAAATGTATGGGACGGCTGATTATTTTTTCGCGATTATGATGTTGGTGCCATGGAAAAAGTTGTTCGGTTTGATGGTCTATACCACGCCCTTAAATTTGACGAGGATGCAAAACGACACGTTGTATAAAATATAATTCTAGACTAACTTAGTCTTGTGACTATTTAAAATGATTCATGCCATGCCCAAGCCGAGATTCTCTAATTTATTATGCCAATGCAGGACAAAGGTCTCCCTCTTCTCTTTGCCATACAGTTTTGTCTTTTGACAGTCCTTTCGGTAGGAGTCAAACTCGTCCCGCCAGCCGAGTATTGAAAAACAAAAATTATCGTGAACATTTTCAGTTTGCAAAAGTTCCCTGTGTCAGATGTAACAGTGTGCTTAATGGCTCGTAAACCCATTTGCACGAAGTTCCACGCTTTGCGTATCATTTGTTGCATTACTGATGCAGTTAAGCTTGTGTCCAGCTCCAGTATCAGAGTTCCGTTTTCTTTCTTATATTCAGATAAACTTTTAAATTGCTAAACCAAATGGAACCTGAAGTTAACAATACAGAAAGAGATAGAAATAGTTTTGTAATCCATGTCCAAGCTAATGCAGTCGTTAATAGAGGTCAGAGGGCGTTGAAAAAGTGACAGTCTATCAGCGATATCGGCGATAGAATAGTCAAAAATGTATGGAGACTGATTATATGCTACCAAAATCACCCACGCCAACCAGTGCACAACTTTATCCCAGTGCCACAGAGGCTTAAAAGCCGCAAAAATTTTCTTGGGTGCGTGAGTCCAGGGAAGGCACCTCTCCACAGAAAGATGTGACCTTTGACAAATACTGCTTAAACCTACTGATTTCTTTATTGAACCATCAGAGAGCGTCTTATCCGGGCACAAGTTACCGTGGCCTACTTGGAAAACTTTAAATAGACCGTATCCAAGGAAGCCCGCAAGGACAACCTTCACAAGTGGCCCACTTGTGAAGGTGTTCGGTTTGATGGTCTATACCACACCCTTAAATGTGACGAAGATGCAGAACGACACGTTGTATATAGAAATAAAAACGCTTTGAAAATGATTGTTACTTATCTCGCCCCTCTGGAACACCCAAACTGCATAATGCCTTAACGCCTTAACCAGAGTTGACGTGATTGATTTTATAGCAGCTACCCACTTCTGTATAATATGGTCTGATAATGTTCCTTTGTGTGTCAAATATGGATCAAGCCTGGCGACAAATTTCATACCAATTTAGGCACCGGGGCCATAGGTTATGAGTTACGATTGCTGATGAAATTCTGGCAAGGTTCCAAGTAGATAAAGGTTTTATATAGGTCCCAGTGGACTGTACTGGATATATTTTTGGTCAAATTTTAAATTAGAATATTTACTACAGCTACTGGGCCATATACCATGTTATTTTTGAAGTAGAATTTTGTATAGTAATTTAATTTGGGTTGGTTCAAAACATATTTTTGAAAATGTCAAAGTTAAATCCAGTATGATCATATTAGTCACTAACATTTGTCAGTGGCTTCGCCGTGTGGATGTCGAACAATATCCCACGAGAACGTCCTACCGTCCTACCTTATTATTATTCCATAAGGAAGGAATTCCCTTTATAATGTAGACAAGGAATAATCCTTATCTATAAAGGGAAGCTCGGTGCAAAATTCCAGTTTTCTAGGTCCAAGGGTTTGGGCTGGGCGTTGATGAGTCGGTCAATCAATCAGTCTGTCAGGACTTCCCTTTTGTTTTATATAGATAAATCCTGCTGGACGTAATATTATCTAATATACATCCTTAACATGAAATAGAATAAAACAACACAAGAAATGAAATAGCACTTAAAGACCGCTGAATACGTAAACAATAATTCGCTTTCCATCTCAAGCATCGTCATGAATTCTTTAAAGATTTTCATTATTTACCTTTTGTAAATTTATAAAGAAATGGAATTTAACTTATACTGAAGAATTTCCTCATCATTATTTATAAAAGCTTAGAAAAACATTGGCGTTTACTCTCTAAAATAAACATCTATGCATTCGCGAATTTAGAATACAAATCTAGATGAAAACGCCTTTCTAAGTTAAGACCTGGGTTTAAATAGTTAATCCGAGTTAATGTGGTCATTTAATCTACATTTCATGGGTCTGTATTCAGTAGCTTAATGTAGAAAAGGCCTTTAACTATTAATGAGCCTTTCCTTAATAGCCTTTCCTCCTTTTCCTTCCTTTCCTTCCTTTCCTTTTTTCTTTCCTTTCCTTTCCTTTTGTTTTGTATTTATTTGTATAGTTAGTTAGTTAGTCATTTACGTTAAAAAATATTTCTACTGTTTGATAAGTTTGTTGAATAAATAAATACAATTTTTAATGAGCCTTCTAATTTTACTTGCCCTTGTTACTTGGGGTCAGCGCAATGTTTTTCTCTTTAATTCTCACCTATTATTGGTTTATCATTCACTACCGTTTCTTTCATATCATCTTTTAAACCAACCATCCTTTCTTTGGATTTATGAGTATTATTAGGACTACAATATTTACATGTTTAGATATCATCAATAAAACAGTAGGACCAACTGAAATTGATAATTCCATCACTTCGTTGTGTTGTAGCACGTTTGTGTCGTAGATAGATGAGCAAATAACGGATAGAATGCTCCTGTGCAATGGTCTGATAACTTTCATATTTATCGCCAAAATATCAATAACAACGATACTAGTTCTATCCTTAGTCATATCACGTCACTCAGTCCTTATAATCCAGTTAAGCCATTTCTCGAGAAGAAATCGAATAATGTTATGCTCTATTCTACCACAGAATACTAAGTAATCCTAGTCGTGTACAAGTAGCATATATTATCATTCTATTCATGTTGTTATAGAATTGAGAGAAACGAGTAACATTATGTACGCAGAAGTGATGGACTAGTAAACAACTCGATTATATGTGCGAATCGATTTGTATAAGTAGGCGACTTTTTGTAGCAGATTAGTTGCGATTTAATCGCGGATAGTTCGTAGCCCACGCAATGCAAGCTGAAAAAGTTCTTTCATAAAGCTTATGTTGGTATTTTCTATCGCCTCTAAGTCCTCATGGATATCATCTGCCTAGGGAAGGCTGTGGGATGTTGAATTTCTATAGACTTAAACCATACTATGGAAGTCTTCGTCATATTTTTGTACTAGGGATTTCGGAATCTCCGGTGACTTGTCCTGATGAAACACATATGCCAATTATTGCCAACTTATAACTCAGTGTTATGTGAGTTTTTGATTTGGCCCGTTCTCTTCAATTTTCGCAGAATCGTTTTCTTTCATTTCTCCCGCAGCTATGATCTTTTAAATCTTTCTTTTTTAACCTGGACTAATTTAATTTAAGTCTGAAATCGCCAATTCGCCTTGAGCAAGCGTAGTGATCAATGCTCATGCCTTCTCTGTATGAGAAGAGGTAAAGGCTTCTTCTCATAAAGTGAAAGCACTAGGCCTTGTACTGGGACAATAATAGGCTGGATTATTATTATTTATAATAATTAATCTTTCAATTGTCAATCGATGTACAAATATCTTCCTTGACGCTCTCAGTCGCGTTACTATCGCGCAATTTTACCGATACTGTCTTGCAGCTTTATCTATTTAAAGACAAACGAGTGACTGTATCTGTGGAGTATTGTTATCGTCCCTTGTTGGCGTCGACAAAATCGTCCAGCCATTATGTCAATTGATATTGTGCTGTCATCCGTGTACTTGTCGTGTGGTCACGATTGTGTGTATTGCTGCGTTTATATCAATATGTTCCAAGGCTTATTCTGACGATTTCTGCTACATCATCAAAGACAAAAATCAACTCGCTGATGTAAGCTGTGTCACCAATCATCTACCTACCTACTTAATAAATAATTTTAAATTTATTCACCCAGAGACAACACACACCCGCAACTCTGAGTCTTGAAGCATACAATTTGTCAACATTCTTTGCTACCGTCATTGGTATTGTCATCTTTTCATACACCTTTTTCAGAACTTCATAGTTACAATCTGTCTCACTCTTACTCAATTTGGCTGTGCCTGCCTACCATATATTGCTACCTGTTCAAAATTCTTCTCATCCCCTAATCCAATTTATGTCTAAAAAGAATATTACCACTCGCCCCTTCACTTAACTAAATAAAATAACACTATTACATCTATTTCGCTAAAATTCTAGCGCACGCGCTGCCTGCCCAAAGATGGCGGCTCATGAATTAAACAAGTGCCGATGTATAAGTCAGCTCGCGTTTGTCCGTGACAGACGGATGGACGGAAACGTGCGTTTATGTAATGTACTTGATGTAATCGTTTGGATAGTTGCTTATAGGAAATCGTGGAGCGATTGGGAGGGTCTTCGTGTAGCTGTTAGGATAGGTTGTATATTAAATTGATGGTAGAATTGTGGTCTTCATGGAGAACGTCTTCAGCCTGTTCTAACATGATATGGCTTGCTTTAAGTTAAGCGTCTGGTCTCTCAACTACTCAACTTGCAGAGGAAACTGTTTCACTTCTAATTGCGGCACGTTAATTCTGCTGAAGAAAGTTATAATTTCCAAGATTTGATTTCAAAATCCAGTAGTCCGCAGCCCAAAATATGTTATCTATAATTATTCCTAGAATATCAAGGCCTTAACCCCAAGGTCGCGATATCGGGCGAGACACAACAGAATAGATAATCAATTGTGTCTCATTACTCGGGATTCGATAGGTTAAGGCATATTACCTACTCAGTACCAACTTTCAAGACAACTACCTGTCCTGCAACCTAATTGCGTAACATACTTTCAATCATTATCTGATTGTTTTTGAAGGGTATTGTTAATCCATTGCTTCATATGTTCGAAGATCATTAACATACTTTTATTCAGATTTATTTTTGTGAACATGACATTTATTCAGATTTCTTACTGTAGTTGTAATGGCAATTATGTCATTAAATTTGTGGTCATGTCATAGATTTTTATTTTTATTCCTTTATTAATCATCTAAATAGATTATTTTCTAGGTTGTCAATGTGAGAACATTGCAGGCCTAGTAGACTGGACATTTGTTGACTATTTTCTATTTTGTTAAGTACCTGGTAGTGGTTGAAAGATACCTATTAACACTGTTATTTGAAAATATTGTAAAAGCCCATTATTTTTAAAAGAGTAACCATGGAGTTTCTTGCCGGCTCTTCTCCATAGGAAACGACCAATTTGGAACCGTGCACCTAGCTCCTGACGTTTCATAAGTGCCCAAGTAGGTTTATGTGAAATAAAATATTTTGATTTTGATATTGATTGAAGAATTTGTCTGCTCAACAACGTAACACAATAAAATTTTGTTGAACTGTCAAAAAAGTGTGTTACGCAATAATCCCGCAGATCATTAAGTATTTCAAACCATAAACCATACTAAAAATGTCTGAGCAGCCAACAATGGTTTCCATTCAAATAGATACATACATTAACTACAATGGGACTCGAAACAAAGTGCAATACATTAACATAAGTATTTGCAGCAATAAACTTTGTGCTAATGGGTGCCAAGGATGAAACTGGATATAATAATATTAAAAGGCAGCATTTGAGTTGAGGTGTGAACACAGTTATTATGTATAACTAGCTGTAATATAAAAAAATAAATTCTCAAAAAAAACCCTTCCATTTCTAAGAAAGTCGCTCGCGATATGGTTTCATTAATCGTCAAAGTTACAAAAGGCGTTCTGTCAATCGTTTTACACGAGTGGCCTGTAGTTGTCATACACTCGCCCAGCCTACAACGTCCTGCGTGTTCAATTTAATGATGCTTTTAGGATGCTGTTGGGACTGCCGCGGCGTTGTAGTGCTTCGGGAATGTTCGCAGAGGCTCGCACAGATGGATTCCATGCCATTATGCGAACGCAAGCGGCCTCCTTATTACAGCGCCTGCATGGTAGTAACAACGACGTTCTAAAAATGATCAATGCTAGAGCGGACTGTCCCTTTCAGGGATACTGAGTGGGGACAGTCTTAGGTTTGAATTAATAATAATAATTAATTACTGTTGTAAACTAACAATTATTGGTACTAACACCAAAATACTAACAAATTTATGGACCTAGTCTGAAATAAAGTTTTATTTAATTTAATTGAATTAACATATGTGAAGAATTCTATCCATATAGTTTTGACAAAAATTAGTTTTAATATGCTATGCAAAGTGAGGGATGTTAGGATGGCTATTAAAAATATAATTAGTGCTATAAGTATTTATTGGCTTCTTCCCAAATTGCTTTTTCTAAATAGTCTTCCATCAAACGAGGTCTCCAACGATCGGCCGCCACCGCCAAGAGGGGTTATAATGAACAATCACCGGGCAGATATTAACATCGTCAGAGTCACCTGTACGCTTGATAGCAGAATTCATGAATGTTGATGAGTTATTAGTGTCCTATCCTAGAGGATCGATACCCATCCCTCCTGTAGGCTAAGGGAACATGATTGAGTAGATGAAATCTAATTCAGATCCATTTGAATATGTTTTATATTCGGGGAAGCAGACTTCAACTCTTAATTTTAACATACCCGTAATTAGATTTTATGTATAACCTTTTTTAAGCACACTTGCCAGGGTTTGTCCATGGATGGGAAACCATCTTTATATACCGAGACTACTATGTGCCTCGGAAAGCACGCTAAGCCGTTGGTCCCTGCTGTCATTCGTGGATCTTTGACACTCGTCAAAAATTCTGACGACCAGTTTTACCAAGGGGTAACGTATTACCCAGTAACTGGGTTGTGGAGGTCAGATAGGCAGTCGCTCCATGTAAAATACTGGTATTCAATTGCATCCGGTTAGACTGGAAGCTGACCCCAACATACTTGGGAAAAGAGTAGACAGATGATGATGATGATGAAGTTGCTAAATAAATAACTCAAATATTTATGATTATAGCTTAAATTTTCCTCAATATAACCTGTCCTTTACCCGAAGACGTTCACGGTCGTCCATTGTTTGCTAAACATCAAGCTTACTTACTACTTGTCGCCTTACGTCTGCATCTGTGTGATATAATGAGTAAAATTGTTTTATTACCTCAACGCCCCCGACCCGGTAAACAAGTCACTTGATGGGTGTTTAAGTGCTGATTTAGCTGCGTATTTGATTCTAGAGATAAGAAGGTGGCAAACTCATTGCTGCTGGGATCTGCATTTGAAACTGTTTTTCTTTACATTATAAAAGCACTGAGACTTCTCACTCTACTCTCCATGTACGTAATTTATTTCTTCTATACATATTACTAGCTTCCGCCCGCGACTTGTCCGCGTGGTATGTCGATAAAAAGTAGCACATGTCCTTCCCCAGAGTTCAAAGTATCTCCATACCAAATTTCATCAAAATCTGTTCAGCCGTTTAGTTGTGAAAGCGTAACAAACAAACATACTACAAAATATTTTCTCTTTATAATATTAGTTTAGTTATATTCAAGTCGCTTGTGTCTGTCTGTTACCGCCTTGTTCTTAAAAACTACGGAATTGAAAGAAGAAAGAAAGAAAAAGAAAGAAAATACGTTTATTTGCGGTAAACATGACGCAAAGGACAAAAAAAAAAAATAAGCAATGTAAAAAGCAAGTTTTGCGGAAAATATGCGTCACATCTACGCAAAACGGCTACCGCTCAGCATAATGCCGCGACCCTATGCGAAACGGAGCCCCAGCGCTGGTTTTCAGCGATAGCCGGATGTTAAAATTGCATGTTGATGTGGTTTTCACCGACTTGCAGAGAGTTTATTCATGAAGGTTTTATGTGTATAATAAATAAAGAAATCACGAGGAGCTCGTGGCTAAGTAATAACAGCCGCACGGGTCGATCCATCAGGTTAAGCTACGCTTGCCGAGGTTGTCCGCGGAAGGGTGTCCACCTTTACATATCGAGACTCCTCCGTGTCTCGGAAAGCACGTTAAGCCGTTGGTCCCGGCTGTCAAAGTGGATCTTTGACAGTCGTTACGGGTCGTCAGAAGCCCGAAAGTCTGACAACCAGTCTTACCAAGAGGTATCGTATTACCCAGTTAATGGGTTGTGGAGGTCAGATAGGCAGTCGCTCCATGTAAAATACTGGTATTCAGCTGCATCCGGTTAGACTGGAAGCCGACCCCAACATAGTTGGGAAAAGGCTAGGCAGATTGAGTAAATAAAGAAATCACGATGTTTTGTCAAGTCGTAAAAACCGTGTGAAGCAGTGGCGGGTCGCTAGTTCTACTATAAATGTCATAAAATTCAGCATTTCTCTAGGCGTCGCGTCTTGAATTCCGCTGTCGTCATCTGCCTGGGGCCTAATATCGATAATGGATAGATTATTCAGGACAGGTACCGCGGCCGGTGCTTTATCGATATCTGTACTTGTTATGATCCCACGAGACTGGTTTAAGTGCTTCCCGGATTTTACTTCCATTTTCATAGACGCTTGATAAATTTTTAATTTCGTTCCGATCTCTTTTAATTCTGATAGGTATAAAATTGAAATCGTCTTTGAGGAGGACCAGTTAGGCTCAATTTATATTGTCGTGGAACGGAATGGAAGCGAAATTTTGTAAAGCACAATGAACTTTATGCTAATTGAGTAAAGTACAAACTAGATAAGAGCCAACAAAAACAGGTCGCGCGTCTTCCGGGGAATTCTCACGCAATTCTCGGGAATTTTCGCAGCTAGCAGCTCGAATCTAGTTTGTACGTTAAACAATTGACATAAAGCTCATTATGCTTTACACAACTTCGTTCCAAAAATTCGCTTCCATTCCATTCCGCGGCAATGTAAACTGAGCCTTACATAATTTATTTCCGTATGAAACTTCAAGGAATTGTAAATTTCTTGGCATTCCTTTATTTTATGTTGCGTTTGCGAACTCAAAAATCTCGTAACCCTATTCCCCAAACCCGGAAAAACAATCGGCTCAAAAACAATTGCCAAATTTTATTATTTTCTGTGCGAAGCGAGTCATCAAATTGTTACTCTATATTTACACATGACAATTACCTTCCTAAATAATTCCATTATGAACAAAAGGCACCTTCTATTGTTTTAATACGTGAATCTAAGATCGTGTGCGTTCATTGTGTTCACCATTAATTAGTCTGTCCTCTGAGACGGCTAACGAGCTCATAATAATACCTATGAGGTATGGTAGGACTTCCCTTCCGTTGGTATCTAAATTAGGAACTCCTAAATTAGGTTCGAGAGTTAATGATTATTTGATTTAATATTCGGGCATAGGCGTAACTCACTAATTGATTAATTTATCTATAAGTATTTGGACTTGTTTTTGATTTAAAGTTACAGTCTTTGTATGAAGATAAATGGTTTAATTTTAACATATCATCAATATTCATTGATATAGCTAAAATAAAAGTAGGTAATTTTTAGGAACATAACTCTCGCAATCCATGGTACTGATGCCAACTGACGAAGCTGAAGTCACACAACTAATTCTGTCTCTCCGAAATGAATGTGCCATGGGTTGGGACCGAATATCTTCCACCTTTCTCAAAAGACATCTGACGTCACTAGCTCAACCTATAACCTTCATCTGCAACCTTGCCATCAGTACTGGTAAATTTCCAAAGGTCTTCAAAAGGTCCATCATCCACCCGATCTTCAAGGGTGGGGACAGAGACCGTGTCAATAATTACAGACCCATAGCTGTGCTACCAGCCATCTCCAAGATTCTAGAACGCATATTGAATAAACGCCTCGTGGATTACTTAGAGAAATATAATCTTCTCTCCCCATCACAGTATGGATTTAGGGCCGGCAAATCAACTTCAGATGCGGTTCATGACCTTACCAATCATATCGTCACTAACTTGGATGGTGGCCAGAAGGTCTTGGGGATCTTTTTAGATCTTGCGAAAGCTTTTGACACGGTCTCTGTTCCCATCTTAATAAGGAGGATGGAACGGCTCGGAATAAGAGGAATCCAACTCAAACTTTTTGAGGATTATCTCAGTGGGCGCACCCAGTGCGTCAAAATAGGAGAGAGTGTCAGTGACGAGTGCCAGGTTAACTACGGTGTGCCTCAAGGCAGCGTACTCGGTCCGACACTCTTTCTCATATATATAAACGAGCTGGGTATGCTCACTCTCCCAAAAGGCAAAATCATAACTTTCGCGGATGATACAGCCCTCTTATTCACTGCAGACACGTGGAGTGAAGTCTTTGTGTGCGCCCAGTCTGGATTCAATATTGTATCGAACTGGCTGCGTGACAATGTTCTCACCCTAAATGCGGAGAAAACTAATTACATCACCTTCTCTATGAGACAGCATACACCGTCTCTATCCACGACGCCGAACACTATCCTAGCCCACACGTGTGCATTTCCCCACTCCACAGCATGCACGTGTATTCAAATCAACAAAGCCGATTGTATTAAATATCTGGGTTTAACTGTAGACAGCACACTCAAATTTCACGAACACATCAACACCTTAGGTAACCGACTGAGAAAACTGATATATGTTTTTAAGACCCTAAGAAACGTGACTGACGATAAAATAAAAAAAATGGTATACTATGCTCTTGCTCAGTCTTTAATAACATACTGCATTACCTCTTGGGGTGGTGCTCCAAAAAGTACTCTCCTGGTGATGGAAAGAGCTCAGAGAGCCATTCTGAAGGTTTCTTTGTCCCTACCTTATCGTTACCCAACAGCTCTACTATACCAAAAAGCAAAAGTCTTGACGGTGCGTCAACTGTTTATACAACAAACCATCCTCAAACAACATAGACTACTAACCTACAATCCTTCATTGCCTCGAGCTAAGAGAAGATTTAATCCTGTTGTCAACTACCATACTTCGCCTTCAACATCTTTTTCAAAACGTTTCTTTTATCACCTCGGTCGGTATCTCTACAATAAAGTAAATAGGATCATACCTATTTATGAACTCAATAAGATAAAGTGTAAAATGAAACTATATAGTTGGCTTCAAGAACTCAATTACGATGACACTGAAAATTTATTAACAGTCTTGATATAAACATCATTATGCAAATATACTACGACCAAAGCAAAAATACTCACAGTCACACATACACACTACATCCCCCACACACGCAACCTCTCTACACACACACACACACACAACCACTGCACACACTTCTTTAACTGCACTAGCTACACACACACGCAGCACACTCAACCTCATTCCCATCCTGTTGCTAACCAAACTAACAAAAAAAAAAAAAAATATATTTAAATATGTCATAACTGTATACCTTTTGTACGAGTACATAATATAATATGTTAAATATAAATGGAGGAGTCCTGGTGACCTGAAATACAGGCCTTGAGCCTAGTTTAGGCACCAGTCTCCCACAATATAATGCCCCTCCTATATGTCACCGTAGAAATAGGATAGCAATAAGAGAATATTGTGGAGAAAATAAACTAATTATTATTATTTTTTTTTTTTTTAAGTTTACATATCTCGGGACTCTGGGGTCCCGGACATTTGGAAGGCGTACGAGGGGCCGAAGCCAACTCGCAGAGGCCCGTCAGGATTATTATTATAACCTATTACGGATCTTCGGATTTTGTATTATGTACTGAAATTCTGCTAATTCAGAAAACTAGCTTCAACACATAACAAAGGGTCATATGTGATCGCTACTTAAGACGCAGATAAGTGCCATCGGCCTTGAGAGGTTAGCTTGAGTGTTCTATGCTGAGCTCACGCAACGCGTCGTACTTCCAGCCAGTAATAGGAGTCGCCCATCTAGGAGCGCTGTCCCAAATTCGACGCCTTATTAATTTAGGTATTACACATAAAGCAAAAAGTATTATATTAAAATACGTATAATAAAAGATAAATAATTAAATTATCATTAAAATGGTGAAGGCTTCATAAAAATACGCTTAATAGTTTTTGCGTGATTCTCTGTTTTTTAACCGTGTTATACATACATAACATAACAGTTATAAACATTAATAAGTCTCTTATCGTTGCGTTAACAGACTGCATAACGGTTTACTATCAAGATGAATCACAACGATAACTAAAATTGGTTCTACCGCCCGCGTTATGACGCCGTAAGTGGTCCTTTTGGTCAGACCCACATATAAGTAAAACTGACATCTCCTACTACTAAAGCCATCAGAATGGACGTACACCTACTCACTAGATAATACACTAGTAAGCACGTAGGACCGACCTTTTTAGTAAAATATACGAGCTTACGAACATTGCTAGAATATACAGAGCTGTATTGTTTCAGAATTTTTGACTTTTGAGGTGGTATTTTTGGATAAGCCCTTGTAGAGGAATTTTATTAGGCTGATTTATGGTGATTTGTATGTATGGCAAAGAATTAAAGCTCAAAAATAGATAACCTTAATATTAAAAGTATGATATGGCCCGTTTTCATTGCTGTGGTTTCGTCAAATCTGTAATAAGTATGGAAAGTAATACATATATTTTTGATTTTTCAAAATATTGACTGAAATTGTCATCTTTTTATTTAATGAACTAGATGACCCGGTGAAGTTCGTACCACGTTGACAATTCCCAGACAAAATTTAGATTTTTTTTTTGATTTTTCGACTGTTCCTTTGGGTTTTTCCTAAACCATCCCAGTATCGAGGCGCACAAAACAAAAACAAATATCAAATCGGTCGAGCCATTTTCAAGTTTTTGCTTTAACGCACGGCAATTGGTTTTTATACAGAATGTATCAGAAAGGTGTGGTCAAATTTAAGGGTGCGGTGGGACCATCAAACTGAACAACTTTCTCCATGGGACCGACATCTTAATCACGAAAAAATAATCAGCCGTTTATCGTCGCCTTAAGTAATTTACTAAATGAAAAGTAACGTAAAGAACATCATTAGCTGATTATAAAATCCCATCAAATTTAAGCCTAGCGGTGAGATGACAGTTTTTATAGCATTCATATAAAATTAACTTTGTGAACATAATGAGAGAAAAAAAACGGTCCACCTTACATGCAATATCACCCTAAACTTTATTAAAATAAGGTCGTATTATGTTTGGAATGTAGCCAAATGACATTGATATGTGTAATGGTTGGATTATCTGTAAAATATAAATTATACATATATGTAATAAATATTTACGGCGTCATTTCCATGAGTGAGACGACATTTGAATATGTATGCGTGTACTTAGTTGAAATATACATATTTCCGTGTTATTTTAATGTAGGTACTAGAAATCCAACACTAATTGAGATGCATAAATGCATGAGTGCTAGCATATAATCAACTAACTTCTGCCCGCCGCATGAAATATATTGTTCCCCTGACCGTCGCATCGCATCGCCTGCCTGCGGTATTACTTCGTTTTCGCTTAGCATTCTTTCTGACTTCTTTTCATTTTGCTCGGCTACTAAAGGTTGTAGCGTGATGATAAATAGCCTAGCCTTCCTCAAGAATTGGGCTATCAAATGGAAAAGTTTTTTTTTTTTAAATCCGACTGGTATTTCCAGAGATAAGCGCGTTCAAACATACAAACAAAAAAAAAAAACAACTATTCAGTTTATCAACAAGACAAATTAAGTTATAGGTGTCTGCACTCACATATACATCTAAATATATTTTTCCTAATTTAATTAGTGATAAAATCAAAATCAAATCAATTTCATTTATTTCTGATAAATTACAAGCACACACACAGTTATTGTAATCATCCATACATTAAAATAATATAATACGAACACAAGAAACAGACATAGACACAAAACAATAGAAACAGGACCGCATAACTCGCAGATGTAGTTTTGTCCAGTGCTGCATGAAGGAGCAATCCACATCCATTCTGTCTACAATAAGCTGCAGGACCAGCAGCGTCCTGCAGCTTATTGTATTGTCTGAGCAGCAATAGCCCAATTAGTGATGCTCGGAACCATAAGTGGCCAGAAAGATCATAAAATCTAAATCAAAAGTCATTTATTCAAATTAGACGGAGAATCAACGCAAAAGAGAAAACCCCCATTGTATTAAACTTAAGGCGAGTAGAGCTGCTAACCGGCAGCGCCACCATTGAAAGAGCGTCCGGTTTGCACCAAGTGCAAAGGGCAACTGATAGAAATCCGACGACTGACGAAACACGAAGTTTGCCGAAGGTCATTAAGAAAATAGTTGTACTGTACGTTCAGTTGTACAGTATTTTTATCTCACGAAGCTACGCGCGCTTTCCTTGTGGTAACCAAATGTACAATCACGCTGTGAATGAGTGCGTGAAGACGAGTAGCGTCAGCATATAACACACACACACACACACACACAGACACACTCTGACTTCGCCATTGTCTCGGACGGTACCGAGAGCTCTTGCGCTTACACACGTCGCTTTGTGAGATGAAAATACTGTAAAGCAATGAATCCTTTTAAAATTGCCATGTCCTGTAACTTTGCAACTACTCGAGCATCCGTACACACGGCTACATATCAAGCTATACATTTCCAGTATAAGCTGATCTCGCATTGTATAGGATTTCCCTACAATGATAGGTCAGCCTAATCTGGAAATTAATAGTTTGATGTGTACCTCAAGGAATTTAAAGTTTAAACTATAATACGAGTACAAAGTTTTCTAATAACTCCTCTAGAAATTGTAGTAGTAACTGTGCTCGTACTCGTAACAAACAACTTTGACACATTTAAACGATAATTTATGTTGTTAAACTTAACAAAATAACGCTTTTTAAAGCTTATTGCCAAGTGTTTTACACGTGCAGCCTGTGGACCAACTTTACTCAGCGGGCTATCAGCGCCCTACGGGTCCAGTATAATAACGGGTTCAGGATGTTGATGGGGCTGCCCCCTTTCTGCAGTGCATCTGGTATGTTTGCACAAGCACGTGTCGATGGCTTCCACGCCATCGTCAGACAGAAATCTGCCTCTTTGCTCTGCAGAGTGCGGGACAGCTCCAACTCCATCCTGAAGACCATAGCGGGGAGGTACGATTCTCCTTTGTTAGGTGATGTTGTTCGAAGATGCATTTCGAATAGCACCCTTGTCGCTAAATAGATTATAAGTTTACTAACATAGGTATAAGTTATCTTTTTGTTTATTTTTGCTTACTAACCCATATATGGATGATGCTTATCCGAAATAAAGATTATTTTATGTTGTTAAACACTCGTTGGTCTAGTGGTCGCGAGCCCTACTGCTGAGCATGAGGTCCTTGGTTCGGTTCCCGGGTCGGGCAAAGTGTTCTTAGGTTTCTCCATCTGGAATTTCTGAGTAGCAGCCCGGAGTCTGGATTCGTGCCCGGTTGATGGCAATAGGCTCGCCCCCGACTTAAACATAACTGACGAAATGTGGGTGTAGATACTAACCCTTCGGGGATTACAGGCGTTATGTTAAATAAAAAACAGATTTTGTTATTTTTTTAATTGTTGGTGTATTTGACTACGGTATATGCTTCTCAACACATCTGGAACGATTTTCTTTTAAAACCTGTTCTTTGTCAGACCTTTTTTTGTGGGTTCTGACCCACTCATAAGTGAGTTCAAATAATATGTATGAAATAACCGATTAATTACTAATTAGATTAATATTATATTCAATTAGTAACTCTAATGTCTCTGTTGTTTTGATACCGCGATAACCCTGGGCCGTAAGACATACAAATCTTAACTAACATTTTAAAGATTTAAAATTGTTAGTTAGTTTGCTCTGGAAATACTGATCCGATTACAAAAACTCTTTGATAGAAGTCTACAAGGTGTCCCGTACTTAATGGATAACCTGGGGTCATTGTACTCATCATTATGAACAACTTTTTTTACTATAGGACCATACTGTTCCTTACATTTAAGTTCGCATAACTCGTCAAAAGGTAGGGAATATTTAGATTTTTTACCGATTTCAGGTTTATAATTAAATCATAATAAAACTGCGCATGGTCATTACTTCACTCACAATGAAAACAATTTTCTAGAGCAAGTAACCTTGTCCCGAAGTCGTTCCATATTAAATTCCAATTTAATTTGTACGCTCCGCAAATGTCACAAGTCTGTGGCGAATTGTTTCTCGTAAAGGGCTGTGTTTTACTGTCAAAGTTTATAGTTATACACTTCTGGACACATCTATTGGCCCACCTTAGAGTTTAGGTTTCGATGGCCCCTACCGAAATATGATTGCTAGATTGAACAAAAACTGTTGATGCAGTTTTAAACCTGATACATTTTACCATCTTTTTCGATCGTATTGTTTTAAATTTGAATTCAGAATACCATACGACATGGAGCTACGCCTAACAAGTCGGATATGCGCCTTGTTAAAGGCAATTGATTTTTGAATAAAAAACATGTTTTATCAAATAAAGGTTTAATTTAATAACGCGTGTTGCCTCCATGGGCATCTACCACAGCTCTCATACGATTAGGCATAGAGTTTATCAACCGCTCTATGAAATTTTGAGGGATCATCTCCCATTCCTCTTCTATGGCAGTTTTCAACTCCTGCATCGTCTGGGCAACTGGCTGACGAGCCCTAACACATCTTTTTAGCTCGTCCCACATGTGCTCAATGGGGTTCATGTCTGGGCTTCTGGCTGGCCAGTCCATAACTGTGATGTTTACATCCCGAAGATATTCCCTGACGATGCCGGCCGCATGGGCTCTTGCATTATCATGCATAAAAAGGAAATTTGGGCCCACATAGTCCGCGTATGGTATCACGTGAGGTTCTAAGCACTCACGAATGTACCTTTCAGCATTTAATGTTGGCAGCCGTGGTCCTGTAACAACCTCAAGTTGAGTTTTGCCGCTCGCGGATATACCGCCCCAGACAGTCCATGAGCCACCGCCATAAGCAACCCTCTCATCAAAGCAGCATTGTGCGAAACGCTCTCCCTTACGTCGGTAGACCTTCTTCCTTCCATCATTGCCATGTAACACAATTTTAGACTCATCAGAAAAGAGTACACGGCTCCAATCTTGCTGTGTCCAATTTAAATGACTGCGTGCGAAATGAAGGCGCGCTGTTCGGTGGGCTCGCGTTAGTTTGGGGCCATTAGCTGGCTTGTGTGGTACCATATCGCGTTCTTTTAACCTTCTTCGAACAGTTCGAGCGCTCACAGATACTCCGTGGAAGTCGTGAAGTTGGTTTTGTATCTCAATGGAGGTAAGGTGACGATTTCTCAAGCTGGTCGTCACGATGAATCGATCCTGTCTTTCAGTTGTGACCCGAGATCGTGGCCTTCCTTGGCGACGAACAAAGCCGCCAGTCTCTAGGTACCTCCGATAAACATTTCGGACCGCAGATCGACTTAAATTAAGTTGAGCACTCACGTTTCTTTGGCTGTGTCCGGCCTGAATAAGTGCCACAGCTTGGGCGGCGACTTCAGGTGAAGTATCCATAGATTATTGATAGAACCTCACCTTAATGTTAAGAATAAGTAATGTTTGTTGCAAAACCAAAGATATCAATCACTTTTTCAAGAATTAAATCCAAGTAAACCAATAAAACCAAGTTTTCTTAGTATTCGATTGTTTGATATCAACAAACAGGCTCCAAATTGTCTTTTGTTTCTTTAAATTCTGTGTTCGAAATTCAAAAAAAGACTATTGAATGAAATTGTGAATGTGCCAGGTTCAAAACTGCATAAAAACTTTTTGCTCGACCTAATATAAAATTTTAGCTAGGAGCAAACGAAACTGAAAATACAAGGTGGGCCAAAAGATGTGTCCAGAAGTGTATAAGTAATTTTCTATTAATATGATAAAGCAAAAAATACGTGTCTAGCCTTTTTTTATTATCTGACTGACGGACTAAATAGTTTTTTTTTTTTTTTTTTTACCCAGGCATCATCCATATTGTGCACTAAAATGTTTAATGAATTAAATAGAAATTGTGTAGCCATTTACAAAATGTACACTTTCGTACATACATGGAATAAAAATCGTACTGACATGAAATGGCTGTTGAATATTTAGAGCCAGTGCAGGAGACGTGTTCAGGCGATGCAAACGTGTAGTAGGTACATAGGGTGCATGTGTAAAGTGGTTCTAGGACGTTGATCTCGTGAAAGGTAAAATTGAAATGTGTATTGGTCTTTAGATGTTAATTTGGTTCAAGTATTATGAATGATAGGCTGAGGAATGATGTGATAAGCAACGGTGCTGTTAAAAAGAAGATGTACTGACAATAATTTAAAAGAGTATGCTTAGATGGTTTGGTCATGTTGAGAGGATGAATGAAAGGCGACTAACAAAAAACTTTTTTACAAAAAAATACAACCGACTTCCAAAACCAACAAAGTAAAAAATAACTTTAATTTCGGAAGTCGGTGTCTGGTTAAATGTATTTTCGTTTGTTGCCACCGACTTCCGAAATTAAAGTTATTTTTTACTTTGTATTGTTGTTTTTGGAAGTCGGTTGTATTTTTTTGTAAAAAAGTTTTTAATTTTCACTTTTTAGTTGTGGTACCTACCACACACAAATTCTAATACCAGTACCTGCAAAACAAACTAGAACATCATCCATATAAAAGTGTGGAAAAAATATGTATTATTGAAGCTAACTCAAAAACTACCAAAGCAAATTTAATTAAATTTATATGGGACCAACTGTGATGTATACCCTCTCGAATAAAACAAAAAAAATTCAAATCGGTCCAGCCATCTTCGAGTAATCGGGGAACATACATAAAAAAAAAAATAAAAAAAAAAAAAGGTTCCGACGAATTGAGAACCTTCTCCTTTTTGAAGTCGGTTAAAAAATAACTTTAATTTCGGAAGTCGGTGTCTGGTTAAATGTATTTTCGTTTTTTGCCACTGACTTCCGAAATTAAAGTTATTTTTTACTTTGTATTGTTGTTTTTGGAAGTCGGTTGTATTTTTTTGTAAAAAAGTTTTTATTTTTCACTTTTTAGTTGTGGTACCTACCCCATACAAATTCTAATACCAGTACCTGCAAAACAAACTAGAACATTATCCATATAAAAGTGGGGAAAAAATACGTATTATTGAAGCTAACTCAAAAACTACCCAAGCAAAGTTAATTAATTTTATATGGGACTAACTTTGATGTTATACCCTCTCGAATAAAATATTTTTTTTTCAAATCGGACGACTCTGTGAAAAGTTACAAGGCAGATGTGAGTGAAAACGGTGGGAGGGGATGCGCTAGGAAGACTGTTCTTCAGAAAGGTCAGGTGCGTAGTACTCGCAACTGGCGTGCGTGTATAACCAGATGTGTATAACCAGAAATTTGAAGACATGTGACATCTACCAACCCGCTTTGGGCCCGCGTGGTGGATTATAGCCCACTCCATCTCACAGAGAGGAGGCCTGTGTCCCAGCAGTGGGAACGCTATAGGCTGATTATGCAGTTCTATCTAGTTTAACCCAGGAAAATAGCACAATAATTTGAAGTTATAATAACCATCAAAAGAGCGTCAAAAAATAAATGTAATATCTACACAGTAGTTTACGTGTCTTTGTAAATTATTTATCGCGACGCCTCTTCGAAGTTAGTGCGGCTGGCACTCGGCCAGTTGTCGGTGAAAGAGTGAAAATAACGCCACTGACCTTTGCTGGCCTCCGCCTCACCTTCGTACTTGAGAATGGTAGATGAAATAGATGTTTGGGATTTAGATAGAACATAACATTACGCCTGTAATCTCCGAAGGGCTAGGCAGTCGTTTCCCTAAAAGTACTATCGGTGAAATTTCGTCATGCTCACTCCATAGCACGGCTCACGATGCGATCGCCCCATGCATGCGTTTTGACCAATAGGATGCACGTTTAGTTTTTGATTTGTTGCTAATGTTATTTTTTGTTACACGCCTTTGTACTCACACAGATGCATATTGTATATAATTGACCGAAACCAGGCTGGGATGTGGTTATCACTAGCTGAATAGGGCAATAGTTAGGTCTAGGGTTTGGAAGGAGGGGGGAGTTTGATGGCAATAGCTAGATAGAAGTCCGTGGCTTATGGTTGCCTAAGGGCAACCGACAGCAGACGGCCTGAGTTTACACTGCAAAATAGCATTAGCAGTTTCAATGGGGTTTTTTGTGCATTTTAAATGGCTGCCGAGCTGTCGAGGATTTGGCTGTCGGGCTTCTAACGACTAGAGATAGCACAGTTGATCATATTTGATTAACTGAATGTCTCGTATTCAAACTAGATTTAGTGATATGACATTCAAACCAGTTTACATTGAGCCTGAAATGAAAAGAACACTGCAAAAGAAAGTTCCTGTTTTTCTTCAAAATGATCATTCGGAGTCTCGCTGCCATGAGTATTATGAGTATGCACATAAAACGAAACGAACTCTTTGTCTGTATCTATGTGTTTACGAAACGTATCGCGAATTTTCATAGACATTCTTCTCTTGTAGCAATCCGGGTTTTCCTTTTTATTATGAGTTATATTAAACACACCATATTTTATACGTACTAGGACGGCTTTCTTGCTCAAAAATGTGAGCTTCCTTTGTAAAATTTGACTCAGAAAATTTCGCAATTTGTGGAAATTTTTCCCCACTACTACAAATGCCACTTTAGGATTTCGTAAAGAAGCTGCACGCGTAGCACGACCACCATAGAAACTGGTTTTGTCGACGGAAGAACAGACAAGACGTCGTCATGCTACGCGTACTGCTCCCAGAAGAGCCCTAGCAGAAGAAACTGCATTCAGCAAAGACCAGACTAAATTCTATTGGCTGTGTGGCTGGCCTTGCTCCATAAGAATTATTCATGGGCACGATAATCATCAAGGTGCGCTCATTACTTAGCGCAAACTTCATTAAGCCGTGCGCAAACAGCGGACGATTGCGCGTAAATTTGGGCGTAATATGCGCTAACTGCGCAAATATGCGGAAACGAGAACCCTCGCACAACGCTAATCGGGTCTCAAATATGAATGACGCACCCAATTATCTTGTCATCAGGAAGTATAGGCCACCTTATGGTTACTACTAGCTTTTGCTCGCGATTTCGCCCGGTGCGCAGGTCCGAAAGTATCCTATGTCCTAACCCAGGGCATAGCCTACCTGTGTGCAAAATGTCATCGATATCGTTTACCCGTTAAGGCGTGAAAAGGTACAAACAGACAGAGTTACTTACTTTCGCATTTCTAATATTAGTATGGATGCTGAGATCAGGCACGGATCTAGGTTTTCGCTCAAGGGAGGGCAAATGTTTCTCTCTGGGGTACGCAACTGCACCCGTTGTTATCGTCCGTTGTTATATCCGCGCCTGGCTGAGATGAGCAAAAATTAAATCGGTCATAAGTATTGTTCCATTACGAATAAGAGAACACTTTGGTGACTTCAAAAGAGTTACCACGGGATTTCCTTTTCGTTCTGTTGTTTAGGAATCTTGAAACTTGGTACCTTCAGCTCCGAAATGCCTGTTAATGGTCCTGTAAAATTTCTACATGTATATATGTAATTTATATGGTGTACGTAATGACACTCGCAACCGGCGTGCGTGTATGAACGTAAAAGAATCGTAGCAGGTGGCGTTCTGTAGTTTCTGCCTACCCCCATGAGAAGAAGGCGTGAGTTTATGTTTTGTTACATAATAAAGACCTAAACAATATTCTATCTATCTATGATTCCGTTGTTATTATTCTTAAAATTTCTGTATAGGTAACGTTCCTCGAAGACGTGTATTTTGATCGTAGGGATGTTATTGCCTTTTTGGTACTTTGGAACTAAGCTAAATTTTTTTTTTTTTTTTTTTTTTATGTTTTGGACATATCACACAACGCCATCTAGCCCCAAGCTAAGCAACCTAATGCTTGTGTTATGGTAACGAGATGGCTGATAAACTACTTATATACATTTTTTTTTTTTTTTTGTAAATACATACATATTATAGATAGAAAAACACCCAGACTCGGAACAAATACTTGTAGGTCGTACAAATATTTGTTCCGTGCGGGAATCGAACCCGCGACATGCTGCGCAGCAGTCAATCGCTAAACCACTGCGCCAACCGTGTCGTCAATTCAAATTCTTTAGGAATTAGAACGACATTTCAATGTGCCCTTACGAGGAGCTCGTGGCTAAGTAATAACAGCCGCACGGGTCGATCCATCAGTTTAAGCTACACTTGCCGGGGTTGTCCGTGGATGGGGGACCATCTTTACATACCGAGACTCCTCCGTGCCTCGGAAAGCACGTAAAAGCCGTTGGTCCCGGTTGTGTCATTCGTGGATCTTTGACAGTCGTTACGGATCGTCAGAAGCCCGAAAGTCTTGACAACCAGTCTTACCAAGGGGTATCGTATTACCCAGTTACTGGGTTGCGGAGGTCAGATAGGCAGGCAGTCGCTTCATGTAAAATACTGGTATTCAGCTGCATCCGGTTAGACTGGAAGCCGACCCCAGCATAGTTGGGAAAAGGCTAGGCAGATTTGATTTCAATGTGCGCTTATTACTAACCTGACGATATTATCGTGGACGAAAATTTAAAAGCGCCTTCATACGTATATTTTCATATTGTGACGTGATCGTGGACGTCCACGATAATATTGTCACGTTAGGAATTATAAAAGCGCACATTGTATTTTTGTTTGTTTTTGTCTGAACTGTTGTTCCTGGAACTCGAGGAGAACGGAGGAGCTCGTGGCTAAGTAATAACAGCCGCACGGGTCGATCCATTAGGTTAAGCTACGCTTGCCGGGGTTGGTCAGTGGATGGGTGACCATTCTTTACATACCGAGACTCCTCCGTGCCTCGGAAAGCACGTTAAGCCAATGGTCCCGGCTGTCATTCGTGAATCTTTGACAGTCGTTACGGGTCGTCAGAAGCCCGAAAGTCTGACAACCAGTCTTACCAAGGGGTATCGTATTACCCAGTTACTGGGTTGCGGAGGTCAGGTAGGCAGTCGCTCCATGTAAAATACTGGTATTCAGCTTCATCCGGCTAAACTGGAAGCCGACCCCAACATAGTTGGGAAAAGGCTAAGCAGATTTGATTTCAATGTGCGCTTATTACTAACGTGACGATATTAGCGTGAACGGAAATTTAAAAGCGTCTCATACGTATATTTTCATACCGTGACGTGGTCGTGGATGTCCACGATAATATTGTCACGTTATGAATTATAAAAGCGCACTATGTATTTTTGTTTGTTTTTGTCTGAACTGTTGTTCCTGGAACATTTATGTATTTTCATGTCGCCTGTTTTTAACCGACTTCAAAAAAGGAGGTTCTGTTTTCGACCCGTATGTATGTATACATACTTTCCGGAAGGTTTTAGTATAAAATAAATTATGTAATTATTCATAAGGGCATAAGCTTTGTGAGAAAACTGGTGACTCCCGCTCCGGCTCGTTCTTGGTGCAAAGGTTAGCCATTGCCATACAACGTGGCAACGCTGCAAGTGTTATGGGCACCTTTGCGCCAGGAACAGTTAGGGGCGGGTTATTTGACGTGCTGTTATAATTTTTTTTTTTTTTTTCACATATTAAGTTATTTTTAATTACCTATTTAAATTAAACACAAGTTATCGAATTAAATAATAATTTAGAGAAATAAATGAATAATCACACATAAAAAAAAAAAAAAAAATATTCATATGTACGAAGTTATATGCATAAATATATTGTGTCTCCGGCATTTCAAATGATTTTTGATGATTCTTCATTTAGTTCGTTTTGGGCTTACTTTACTTATGGAATTGTATATTCAACTAGAAATGGAAAAATAAATTTACTTTAAAAAAATTAAAAACCTACTTCTAAAACGAATAAAATAACTTTCATAATAAACTTAACGGCTTCTGAAGTCGGTGTTTTCAATTCTTCAATGCACCTTTGCATGGTTTTTGTAGTCGGTTTTTTCGTTCTAGAAACGTAGTCTCCTACAATATTACGTAGAATGTTATAATGTAGGTAATACCTAAGTTGGAATGACATTATCGCTGCTAACACGTGATTGATATCGCAATGCGCATACGACGCTGATAAAGAGCCGATAGACAGTTAAACTAGAGTATTCAAATCTATGTACACTCAGAAATGTTGCACTGTTTGAAAATACTTATTCGCATTATAAAAATAAAATAAACCTTTATTGCTAGTTCTACAATGTTTTCTGAACGATTTTTCTTAAATATCACTTTTTTAAACAGTTTGTCCTTCGACAAAGGCCTCCTCTAAATAATTCCATCTCTATCTGTCTCTCGCACTCTGAATCCACTCTGGAGTAGCTTCTCTTTTGACGTCGTCTTCCCAACGTTTTTTTCGCTTGTCGTCCTTTGCTCCTTTTTCCGTCCCTTGGGTACTACTGTTATGAATTTAGTTCATTTCTC
The DNA here is from genome assembly GCA_946251885.1 of Cosmia pyralina. Classification (NCBI taxonomy): domain Eukaryota; kingdom Metazoa; phylum Arthropoda; class Insecta; order Lepidoptera; family Noctuidae; genus Cosmia; species Cosmia pyralina. Next base: position 11,330,111 of record OX276342.1, on the reverse strand, counting down.
TTTTTCCTCTCTTAACATTATGTCCTGTCTATCGCCATCTTTAAACTAAGTTATACTTTTTATTTCTTTTAATTTTACTTTGTTTCTTGTCTTGACTCCAATTACACTTCTTTCTATACTATTTTCTTTTTCGCATTAACGAGAGGAAAATCAAATTGACTCAATTAAAAGCGTAGTGTCTCATTTGAGCCAAGTAATTAATGTGTTTTAATTCTACCTCCTAATTGCGTAACAAAATTGCAATTACAATTCGATAGATTTTGAAGGAAATTCCTAATCCATTGCTTTATATGTTCGAAACATTCGTCTTCTGGCAACGTAAATAACACAGTGAATATTGTTGCATTGTCAAAATGAAAATCATAGCAAGTGATGCAAAATATTGGTCAACCAAGTAGGTAATGCTTGTCATCTGTGGTCCGCACATTGGGTCCAGTATATTTTTCTTTTGCGGAATAAGTACGGATTTTATATCCCTAGGGATATAATTATATACCATAATATAGTTTTATGAAAGCGGTTCATAACTATCGGAGTTCTCTTATTTTGTTACTGCGACCAATTGTGACGTAGCGCTTGCCGATCGCTGCCGTGGCACTGCACGCTTTTAATCTAGCATAACCTATTTGGTACGAGTGCCCTAATAGTTATTTTACTTTATTTATTATATTTATTATTATTTATTAGTTTATTTATTTATAAGTATATAAATTATCAATTAGGTATGTTGAAACTGTTTGTACTCCCCGTCACTTGTCTCTACAGGTTCATTAGAAAACCAGCGTCAGGCAGCACCTGTCTGGCATTAATGCTGAAATGAACCTTTTTGGCGCAGCCGTGAGGCACACACTATTGTTTTAAACCATTATTTTAATTTTTTTATTTCTTTTGTTTTTGTGTTTCACGAAGTGTGTCCAAATAAACGTTTTTCTTTCTTTCTTTCTTTACTAGATCGTGCTCGTATCATAGTTATATTCCTAGTAAGATAGTTAACCCGCTTTCATATAAGTTACTATATTACGGTTTATAGCTATATCCCTAGGGATATGACTATATCTCGTCTTCAACCATCTCACTGCGACACATACACTCATTTACTCATTTTACCTTATTAAATGTGTGTCAGTTTATATAACCATTATAAGTCTACCTATTATCGTAATCGTATCCGGATATTATCGCGAATTCCGTTCGTATGTTGTAACTTGATTGACATTTTATTAGTAGTAGTGTACTTGCGTTTATTACCAATTACCGATAGTGCACTGAAGTGATCGTCTAGACTAATTACTTGATTCGGACGTCCTTATCGAATATTTTGTACAATAAATGATATAAAGGAATACTGCAACGGAATAAATCAAATGAGTAGGTACAAAGCATACAGGTCACAGAATTACAAAATATGTCAAATGCAATTAAAATAAACGAATGAGTGCATACAAAATTATATCGGTCACGGAATTTAAATTAAAATAAAATGGCAAATTATAAGGGTCGCAGAATTTAAATTAATATTATGATATGATGTGGTGTTACTACGGAGGAAAATTTATGCGACAACAACATTCGGCAAATAAGGGATTTTCAGAATATTGATGATCATAACTTGAGTATGAATGTGGATGGCTACAAGAGTAGGGGAAGACAAAGGAACGATGGATGGACTGTGTGAAAATATGGCTAGAAAGGGAGTGACTACCGAGATGACGACTAATAGAGAAGTATGGAAGAAAAAGACATGTTGCGCTGACCCTATTTAAATTGGGATATGGTCAGGAGAATGATGATGTTGATAATAAGTAACTTTTTATATACAGTGATTTCTTTAAAACTAATGTTTTGTCGTAACGGATACCTATTGTGGCCTGTATTGGCCATAGAGTTAGATATAATTAACTAAATTTTCATCAAATCAATAAGCCTAGTAGCTGGGCTTGCTAGTATGCACTTATATCGTCCTCCATAGTAGGGATCCAATAACAGGCAGAATTGCGCATAGAAATTTCAGGGCATCCAAAACTTCCTAATTCCCTTGTGACTCCTTCAAGGGAATTAGGAAGTTTTGGACTAATGATTAATTAATAGTTACAATAACTTTGCTAGAAGGCTTCTTAATCATTTATTTAACTACTTTGTAACAACTATCCTCAACGTATTTATTGGTTGAACTGAATTTCGGTCATGGAGACCAATCCCAGCGGAAACTAGCCATGGACGCGACATATTTTATATTGCACAAGTGTTTGCGCCGCCAAGGTGCTATCTCTCTTCCCTCTGGTGCCCTCATGATCCGATGAGACAGCAATCCGACACGACCGGAGATAGATCAGGCGCAGGATCCACAGCTTATAGTGCTTTCCGAGGCACGGGAGTATCACCGCCAACTTCCAAATTCCTGTCACTCAGAAATTCCTTATGGAAAAACCCAATAACACTCCCCGAACAGGGAATCGAACCCAAGACCTCACGCTGAGCAGTCGCGCTTGCGACCACGAGACCAGCGGGGGATATCTATAAATAAATCCTTTACAAATAGTACAGTTTAGTTGACAATAATGATGAACAACAACACGCGCTCACCTTTCCGATGACGAACATCATTGGTCACAAGGCTGTCACACAATGGCGGTGATTCGTGTCCAATGTATACCATTCATTGTGACCTATTATACTAGACTATACACTTGTAAAATAAGGATGCAATCTGCCTAGCATTTTCTCAACTATGTTCGGGTCGGTTTCCAGTCTAAGCGGATACAGCTGACTTACCAGCATTTGAAACAAAACGTAAGTCAACGAACTGAATTTTATAAAGTAAAAGGCAACAGTGTCAAAAAAATTCAGAATTAAATAAGATAAGATTGTCAAGAAAACAATTCTACGAATTACTTCCCCGTTTAGAACATTATATTAGAAAACAAAATAGAACCTTCAAAAATACTATTTGGTCATCGTCATTCATTTGGTCAGAGTCATCGATAAATTCTTCAACTTGATTTACTGAAACTACGTGCGCACCGTAACTATGGTGGCCGCCACTTAAATCTGAAATAAAGTTTATTGGTCTTTCTTTAATTTCTCTGCGTAGGTACCCCGACAATACATTATGAATCGTTCTTTATTACTTGAAAAAGTCAATTATCCCTATAGAGGTCGTTTCGGGACAAGTTTATGTTATTATTTCTGTTTTCGGAATTACGTATTTGAATAAATGTATGCGGGTCAATGACCTTTAATTCAGATTTATTTGACGTTAGGTATAGTCGATAAATGAACTGATCGCGGCCGCAGCGCGGGTGTAGCGCTACAGTCACGCGTTTTTTATTTAAATGGATTTTCAAATTGTGGAAAATTTTTAGGGTTCAATATACTATAAAACTAATTATGTACTTGCTTTTATTCTACCAATGTAAACGCACCTTTGTGCCTATGTAAGGTATATCTATTCAATCATACATGCATTCTTTTAAGGGGTCACACTGTACTCATTATTATGAACAACTTTTACTATGGGACCCAACCTGAAATCGCGTAAAAAAATCAGCTGTTCCCATGAGATGAATATAATGACCCCTTAAGAGATTTAATGTAGATTTTCTGAAAGTAAAGCCTGTGTATTAAAGAAAAGGATGCTTCCATAAATATGTCAGAAAAACAAAAACCAACAATACAATACAGGGATACAATTTTAGGTAATGTGCGTCACTTTCATGTGAATAAACAGTTTTTCTTTCTTTCCTTTCTTTCTTTCTTTTTTTTCTTTCTTTTCTTTTTTAACCGTATTAAGTGTGTTTTAAATGTATTTCAAGAGCGGTGAAGGATATTATTGGATATGCTCTCAGGGAAGTGTCGTTCGAAAACTAATAATAAAACGGATGTTTTCAGGTTTATTTATAATCATGTTGACAACCATGTTGCTTTTTAAAAAGTAAACGTGTTTTTACTTCTTTTGGATTGAAATATTTTTGTTGACTCTTTCACAACATAGGTAAGCTTAATTTTCTAAACTCTAGTCAAATAGGCGAAATAACTCTGTATATATCATTACTAGCTTTTGCCCGCGGCTTCGCCCGCGTCGATATCGGAAAATATCCCACGGGAACAAAAACCCACCCTTATTCCTTGTCTACATTATAAAGGAAACGTCTGTGCAAAATTTCAGCTTTCTAGGTCCAATGTTGATGAGTCAGTCCATCAAGACTTTTTTTTAATATATTAAAGATTATCACCATCATCATGTTTTGAACAAGTCTGATGCTGGACAAAATTAATCATTATACCCCCGTACTTTGGATTTGTGCCCGGTTGATGGCAATAGGCTCGCCCCCTATCACATGGGACTATAACTGGCGAAATTTGGGTGTACTATAGGTACATCTCTGCATATGTCTTTGGATAATGTAGGCGTGATGTTATGTTATGTAATCATTATAAGCTGTTCATAAACTACTAATCTACGTGTCTCAGTCATCTATACTCCATTTATAGACATTTAAACAAACCTTTTTTACAGTCCGTTCAACCAATTTTGACTTCTATTGCGTTGGTAGCATGACAAATGGCAGCTGCAGTAAACAGTTGGTATTGTAACCACTTTTTTGCCTCTATTGCCATCCTTAAGCCTGCGGAATAGAAATCAAAATTGGTTGAACGATCTGTAAAAAGGGTTTGTTTAAATGTCTTATCTTACTGTAAATGGAGTATAACATCCTTAGACCTACCACTCAACATTAAGACAGCCACACAATGACAGTAGTTCATCCATAATTATGCATTACTTTAACAGATGCGCAAGCGCGTGACGATGTAATCATGACTGTCATCAGACATAACATCATGCGATCATCATCAATAATTAAGTATGCTTTGTCGAGTAATTAAGGTGACTGTCGTAATTAATATACCTTTGTGTTGAATCTTGAAATTATTTGTTGGTTATGTTAAGTTAGTTTCAATTTGGAGTTTGTTCATAAAATAAATTGTAGTTTAAAAAACTAAAAAACACGCTTTAATACCATTAAGCTGAACTAAAAAGTAAAAATAAATTTTTCAATGTAAGAATAAAGTGATTATCGAGAAAATTAATGTCATTGTAAAAAAAAGCGTGGGGTGCTTTCGAATTACAGAGTTAGTGTAAGAATGTCGTACAAAGCACCCCGCGCTTTTTTTTACAGTAACATTAATTTTCTCGATAATCACTTTGTTCTTACATTGAAAAATGTATTTTTACTTTTTAGTTTAGTTTAATGGTATTAAAGCGTGATTTTAGTTTGTTTTAAACTATAATTTATTTTTTATTTTTTTAGAGAGAAATCGTTAATCCTGATGATTCTGATCAGGATAATGGGACAAAAATTTAAAATTATTGTATTGTCATCGGGCCCTGATAAGTATGCAAAATTTCAAATTAAATCTGTCCATTTAAAGTGGGTAAAAATCGAGTTCAAAGATTCTGTTACATACAAAACAAACATACAAATATACAAACATACATACAGGTGAAGCTAATAAAAGCGTGTTAAAAAAAGGTTTGTTAGAATTAGTTTGGAAGAGAAAATATTTAGTACTAGCTTTTGCCTGCGGCTTCGCTCGCGTTAATTTAGAATTTGACAATCACTTTGGCTTGTAATAATATAATTCAATCATGATTCGAAAGACACGTGATGCATCTATTATCATAAGAACGTTATTGTTGTTTTCCTCGGGAGCAGTACTTTTTTTTGGGATGAAAGGTACCCTATGTCTGTTTCTGTACACCTGACAACGTATATGCAAAATTTCAGGATGATCGGTTCAGTGGTTTAGGCGTGAAAAGGTAACAAACAAACTTACTTTCGCATTTATAATATTAGTTAGGATTTTATAATATTTAAGAATAAGAATAATATTTATTACACACACAAGATTCATGATAGGTACACACAAAAGCAGATGTACAAAACAACAAAACACAGATATCTACATAAATCTACACAGATTATGTAACCCTGTCTCCTAAACTAGGTAGTCCTGTATCTTAGGAGACAGTCTTAGGCCATACAGGGCAGTTTATCATAAAGGTATAGCTGCAGCCAGAGTGTTGTTGTTGTGTGTGTGTGAGTGTTGTATTGGAGCAGAAGAATGGTGATCATTTTTAATTCTAAAAACCATCTCCTAAAAAGCCTTGAGAATAAGTGGACTATAACAGCGATATAACCTAGAAAGTTAATCGAAATTCCTGCAAAAAAAAAAGAAAAACACTTCTCCCAAAACATATTTCGCCAGCTCATCAAGTATGTAGGCCCGTGATGTTAAAAGCACTCTCTACGTCTCGGGAACCATTTAAAACTTTACCTACACGCCAAAGTTTCCCATTTTGGTAAACGTTTATTTCACACCCTTTTGCATTTTCATGAAAACATGTTTTTAGCTGTTTTAAAACCACGCAAACACGAGAAAAATAAACGAAAGTGGAACCATTTAATGCATGGTTATTTTATTTTGCCGGAGCTCGTGGCTAAGTAATCCATCAGGTTAAGCTACGCTTGCTGGGGTTGGTCAGTGGATGGGTGACTATCTTTACATACCGAGACTCCTCCGTGCAAAGCACGTTTGTTGTGTGTTTTCAAATAAATGGCCTCAAAATCACCTTACACTCACACTAATATTATAAAGGCGAAAGTTAAGTTTGTGTGTGTGTGTGTGTTTATATGTTCGATACTTCTTCACGCTCAAACGGATCGACCAATTTTGATAAAATGATAAAATTTGGTATGGAGATAGCTGACACCCTGGATTTACTAGGCTAATTTTTATCCCGATATTCTTACGGGTTCGAGACTTACGCGGCTGAAACCGCGGGGTGCTGCTAGTATTCCATAAAAGTTTAGAAATACACTTCTGGACACATCTATTGGCCCACCTTAGAGTTTAGGTTTCGATGGCCCCTACCGAAATATGATTGCTAGATTGAACAAAAACTGTTGATGCAGTTTTAAACCTGATACATTTTACCATCTTTTTCGATCGTATTGTTTTAAATTTGAATTCAGAATACCATACGACATGGAGCTACGCCTAACAAGTCGGATATGCGCCTTGTTAAAGGCAATTGATTTTTGAATAAAAAACATGTTTTATCAAATAAAGGTTTAATTTAATAACGCGTGTTGCCTCCATGGGCATCTACCACAGCTCTCATACGATTAGGCATAGAGTTTATCAACCGCTCTATGAAATTTTGAGGGATCATCTCCCATTCCTCTTCTATGGCAGTTTTCAACTCCTGCATCGTCTGGGCAACTGGCTGACGAGCCCTAACACGTCTTTTTAGCTCGTCCCACATATGCTCAATAGGGTTCATGTCTGGGCTTCTGGCTAGCCAGTCCATAACTGTAATGTTCACATCCCGAAGATATTCCCTGACGATGCCGGCCGCATGGGCTCTTGCATTATCATGCATAAAAAGGAAATTTGGGCCCACATAGTCCGCGTATGGTCTCACGTGAGGTTCTAAGCACTCACGAATGTACCTTTCAGCATTTAATGTTGGCAGCCGTGGTCCTGTAACAACCTCAAGTTGAGTTTTGCCGCTCGCGGATAAACCGCCCCAGACAGTCCATGAGCCACCGCCATAAGCAACCCTCTCTTCAAAGCAGCATTGTGCGAAACGCTCTCCCTTACGTCGGTAGACCTTCTTCCTTCCATCATTGCCATGTAACACAATTTTAGAATCATCAGAAAAGAGCACACGGCTCCAATCTTGCTGTGTCCAATTTAAATGACTGCGTGCGAAATGAAGGCGCGCTGTTCGGTGGGCTCGCGTTAGTTTGGGGCCATTAGCTGGCTTGTGTGGTACCATATCGCGTTCTTTTAACCTTCTCCGAACAGTTCGAGCGCTCACAGATACTCCGTGGAAGTCGCGAAGTTGGTTTTGTATCTCAATGGAGGTAAGGTGACGATTTCTCAAGCTGGTCGTCACGATGAATCGATCCTGCCTTTCAGTTGTGACCCGAGATCGTGGCCTTCCTTGGCGACGAACAAAGCCGCCAGTCTCTAGGTACCTCCGATAAACATTTCGGACCGCAGATCGACTTAAATTAAGTTGAGCACTCACGTTTCTTTGGCTGTGTCCGGCCTGAATAAGTGCCACAGCTTGGGCGGCGACTTCAGGTGAAGTATCCATAGATTATTGATAGAACCTCACCTTAATGTTAAGAATAAGTAATGTTTGTTGCAAAACCAAAGATATTAATCACTTTTTCAAGAATTAAATCCAAGTAAACCAATAAAACCAAGTTTTCTTAGTATTCGATTGTTTGATATCAACAAACAGGCTCCAAATTGTCTTTTGTTTCTTTAAATTCTGTGTTCGAAATTCAAAAAAAGACTATTGAATGAAATTGTGAATGTGCCAGGTTCAAAACTGCATAAAAACTTTTTGCTCGACCTAATATAAAATTTTAGCTAGGACCAAACGAAACTGAAAATACAAGGTGGGCCAAAAGATGTGTCCAGAAGTGTAATAATTTCTAATATAAATTTCTTTTGGTTTTCTAGTTTTATAATTGCAAAAGTAATTCATGGCTCACTGATTTTTTACTTTTAGCCATCAGTTGACCGATAAGAAAACCAGGTTTCTAGTGTTATCAATGTAAATCAAGGTGTTCTAATTATATTATTATGTCAATGGCACAGATTGATTATGAATATCTTTTTTATATCAGCCCATTTGGGGCAAGATTAGCTCGTTATAAAACAAAGAAAAGGTAATGGAAACTCTCCAGTACAGCTTAAAAGCTGGCCGAAATCAAATGCAGCTCAAGTGTTTTCAGGGTTCCGTACCTCAAAAGGAAAAACGGAACCCTTATAGGATCACCATGTGTCTGTCTGTCTGTCTGTCCGTCTGTCACAGCCAATTTGCTCCGAATCTAATGGACCGATTAAGTTGAAATTTGGTACACATATGAATTTTTATGACCCGAATACGGACGGGTAAAGTAAATAAATTAATTTTGAATATTGGGGTCACTTTTGGGGGGGCAAATAAGAAAATAAAAAAAAAAGTTTTGCAAACTATACCGTGAGCATATCAAATGAAAGGGCAAGAGGGAGACCCCTCTTGCCCTTTCATCAAATATATATTTTTTTATAATTTTAAAATAAATTGTTTTAAAGTTATTTATTTATTTAACGGTACTCCAACGACTTGTTCACTAATACTCCGAAACTACTGCGCCTAAAATTTAAAAAAAAAATACAGAAAATAGCCCTTTACCTGTAGATTACAGGAAACCCTATAAGAAGTCTGTGGTCTTAAAATAACATGGTAAATCTGTCAATATTGTGAGTACAAACTTACATTTTCAGTTGGAATGTATGGGAGAACATATTTTTCAACTACAATGTTAAGTTTGTTCCTGGGATAAATTCATCCCAACTACGGAACCCTTTATTGTGAGTGGTCCGACACGCACTTGGCCGGTTTTTTGTACGAAATTTCATATTAATCAAAGCAACTTTCATGGTCATTATCTATTATCCTCGGCTGTGGGTGTGTAATGATTAAGTAAGCACTAAGTTTGACTTAGTTAGAGAGGCAATTTCCGTATTTTTAACAACGTTCGCAATCTCATCTCAGTCTCAATCTGTCAAAAATTGTATAGCGTTTACATACATTTTTGACATTTGATTGTCGCTGCTTGAATTTGAACGTTTTTAAGTACGAGAATTATTGGCCTTCTGTTATCTGAGCCGTTCAAAGCCAGCACGCGTAGCATGACGACGTTTTGTCGACGGAAGAATAGACAAAATGACACATTGCCATGCTTAGATGCGTAGAATGCGTAGAAATATTTCTACAATCTGTCATTTTGTCTATTCTTCCGCCGAAAAAACCCGTTTCTACGGTGGTCATGCTACGCGTGCAGGTTTGACTTCCCGTTTCCTTCAACGTTGTCCACACATCACGTCGCCTTTAGGGATGATGACTAAAAATTTTTTTTATTCGTCATGATTATTAAAAAATTTTGGACACGTATTTTTTTTTATTTTTACGTACCGGTCGTGACCCCTAACTTCACCTATTAACCCTAACTTCGCCTATTTTACTTAAAATTAAAATTTACCCAAAAATTATATGACTACCCATGCGCGAAACTACCAAGTACAAACCAATTTTTATTCCTAGCAACACTTTAATGATCAAAACGTAGCTAGCTTCACTCTGCTGATGGCACAACGCATTTTTTTCTGGGAATGGAATGCAACAAAATTGCAACACGCAAGAAACTTTGGATTGTGTGGACTACAGACAACAGGTAATGCTGAACTTGAACCTACAACGTTGTTTTTCAAAAATCAACTCTAGGGAAGTACATTTTAAGATCAATTTCGTTTAACAGGCCATTCAACGTTTTTGACAATCACATATATAAACAACCAGGTGTCTATATCATGGAGAAACATTAGGCAGGCGAAGATAGGAAACAATGCCTAAACTTCGCCTACAACATTTGCATTGTTTTTTCATTTGTTTATATTAATTATTATTAAGTGTCAATGGTCTTTAGCTGTAGCCATAGTTAATTAAAAACAGTTTTTATTTATTGTGGTTCAATATACTTGACAATTTGAGAGCACGTTACAAAAATGTGTCAAAAACCAGGCGAAGTTAGGGGTCACGACGGTAATCAAAAGATTACGACGATACATTGAGTTAAAATGTACCTAGCATGACGTCACTCCTTGATAGATTTCATACGTAGTTTGTTATAGTTGTGACGTAGCGAGCCCCCACTCCCCAACTTTAATGCGTGTTATATAAGTAATTTTCTATTAATATGATAAAGCAAAAATACGTGTCTAATATTTTTTATTATTTGACTGACGGACTAAATAGTTTTTTTTAGACACTATCCCTATTATCACAATAACATTTCCAACGCATTCTTCCCCAGTAAACTGTTAACTACATTCTGTAAAACCATATAATTAAATTATGTAAACTACTACCTAAATATGGGCGCACACGCCTCTTCGTTTACGTAGCGAGCTTCGGTTTATAGAAACTGTAGAAAGTTATCGACTCGCTTCACGTACTGTCTCACCGACGGCATGACAAGTGTCGTCTGCAGTGTGACATGTGTCGGCTGCTTCCTGGCTTGTGCAACCATGCAGTTTGGTGCATGTTCTAGGTCTTGGCTTGTTTGGTATGCTATGTAGGTGTGGTATGTCGTTTTGCAGATGGTATTGCAATGTCTGATGTTGGTATGTTGAGAAATTTACCAACAATACTTCACCGAGTCCCGTATTTTTTTTTTGTCTTCATCCTCTTGCTGTTTACATAAGTTTATAGCAGCAGGTTTTAGCGATTTATTATATTGAACAAAAACAAAATGGTCGTTAAGGCGTCTAAAAATCGAATACAAGCCTGCCTGTTACTTAGAATTTAAAAAAAAAAAACTTTCTTTTGTAATATACAAAGATTACTCAATAACACGTAAATTATAAAATATTTCTGCAAATCCCTTAGGACGCATCGCATAAGTAGTTTGACGTTTACAATAAACCACACACAAAAACCACTCACAAAAAAAAAAATCACTCTAATCTGTCTATCTCTGAAAATCACTTAAGACGCAGATATATGCCAACGGTCTTAAATGGTTGGGGCAGCTATGCTTGCGTGTTCCGTTCTGAGCTCACCCAACGCATCTTACGTCCACCCAGTAATAGGACTCTCCTATCAAGGAGCGCTCCCCAAATTAGTCGCATTATTAATTTATTGTACATAAAAAAGTTATTATATTAAAACACTAAAGATAAATAATTAAATTATCTTTAAAATGGTAAAGGTTCCACAAAAATACGCATCATAGATTATGCGTTATTCTCAGTTTTTCATCCGCGTAGGACATAACTTCATAAATTAATTACACTATATAATATAAACATAATCTAAAATATTCACATACTATGTTACTAAGAAAATACTCTAATTTAACATATATTTTTCCAAATCATTAACACTACTCGTTTACACGTAATCTTTAGTTTAAAATCATTAAAAGTTGTTTATCGTCGTCTTAAGGCCAGGTTATTCGGGCCTGTAGGCCTTTGAAACGCTACCTCCGCCTCCCCCAAATGCAGCGCGACGTGTTTATTTACGACGCGCCGCCGCCGACGATTTCACAAAAAATCCATGCCACAGTGTAAAATATTTGCAGTTGATCAACTTAATTAGTTTTTCTTAGGTCGATTTTTTTCCTTAAGTTTACTTTTTATGGTGTCTAATACGGTGGAGTAAACTAAGATTATTACATAAAATGTTTTGTTTTCACATTATCAGATAACGATACCAACACGATTCGATAGCGATAGGTACAATTACTACCGGACCCATGATATTGGTGAATATCGATGACCATCGCGACGCGACAAACAAGCACACTAATAAGTATCGACGTCTCGAAGTCGGCAGTGTGATAAAGTTTGCTCAAGTGAAAGAATGCCCGCTACTCTCACCCCGCACTGTCTTCGCTGGTAGATATCGTCCCGATATCGGTGTCAGTGTGTGATTTCCATTACTTCATTGGGCTGAGTAAGAAATGCATATAGCAGATAGTTATAGATTTAACCTTTAAATGATTATCATTGCGCTAAATCTTTGAGTTAAGGCTTAGCGGAAGGATGTCAATCATGCATGACATAATAATAACATAAGAACGTCTATTTTAGTCAACTTTCATCAAAGCAAACCACGAAAGTTCGATTCTCAACTGTTGATATTTTTTTTCGATTCTTTTTTTTCATTTTGATATAGGTACTGTTATTTGGTAGTTCGTAGAACGTACACAGAATACATGAAGTTTATTCCTCTTATATCATCTATGTTTATAATATAAATAAATATCAATGGTTAGCTGACAGTATTAATGAGAAATCCCGTGTGTACAATCCACTGTTATATTTTTTAGCGATAGCTGGGTTCATCAGGAACAATCTGTAAGAATCACTCAGTGTATCAGTGTTGTGCCATTAGGTATTATATGCTGTTAAGGCTGCGGGTTTCGACCTCAGGACAAGCTGCTCCTTAAACGGACGACTCTCTGTATATTTAGGCTGCTGATACTACAACTACTAACGTACTGTACAGGAAAGTTTTTTATAATGTGTCTGTTGTTTTAGTATATTGTGAACGAAGTCGCGGGCAGAAGCTAGTTAGAGAAAAACATGATTTTGCGGTACTAAGGTGAAATTTCAAAATTGCAACGGTTTTTTAAATTGCAATTTTAATAGAAATTTAATTACTTTCGTTACAAAAATAACTCTTTTTTCAATTTCATGCTTCTAGATCCAGCGGTTTAGGCTGTGCATTGTCTGTCAGTGAATATAAGAACTTTATCAAGTAGACAAGCCGTGTGCCCGATGGTATTCCATCGACATAAATGGTGAATTTCCATACAAACTTTCATCCCCTATTTAACCCTTTTAGTGACTGAATAAAAAAAACAATAATATTTTTATTAAGTATGGGCTAAAAATGGTCGTACTATTTTGCTTATGCTGTAACCATATTCTTTTGTTTTTGATGTTGACCACTGCTCATGAAGATCAGTAAATATCGACAACTACATATGAAGGAAGAATTGCCGTACTTTATTATCAAGGGACGTACCTACTGCTACACCTATAATTTATCGAATCTACTATTATAAGGGCAAATTTTTAAATTGCCAGATAAGTTTTATTTATGTTATTTATTGTTATTATTTTTTATTTATTTATTGTTATTTAGTTTTACCGACAACCGGACACATTGTATTTATATTATGTGTGATTATTGTAGGATATGGTAGGGTATGGTAGCGAAGACAGTTCGATGAAGAATGAAAATAGTAATATGGATGAATCTGATGAAAAAATCATAGAAAAATGTGTTTTAAAACTTCTTCATAAAGGACCACGATAAAAAATTATAAACTACTCGCGCTTGACTATAAATTTACCGATAATAATTTGCAATGTGTCTTAACACTATCGTAAGATGACAATTAAACGTCATCATACCACATAGAAATAATCACATTTTCGAAAACGATATTATAAATTAAAACTATAATCTAATTACGAGATATTTTTTCTGAGCTATCGCAATTTCATATCTAATGTGTTCTTCGTTTATTCGATTTTTTTTAAACAACTGCAGGGAGAGCGAATTTTTAAAAATTTTGACACAGGTCCAACCTTGATGAAGTCCCGCAGGACTCTGAGCGCGAGCCGATTTAGCCCGATTTACTATTTTTGTGTTTATTTAGAAAAAATGTATTACACTTAAAATTCCAACCGTAGAATTCCCTCTGAAATACTATTACCTCATGGTACATGCAATTTTCATATAATTTTGTGCTATAACTAGGAAATGAAACAAAAAATAGTTTTGAAATCGACCCCATTTCGGATTTTTTTTTCATCGAGCAAATTACAATTTATCGTGTTTTGAACCGTAGATTTACCTAAAGCAAGGATGTATCTATGACATATTTTTTTTTCAGGATCTAAATACCCTAATTTGACTATTTAAAATTGATTCTAAAAACAGGAATATTCAAATAGTGTGCCCTTAAAGGAAACATCACACTCGCCTATAATTTGTTTGTGTGCTTATGAAAACGCAAAAATAACACGTAACAAACATCACGCATGTAATCCCCTAATGGTTAGGCAGAGATGTACCTATAGTAAAATAAGTTTCCACAATCTTTTTAAAGAGTATTTTGACAGGAAGTCTAAAGAAAAAGGCATATGGTATAAGACTATGCAAAGTGAGCCTCCTCGAATCCCTTGGTTCACTGAAAGTCATACAAAGAGGTCGTATGTTGTTATGGCACATAGATTGCGTTCTGGTCACATACCATCCAGGAAATTTGGATACCTAATGAAAAAAGTCGATTCCCCTAATTGCCAAGTGTGTAATAAAGTCGAAGATGTCCAACATTTACTGGTGGAATGTGAAAAGAACAAGAGAGAGAGGGAGATAGTGATGCGGGAGTTAAAAGTTAATATGTATGATGTTGGGGCTTCATTAGAATATTATCTACACCTAATTCGGAAGAAGCGAAACTGATTTACGAAATGGTTGCTGCATCACTATCTCCTTCGCTAACGCAATAATATATTTGTACTTATAATATTATAATTACGGGTAATAATTAGTTAGATTAGGATATGATGAGGCTGACGTACCTTTGTAAGGTAAAAGCCTCTAAATAAATAAAGATTTTTTAAAAAAAAAAAGTAAAATAAGTTTGCACCATCTGCATCACAATGCTCCTATGATACCTTGTATAATTCAGGATTATTCTTAAAGTGTTAGTTCTCTGATGCGCAAAATACGCGCAAAGACGTGGAGTTGCGGATACCAGCCCGTATTACTTATTACCTAGTTCTCTGGTGAGGTGTTTGTTACCTGATACGCTTGTAGTTGAAATGAAGTGATAGCTTTGTGGAAACTGGGTCAGTCCCGTTTTCCACTGAATTAATCCCTCTATACTGATTGGTTTGAAATTGACACGGCCATTATTATCAAAGGATATCGATATCGAAGCCTGAAATATTATAACAGATAATGTTTATCTGGGTATTGTATGTAATGTTTTGCTCTGCTCTGTGAAACACCAGGATACTGCTTATGCTGTCTTTTCCAATTTTAATCTGCTATGGTTCTATCCATTACTGTTATAAAAAAAAATATATAATATACTGTGTTTGGTTTGGAGGAGCTCGTGGCTAAGTAATAACAGCCGCACGGGTCGATCCATCAGGTTAAGCTACGCTTGCCGGGGTTGTCCGTGGATGGGTGACCATCTTTACATATCGAGACTCCTCCGTGCCTCGGAAAGCACGTTAAGCCGTTGGTCCCGGCTGTCATTCGTGGATCTTTGACAGTCGTTACGGGTCGTCAGAAGCCTGAAAGTCTGACAACCAGTCTTACCAAGAGGTATCGTATTACCCAGTTAATGGGTTGTGGAGGTCAGATGGGCAGTCGCTCCATGTAAAGTACTGGTATTCAGCTGCATCCGGTTAGACTGGAAGCCGACCCCAACATAGTTGGGAAAAGGCTAGGCAGATTGACTGTGTTTGGTTTGGTATTTTGGTTTGCCATTTCATCCACGTACGGGCCTTCCGTCTCCGTGCCGATGGCAAAGATAACTCGCAAAATATATAGTATACAGTTTTTTAAATTTGGTTGGCCCCAAATTATTTCCTAGATCAGATATTTGTACCAACACTCATGAAAGTAACTCTGCCTGTCTGTTTTTCTGTTACCTTTTTATGCCTAAACCGCTGTTTCGAACGTTTTGAAAGGAGGATGGGCACCAATGTATGGAATCTGGTACCGGCACCAATCGGAATGTATGATACACCGTTGGAAAGGTATTTTTGTGTAGATTAAGAATAACCATGGCGCTTGTCCCTATTCACTGTCCGATCGGAGTAATCCTACTTGAAAGTTATTTATTTTTGTTACGTCAGTTTGGTCCATTTGGCATGGTATTTTTATAATTATTATTAATATTATTCATTATCTAGGTAAATAAAACAAGATTGAAGTAAGTTTTATCATTTACTAGCTTTTGCCCGCGGCTTCGCTCGCGTGTAACTCGGAAATTATCCCCGGGGAACGTACTGCCGGAATAAAAATGATCCTATGCTCGTACCCAGGTCAAGGCCTATCTATCCGTTAAGGTGTGAAAAGGTAACAAATAGACAGACGGACAAATAATAAATTCAAATGATCTTTTTTATACATAAAACAGGTTTGTGTGATTCCAAGGCCCGCTTGCACCAAAAACTATAAATACAGTTAGCGCTGAACATTTTTAAAATATCATTCCATCCCTGACAACTTCAAAATTAACAGAAATAGAACAATGTTTTCAATTCGTTTAGCACTCAACGTATTTTGTGATTTGTGGTGCTAGTGGGCCTAAATGTTTAACATAAGAATAATACTTATTCATTTTAATATGATCACCATTAATTTTTGTGATTGACTACCACTGACCCCGTAGCCCGTAAGTGAATGACACATTCAACACACGTGCAACGTGTTAACAAAGTTTTTTTTGTGACTATAAATTGTAATAACTTTGACCGAGTAGACCAATTTTAATATGACTATTACTGTATTTATAACCTTTAAATCTCTTAAAAATAAGTAGGTACATAAAAATATCAATATTACATGTGAATTTTAAAATCATTCCCTGTTTTACCCCCTTGAAAAAACGCTGAAACGCGTAATTCTTTATGCTTAACTTAACCCAAAAAAACCCAAATGCTAGGTTTCCTTACAATTTTTTATCCCCTATATCACCCCCTCTAGGATTATTTTTAAAACAAAAAGTAGCCTATGTCTTTTCCTAGGATGCCATCTATCTTTTTGGCAAATTTTATTGAAATCCGCTCAATGGTTTAGGAGTGAAAAGGTAACTTAAGACAGAGTTACTTTCGAATTGAATTTATCAAAATCCTATTTAAGCGGACGTCTTCATCATAGTAGCTCCAATCTTTAATTTCAGTTCAATCAGTCGAAAATCTAAGAAGATTTATACAATCTTTCATCCCCTATTTTATCCCCATGGGGGTAGAATTTATCAAAATCCTTTCTTAGGGGATGCTTACATCATAGTAGCTATATGCATGCAAAGTCCCAGCCCGATCGGTTTAAAATTTACAAGGTTTCATACAAACTTTCATCCCCTATTTTATCCCCTTGGGGGTAGAATTTATCAAAATCCTTTCTGAGCGGATGCCTACGTTATAACATCTACCTGCATGCCAAATTTCAGCCCGATCGGTTTAAAATTGACAAAGCTTTATACAAACTTTCATCCCCTATTTTATCCCCTTGGGGGTAGAAATTAACAAAATCCATTCTTAGTGGATGCCTACGTCATAACATCTACCTGCATGCCAAATTTCATCCCGATCGGTTTAAAATTGACAAAGCTTTATACAAACTTTCATCCCCTATTTTATCCCCTTGGGGGTAGAAATTAACAAAATCCATTCTTAGTGGATGCCTACGTCATAACATCTACCTGCATGCCAAATTTCATCCCGATCGGTTTAAAATTGACAAAGCTTCATACAAATTTCATCCCCTATTTTATCCCCTTGGGGGTAGAAATTAACAAAATCCATTCTTAGTGGATGCCTACGTCATAACATCTACCTGCATGCCAAATTTCATCCCGATCGGTTTAAAATTGACAAAGCTTCATACAAACTTTCATCCCCTATTTTATCCCCTTGGGGGTAGAAATTAACAAAATCCATTCTTAGTGGATGCCTACGTCATAACATCTACCTGCATGCCAAATTTCATCCCGATCGGTTTAAAATTGACAAAGCTTCATACAAACTTTCATCCCCTATTTTATCCCCTTGGGGGTAGAAATTAACAAAATCCATTCTTAGTGGATGCCTACGTCATAACATCTACCTGCATGCCAAATTTCATCCCGATCGGTTAAAAATTGACAAAGTTTCATACAAACTTTCATCCCCTATTTTATCCCCTTTGGGGTAGAACTTATCAAAATCCTTTCTTAGCGGATGCCTACGTCATAACATCTACCTGCATGCCAGATTTCAGCCCGATCCCTCCAGTGGTTTGGGCTGTGCGTTGATAGATCACTATGTCAGTCAGTCACCTTTGAGTTTTATATATTTAGACTAGCTTTTGCCCGCGGCTTCGCTCGCGTGTAACTCGGAAATTATCCCCGGGGAACGTACTGCCGGAATAAAAATGATCCTATGCTCGTACCCAGGTCAAGGCCTATCTATCCGTTAAGGTGTGAAAAGGTAACAAATAGACAGACGGACAAATAATAAATTCAAATGATCTTTTTTATACATAAAACAGGTTTGTGTGATTCCAAGGCCCGCTTGCACCAAAAACTATAAATACAGTTAGCGCTGAACATTTTTAAAATATCATTCCATCCCTGACAACTTCAAAATTAACAGAAATAGAACAATGTTTTCAATTCGTTTAGCACTCAACGTATTTTGTGATTTGTGGTGCTAGTGGGCCTAAATGTTTAACATAAGAATAATACTTATTCATTTTAATATGATCACCATTAATTTTTGTGATTGACTACCACTGACCCCGTAGCCCGTAAGTGAATGACACATTCAACACACGTGCAACGTGTTAACAAAGTTTTTTTTGTGACTATAAATTGTAATAACTTTGACCGAGTAGACCAATTTTAATATGACTATTACTGTATTTATAACCTTTAAATCTCTTAAAAATAAGTAGGTACATAAAAATATCAATATTACATGTGAATTTTAAAATCATTCCCTGTTTTACCCCCTTGAAAAAACGCTGAAACGCGTAATTCTTTATGCTTAACTTAACCCAAAAAAACCCAAATGCTAGGTTTCCTTACAATTTTTTATCCCCTATATCACCCCCTCTAGGATTATTTTTAAAACAAAAAGTAGCCTATGTCTTTTCCTAGGATGCCATCTATCTTTTTGGCAAATTTTATTGAAATCCGCTCAATGGTTTAGGAGTGAAAAGGTAACTTAAGACAGAGTTACTTTCGAATTGAATTTATCAAAATCCTATTTAAGCGGACGTCTTCATCATAGTAGCTCCAATCTTTAATTTCAGTTCAATCAGTCGAAAATCTAAGAAGATTTATACAATCTTTCATCCCCTATTTTATCCCCATGGGGGTAGAATTTATCAAAATCCTTTCTTAGGGGATGCTTACATCATAGTAGCTATATGCATGCAAAGTCCCAGCCCGATCGGTTTAAAATTTACAAGGTTTCATACAAACTTTCATCCCCTATTTTATCCCCTTGGGGGTAGAATTTATCAAAATCCTTTCTGAGCGGATGCCTACGTTATAACATCTACCTGCATGCCAAATTTCAGCCCGATCGGTTTAAAATTGACAAAGCTTTATACAAACTTTCATCCCCTATTTTATCCCCTTGGGGGTAGAAATTAACAAAATCCATTCTTAGTGGATGCCTACGTCATAACATCTACCTGCATGCCAAATTTCATCCCGATCGGTTTAAAATTGACAAAGCTTTATACAAACTTTCATCCCCTATTTTATCCCCTTGGGGGTAGAAATTAACAAAATCCATTCTTAGTGGATGCCTACGTCATAACATCTACCTGCATGCCAAATTTCATCCCGATCGGTTTAAAATTGACAAAGCTTCATACAAATTTCATCCCCTATTTTATCCCCTTGGGGGTAGAAATTAACAAAATCCATTCTTAGTGGATGCCTACGTCATAACATCTACCTGCATGCCAAATTTCATCCCGATCGGTTTAAAATTGACAAAGCTTCATACAAACTTTCATCCCCTATTTTATCCCCTTGGGGGTAGAAATTAACAAAATCCATTCTTAGTGGATGCCTACGTCATAACATCTACCTGCATGCCAAATTTCATCCCGATCGGTTTAAAATTGACAAAGCTTCATACAAACTTTCATCCCCTATTTTATCCCCTTGGGGGTAGAAATTAACAAAATCCATTCTTAGTGGATGCCTACGTCATAACATCTACCTGCATGCCAAATTTCATCCCGATCGGTTAAAAATTGACAAAGTTTCATACAAACTTTCATCCCCTATTTTATCCCCTTTGGGGTAGAACTTATCAAAATCCTTTCTTAGCGGATGCCTACGTCATAACATCTACCTGCATGCCAGATTTCAGCCCGATCCCTCCAGTGGTTTGGGCTGTGCGTTGATAGATCACTATGTCAGTCAGTCACCTTTGAGTTTTATATATTTAGATTGTATATAAGTAATTATATAAATGTGTCTATATATCGACAATAATTTTAATAGATAATGTATAGTATGATGTATAATATATACTATATAGTATTATTCATTATCTATAACGATGCTATTTAAAAACAATGCTGGCTCATTAAGCCCTCGTGTCTAGCATATCCTAAATACCAGACAATGGATACTATATGCGCACAGGAACCTACCATGCGTCGTCCCGTCAAACATGTACAATAATGATGTAATATTATGTTTTCATTTCTATTTAGCAATATGTAACAAAAGTATTTTTTGCTCTCACATGTCGGGACTGTATACGTGCACGCAAAAGTCACACATCTTCGTCAATTCCGTATTCAGTAATGTCTTCCAAAGCAGATTTTCTATATGTTTCGATGAGATACAAGCCGTTGTTTAGGTGTTCGCTGCAGTAAGATTTTGCGAGTTTTAATTGGTATGTCCCCAACGACAGCAATATCACGTCCTGTTCACTCAATCGTGGAAAATCGGACACATCATTGACTTCCAATCTCTGGAAATCGGCTCTTCTGTTATTTAATAGTTTTTCTTCTACATAATTATACAACACGTTTGGGGTTCGCATTTTTTCAGAAGTTCTTTGTAGAAAAGCTTCTGCGTATTGGCTATCTGCGATTGGCGTGTGGAAGTGATTTGTTATTGCTGCTGCAATTTTAACATCCACAAACATATTTGCATTGTATTTTTAAAATATCTTTATTAATTTTTAATTGTATTATTAATATAGTGTGCGCACTTGATATCTGCCTCGGTATAGACCTCTTCGGCACATTACACAGGTACGAAAACGTTCCATTGCAATCAAAATAATCCAATCGATAAGCACTCAAGTCCAGTAGAAAGCCGCAGTCAAATAACGGGTAACAGAGTCCAAGTTAATGCCAGGGTCTAAAGTCGACGTGAACAATGAGGAACGAGACAATGTAGTAACTTACACAACAATTATCAGCGAACGACTACCAAGGGAACATGCGCAAGCGCCGCAGCATGCCCGCCCTCGCCCCCACCCCCTTGCTGACCACGCTAACCACCGCACTGCGTAAACCCCCGTCCGCACGGGCGTAATAAAATCGCGGCGGGATTTTATAGCGTACGGGATTTTTAACGCTCTGCTTAGCGCCGAGAGTGCAAAATCCAACAGTGTGTTTTTTCGACGCGCTAGAATGTAATCTGTTATAGTTAAGTTGGATTCTCAACGCGCGCTCGACTCAACACGAGAGTTGAAAATCCAATGCGCTATAAAATCCCGCCGCGATTTTATTACGCCCGTGCGAACGGGGATTATGAGAGCAAGAAAGATAACAATACCAGTTCCAACTTTCTACTCATCTACTTACGTATACTCAGGGTTAATAGTAACAAAAATATTGCTCCAATATTGTTCATCAATATCAATTAATGTATTTGTATGTTTATTGTTTAATAAATAGATCACCCCTAACTGAAAAAATACCAAACCGATTTTGTTGTGATTTTCATCCGATAACTGAATTTTATTTAGCTCAAAATCTGTGCAAATATCATCAAAATCTGTCTAGCTAAACCGGCGATATAATTTTTAAAATTCTATTTTGAACTAAATATCCAGTATGTTCTGAAGACTGTATTTCAAAACGGACAATTTAAACGGGATTGGTGCCATAGTAGTTTTTTGTGGTCTTGAAAAGGGCTATCCAACGATGGTAAATTTATTTTGATTGGACATGGGTACCAAAACGCCCATCATCCTTTAACAGATAAGAGCCTAGGGCCTGAAGAAAGGCTTCCAGTCTAACCCGATGCAGCTGCAATACCAGTATATTGCATGGAGCGACTGCCTTTCTGACCTCCACAACTCAGTGACTGGGTTATTCGAGGATATTTGTATAAAAAAAATGTTAATAATGTGGCGGAATCTACATCGCCACATACAAACTACGCGTCACACTGACGTCACGCAATCCTGCATCGCGCAATCAGAGTTTACCGCGCAACTAGCATATAATACAATGTCCCGACATCAACCGTTGGGCAGTTGCCCACCAGACACGACACCCGTCTGGTCGGAGGATCCTCCCTTTTCAACAGAGGATGAGTGAACTTTACACCCTGTTCCTCATGGCTCTATAATAAAATACAAAATACACGCAACATCTAGTCATATAACTTGTACTGTCGTCCAATAGATGTTTTAAAATCTTGTACTTAAAACCTAACGTGCATGTTCTCTTGTCCACAGTCAATGATCCAGCTAAAAGAACGCAAAGAAATGGACGAGGCATTCAAGAAAGCGCAGAAACCCTGGGCCAAGTTACTGCAGAAGGTGGAGCGCACGCGGCTTGAGTACCACACGGCTTGCAAGCAGGAGAGAACGGCACAGAACCAGGAGAGGAACGCCAGTGGAGATAGCTCACTTAGTCCGGATCAGGTCAGTGGATGGAACTTTATAAGAATGAAAGAGACAATTGTGTCAGTCATATTGGAACGAAGTTCCTTATCGCGCGTTGTGAAAGGGGGCTAGACGGAAAAAATTCTCACGAAAAGTTGTAACGACACTTTTTGCTATAGTAAGCTATTGTAAGCTGTGCGACGTGCGCATGTTTCTCTGTCTGTCTCTCTCTCTCTCTGGAATCTTAAATTAATTAATAATTAATTTAATTCTTCTATTTTATTATAACTTAAAAAAAAAAAAATATTACAATTTCTTCACTAATTAATCGAAAGGAACTTCGTTCCATCCGGGTGTCCCTTAACACCTCTCAACTTTTTTATTATACAACAACATAAAAATACCGTAAGCAAAACAGTAGACAATAAACCGTGCGTATGCATACAGCTCTGCATGGTGATGTGTACCAAGGATACCCAGCGTTTGTTTAGTAGGTCTTGAATTTTTACATGACAAACTGTACAATGATTCTGTGTGGGATAAACCTATAGGATTAACTATTAGAGTAAACGTATTCTCGCTTCAGAACAACTAAAGTATACATAAGTGTTCAGAAAGTTATAGGTATATGGGTAGGTTTAATGCTGAAAGGCATATAAGCTTCATTCGCCAAAGGTTTCAAGGCATTAAAGGTTTAGTAGAAGTCAAGTTTTGTGGAAATAATGCGCCCAGGCATTTATGGCGCATCGTTTGTTTGAAATAGGTTCTTCTATAAAGAGAAATTGATTATTTTACTGGAATATTCGCTTCAAAAGAGGTGAACTTAATCAGAAAGATATACACACAAAATAATATCTCACAGAATAGTCTTAAAATAAAAAAGGAAGCTCCATTCAAGAAGAAATTCCAAGAATATTCCACTTTTGTATCTGAAACATAGACGTGATTCTAAATAAAATATACACTTCTGGACACATCTTTTGGCCCACCTTGTATTTTCAGTTTCGTTTGGTCCTAGCTAAAATTTTATATTAGGTCGAGCAAAAAGTTTTTATGCAGTTTTGAACCTGGCACATTCACAATTTCATTAAATAGTCTTTTTTTGAATTTCGAACACAGAATTTAAAGAAACAAAAGACAATTTGGAGCCTGTTTGTTGATATCAAACAATCGAATACTAAGAAAACTTGGTTTTATTGGTTTACTTGGATTTAATTCTTGAAAAAGTGATTGATATCTTTGGTTTTGCAACAAACATTACTTATTCTTAACATTAAGGTGAGGTTCTATCAATAATCTATGGATACTTCACCTGAAGTCGCCGCCCAAGCTGTGGCACTTATTCAGGCCGGACACAGCCAAAGAAACGTGAGTGCTCAACTTAATTTAAGTCGATCGGCGGTCCGAAATGTTTATCGGAGGTACCTAGAGACTGGCGGCTTTGTTCGTCGCCAAGGAAGGCCACGATCTCGGGTCACAACTGAAAGGCAGGATCGATTCATCGTGACGACCAGCTTGAGAAATCGTCACCTTACCTCCATTGAGATACAAAACCAACTTCGCGACTTCCACGGAGTATCTGTGAGCGCTCGAACTGTTCGGAGAAGGTTAAAAGAACGCGATATGGTACCACACAAGCCAGCTAATGGCCCCAAACTAACGCGAGCCCACCGAACAGCGCGCCTTCATTTCGCACGCAGTCATTTAAATTGGACACAGCAAGATTGGAGCCGTGTACTCTTTTCTGATGAGTCTAAAATTGTGTTACATGGCAATGATGGAAGGAAGAAGGTCTACCGACGTAAGGGAGAGCGATTCGCACAATGCTGCTTTGAAGAGAGGGTTGCTTATGGCGGTGGCTCATGGACTGTCTGGGGCGGTATATCCGCGAGCGGCAAAACTCAACTTGAGGTTGTTACAGGACCACGGCTGCCAACATTAAATGCTGAAAGGTACATTCGTGAGTGCTTAGAACCTCACGTGATACCATACGCGGACTATGTGGGCCCAAATTTCCTTTTTATGCATGATAATGCAAGAGCCCATGCGGCCGGCATCGTCAGGGAATATCTTCGGGATGTGAACATCACAGTTATGGACTGGCCAGCCAGAAGCCCAGACATGAACCCCATTGAGCACATGTGGGACGAGCTAAAAAGACGTGTTAGGGCTCGTCAGCCAGTTGCCCAGACGATGCAAGAGTTGAAAACTGCCATAGAAGAGGAATGGGAGATGATCCCTCAAAATTTCATAGAGCGGTTGATAAACTCTATGCCTAATCGTATGAGAGCTGTGGTAGATGCCCATGGAGGCAACACGCGTTATTAAATTAAACCTTTATTTGATAAAACATGTTTTTTATTCAAAAATCAATTGCCTTTAACAAGGCGCATATCCGACTTGTTAGGCGTAGCTCCATGTCGTATGGTATTCTGAATTCAAATTTAAAACAATACGATCGAAAAAGATGGTAAAATGTATCAGGTTTAAAACTGCATCAACAGTTTTTGTTCAATCTAGCAACCATATTTCGGTAGGGGCCATCGAAACCTAAACTCTAAGGTGGGCCAATAGATGTGTCCAGAAGTGTATTTATCAATAAACTCACCACACCGAACATACCTCTGTACGCAAGGCTACAGATCAAGTTACACATTTCCAGTATAAACTGATCTCGTATTGTATAGAATTTCCTTACAATGAGAGGTCAGTGTAAACTGGTAATGTATAGCTTGATCTGTAGCCGTGTGTAGGTACACGTGTAAGTAATGCCGGTTCCACACTGTCTACGAACACACGTGAACTGTCATGAACGTTTATGTTGTCTAAGTTCGTTCCTTGTTCTTCATCCGCATCGTTATTAGCTTATAGTTAAGTGTGAACATGGTCTCCCCAAGTTCAGGCCACTAATTTCGTTCGTCGGCCTATTTAGGCGTATTTGCTGATTCTGGAGTACGTCTGCCCCAACGACCATCAGTTTGACGGAAATTTAATATAACTTTGCGACTTGTTCGCTATCGCATTTCTCTAGAGCACATGTTCGGCATGAAATCGCACCGGTAGTGTGTGAAGCCGGCTTTAGATGAATACACGTGGGATTGTTTCGTTATGAGGTTCGCTGATATTTCCATAGCAGATACAGCCATGTTACAATAATAAAATATACAAAACACTCGAAACAGGATCCTGGGTTTGTTAAAACCTGATCAATACAAATCCATTACCGCCTGTAGGTGTACCTACAAGTTATTATAGCAATTTCTTTACCAAAATTCATAGAATATCAATGAATTTTAAGTGGCATCAGCAAATCTAGTCAATCTGCGTAGCCTTTTTCCAACTATGTTGGGGTCGGCTTCTAGTCTAATCGGATGCAGCTGAATATCAGTATTTTACATGGAGCGACAGCCTGTCTGACCCCCATTGTAAGACTGATTGTCAGACTTTCGGCCTTCCTACCCGTAACGACTGTCAAAGATCCACGAATGACAGCCGGGACCAACGGCTTAACGTGCTTTCCGAGGCACGGAGGAGTCTCGGTATGTAAAGACGGACACCCATCCACGGACCAACCCCAGCAAGCGTAGCTTAATCTGATGGATCGACCCGTGCGGCTGTTATTACTTAGCCACGAGCCCCATCAGCAAATCTAGTATTAAATTCTATTATAGCTTTTTGGTGCTTTGGTCAACCAATCCTCATAGCAAATAATATGAAATTCTTCACGAATTTTTGTTGCTTGTTTACTAACATTTGCCGATTTCTCTTAACTTCGCATACTATCCCAACTTTCGAGTTCTGAATCGAATCAAATTCGATTATTTGTCTCATTGATCCAATTTCGAGTCGATTCCAAGATCTCGTGAGTTAGCGAGTTTAGCGACCCTGTGAATCATTCATCGTATCAAAAAATAGGCATAAACTGTCAAAGCATCCAATACTTTGTAATATACATACTTCCAGATAAAGTCGATAAAATATTTGCTTATAGATGTTATCTGTTATCAGTTGATTGACTTATCAGAACACGTCCACGAATGCAACTTGATGGGAGTGATAGCGATTCGATACACATCCTACAGCAATGTATGAATAATTCACAGTTATCACACCACACCACCTAACACCACCACCACCTAATACAAGCTAATCTTTGCTTAAAAGGTGCCTCCAAACTTAATCATGTAATTTACTCAAGTTGATGAAATAAACATTTTATTTATTTATTTATTACGGCCAATATTCTAAAACTGTTGGCTAAGTAATAACAGCCGCACGGGTCGATCGATCAGGTTAAGCTACGTTTTCCGGGGGCGGTCCGTGGATGGGTGACCATATTTACATACCGAGACCCCTCCGTGCCTCGGATAGCACGTTAAGCCGTTGGTCTCGGCTGTCATTCGTTATGGGTCGTCAGAAACCAGTCTTACCAAGGGGTATCAAATTACCCAGTAACTGGTTTGTGGAGGGCAGATAGGCAGTCGTTCATTGTAAATTACTGGTAATCAGCTGCAGCCGGTTAGACTGGAAGCTGACCCCGACATAGTTGGGGAAAAGGCTAAGCAGATAAGGAGACAGTTTTTCTAACGAATTCCAACCAGTCTTACCAAATTAAAACTGGTTATCAGACATTCCGACTTCTGACGACGCGAAACGACTGTCAAAGATCCACGAGTGACAGCCGGGACCAACGGCTTAACTTGCTTTCCGAGGCACGGAGAGGTCTTGGTATGTAAAGACGGTCACCCATCCACGGACTAACCGCGGTAAGCGTAGCTTAACCTGATGGATCGACCTGTGCAGCTGGTATTACTTAGCCACAGCGACCTAATGTCACGCTTCTATTAGTTCAACAAACAATTAAGCTAAAGTTTATTGAACTGTTTCGGAATATTAACAATTTACTCGTCATTATGAACAACTTTTACTATGGGACCAAACCTGAAATCACGAAAAAAAATCTGCTGTTCAGTACATTTAGGTATGTTCACATATTTCGTCAAAATGTAGGGAACAGCTGTTTTTTTTTTTTTTCGCGATTTCAGGTTTGATCCCAGTAAAACTTGTTCATAATGATGAGTACACTGACCGCTTAAAAGATTGCCACTGTTTACACTTACACCCTGTATAAAAAGAAAAGTCCTGACTGTCTCATCAACGCCCAGCCCAAACCATTGGACCTACGAGTAGGAAGCTGAAATTTTGCACTGAGGTTCCCTTTATAATGTAGACAAGGAATAAGGAAGGATTTTCGTTCCCGTGGTATATTTTCCGACATCCACGCGGGCGAAGCCGCGCGGGAAGTGCTTGTGGTAGATAAATATCATATTAATAGGTATCTTTTAGTTAGAGCATTTCCTTTACGAAAGTATGACGTGATATCTCCCCATTTGTCTACATACGGTTCCGCGTACGATTCGCCGGATATTCGTGAATCATCGGCTTTCGGCTCTCGCGCAGCATCGGAATGTAAGTCCAATCACCTGTTTTGTACGATTTCTAACAATATATAGTGGAATCAGGTCGAACTGTATTTTGAGATAGAGTTAAAACAAGGAAGTTTGGATAGCTCGTCGTGAGTGATGTTTGTTGGGAAAACTTGAAATAGGTTCATTGTGTTTCCATCTCGCTCGAGTCATTGGTTTTGTGACTGCCGCGTTGGACTAGTGTGATCGCAAGCGCTACTTACTGCTGACTCTTGAGTCTTGGGTTCGATTTCAAGGTTGGGCAAAGTGTTATTGGGTTTTACTATCTGGTATTTCTCAATAGCAACCCGAAGTTGTATTTGTGCACGGTTAATGGCAATAGGCTCGCCCCCTATTACATAATCAGCCTATATTGTTCCCACTGCTGGGACACAGGCCTCCTCTCGGTGAGAGGGAGTGGGCCGTAATGAACAACGCGAGCCCAGTGCTGGTTGGTAGATGTCACATGTCTTCGAATTGTTTGGTTCTAGGACATGCCGGTTTCCTCACGATGTTTTCCTTCACCGTTTTGAGAGCAGTGGTGATGAAATAATTTACACAAAGTAAAGCGCCTGCCTGGGTTCGAACCTACGACCTACAACTCGTAAGTCGCGACCGTTACCACTGGGCCACCACTGCTCTAAGTATATGTGCGAAACTTGCGTAATTGAGGAAATATGGGTATATTATGGGTACACCTCGGAGGAGCTCGTGGCTAAGTAATAACAGCCGCATGGATCGGTCGACCAGGTTAAGCTACGCTTGCCGGGGTTGGTCCGTGGATGGGTGACCATCTTTACATACCGAGACTCCTCCGTGCCTCGGAAAGCACGTTATGCCGTTGGTCCCGGCTGTCATTCGTGGATCTTTGACAGTCGTTACGGATCGTCAGATGCCCGAAAGTCTGACAACCATTCTTACCAAGGGGTATCGTATTACCCAATTACTGGGTAGTGGAGGTCAGATAGGCAGTCGCTCCATGTAAAATACATATTCAGCTGCATCCGGTTAGACTGGAAGCCGACCCCAACATGGTTGCGAAAAGGCTAGGCGGATGATGAGTATGGGTACACCTCTACCCAACCCTTCGAGGAAATAAGGTCTGATATTATTGTACTGGATTCAATACTATTTTACTGTAGGTATAATAAAATGTTCTTTTAAAACAACCAATTATTAGACTATTGAAATAGAACTTATATCAACATAGCTTAACTAAATCAAATCTGCCTAGCCTTTTCCCAACTGTGTTGGAGTCGGCTTCCACTCTTACCAGATGCAGCTGAATACCAGTATTTTACATGGAGCGACTGCCTATCTGACCTCCACAACCCAGTAACTGAGTATTACGATACCCCTTGGTAAGACTGGTTGTCAGACTTTCGGGAAACCAAACCTGAAATCGCGAAAAAGAAATCAGCTGCTCCCTACATTTTGACGAGTTTGATGTAGATAAAATGTACTGAACAGCAGATTTTTTTGTTTCGTGATTTCAGGTTTGGTCCCATAGTGTAAAAGTTGTTCATAATGATGAGTAAAACGATCCCTTTAAGAGCTTTTTGGTGTTTACACCAATAACCCTGTATATCCTAGCTAGCGTAATACAGCTTTGATTGGCAATAGCATTGTTTTTATAACCCAAAAGAACCAGCTCTACTGCTTTTGTAAAATGGTCCTTCCGGATTAAATTCGTCACCTATCAACCCCGTTTTACCCGTCACATTTGTCTGACACCTCCTAACAGCACCCCAGCCAATTATAACAACGTAAAATCGAAAGCAATTAAGGCGTCGACGACTCTAAAACGTATTAAAAAGTCCGAAAAGTTTCGACTTGATTAAGTTCGAAGTTGGTTCTCTCCAGTCGGTGGCACAAATTGGGGAAGTGTTGGCTTTAAAACTCCTCCTTGGCAGGTTTGAAATGGGTTCGACTTGTAGATTATGGCGCTTAAGGAGGATGCGCTAAGGTAGCCCGCGAAATTCAAATTTTCTTACGCTTTTTGCAATTTGTAGGTCAGTGTCAGGTTGTGTGTTGATTAAAATATGATTCGTGGCCGTAACTAACATGGCTTTAAAGAATTATAATCATTAGAATCAGCAATGCAACAATCAGAGGAGCTCGTGGCTAAGTAATAACAGCCGCACGAGTCGATCCATCAGGTTAAGCTACGGCTTGCCGGGGTTGTTCCGTGGATGGGTGACCATCTTTACATACCGAGATTCCTCCGTGCCTCGGAAAGCACGTTAAGCCGTTGGTCCCGGCTGTCATTCGTGGATCTTTGACAGTCGTTACGGGTCGTCAGAAGCCCGAAAGTCTGACAATCAGTCTTACCAAGGGGTATCGTATTACCCAGTTAATGGGTTTTGGAGGTCAGAGAGGCAGTCGCTCCATGTAAAATAATGGTATTCAGCTGCATCCGGTGAGACTGGAAGCCGACCCCAACATAGTTGGGAAAAGGCTAGGCAGATTGAGAATCAGCAATACAACTACATATGTTAGAATTGACCTCAAACCAACACAAACATAAATGTCAAAACAACACAAACATAGAAGAAAAACTCAGTTCCACACTCACAAAAACTTGTAACTGGATGACTTCACATAATTTAGAAATTAATCATGCTAAAACTAAATTAATGGTTTTCCACCCTTATCAAAAAGCTCCTCTACACTTAAATTTCACCTTTAACGGCACAAAATTGGAAACTGTTGATGACTTTACACTACTTGGACTTACAATAGATAAGCATATCAACTGGAAAACACAAATACAAAAAACACGTTCGAAAATTTCAAAATTCTCATACGCTCTTCGAGAAATTAAAAAGACCACCGATCTACAAACCGCCCTCACCACATATTATGCGTATGCCAATGCATGGCTTAGCTACGGTGTAATCCTCTGGGGAAATAGTACAGATGCACTGACACTCTTTACCCTTCAAAAGAAACTAGTTAGAATCATAGTAAATATTGATCAAACTAACAGCTGCAAACCCTATTTTCTAAAACATAATATTCTAACCCTCCCCAGTATTTATATCCTAGAAATATGTAAATTTGTCCGTAAGCATCAAGAGTTCTACACAAAACGCGAAGACATCCAATCACAGTACGCACTTAGGTATCGATCTAGGCTAAACATACCAACATCCGGGCTAAAAATGCATTCCACAAGTCCCTACGTAATGTCGATAAAGATATACAATAAATTACCAGATATAATAAAGAAAGAAGAAAAGTTCAATATATTTGTAACAAAACTTAAAAACTTATTAATAAAAAAATGCTATTATTCCTTAGATGAATATTTAAATGATAAACATAAATAATAGGAGAAATGTTTAAAGTATATGTTAGGGAAATTACTAATATAATAAAAAATGACATAAGAATAATAATAATTGATAACAAAAATTAGTGATAGTCACGTAATTTATGGATATGTTTAAAATAAAAATGGTATGATATGGTAATTATTAATATAACAATAAATGATAGTAATAAATAATCTAATATAATAATAAAATAATATAACAAAAATAATAATGCAATTAAAATACTTAGAAATACGAGTACTTAATAATAAATTAAATTAAATAATATAGCAATAATAGTTATTCATGATCTCCTAAAACAGGGCTTCCTCTCTCCTACCCTTTTGCTGTGCCCTACAGGGTCCATAATGATCTCAATTATATACTATACCACCTAAGTACACATTATGGTAAAGCAATAAAGATATTGAGTATTGAGTAACCTCATGATTTCATGAAATCGCTAGATATTACTGTCGCCCATCGCTGTACATTAGTTTGATTACACCACCCGTAAACATCCCGTTTCCTATAATTGAATGAACCTCTAGTGCCAAAGTATAAACACCACATTGTTGCCAGTACTACTTTGCATTCTTGTCCGCACTATCTTTAACGAGAATAGCTTGAAATTCTTGAAATAGTTCAGTACTGTTGGTGCCAGAATAAGTGTCCTATCGGTATTGTATTCTATTTTTAACCGGCTACAAAGAAAGGAGGTTATCAATTTGACATGTATGTATGTAATATTATTGGAACTGCAATATATTCAGTGGTAATCTATTAGAGCTTCCAAATAATTATACAAAATTTTATAGATGTACGTATGTATGTTTGTCCACGCATTTCTTCGGAACTATTCATTGGAACGTAGCCATTCTTTTTTTATTGGCTTATATTTACTTCAACTTAGGGAACAGTGCAAGTTTCATCAGAATCGGTTCCGTAGTTTTCAAGATATGGACTAATACGTGTAAGTGTAGGCTTGGCTTATTGATACAAGCTACGGGTGTG
Source organism: Cosmia pyralina (assembly GCA_946251885.1). Taxonomy (NCBI): domain Eukaryota; kingdom Metazoa; phylum Arthropoda; class Insecta; order Lepidoptera; family Noctuidae; genus Cosmia; species Cosmia pyralina. Next base: position 11,297,068 of record OX276342.1, on the reverse strand, counting down.
GTGTCAGAGGGGAAACAACTCAAAACCTTGGTCAATTTCTAGTGCAATATTTACAACAAAAATATAAAACAAAAAAAAAAAACTATTTACTGCTTATTGCAAACAAATATTCCAGTTTTTATTTAAAACTAAAAATTACGAAACAAAAATGTAATTTCAAAAATAAATCGATTTCAAAAAGAAATTAACTCAAAATTTTGTCGGTGGCAAAAAACTAAAATACAGTATATCGACGGTTAAGAACCAATAGTGTCTATCTCAGTTTTTTACGTTTTTCACTTACTTAATGCAGGTAGGTTTAAAGTTTAATTTGGCTTGGCCTACTGAGGCCTCCTGTAAAGTTAACTTTATTGAGATAGACAGTATTGATTCTTAACCGTCGATATCACAAGACACCGACTTCCGAAATTAGTTATTTTATAATTTTGAGTTAATTTCTTTATGAAGCCTATTTAATTTTTTAAATTCCTTTTTTTGTATTACTGTAGTTGATAAACATAATATAACATTACGCCTATAATCCCTGAACGTTCGGGCAGAGGTGTACCTAATATTGTTTATAAAATTGACATTTGAGACTTACCACACGTAAACTTTTATTTTTTTTTTTGGTTCTTTGTTCTTGGATCTACAATATTTTTGGAATGTTTTATTTCTTACCTAGTTTCTTGATCAATGAAACTTAACATATGCAGTGGAATCCTTTTTGAAACCATCCTATAATTCAGGCTCCTCTAGTATACTGTTGGACGCTTATCCTTCACTTGTAACCGTTGATCTACCCTTTAATAATTCTGGACCTCACGCAATGTGATTTCGGGTCCCCCAAAATTTGTGGAACTCGACCACAACCGCAACGTGACGTAGCTTTTGACCACGAAGGCACACACGAATTGTAGAAGAATAAATTTAATAAGCTTCGGTTAACATTGGCGTGCTATGATATGGAATTATTAAAGAATAGCATTTCATAAGGATACGATAGATTTGATATATAACGTCTAAATAAATTATACATATTCCACGACTGTCAGATAAAACTACGATGTGGCATGAAGAGATAAGAGATGATTGGAGATGTCAAATTAGATTGATCTAACCTTCCATTGGTGAAGACGATACCGATGACACACCACAAAATGAGCCGTAACATTCATAATTTCAATATGTGAAATTTTTTAACAGATCTATGCACTTTCTGATATTAAAGTAGCTTTTCGTGTCTTTGGACAGCGTTGTTCTTTTAAACTACGCAACGGATTTTGATGCAGTATTCTTTGTACAAATACATGATGTCAATAAAATTAGTGATGATCTAATATTTTCGCAATAAATTATCAAAATCATTTACAGAATTTATTCCCGAAGACACATACCTAATAAAGAAATCTCGACATTTTGAAAAATCGTAAAAACCGACCGTTGGAAGGGCGGTTCGCTAGTTCAATATTAATCTTGGTTAGTTTATTCGATGTCCCAGAAGTGGGAATCGATTATCCGTTTTTAGAAAATATATAAAAAATTATGTTACTCAGTTTCGTCATTGGCATATTAGCCGTAAGATTATGTTATGTTATTCTACCATGAAGTGTATATGTAAATAGAACGAGCTAAGTTCAGCCTGTCTGTGTGGTCGTCTCGATCGATTGCAGGCCAGCAAAGTTCCTTGACCACTGGCCCCGTTCCCATAAAACTTTGTACACGAACTATCCTTACAAGGCGGTACGTTTCTGAGTAGTGTCAATATTAGATGTCTGTAGTCCTTCAGGGCTTTAGTTATGGAAATTAGGATTTACGGGGCATCCTAAAGGTTTTTGCAGAAGCATTAAACCCCTTCCCCATTTTATGTGGATGATGTTCTTCTAATTTCTTTTGCAGGTAGTGGTATTAGAATTTGTGTGGGGTATAGGTAACACAACTAAAAAGTGAAAAATAAAAACATTTTTACAAAAAAATACAACCGACTTCCAAAAAAGTGAAAAATAACTTTAATTTCGGAAGTCGGTAGCAAAAAAAGAAAATACATTTAACCAGACACCGACTTCCGATATTAAAGTTATTTTTCACATTGTAGTGTTGTTTTTGGAAGTCGGTTGTATTTTTTTGTAAAAAAGTTTTTACTACGTACGTTTCTTCTTAAACTTTCAGTCATTGACAAAGTTAAACTGCTCTGGCTCTAATAATAGGACTAACTTAGTCGTCCTATCGACCGGCTAGGGTCTTTGACCAGCGCCCTCATTGGCCCCAACGTCGAACGTTGTCATTTAAATTATATATTTATATAGTACAAGCAGTATTGATTCTTTAAACTTTGTTCTTAGAATGAATTATAAATCTGTAGTGTGTCGAGTGACATAGTTTCAATTATTGTTTTAATTTTTGTTGGTGTTGGAATTCTCTAGGTTAAATGTATTCAATATTTGTATGGAGACAGCCATAGGTAGCATGGTGCATGGTGGTTGGTGCATATGCAAGTATAATATGAAAGTAAGACTGTAATTTTCTTTCGAAGCATGTTCATTAGGAGGCCTTACAGATTAGATTCATAATATAAATAAAAATAAAAAAAAAATATTTTGGACTCAATAAAATATAGCCTAATACAGTTATATTCTTAATAACTAGGTTACAATAATGTAAGTCAGTAGACGGCTAAACCTATATGACTCCTGAATTCCAAACTAGATAAAAACCTGTATCTTGGAAATCAGTGCAAATATGATAAGACTACAGTATACTCCCTATAATCTGTACCCTTCCCAAACATTCAAGATATTGAAATAACTGATACTGACTCATAATATCGCCATTATGAACAACTTTTACTATGGGATCAACCCTGAAATCACGAAACATAGTCAACTATTCCCTACAATTTGAGTTATGCAAACATAAATGTATGGAGCAGAAGTTGTTGGAAAAATGAATAACCACAAAAGATTGCAAATAGTTAACGATCAACACGCATAATTTACTTCTTTCTCTTACGATTGTAGGCCGTCGCCCGACCCATCCGCTGTTACCCATTCCAAAATTATCTAAGAAATTAAACGATGATGTAATACTTCAAAGAAAATGATACCAAACACTTATCAGATACACCCTCGAACACTCTTATCACTGCAAATGTCTTATCTGTTGGCGAAAAATATATAAAATGGCATTATGTAACAATTTCCTGGCAATCTTGCAGCGGAAGAAAAATCTTGGTATAGATGCTTTATGATGCTGGCAACGTCAAATCGGGAAATTGGTGCCGGGCAACGTTCAAATTTTATGGAAGAATAAAACTGAAATGCTGGTATTTGATAGACGGAGCTAGAGAGAGAGAATAATATATATTTGGCCACAACTCGGTAAACACAAAATACAAAAAAAAAAAAATGCGCAGCTATAAGTGTGTAAACTGACAATTAGCCTAGAGAGTCTGCTTATGATGAACTAATTTTTATTGATACGAAATATTGTAGCAGTAGACTCTTTGCATTACCTTCCTAAACTCCTAGATATTTCCCGTCATTTGAACCTTCTGTTTGACTTTGATTTCAACATTCTTTAATCTTTTTGCTAACTGTAAATCTAAAATGTTCTCATCGTTTATCTTTACCAATATATCCCCATAAACATTCATTCTCTAAATTCTTTCTCACTTCCAAAAACCTGCCTTCACGCATGTTCATAATTATAGTTTTCATCGATGTTCGATGTAAATAAATAATGTGCGGCGTCTGGTTCGCGGTTATCTCCCGAAATAAAACACTTGCAGAATCTTAGATGAGTGCTAACGTCACTCGCCCACCAGCTGCTGATGGTAGGTTAAAGATGGGAGATTCGCCTGTGACGTCATAAGTTTTTAATGATTTCAGCTGTAACTACATCGTGGTTTAGAAAAAGTTTGGCTTTGAGTAGCGTCGTTGCTGTCACCCAGATTGATACCTGTGTGAAAGTCTCTTTCTAAAGTTCCCTATATATCCACGGAATTGTCATTAATATTGATTTTAGAATAAAATTTATGTGTCAAGTCCTTTTCCAGTGAGTTCTTTGATTGAATAGCCTCTCTTATTTATTCAATCTGAATTTATAATTTAACAAAGAAACAATTTTATAGAAATATCTAAAGAAGCTTTTAAATTTCCGTCTACGATAACGTTATAAACATGCACGTATTTCCATACATTTTATGTTCGTGGATGTCCACGATAATATCCGTGTTAGAAATTATAAATGCGCACAGTTTTGGCAAATCCTTCCAGATCATTCCAGCCTGTATATAACTCTTTCTTTAACTGCGTCAGTAAAAACAGCGCCCAGTTCTTAAACATACAAATTGTTTAGTGTTTCTAGCTATTCGTAATTTACATAAGAAACAGTTCAAATTCATAATTTATTGAGAGCGCCAAGTGTTGCCTTTACTAATTAAAATTTATGTATAGCTGCGATTTCATAATTTGTTTCCAAATTGAAATAGTGTTTACATCATAAATCTTTTTGAAATATACCAGTTCTGCCAGTATTTACAAATTGGTAAATTAAATATTATATTTAAATTAATGCGTTGGGTCATTCGGTCTGTTACGGTCACACCAATATATTATTTCTAGTTAATCTGACCCAACATTTCAAAAAAGATTTATAAAACTAAAATCTGTCTGATCATTCAGACTAATAAATCAATCAACTCACCACCTTAGGCATACATTTATCTCCAAAATATTTGCATGACACTAACTTTTCCACCCATCTAGGTCTACATCCACCTAAGTGTTGCAGAGTATATGCTGTACGCTAGAAACGGGTTCCTTCCAAGCGAATGAACCGATATATGCAAGATACCATTCCGCAAAACATTCCATGCTTAGCACTAGCTCTCTTGAATTCCAATATCTCCGTTCTCGATATTGAATAAGCATTACAAGGCTTTCGATTACGCTACACACCATTCGGTTTTATTCCCCTTTTCTATATCACAACATATCGGTATCGATACAGATATAGAGCATTGCACCGAGGGCCCGTTCACACGTATCAGTATGATATTTTAACGGTTATATTATATTACTATTATGAGTAGGAGCTCGTGGCTAAGTAATAACAGCCGCACGGGTCGATCCATCAGGTTAAGCTACGCTTGCTGGGGTTGGTCCGTGGATGGGTGACCATCTTTACTTACCGAGACTCCTCCGTGCCTCGGAAAGCACGTTAAGCCGTTGGTCCTGGCTGTCATTCGTGGATCTTTGAGAGTCGTTACGGGTCGTCAGAAGCCCGAAAGTCTGTCAACCAGTCTTACCAAGGGGTATCGTATTACCCAGTCACTGCGTTGTGAAGGTCAGATAGGCAGTCGCTCCATGTAAAATACTGGTATTCAGCTGGTATTCGGTTAGACTGGAAGCCAACCCCAACATAGTTAGGAAAAGGCTAGGCAGATTGATTATATTTACTGTTATATTTTATGTATAATTTTACGATCACATGACAGTTTCGTGATGCATTTGTTTTTATATAATTTTAACTGCAGTTACGAGTATCAAAATTTTGTTTCAGTGCTGTTAGTGGAACTGCTTAGGTGCCGTTGAAATCAGTGTAGTACAGTAAATCAGTGGAATACCTCGGGATGATGACGTGTGATCCCAACTTTTTACCGTAAAATATATAGAAATCGTACTGATCATGGCCGTGTGAACAGGGCCTTTAAAGTCACCCATTCTCACAATAAATGGCCAGTATCTGATCCCTTTTGTTTCCCCTATTTTTCAGACGAAAAGCGTTATGTTTCCGTTTGCTACTTCTATATATAGCAGGACTGATGTTTCAACGGATACTGTGCCGTATTATCCTGTATTTATGGCAGTAATTCTAAACGGGAATGGTACATGTACTTAATTTTTCGTTGAGAACTTTAAACAAGCATCCACGCTAATCGTTGAGTTCTTATTATCCATGTTAAGTTTATTTTTCCTCCAAAGCAATCCTTGTAACTATATTTGGCCTACAATGCAGGGAAATTGATATCATTCAAAATCTGCTTAATAATATCATTTTAGGCTGTTTTTCAATCGTATTGTCCCATAGTATATTGGTATCATATTGTTTGTTGTATTGTGTATTGGGTTGTCCTGTAATGGTAAATGTAAGTAGATAAATCAATAAATAATAAATATTTACCTTGCATTGTCGATTACTAGTTTACCGTATCAAAATGATAGGAAAACGTGAGTTTTGTTCAACTTACCCTATTCCATAAATCTAATTTCAATTGTTTTTGTGTACCTACAAAAAAGCAGTTCGGGATATAATTAGATTATTAATTAATACTTCATCATTCTGATACCTAATATTGAAAACGTTGAAAACAGAGTAGTTTACACAAATTGAAAACTTTAATATAAACACATTTTCTTAGTAAGTGCTTTAATAAACAATTCGGGTTAGGGGCGAAGATAAAGTTTTGTAAAAATATCTAAAATGTTCACATTTGACAGAAATCTCACTAAAGTCAACGACAAGACTATGCGTCATTTGTTTTTAGAGAAGCTTCTAGAATGTTCTAGAAGCTTCGACTCGCCCTTATTGGCTGACCGGGTACGAGAGGCGTTCCCGCCAAAAGCGTGCGTGCGGATTGTAGCTGGAGTGGTTAGAAAAGCATTCGCGTTATAAAACCTAATTAATTATTAGGGTGATAAGTGACCTAACTTTACTTCAGTTTTAGTTTATTTTCACAATGCGGTCCGTGAAGGTTTGCGATCAAATATTGAAATGATAAATGATATTAAATTCTGTAAATTGGTTCAAAAAACACTTTTAAATGTCAAATTTAAATTAAGTCCATTATCGGGCCCCCCGGTCTACTCCTTGATATTAATGCACCATGTAACATGAGGGAACAGGGTCTAGTGTGAATCTTTGGGTTCATTCGGTGAGAAATTGAGTCTGGTGAAACCACGCTGGGGTCGGTGCATTTCATTAATTCATCCACTTTAAAACTGGATGAGTTTGGTGTTTCCTATCTGACTACTCTGAGAAGAAAGACCGAAAAAAAAAACTCAAAGGTTACAGTCTCTTAAGTCCAGACATAATCTTGGTCAGATCATGTGAAGGCCATGTAGGTTGAAAATGTGAAGTAAAGTTGTGGTTGAAATCAAGTAGGTGGAGAATTGAAAATGCTCTTCGGCATCAACACTGCTTTGTTTTGTTTTTAACCGTCCTCGTACAATTATAGTGTGCGCGCAAGTGCTAGTCACCGCCTGAGGTAGGTATGTGAGTGGTGGGACGGGGGAGGTAGACAAAGGTGAAGCTAACTCAATGTGCCAATCTTGTCAACCGCGCCCTCCCTCGTCTCACCGCTCACATAAATGAGGCGGTGACTAGCACTTGCGCGCAAACTATAACTCCTGTATTGTTTAATGAGAATTTTTACATCCACTAGCATTATATTGATTCTGATCAACTATCTTTACTTTTTCTCTTCCGCTTCTATATTTTCCTCAGAATCCCAATGTATAAGATGCTAAAAAATTACCTCTAAAAACATTAGGGAGTGCTTTAGACCACTGAACTGAATAACTTTTACTATGGGATCAAATTTGAAATCGTGAAAAAAATCAGTTGTTGCCTACATTTATTTTCGCATAACTCGTCAACTCGACTCGTCGTCGTCGTACGGAACAGCTGATTTTTTTTCCCCCAATTTCAAAGTTGGTCCCATAGTAAAAGTTATTCAGTTGGATGGTGGTGGTTGGTTGGATGGTTGGTGGTTGGTTGGTTGGTGGCATTCCTTAAAGTTTTTAGAGTTAATTTTTGAACACCTTATACATTGAGATTCTGAGGCAAATATGGAATGTACATTCCCATTTTTTGCAAGTCTTGCTACAATCGCCCAAAGTAGGTACGACTCATATTCATCGTCATCTTTGCCTAGTACATAATATTCGTCGAAATTCAACGTAATAATACCAAAGTTCTATACGAACTAGTTCAGCTACAACGGTCGTTGTAGCTAACATTATACTAAATACCGGGAATACTCTAGTGCTTACTGCGGCGACTTGGTTCAAGTAGTTATCGCTTTGAAATGAAACACAGAACCAGATTCTCTGTAGCGCACTTGTATACGTACGTGAGTAATAAGACTCAAGTGTACGCGGGCTTACACGTTATCCGACTAGAGGATTATAAGGTTGTTCAGAATTTGTTTCGTAAAATTGTAGGTTTTTCAGTGTACTTTCTTTTTGCTCATGCATACTGCACTACCACGGGGAGATAAAATTCCACCATGTCCTCCTCTGCCGCTTACGGCGGGAACACGGGCACGCGTTAGCACTCATTCGTGAAGATTTTCTGTGATGAAATTTTTGTCAATGTTAAGAAAATTGTCGGCATGGGTACGACTTTGATTACTATCATTGACTCCTTAATTTCATAGCACACATATCAACTCGGAAAGCCATCGTCACCGTATCAACTCGAGCCGTGCAGTATTATTTGTATGAAACTCTTTACTGCAACGCACACTAATCGGAATCGTATCAACAAGCTCACAACGGCGGAGATACGGTTACGATCACTTTTCGGGTTGATATGTTTGCCTACCTTTAATCACCACTATCATCGACATCCATAGTCTTTTCAGCTCGCTCAAGGTGTATTTATGCATCTTCTCTTTTGCGTCATTATTGCCTGTTTTGTGAATTGTCACATTGTGTAGATGCTATGTATCATAGTCAAACGGAGACTGTTGTGTCTCCCCTTTACTATGATAGTAGACTATACTCCATTTACAATAAGATTAGACATTTAAACAAACCTTTTTTTTGCTGTCCTTTCAACCGATTTTGACTTTTATTCCGATTTTGGCTTAAGGATGGCATTAAAGGCAAAAAAGTGGTTACAATACCAACTGTTTACTGCAGCTGCCATTTGTCATGCCACCAACGCAATAGAAGTCAAAATCGGTTAAACGGACAGTAAAAAAGGAAGAAGAGAAGAAGGAAGGGAAGGGAGGGGTGGAGGTTGGAAGTGACTATTATAATACTAGACTATGATACATAGCAATCTGCCTAGCCTCTTCCCAACTATGCTGGGGTCGTCTTCCAGTCTAACCGGATGCAACTGAATACCAGTATTTTACATGGAGCGACTGCCTATCTGACCTCCATAACCCAGTAACTGGGTAATACGATACCCCTTGGTAAGACTGGTTGTCAGAATTTCGGGCTTGTGACGACCCGTAACGACTGTCAAAGATCCACGAATGACAGCCGGGACCAACGGCTTAACGTGCTTTCCGAGGCACGGAGGAGTCTCGGTATGTAAAGATGGTCGTCCATCCACGGACCAACCCCGGCAAGCGTAGCTTAACCTGATGTATCGACCCTTGTGGCTGTTATTACTTAGCCACGTGCTCCTCAGACTATGATATGAGGGTCATTCAATAAATACTTAGCCTACAAAAAGTAAACGAAAATTTTGGAAAAGTGGCAATTTATTTTTCAACATAGTCTCCTTTTAGTTCGATACACTTAGAAAGAAGAAAGAAAGAAAGAAAAATATTTTATTTGGGACACGCACAGGAAATACAGTTAAAAAAGAGCATATAAAAGTAACAAAATAAACATTAAAAAGCAAAAAAACAAAAAAAAGAAATCAGAATAAAAAAAAAGAGACCTGTGCGAGGCCAAAAAGGCTCCCATCTCAGCATAAACTTAGCCCAGCGATGCTCCAAACTCAAACTCAAACTCAAACTCAAACTCAAAGCATTTATTTCAATTAAACCAATTACAGGCACTTTTGAATTGTCAAGGGGTCGGTCAGTCAGAAAGATGAAGCTAGGCGCCCATTCCAAAGCATAGTAGGTACCTATGGAGAAGAACGGGCAAGAAACTCCACGGACACTCTTTTAAATCAAGATATGGTTACAAAATAATGGTTACATCATTCATGTTGAAATTTCATATGTGAGAACGATGCAGAACGTTAAAAGCGTCCTTAAAAAAAAACAATTCAAATATTTAAATTAAATTAAAATAAGCCCTGACCGCTAAGGTATGCCCAGCCTTCACTGACAGCGCTTATTCACGAACCTGACGCATGGATTGGCTAAATGATCCAACACGCGCCACCATCAGCGAGACATTAGTGTGAGCGTCACATACTCTCAGTCGCCAGGGCACATTCAAGTCAAACAAAGACGTACCCAGTAAATGGTAGCTTTAGAGTATGTACATAGTACTCACACATGTGCTATGCAATTATATAATACAAAGGAGATTGAGTCTATACAATGCAATGATAGTCTTACAATCTTCAGCATCTCCAACAGTATCTTCAAATGTTAATTAATTAGTTGTGGTTGTGGAGCAGGACCAGCATTGAGCCAAGCATTTTTATCGGTTATGTAATCCCCAAACTTATAATATGCCTGCCTGCATAGTGTGCGTTTTATACAAGTTTTGAATTTAGTCTCATTGAGCTGAAGTATGTGTGGAGGTATTTTATTGTAACATTTTAAACAGTATCCCATGAACGACGTGTCTACTTTAGCTAGTCTGAAACCTGGTTGAGCTAATAGGTCCCAACTTTATTAACCCGTCCGAAAAATAGTTTTTGTCAAACTCTGCAAAATAGGCCTCCGTGGCGGCGATGACCTCCTCATTCGATCCATATCTATTCCCGGCGAGTGATTTTTTCAGATTAGAAAACAGAAAGAAGTCACAAGGGGCCAAATCTGGAGAATACGGTGGATGGGGCAGCAATTCGTAGCGTAATTCGACCAATTTGGCCATGGCAATGGCAGACGTGTGAACCGGTGCGTTGTCGTGGTGAAACAGCACTTTTTTCTTCGCCAGATGGGGTCGTTTTTTCTTTAATTCGGCGTCGAATCGGCCCAATAAATCGGCATAGTAAAGCCCTGTAATTGTTTTACCCTTCTCGAGGTAATCGATGTAGATCACACCTTGTGAATCCCAGAAAACGGTGGCCATAACTTTTCCGGCCGATTTTACAGTTTTCGCCTTCTTTGGAGCACGTTCCCCGGTCTGGATCCATTGTTTTGATTGCTCCTTGGTCTCTGGTGTGTACCAGTGGATCCAGGTTTCATCGACGGTCACAAAACGACGCAAAAACTCCGCTGGATTCCGCTTAAACAGCGCCAAACACGTCTCCGATGTGGTCTCACGGTTGCGCTTGTTTTCTGGTGTGAGTAAACGCGGCACCCATCGCGCCGACAGCTTTCTCATGCCGAGTTCCTCGTGAAGAATATGATGCACTGTTCCTTCTGAAATGACTACAGTCTCAGCTAGCTCCCGAACCTTCAATCGGCGATCTGCCAATACGAGATCATGGATTTTTTTAATGTTTTCCTCCGTAGCAGCTGTTTTCGGTGCACCTGGACGTGGTTCATCAAAAACCGACGTACGGCCACGTGCAAACTCGTTGAACCAATTCTTGACGGTGGCCATCGATGGAGAAGAGTCACCGTACACAGCATCCAAGCGCTCTTTGATTTCGATGCGCGTTTTCCCTTCCAAAAATAGGAATCGAATCACCGAACGATATTGCTCTTTTTCCATTTTTGTAAAACCGATCGACACGTTCGCTTCCATAAGTTGTCAAATTAAAACAAATGAAGGGATTGGAATGAAAATTTGAAAAAAGAATTAAAAAAGAATGTGCTACACTGTGGTAAAACTCTTTTGAAACTACAGCGCCCTCTGGCGATGAGGCTAAGTACTTATTGAATGCACCTCGTACTATGATACATAGCATCTGTCAAAATTTATCTTGTTTTGAATTTCACTAGGTAGTGCAAACTGGAAAAATATCTTATGAATGTGATTTTCCGTGCTTTTGATTACGCAGCACTAGTGGAACCACCGCTTTACAATCTAGCACTGATTAAATTATACACTACAAAATGTCTCGGATTCACCTGAGCACGATATCATCGCATCCCTGACATAGTAATGAATCAAACGCCGCGCTGTCATTTGATAATTAAGTGTATGGCTACCTACCTACCTTATCTGCGTTGAATATTTCATGAACGATTGATAATTTATTCGATTTATGTTTAACTTATGTTCTTGTGTTCGGAGGAAAGGAGCTAATGGCTAAGTAATAACAGCCGCACGGGTCGATCCGTCAGGTTAAGCTACGCTTGCCGGGGTGGGTCCGTGGATGAGTGACCATCTTTACATACCGAGACTCCTCCGTGCCTCGGAAAGCACGTTAAGCCGTTGGTCCCGGCTGTCATTCGTGGATCATTGACAGTCGTTACGGGTCGTCAGAAGCCCGAAAGTCTGACAACCAGTCTTACCAAGGGGTATCGTATTACCCAGTTACTGGGTTGTGGAGGTCAGATAGGCAGTCGCTCCATGTAAAATACTGGTATTTAGCTGCATTCGGTTAAACTGGAAGCCGACCCCGAGTTGGGAAAAGGCTAGGCAGATTGATTGCTGGACACCGATAAACCTTTCTTCGGTTCTCAGATTGCACCCATCCGAAAGTAAGTTTTCTGTATTTTCCACATTGTTTCATCTTCATCGCGTGTCGTTCAAGAAGCCATGACACACAATACAAGTATTGCGTCGCTATTTATTATTGCGATGCGATTGTTTCTAATTTACTCTGCTCAGGTCAACTTCATCATTGTTAGGTACCATGCAGTATCGTCATTGGTCAGTGTTGCTTCATCTTTTTAGGGTTCCGTACCAGCATTCTGGTACGGCCCAAAAAGTTCCTTTTTACCATTGTAAAAAGGAACTTTTATGGTGCGACTCAGTCTGTCTGTCTGTCACAGCTGGATATCTCAAGAAATACTAATGGTATCAACTTGAAATTTGGAACAGTTTGCCCAACTATTTTGCAAATAAGAAAGAAACATGTTCGCATAACTTGTCAAAATGTAGGGAACAGCAGATTTTTTTTTTCGCGATTTCAGGTTAGGTCCCATAGTAAAAGTTGTTTGTTATCATGAGCACAATCATGTGTTTTAGGAGTCACTAATTACCAGTCACCCTATACGGAACCCTCGGTGCGCGAGTGCTACTCGCTCTTGGCCGGTTTTTTTCTTGTATAGTTAGTGCTATTGCGGTACTGGCTTAGCATATAGTGCGAGGTAGTTTTCTATGCTTATACAAAAGGGCTCGTATTGTGGTTAAAATATTGCTCAGCCTTCCGCAAGGTCAAATCAAATCAAATTGTTTATTTAACAAACAGCATTGTAGTACCTACATGGTAAATTAAAGGTAGACAAATTAGTGTACTATAAAAATCAGACGAAGCCGGAGCAAATCTAACTTACGAAAGATGTATTGATGATTTTTATGATAGGTGTCTTATTGTCGCAAATCATATTTTGATCAACCTTACCTTACAACCTGCAAATTGCAAAAAACAAGAAAATTTTAATTTCGCGGGCTACCACAGCAGATTAACCGCTGCTATATAGGGTGACTGGTAATTAGTGACCGATACCTAAACACATGATTGTGCTCATGATAACAAACAACTTTTATTATGGGACCAAACCTGGAATCGCGAAAAAAAAAAATCAGCTGCCCCATACATTTTGACGAGTTATGCGAACATAAATGTATGGGGCAGCTGATTATTGTTTCGCGATTTCAGGATTGCTCCCATAGTAAAAGTTGTTTGTTATCATGAGCACAATCATGTGTTTAGGTATCGGTCACTAATTACCAGTCACCTTGTATAGTAATTGGCCACGCTATAGTAACTGGCCACTCATAAAAAAAGAGGTAGAAACAAGCTCATGAATGAAAAGGACAAAAAATATATCTTTTGTCCTTTTCATTCATGAGCTTGCTTCTTCTCCTTGTTTCTACCTCTTATTTATGATTGGCCAGTTATTCTCAATTCTCAATTCTTTATTGCATTCCATAATGTAAAACAGTTGGTAAGCTTAAAATTAATGACACAATTATGGACCCTATCGGGCACAGCATAGTAGGAGAGAGGAGGAAGAGCGCTTCTTTTATTATTTAATTTATTTAAGTAGTTTAATAATGTAAGCTTTATTTCTTAGCTAGTAAGATATAAATAATACCTGCTTAAGTAAGTAAGTCTTTTTAATGTTAGGTATACCTTTATTGTTTAATTAGTTATTCCTGTTGTTACAGTACCAATATGTTTAAACTATTGATATTTGGTTATTGTACTAAATTTATTGCACGATTAGTTACTATGTATAGCGTGGCCAATTACTATAGCAGTTACCCTATGTATCTAGTACATTTTGAACTACCTACCGAGATTTTCCCCCACATTTCAAAACAATGAACAAAGCAATGTGTTAACATTTCGGCAGTTCTGTGCAAGCTTTGCAAAGCAACGAACCATGAGCCACTTTGACCACCCCTCTATAAACAATTAAAAGTACACACTCGGGGAAACACGCAACGAAACTGTTTTATTTTGTTTAAAAAAAAACTTGTTTTTGAGTGAATAAAGCTGCAGTTGCGCTGAAAAATGAGAACAGCGAATTTTCTATTAGAATTATTTAATAGCTTGGTCCCATTTAATTCACGTTGCAGAAAACTCTTAGTGTTTTCTGCGCAGTTAATAAGCGTTATATGAAGTCAAGTCAAACATATATTTGATGCTAAAAAGCACTTTTTATGAAAATACTAGCAGCGATCCGCTGTTTTACCCGCGTACTCGAACCTGAAAGAATATCGGGATAAAAAGTATCCTATGTGTTAATCCAGGTCATAAACTATCTGTGTGCCAAAAATCAAAATCCGTTCAGTCGTTTTTGCGTGAAAGAGCAACAGACATCCATCCATCCATCCATCCTCACAAACTTTCACGTTTATTATATTAGTAGGATACCTCTTCTTCACCAACCAGCAGTAAAGTCCAATGTTAAACATAGTCTTTCTTCACGAACATTCTTACCTAATATTCTTGCGGATGCTGCTTTCTGAAACAATTTCATAGCCATCTAGGAGATCAAACCTCGAGTGTCAAAAACCTAAAAATTCAGGAGCAGGGATCAAAGGTATTGAAAGTTAAAATAATTATTAACGACTTACAATTTAGCGCCAAAAATCCGCCATTTTTTTTTTTTTTTAATCAACTATCTAATGACACTTGGGTTTTTGAGATGAATGTAACTATATCTTAACTGTCGAAATTCATCCAGCCGATCTATCTTCCAATGAAGATAGAAATTTACAAACATACATACAAGATACGTGCGAAAAACATAACCCTTCCTTGGCAGTCGGGTAAAAACAGATCAAATCAAATCATTTATTTCTTTGCCAACATGGGTATATGGTATAGATGTTATACGTATTAGAGTAAGTACTCCATGCTCTGCCGTCACATGGGCATGCAAAATTTACACATAATAAAAAAAATAAACAAAACATAAATAAAACATACTCAATAACAATAAATTGGAAAAACATTACCATATCAAATTTAAATTGCCAATGTCCAGGAGTTTCCGTCAATAAAGTAAATAATAGAATGTCAATAAAATAAACAAAAGTCATAGTTATATAATACTTGACAGTTTCAAATGTCATCAATATTATTGTAAATCTGTAAATATTACGGGCCGTGAGGATTCCCTTGCAGATATTCCTCCACACTGTGTTTGTCAGTTACAAATTCCTTTAGCTTCCGCTTAAATAGGTGTAGGTTGTCAATGTCTGTAATATAACAGAGCAATTTATTATAAATCTTGGATGTCATGCAATATACACTGGAGCCCATCAAATAAGTTTTACAGGGTACAGTCTGAATTTTATTTCTATATCTAGCACTTCGGAATGTTTCGTACAAATGCATATTACTTTTGACAAATACTGATATCTCATAAATGTAGAGGCTAGGTAAAGTTAGTATTTTGTGTTTTCTGAAATATGGTTCACAGCTGTCAGTGCTTTTAAGTCTACACAGCACGAAAACTTTCCAAATCCGAATACCATCGCTCATAAACAGTAATCAGAAAGTGGTGTATCAATAATAATTTGTATGGACAAGCCGTTGCCACTATAATCATATTAGATTCCAATGCATAACAGTCCGCTGGCAAAAAAACTAATCATTGACTCGCGTGCTCCAATTACACACGCGTATTGTATGTCAGGGGTAGCCAACAGTTTTAGCAGTTGTTGTCTGTCAAAAAATTTGGCTGAGATTGTCATCATACTCATAGTACGGTTTAAGATTCCAAGTTTTCTCATCCTAGGAGTTTCAATACTTCACGTTTTCTTTACAAAATAAGCCCGATGTCATTACTAGCTTGCCCTAACTGAGAAACAGACACGAAACTGCATCTTGGCGCTGGTCCAATCTGCAGTCAGTTTTTTCTTTTCCTTATCTATGTTGTCATTTTTATGCTATTTTGTTTCAGCAAGATTTTTTAAAGGCGTTTCACACAAATGTTTGTTCGACAATATATCAATTTAAGGCGAAAGCGAAAATTTTCTTACGTTTTTTTGCAATTTGCAAGTCAGTATTAGGTTGTATGTAGATCAAAATAAGATTCGCGGCCGCAACAAGTATGTATTTATAGAATTATAATTATTTATCAATACAACTCTTAAGACCTCGAGGAGGAGGAGCTCGTGGCTAAGTAATAACAGCCGCACGGGTCGATCTATCAGGTTAAGCTACGCTTGCCGGGGTTGGTCCGTGTATGGGTGACCATCTTTACATACCGAGACTCCTCCCCTCGGAAAGCACGTTAAGCCGTTGGTCCCGGCTGTCATTCGTGGATCTTTGACAGTCGTTACAGTCAGTTAAAGTCTGACATCCAGTCTTACCAATTGATATCGTATTACCCAGTTATCGGGTTGTGGAGGACAGATAGGCAGGTCGCTCCATGTAAAATACTGGTATTCAGCTGCATCCGGTTCGACTGGAAGCCGACCCCAACATAGTTGGGAAAAGGCTAGGTAGATTGATTGACAACTCTTAAGACCCATTGAATGACTATTTCATGAAATCTAGACATTTGAAGATTATACTAACTTAAGGAGTTGTATTACTGATTCTAATGATTATAATTCTGTAAAAACATTTTGTTACGATCGCGAATCATACTATAATCAACATATAACCTAATACTGACTTGCAAATTGCAAAAACGTATAAAAATTTGAATTACGGTGGTAGCATGGCGCTTCCCCCTTAAATGTCAGTCTTTTGCCTCATGCATTCCAAAGGTTTCCTACACCTGTTCTAGACATGCGTAAGCCCACATCGTGGTGCGAGTGTATTGACATGTTGATTCCTGCGTTTAATCGCGTGGAGATGAGTGCTATGCCTTATGTTACATTTACGATCAATTGTCATGTCATTGTTTATAGGCAATTTATTAAGCCAATAGCTTATTGTTTTGTTATTTTTGCTGTCGTGCGTGCGTGGACTCCAATAAAAAATTTCCACATTACACTTTTTCGGAAAGAGCGGGCTATTAGCAAAGCAATAACAATAAGTAATCGAGACCCGAAATTTTTTGGCAGACATAAGTTTCACGGAGTCTTGTCCTAGAAGATATAACTAAAGAAAATAAACTATTTCACTGATAAATGTAATTACAAAGATCCTGACATCAACAAAAGCTAAAAAAACATATTTGGAGACAAACAAAACCCACATGTTGCCTACCCCTGCACGTAAAGGCGCAAACAATCATCGCAGTAAGTAATACACACTACTCGAACATAATTTTCCTATTTACGTAACACACTCGAGTTTGTAAGAGCTCTCATGTCTTACTACGTACTGTGTAGGTAAATAATCGTGAGTTTGATAAGGGTTATCACTCGTAGTGAACGTGGAAACTGCCTTGCTTGAAGAGACGGTGTCTGTATGAAAAAAAATTGCATCTTTATTATAATCAGCCACGTTTATGTTCCCACTGCTGGGACACAGGCCTCCTCTCGGTGAGAGGGACAGGGCTGTAATCTACCACGCGGGTCCAGTGCGGGTTTATTTTATTTTATTGGGTTTGGGTTGGTAGATGTCACATGTCTTCGAATTTTTAGTTAAAGGATGTCGGTTTCCTCACGATGTTTTCCTTCGCCATTTTGAAAGCAGTGGTAATGAAATAATTTACACAAAGTAAAGCGCCTGTCAGGGTTCGAACCTACGACCTACAACTCGTAAGTCGCGGCCGTTACCACTGGGCCACCACTGCTCTAAGTATATGTAAGAAAAGGGTCCAAATGAAATGCAGCTCGCTTAGCAAATGACTTCTTTTTAATTAATAACTTTCCCCGTTACACGTTTTTTCACCTTCAACGTCCATCTTATTTCTTAAATCTAAACCGTTAATTTTTTACTCCCTCATTCTCTACTTCCCCTTTCACTCAGCGCTTCGTTCAGAATCACCTCAATCATTCCGTTCTGAAACACTTATAATTCGCTTTTCGTGTCTGTGTGTGTGACCGCGTTATTCTTCTAAACTATGCAACGGATTTTGAAGTGGTTTTCACAATCATATAGAGAGTTTATTCCAGAAAATTTATGTGTATAATAAAGAAAGAGAGAGAGAGATATAGGTAAGTTTATGTGCATAAACTTATAATAAATATCTCTTGATGTTTTGTCTAGTCGTAAAAATCGTGCGAAGCAGGGGCGGGTCGCTAGTTTGGTAGGTGTTATTGCGTTGGATTCAGTAGATAAGAGATAAGACTATCGGAAGGTACTATCTAATTCTTCAGTTCAAGTATGTAGGGATTTTAGTTATATTTAGTGTGACAGCTCTGTTTTCAATGATTTCAATTCAGTTTGAGCTGCCTAAATATACATAAGTTATGCTCAGTTCTAGGTTATGTTCTGGAATTATCAATGAAAATATCTGCTTCCGTTCTTTTGGCCATGAGCTTTCGAGGGGGTCAGACACATCGAAGATAATTTATATTTTAGCGCTTATTGTAAAGATATATAATATCTTAACCGACCGCACACAGCTCGATAATGGTATCGCGAGAGCGTCATTCTACCGGACCGGACGCCCGCACCGTCTTAAGAATCGCACGTTTTGTCCCTACTACAGGCTGTTCAGTTTCTGCAATGAAGCGCATACAAAACTTACTATTGTTGTCCCAATCTTCTTCAGATGAGCTGTCAAGTAAGTACTTGACAGTTCATCTGACGAAGATTGCGACAGTGGCTACCAAATGCAAGAATGGTATTTCCAGAGATTTGCGCGTTCTAACAAAGAAACTCTTCAGATTTATTATATTACTAGCTTTTGCCCGCGTGGATGTCGGAAAATATCCCACGGGAACGTACTACCGGGAAATCCTTCCTTATTCCTTGTCTATATTATAAAGGGAACCTCTGTGCAAAATTTCTGCTTTCTAGGTTAAAGGGTTTGGGCTGGGCGTTGATCAGTCAGTCAGTATTTCTCTTTTTATTTATATAGATTACTAGCTTTTGCCCGCGACTTCGTTCGCGTGGAATAGTGACTTCCGGCAGATTTTTGGTTTTACCCACATAGTTCCCGATCTCGCGAGATCTCTTCAAAAATGAAATGTGGAAGATATTATAGGGAACTCTTCAAAAATCAACATAATGAGCTCTGCGTTTGAATTGAAGATATGTATACTCACTTAGGGCATTAAAGCCGTTATTGCCGATCGAAAAAGGCGAAAATGTTATTTTTCCCTTATTTTCAAAATATTATTTTGATTTGCCATTTCAGAAAAAAATACTGTTTCTCCCTTGACAAATTTTCTATTATTTTTGGCTTTAAATATTATTAAAGTTTTTTACACCAAGACATTTCTGTATACCACGTTTTTAGTTTTGCCATCCTTTGCAAAAATATATAGGTCTTGTGGTTTTGACACTCTTGAGCACGCAACGTAGAGTTGTCCATGGGAGAAACAGTCTTTTTCAAGATGTACCCCCGCAACTTTAAGCGTTTGCCCTTGGGCTTTATTTATGGTCATTGCAAACGCAGTTTTCAGCGGAAACTGAACTCTTTTGAATTGGAATGGCAAATCAGTTGGAATGATGGGAATGCGGGGAATAATTACAGTTTCGCCTTTTGCCATTCCAGTCATAATAACGGCTTTAATGACATTCCGTCCTAAATAGGTTACTTGTAACCGTGTGCCGTTACATAGCCTTGGTGGATCTAGGTTTCTCATAAGCATCACAGGAACTCCAACTTTCAGCCTCAACTTGTGAGAAGGCACTCCTGATAACTCTAAGGAGTTGAGAAACTCTGTTGGGTAAGATGTCACTTGCTCGGTATCCACGACGTTATCTACTGATAGATACTCGATGACATCTCCCTCTACGTCAGACATAATTTGGTCATTTATCCGGCCTACTATTTCATTTGTTGGCGCCAATATCGCCCTTTCGCATAACCATTCCCGATTTTCGATATTAGCGCGTAAACCCGGATAGACACTATTTTTTAAATTGTATGTGCTATCCACAATTTGGCATAATTCACTGCTCAGCGTGATCATACTCTCGGAGTCGGTAGGCGTACGATCCTCGCCGATCTTCAGAAGAGCAGCAGCATACTGCCCGGCTTCACAATCATTATGGAGTAATACTCGCATATTCGTCGACAGTGAAACCTTTTTCACATGTGTCCATAGCACAGATGCTTTTAAACAGGCATTGATTTCATCTGCCGGTGTGCCCCTTGCTATAACCGGCAGGGTCTGCCGGAAGTCACCGGCCAATAGAACCACCATTCCTCCCATAATACCTTGATTGTTTTTAATGTCTTTCATCGTGCGATGAAGTGCTTCGATTGCTCTTTTATGGGACATCGTACATTCATCCCAAACCAGCAGTGTACATTGTTGCAACATTCTTCCACGCTCACTACTTTTACTTATGTTACAAACTGGCATTTCTTCATGA
Organism: Cosmia pyralina; assembly: GCA_946251885.1. Classification (NCBI taxonomy): domain Eukaryota; kingdom Metazoa; phylum Arthropoda; class Insecta; order Lepidoptera; family Noctuidae; genus Cosmia; species Cosmia pyralina. The sequence goes on along the minus strand of OX276342.1, from coordinate 11,276,194 downwards.
GCTAAATTTAGTGGCAATTTCAGAACTGAGTGGGCCGTTCGTCCTCCACTTAGCAGCGTAGCAGCTATTCCGGATGAAGCTACTGCCACAGCGACTCCTTTATCTTTCCGGATTTCAGCTAATAATAAGTTTAGAAGAAAGGTTTTGCCGGTACCTCCTGGAGCATCCAAAAAGAACAAACCACCTTCACCACTGGCAACTTTGTTGATGATTGTCTTAAAGACTAATCTTTGTTCTGGATTTAAAAGTGGAAGGGCCTCTGTTATTTGTTGCTGTAACAAAACTGGATCATAATTTAGCTCTCGCATTAAATCATTACTGACTTCCCCAATTCTTTGTGGTCTGCTCATACCAAAATCGGACAAATATTTACCAGTGATAGTTATCACTTGGTCCTCAACCTTGGTCAGAGCGTCATTGTAAATTACATCATTATACGAAATATTTGGGTCCTCTTCTTGAAATCTGCGTAAAATGTCGTCCGCCATATCATTTTTATATTTTCCCCACAGATATTCAGGGTTTGAGAGTCCACACGTTGCTATTAATATAGCAAAAAGCTCTCTCACCTGTGGCGCAGATTTGCATTGTGCGGCCTCTTCTAGAGTTAGATCCCAATGATTATCGTTCTCTAATAGTCCTCTTGCCTCACATGCCTCTCTAAATGTCGAGAATTCTTGATCATTTAGCTTTTTGAGATCTGCAAATGAAGTTGGCCCCCGCAAGTGGTGTAACAGTATTCTCAGACAAAAACACTCGATATTAGTAACGTGGACCGTGTAAACTCGGCCTAAGGCATCTCCAGATTTGACACCAGGCCAATTCTGAACCGGTACTCCTTGGATTCGTCGTTTCCATTCCCTCCTTGTTGCGTTCCAAGTGTAATATTTTGGTAAATCAACATAGAGGAGCGTCCTTGCAAATTCATCTCTTGTGCAGAGCTCAAAAAAAGCGGTGAGTGTTGTTTTTGGAGCAGAGGTTAATCTCTCTTGGAAATTGTTTGCAGTAAAATAGACACGTTCACCATTTTCCAAGTGTACAGTCAGGTGTGTGACTGTCGGGTGTCTTTCGTGTAACGGGAAGGCTAAAAGCCGCCACACGGCTTCGTTGCTGCTAACATAACGACCAGACTGATACGTTTGGACTTCATTTATGGGATTAGCAGCATCGGTGTTTTTAAAATTAAAAATAGCTTGGTCGCTACCTTTGTTTATGTATTTACATATATATTTGATAGCGCGCACTGAGCTGCAAGCCTCTACGTTAATATGGGCGTTAAACATTTTTGACAATACGGGCGAAAAAGGAACTACCCAACTATTATCAATAGTAACATAAACATTTCGAACTTTTACAGACGCCGTTTGTCCCCCATCTCCTGGTGCTCTTCTACGATACAGCGGATATCCATTGTCATTATGGACAGTTTCTTTAATAAGCACGCGAGGATATTTTTTAGAGCATTTTCCATTTTTCATGCAGGGGCTTTGAGGATTGTCAGAACCGCAAGGACCATGAATCATATTTTTAATAATAATTTCATGAAGTGCCTGGTCACTACTTGGATCCGGTATTTCCGCTCTAATAACATTATCTATTCGATCAGGTCTCAGCTTGTCCTTCAGCCAGATTAAAATATGCACGTGAGGAAGCCCGCGTTTTTGCCACTCAATCGAGTACATAAAGCATAGTACTTCACCGAACACATTTCCTTTATTGACAACTTCCATAAGCTTTTTAACTTTTAATCGAAAAACCCTTGCAACAATATCATGTCTATCGATTGCCCTCTGTCCCGGCAGCAACTCTTCAACTATTTCAGGCCAGCTTGGGTTGCATGTAAAAGTCACGAACAAATCGGGGCGACCATATGTACGTACGTAAGCGAATGCGTCCTGTGTATAAGCGTGTAAATATCGGGGGCTATTTACAAAAGATGATGGCAAAATTACCAATTTACCTAAATCGTTAGGGTTAACATTACCATCATTTGCCACAGCATCTTGAAGATGGACATAGTTCTCCGCTCTCAATTTGTTTTGGTTTAATGATATGTATCGTAATCGTTCGCTTTCAACTTTTACATACATATCAACATAAAACTGATTGGCCAGTTGTCTACATCGTGATATTATATTAAAATCATTTTCTCGAACCATGATATGGTAGGCATAAAAATCCATGCATGAGACTTTTTTGTTGTTTACAGGCAAACCTGTTACAGGACTGACTTGGGGTATTTGAAAGTGGTACCCCTCTTGCCCCTTGCTGAATATCAACGGATATTGCAATGCGTCGTAAAATTTGTGTGTATCTGGTACCCTACTTAAAATGTCATTACGGGCATGCAAAATAATGTCACGGGAAGCAAACTGTTCGCCTGTGACTACAGCTGCTACTTCATTAATAAGCGGTGCATTGTACCGTCTTTCATGTTCCCCAGTTGGGGTACGGTCAGGGTGCATAATCAACTTGTATTCTTCTCCCGGCATTCTTTCTAATGCTGTTTTGAAAGTATTAATGAGGTTGTTATGCTCGTGCAACATTCTCTGGATTTTTAAGACAGTATCCCTTACAACTCCATTAATATTCTGACATCTACGGTTAACTTCACTATTTTCGTCTCCCATAAAATAAATTTGCAAAAATTTAGGCTGATCGTTTGTAGGCAGTAAAGACCCAACCCTATGGTAAACTTGACCTTGTATTTTAAATGTACTGGAAAATCCAGGCATAACAACCTCATGATCTACCCCAAATGACGTCATTTGGAAACAGCTATTATATTTCCTTATACTGTTCAAAAAGAGTCGTGACTCATTACTATCGCATAAAAGGAATGTTTTCAGGGGTTCTTCTGGAATACCGAGCGATGGAAGTGAAACTTTACCTCCAGAACAGCACATACCCGGAGTTTCCTCTTTCCATTTTAGTGCCATACAATATGTGCACTTTTTAGCCATCCGTCCTAAGAGCACTAATCGATGGTTCATGTAATCGATTAAAGGGTCGTAATCAAAAGCAGCATCATGAAATACCTCCCAGGTATTACGTGTAAATATATTTCGTCTTTGTGCTTGCCGTGCAGCTAATAGAACACGTCGTCTATGAGATTCTTCATGTGACTCTGCAGAAATCAGAGACGCATGACGTTCAGCATCCAAAAGCCGACGTACTCGAGTTTGATCTACAGTTTCGGAAGCTCTTTGAGTTGCATGATTCCTGGCGTCTAAGAGCCGTCGCTCCTGCCTCGCCTCCTCAGTCTCAGCAGCTCTTTGAGCAGCGTGACGTTCGGTGTCTAAGAGCCGGCGCTCCCGAGCCATCTCTTCTGTCTCAGCAGCTCTTTGAGTTGCATGACGCCCAGCATCTAAGAGCCGGCGCTCCCGAGCCATCTCTTCTGTCTCAGCAGCTCTTTGAGTTGCATGACGCCCAGCATCTAAGAGCCGGCGCTCCCGAGCCATCTCTTCTGTCTCAGCAGCTCTTTGAGTTGCATGACGCCCAGCATCTAAGAGCCGTCGCTCCCGAGCCATCTCTTCTGTCTCAGCAGCTCTTTGAGTTGCATGACGCCCAGCATCTAAGAGCCGTCGCTCCTGCCTCACCTCCTCAGTCTCAGCAGCTCTTTGAGCAGCATGACGTTCGATGTCTAACAGCCGGCGCTCCCGAGTCATGTCAGCGGTCTCAGCAGCTCTTTGAGTTGCATGACGGCCGGCATCTAAGAGCCGTCGCTCCTGCCTCGTCTCCTCTGTCTCAGCAGCTCTTTGAGCAGCGTGACGTTCGGTGTCTAAGAGCCGGCGCTCCCGAGCCATCTCTTCGGTTTCAGCAGCTCTTTGAGTAGCGTGACGGTCAGCGTCTAAGAGCCGTCGCTCCTGCCTCAACTCTTCAGTCTCAGCAGCTCTTTGAGCAGCGTGACGTTCGGCGTCTAAAGTTACACGGGCTTGAGTCTGTTCTTGAGACTCTTGACTTCTTGCAACTCTTTTAGCTCGAGCTCCGCTGGAACTACGTGCTAAATTGGACTTGCGTTTTCTCGTCATTGAAAAAAGAACTTAAACTAAAGAAATATTACAATCTTTCCGAACTTAAATTGAAAACTAACTGAAAACTAAAGAATTTAAAAAAAATAAGAATTACGAACTTGATAACAATTTAAAAGAAATTATATTACAACCTATTCTCTTAATAACCAAGCTTAAAACTAAATAATTTAAAAGGAACGATCTAATTAATTTAAAAATTAAAACGAATTTAGACATACAATTTTAGTATCTACTAATAATCGAGATCAAACTAAACTTACATTATACAACAACCAGACAACCCAACAAATAAACCTTTTAATCGACAAATACAACGGAACCAATTATGAAAACAACCACCAGACAACCCAACAAATAAAACTTTTAATCTACTAATACAACGGAGCCAATTTTAAATTTACGAAACGATCAAACCACAATTCCACGCCAGTACCGAAGCGCTCGGCCGATACCCAACCAAATGCGTGTAACGAAACCATAGCGCGATCTATTTCGATCCCAACGCCATCTATCGAGCATAGTTACAACTCGGATTATTTATATATACTCCGTTCGGGCATTTTCTTTGTACTAAAAGTTTTATTATATTGATATTATTTTTTTCATACCTTTTTAATATTTATTTACTTTTTTCCGATGAATTAAAACAATAACATGAACCGAACTCGTGTAACGATCGACACCATTGCGCGATCACCAACTCGACATATAGTACTAATAGAATTATCTATACTCCGTTAGAGCATTTTCTTTGTACTAAAAGTTGTATTATATTATATTTTCATACCTTTTTACTATTTATTTACATTTTTCCGATGAATTTTCAGTACTGAATTGATGCCGACTCTTGACCAATAGATGGCGCTGTATGTCCGGAATAAATTTTATTTTTTATTTTATTTTTTGTAATAAAAACTATCCTATGTCCTTTCTCAAGTTCCAAACTATGTCTGTACCAAATTTCACACAAATCGGTTCAGTAGTTTAGGCGTGAAGCAAAGACAGACAGACAGACAGACAGACAGAAAGACAGACAGACAGACAGACAGAGTTACTTTCGCATTTATAATATTAGTTTGGATAAATATAATAGATTTCAAATAATAATTAGGTTATATGGTATAATCAACCAAAATTCTTCAACCAAAAAACTTTACTATGATGCCTCTGCATTTTGTTTTCTTCATCGACATTACGTTTTTTCTTATTCCATTCAACAGTGACACACAACTTTATCTCCGTGTACTTAGGATATGTCCTAAATAAGCGTACTTTCAATATCACCAGCTAATATTAGTTCAACCTTCACCAAAGGCATGTAATTTAAACCATGTCGACGCAATATTTACGAAAAATTCTGCTGAACTCCTTGATAAAAATTTCTTTAGAGTGTCCTCCGTTTTCGTATGATTTTATCGTGTCTTACTTTAGTATGTGCATGGTAAACAAAGCTATAAAACAGACGACTTGAATTCTATTTGAATAAAATTGAATTGAGTTTTCACATAACCAGAAGCGCAAATATTGTCATAACTTTTACTTGTCTTCATTCTATTGCGTTGAATTTACTCTGTCATTAGTATATTGAGCAAACTCTACAGCAAAAAATAAGAAAAAGACAAGGACTTTCCACTCAGGGTCTTCCGGGCCGTCCGGGCTTGTACGGCTACGGGCGGCCCGGGAGGCCGGGCCAAGGTCATTGAAAATGTATGCAAGCAATCTTTTCCGTCGCTGATGGAAACGTCACTGGAGCCATTACTCTTTACTTGTAGATAGAAAGACCTTTGAAGTGTCTCATAATAAATGAAGGTCAAAACTCACCCCGTCAAGACGTACAGTACAGTACGAGAGGACTCGAGATGTTCCACCGTTTATATTCGAAAAACCCGAGCTGACGAATTACATGTGACTGGGCCAATAAGGGGTGACGGAATTAGTGCGTTAATCTATAATAATTTAGGTGGGAATATAAATCAATTTCCATTTGTCGATAATATATTTCAGTTTTACCGTAGAGGATGGATAGATAGATGGAACCTCTGAGCCCTGTCGTACTGAACCGTCCATGGTCATGAAATACTAAGTTTATAAGAACGTTTTGATGCACGAAAGAAAGAACGTGCGTTTTAATTCTGTACAAATATAACGCACAACACAATTTTATTAAAGCCAAAAAAAGTCCAGTATTCTAAAAAAAAGCGACTACGGACTATGATACTTATATACATTAACCTAATTCGCAAATTCAGCTTCCTATAATTAAACAGTTCAAGAAAACAGTGTACACATGCCTAAGCCACCTGTGTTGGGGCGCTGTGTCGCATTACGTCGCTTATATAACACCGGTGCCGTAGGTGACCTACATGTACCTGACTGTTGACTACGATCGTAATGTGAGACCGTTTCATAGGGGCTATCAGGCTATACCGATACTTGTTAACTTATTTTGTTTTCTGAATTAACTTCTTTGCATGATCTTCGGTATTTGTTCGGCGGTTTTCGTGAAAGACGAGTCAGTAAAATGATTCGATTGGATGTGTAGCAATGTCAACCAAAACAATTTTCGTGGTACGAAACTATCTTCCTTTAATAAGCTCCTGGTTTCTGGAGGCCTATTATTTTTTTTTGCCTAAAACAGCATACATCTGAGTTGGTTGTCGCCCACCAACTGATCCTGAAAGCATAGATTTGACAGTTTGAGGCTTTCGGAAACCAAAGGTTCTAGACCAAGTGCATGCTCTTAAAAAATTTCTGATATGAAAACCAAATACGCTTCAGTTTTGTTGTTATAATCAACACCCCCAAAAAGAGAGACTGGCTTACTCAAAGTCAATGATGAACGTATTTACCTAACACTTATAAAATGATCCTAAAATGAGAAGAAACCTAAATGTGTATGACTAAATTTTGACGATATTTTCCCTTCCAGGGAGAGAACTCCAAGCGAGGACACGAGGTACGTTGGTAGTGAGGCCGTGTACAGTGTTGTGGGCTTATCTACACCAATACTGCATGAATTGGTCGCATCTGCCTTCATACAGATAATATACATACAGAAACAAGCTTATGTTATAGACTTGCGAAGGAAAGAGACGAAAATGGCCATCTTATTAAGCCGTTTTGGGTCAGGGCTTTCTGGACTCCGGACCGTTCGTGAGTGCATGCATCGGAACACTTCGAGTGAGACATCTGACGGTTCGGAGCCCGGCCAATCAAAAGCCGAGCTTTCTCTGGTCCATGACGGAACATTAAACCTAGAAGGTCCTGAACCCGTTAAGGCACTGACCGTGATACTCGTATATGGACGGAACCTAAAAAAGTACACACGATGCCGCTAAAGTGGCGAAGTTTTGGGCCAACTAAATTTGATACACTGTCGTACCATGGACACGACGAAGAAGATCGATCTTCCATCTCTTTCTTTTGTCAGGTTGCTTTTATTTTGCAATTACAAAGCTTGCTTACTTTATGTGTGTTAACTATATGTTGCAATTCCTCTCTTCACCCGCGTGGCATGTCAAGCCTATCTCACTGTATTTTTGCATCCTTAGTTCATTTAGGGCTCCAGTCGCCTTGAGGGCAGGGATAGAAATGAAGGTTATGAAGCACTGATTCACCAAGTTAGTCAAAGTATGTCTTTCTTTTAGGTAGGTATCTCTGCTACGATATATTTTTGACTTAGTAACCTTTGAGCCTAAATAGACTAGCAATTTGGAGTAATTCTTACACCAAAGATTTTATTAAACTATGGGCATTCTAAGTGTTGCACAGAAAAAACACGTTACTCCAGACCAAGAGCAATACACTGAATCACAAAAGAAGGTTCTTTACGCCACTGGCATATGGATAGTCAATAATGCATCTCATCTCTGTCTATAGCACTGCATGACCATCTCTGAACAGATTTTTTGAACACTGATTTAAATCCACCTTTATGAGAGTTGAGACTGCCTCACGACTTGTGTTGTTAGGACCAAGGAAGGCGACTGACTTACCAACTGCATAAAAAATGCTAATCATTTGTGTAGTTTCTATGCATTTAGTCACGGAATGTAATAGAACTGCTTCTAAATCTGCCACAATAGCCCAACGATTAAGACATGGGCTGAAGAAGGAATTCCCCTAAGCACGAACCCTAGAACAAAGTTATTTAGGTTGATTGACGGGGTTAACACTAGGTGTGTTAAAGTTACTGGGTTGTGGAGGTCAGATAGGCAGTCGCTTCACGTAAAATACTGGTATTCAGCTGCATCCAGTTAGACTGGAAGCCGACTTCAACACGGTTGGGAAACGGCTAGGCAGATGATGGAGGGGTTAACAAGAATGCGATGTAAGTACGTATAGTCCACATCCCTGGAAATTTTTAGAAAACTGATTTTTTGACTATTGCATAGCAGTCCAGACGCATTACATTTAGAACAAGATCCCAGGTACGCCAGACCTTGCTTATTTTCTGATTAACATAATGTATGGGATAGAGTAGTGTTAGTATGTACTTTGAACGTACGCATACCTTTTTTTTTTGTGGACGGGAAATCATCACTGGGCGGAGCGGGAGGGCGTGTCAAACTTTTACTGACTAAAACCCACCCGTGTTCCTTCAGTTGCCTGTGCCAGGGCCACGGTATCTCTTTCGAACAACCCGCGACCCCGGAACGTACGCATACCTGCTAGCTTGGGCTGACGGTCAATTTTCAGGTATCAGGTACCAATGTTACGTAAAGAAATTAATAATCAATACTGTCAGTTGAGTATTCGTCATATTCTTGACAAATAGGCAAATAGGTGAATAGAGTAACTTCACATCGTTTTATTTAGGCGAATAAGACGAATACGCGACCACGAATAGCGATGCGAAGTGCTGCCATAAGGAAGCTATATATTTTTTTTAATTTCCAGCTCCGTAAAACAATGTGCCTTAAACATTTGATAGCGCAGCCGTGACAATTTCACCGTAGTGCTTCCCATGACATGATGGCATAGTTTCGCGCCAATAACATAGTTTCATCGTGGCTTTCTTTCCTCCCAGTCGCCATGCTGCGGTTTGACGAAATATGTTAATGTTTGAGCATAACCGTGGTTGGCAGTGACCTACCAATGCCATTTGTGTGAAATGTGATAGTATTCTCGTAGATATATTTATTATGCACAAGTAAAACAAAATACGGTACAAAGATGGACTAAATGCCTGAGGCATTTTGTACCAGTCAACCTTAGGGTGATGCAGAGAGAAAACATGGCAGGTGCAACATAAGGAATAGATAACACGAAAATAACTATAAAATACAAGAATAAATGCATACATATACAGAATAAACTTTGTTAGGAGAAATAACGATTGAGAGAAGAGAAATAACGATCAGTAGAGGAGAAATCGAATCCAGCAAATCAGCGCTGGGATGTTTCTGCCAACTTCTTACAGTACCTTCACTAACGCTCCCATACACGCACGTGCCTTCACTTTAAAAGTTGCCATCCTGATGTTCAGAGGGATATAGATGTATATACAGACTGTAAGATTTTTTTGAACCTGAACCAGGAACCAAAATTATCTTCGGTGTGCATTTCTTAGAAGAATAATTTCTATATAGGGAAATTAACTGTAAAGTAAATTGACCATCAACTTAAATTATCCGTATGTTTGAACATGATTGTGATTTGAATCACAGCTGTCATTCTTGACAGTTATATGAAATGGCTTTAAAGGTGAGCGTCCTCTGGTCCGCGCCGGCCGCAACGCACGCACGGTACGCAACGGATTTCGGTTTGCTTTGTATGAATTCTTATAGCACTGCGTCCACTACCGGTACCGCCCGCATTTTCATTTCTTCATACAAACAAACCAAAATACGTTGCGTGCCGTGCGTGCGTTGCGGCCGGCGTGGACCAGTTGACGCTCAGCTTAACACGGCAAAATGACAAACAATTAATTTCCCTGCCTGTACTTACAGACAGACAGACGCCATAATTACATGACAGCCGTTTGTGTGTCCTCCAAGGACGCGGGTTGTTCCGCCGGGGTCGCGGGTTGTTCGAAAGAGATACCGTGGCCCTGGCACAGGCAACTGAAGGAACACGGGTGGGTTTTAGTCAGTCATAAGTCTGACACGCCCTCCCGCTCCGCCCAGAGCGGGAGAAATCATTTGATGATTTCCCATCCACACAAAAAAAAAGCCGTTTGTGTGTACTTTTCTAGACAGTTTTAATTGGGTCCCCCTGAAAGTCCTTTGACACTGTTCAACAGTATCAGCTGAATAAAGAATTACCTTTCTTTGGGCTTCCTATGAAGTTTGTGTACTAGTTTATCGAAAGTTTTGATTAAACTACGTAGGTAACTAAAATTCTGGGAACCCCTAAGTTATATCAAGGTCAATCAATCTGTCTAACCATTTCCCAACTATGTTGGGATCGGCTTCCAGTCTAACCGGATGCAGCTGATTACCAGTATTTTAGCCAAAGACCTCGACAACCCAGTTACTGGGTAACGCGATACCCCATGGTAAAATTGGTTGTCAGGCTTCTGGGTTTCTGACTACCCGTAACAACTGTCAAAGATCTACAATTGACAGCCAGGACCAACAGCTTAACGTGATTTTCGAGGCACGGCCGATATTGTATCAAGAATCTCATTAACAGTTGATGAGACTCATGGCAAACTATACCTACACTTAAAAAACGTTGATCAGACAGCAAGCCCACAAATAACATTTTTCATTGTCCTCCATAAAATATATATTGTCGAATACGTATATTTTTTCAAACAAAAGCAAAACACACGTTTCATCCCGCTTTAATTGTCTACGTCCATTTTATGATACCTACGTGGAACAGAATGCTGTGGTTTTCTGCTATATGGACATATCCAGGTCAGCTTTAAATGTGAATTTTCAATATTGTAGTGTCGAAAACTGACAGACGGGAAATGAAAGTGTGTACATACATATATCGACATGTTCGAGTACTATACAAGCTTTTGTGGTCGCTCGAGATAAAAGCATATAAAATCTCTTCATCATTAACGGTGCTGCTTCAGCGGTGAATGTATCTTCTGTTGAAATTCATTTAACTCTTAAAATGTCGATTGCACACCATGTGTACAGATAACAATAGAATTTCAATTGTGTCTGCTAATTAGCGCGCGACGGGTTAAATCGGTCGAGTTACTACTCTTTTTAAAGACTTTCTTTTAAACCTTTTCGTGAAGAGTCTTTAGAAATTAAGGACTCTTCACAAAGGTTTGGCTTGGGATAATTGCAATTCCAAAAACCGTGGAAGAACTAAACTAAACTAAACTAAGGACACGATAATTTATCGAGAAACTAATAAATTTCTAATTTTTGCTATCTTAGTCATTATTTTTCTTACTACCAGTTAGTTTTGATTGATATCGATCCCCATCACATCTATAAGGTTTTGCCTGATAATTTAACATCATCTTTTATCTTTTTATGTTGTGCATGGTACATGAAAGATACTACCAAATATCTTAAATAAAACCACAGTCGTTTTGAGTTCTGCTACCATAACATTTATTACTGTAACTGTACGTAATATAACAGCAAACGTGCGAACAGGGCCGGAAATTGAATCATTAACTCTCTATGTACCCACTGAAGTATATAACTATGTACAGTCAACAAAAGAGCTATCTAGGCAGGTTAGAGTAACATATTTGTATGTGAATTGCTTCATGGTCAATTTTATATATACCTATTACTTTGTTTTTGCGACACTCCTACATTGTAACACACCAACACAAAATTGTATATTGTCACGAAATTGAACATGAAGGAATTCACATACAAATATGTTAGTATACCCTGCCTAGATATCTCTTTTGTTGACTGTACACAGCGATAATGTGTTATCTACAGCGAGGTAGGACGGTAACTGCCTCAGGATTTGTGCGAAGGACTGTTTGTTCAGATAATCTTTATCCAAGGTTGGAACCGTGAACTTGGTGACTATAATGTAACTTATATTATTGCTATCAGTCTTCCTGCTACAACATTTGTGGATTTTTTGGTCCTGTCGTTCTATACACGACCCTGTTAAGTCACCTAACCAGGTATTTTCTGGTCTCCCAACGCTTATTCGTCTTCCATCTTTTGCCAAACATTCAATACTTTTGTACATACATAATCTCACTACTTTTTCCCATGGGAGTAAGCAGAAACTAACGGACGCCACCTGGTTCGTAGACTAGAAAGTCTACCAAACCACCATCTTTTACCAAACGTTCTGTGAAGTCATCATTCTCCCCGCTTAGCAAAAGAAAACCTATCTCTTCCTCAATAACCATTCCTTGAATTAAATTTCTTTCGATTAAATCTATACATACCTTACGCAACCTACCTTACGTACCTTAAGCAATCACCCAAGATGGTGAAGGCACCCACAAATAAATAGTCAACACACTTGCGGAACCACAATCTGTTTGTGTAGGACCGCACGTCAATATACCGGGCTCACTGTTTGCACCTTCGAAAGTACGACGACGTATGGGAATCAATATTTGGATAGATCATTGCAGGAAGTTGAAGATGGCTTTGTGATATTGATTGGAAATTGGATGTCATCGTAAAGTTGATTTTGTGCACAAGCAAGCCAAGAATATATATATCATCGAGGCTCGCGCAAAGAAGTGTACCCCATGAAGTGGTTTAATCAAGGTGTGTGGCAGCTGGCAACAATTATCTAGCATGTATCCTTGCTACACATTTTTTCTTCAAAAGTTTGCACATTGTGAAAATCAGATTATAACTAAACTGATTTTGACAATGTGCAAACTTTTGAGTCACTATTCACTCGGGCTTTATCAAAACTGTTACCATTTACCTTACCGAAACAACAGTTTCTTCTCTTCCAATTCCTTTAACAAACAAGAAATCAAATCAAATCATGGTTTTCTAATTCAAACGTCTATTTCAATACCTATAAATTCTACTTTGACTAAACTACTTATACGAGTACCTGACTCGCAAGTTCGAACCATTCAATGCGCCTCAGTAGCCGCTCGTCGTCCTTAATTCTTTCTACCGTCCTGATGGGCATTTAATTGTGTCGATTACGGTTAATCCTGTTAAAAGGAGCATCCACACGCTTCGCTTTTTTATTAGTTTAAAATCTTGCTTTGATTGTACTTTAATTGATAGTTTTGATTGTGGAGTAGATATATTGATATTGTGTTTGAGTTTGCACGTTTCTTTTGGCGTTGATGTGGTGATTTGTTTTCGTGTGTAGTAAAATTATCAACTGTCCCTTATAAAACTTCAATACCTACTCGACCCAAATGTATGGGACAACTGATTATTTTTTGTCGATTACGATGTTGGTCCCATGAAGAAAGTTGTTCAGTTTGTTTTCTGTAACACACCCTTAAAGACCACACCTTTCTGATACATTCTGTGGAGGTCAGAAAACGGTTTTAGATCATAGGGGAATGTGGAACCGAAATATATTTATTCCTCATAAAAATATATTCCAGTTTGCATTTAGATTCTTAAAAATATTCAATGAATCGTGAAAGCCCTGGTAAAATAGCTATTTTCCAACGTCCGTTTCAAACGCTCGCATTCAATTCAATCAAATATGCTTTAAATAGAATTTGAGCGGCTGCTATTGGACCTCGACAACCTTTAGTGATATACTTTTATTAAACAGGAGCTTTCAGCCATAAAATGTCCCTTAAAGCTTTTATATACAGTAAAAGAGTTATATAAATCAGGTAAAAGAACCCTAAATCGATAAAACTGTCACTATCTAAGCGATTTTGCGGTGATTACCCTGACATTTTCCGGAAAAACTAACCCACATAATTGGATTTCGATGGAGCGTTAAGGTTCCCAGAAAATACCAACCGTTTACAATTGTCAATTTAGGACCCAATTCCTTTGAAAATTAAAGAGTTTAAATATGGTTTAAATGGATTTGTAGACCTTTTTTAGGGTTCCGTAGTCATCAAGGAACCCTTATAGTTTCTCTATGTCCGTCTGTCCGTCCGCAGCTTAAGCTCAGAGACTTGTAGTACTAAAAAGCTATAATTTGGCATGGATATACATATTCATCAAGCCGACAAAGTGGTGAAATAAAATTATGACAAAAAAAATTTTTAGGGTACCTTCTGTACACGTAGTGGGAATGTTTTTTTTTTCTCGTCTACCCCATGGTGTGGGGTGTTGTTGGATGAGTCTTTCAAAAATATTGCGGGTTTGTGGAAACAATTTTTAGATTTAGGGATACGTTTCTGAAATATTAAGCTTTAAATTGCTCATTTTTGGTAGAGCCAAGTGTCCCCCCCCGCCCCCCCCCCCCCCCCCACCCCCCCCCCGTGCCAGCTAAACGGTTAGTTTTGGATGGGTGGAAAAATTCGCGGTAGTAGTACGAAGTTAAAAGGAAAACTATCACAGCTAAGTAGGATTTTCAAGTTTACGAGTAATAGTCAACCAACTACGGAACCCTTCATTGTGCGTGGTCCGACACGCACTTGACCGGTTTTTTAATGCAAGATGAGATTTCCTTGAGAGTTCACCTTCTTTTTAACCGACTTCAAAAAGGAGGAGGTTCTCAATTCGGTTGAATTTTTTTTTTTTTAACGTTTGTTACCTCAGAACTCCGTCATTTATAAACCGATGTGGAAAATTCTTTTTTAGACTTCTTATTTTGACTTACTAGAAAACGTGACCCTATCCTAAGCAATTGCAAAATACAGCCATATCCAATTCTTCATTGACATATCGACACACGGCATCCCTCAGCGAATTCCTAGCGCGTCACAAAGTGGTATTGTATCTTAAACAATAACAGCTATTGACAGCCGCTGACCTAGAAACCGCCAGGAAATTAAGTGTCATGGCTGCCGTCCAGAACCGTATGCAGCTATGATGCCTTTAGAGGTGCACGTGGATTCCTTCAGGGAGCCATTAGTTAGGCTGATAGTGCTGTTGGTTATTTAGTATAGCAATTTAAGGGTAGGTTATAGGCCTTTACCTATGGGATTTGGGAATGGTTGCAGGATTGAGGGCGAGTGTGGGATTGTGTGTTGTGTTGTTTTGGTTCAGGTAAATAGGTGGAGATTCTCTTTTGTTTTGTCGGTGATGTGTGTACTGGATATGGGATTGTCGGCGAGTTGCACAAAACCAACATTAGTATAATGGAGACTAAATTGATGCTGTCACTTTCTTTTTAATACATAATATAAGGGATGGCATGAATTTAAAGTGTCCATTAAAATAAAGTTCGCTTCTGCAACTGGCTATTAGTCAATAGGATGGGAAGTAGTGTTTTTCTTGTAGGTCTACTATGATGATAGCGGCCACGGCTTATTTTAATTTAATTTAAATATTTGAATTGTTTTTTTTTTTTTAAGGACGCTTTTAACGTTCTGCATCGTTCTCACATGTAAAATTTCAACATGAATGATGTAACCATTATTTTGTAACCATATCTTGATTTAAAAGAGTGTCCGTGGAGTTTCTTGCCCGTTCTTCTCCATAGGTACCTACTATGCTTTGGAATGGGCGCCTAGCTTCATCTTTTTGACTGACCGACCCCTTGACAATTCAAAAGTGCCTGTAATTGGTTTAATTGAAATAAATGCTTTGAGTTTGAGTTTGAGAACCAATGCAGACACCAATAAATCAATCTGCCTAGCCTTTTCCCAACTATGTTGGGGTCGGCTTCCAGTCTAACCGGATGCAGCTGAATACCAGTATTTTACGTGAAGCGACTGCCTATCTGACCTCCACAACCCATTAACTGGGAAGACTATCGGACTTCTGACTACCCGTAAGGACTGTCAAAGATCCACGATTGACAGCCCGGACCAACGGCTTAACGTGCTTTTCCGAGGCATGGAGGAGTGTCGGTATGTAAAGATGGTCACCCATCCACGGACCGCCCCCGGCAAACGTAGCTTAACGTGACGGATCGACCCATGCGGCTGTTATTACTTAGCCACGAGCTCCAATGCAGACACCAATACTAAGCATCTTTCACTGACTTTCACGACAGTTGATTGATACAATGATGCTTTAAATCAAGCTTGCTGACAGAATAATATTTTCATCACGGTGTACGTTATCAAGCGTATACAGGCAGAATCAAAAAGATTGCAGTGGTCTGATCAATTTCTGGCTTACGTACACAAATATGCATTCTAGTCCACGATTCAATTGATCCATTACACACTCCTGTATGGCAACAAGTGGATAATGAAGAAACAGCTCACCGCAACGAAATCAAGTCATTTAGAAAATTTATCGTGTTAAACTAGCCAATGAAATCGCTTGGTGCACAGATTTACTACATTACACATTGTCTAGTTTGGAACTGGTGCATGTCGCCTCTTCGAACCGTCATTTTCGTTCAAAATGTTGCCAATGACGTAGTCGAAAACAAGAACCAGCCAAGCGAGTGTCGGACCACGCACTGTGAAGGATTCTGTAGTTGAAAAGAATAATCCCAAAAACAAACATAAGAGGATGCGCTGTGGTAGCCCGCGAAATTCAAATTTTCTTGCGTTTGTAGGTTGTATCTTGATCAAAATATGATATGCGGGAATAAAACATATGTATTTATATAATTTGAACCATCAAAATCATCAGTACATCTCTATAAATTAGAATTCGTGCAGAGTCGTTAGATTTCGATCGTTCGACGAATCTGCACGAATTCTAACTTATGGAGATATTGATGATTTTCATGGTTAAAATGTTATAACTACATATGTTTTATTCCCGCGTATCATATTTTGATCAAGATACAACCTGACACGGACCTGCGAATTGCAAAAAACCAAAAAAAAAAAATGAATTTCGCGGGCTACCACTGCGCAACCCCCTTAACATTGTAACTAATCCCAATATTTTTTTTATGTGATAAAGTTACAAATTAACAATTTTCGGACTTTTTCCTTTACTTGTACTGTGAGAGCTTGCTTCTTGCTAAATTTCATTATTCTAGGTCAACGGGAAGAACTTGCGAATATCAAAATATGTCGCTTAAATGGCCGCGATGAGGTATTAGCTTGATTTTTGTAGAACTCCAAGCGACCACAGACCTACGTATTTGATATTAATTTCAACTTGATACCTCCACGCGGTCCTGACAAAAAGGGTCTTGACAGACAGACGGACAACGAAGTGATTTTATAAGGGTTCCGTTTTCTCCTTTTGAGGTACGGAATCTTAAAAATAACCTTATGGTGCTTAACAATAAACATTAAGCACCATAAGGTTATTTTGACTGTGGTTAATTAACTTCGGTAAGCATGTACCTGTATACCGAAGTTAATTAACCACAGCCCACCTACCCCTAACGTTATGCAGACCAAGCAGTTACTGTAAACACATTTTCTGAAAATTCAATTTTTTTTTAAATCAATTTTGTCCCCACATAACCAGATTCCGTAGTCCAATTATTGAGCCTCATGGGTCGGCTTAGCCTCCAGGCGGTCGTGTAATCCAATGAGGATGTAGATATAGTCGGGTGACAGTTTTGTCGCGCCATTGACTCGCACCCTCACAATCCAACTACCAAATGTGGTCCCGTATGGCTAGGCTCATTAGAAAGGATATTTTTGGGCTACCTTCTACTTATTATTTTCTCGTTGGTTATTTTATAATATTGGTTTTACCCTGCGGTCTGTGAGTCTAATTATATTTCAGTATTTTGCATTATCTACTAAGCTGGCTTATATTTTTGGGGTCCTTTGCTGCATTATAGGGGTTAGGGTATTGCATAGATTTAAGCTAAATTAAGATACGGTCCATTTTAACTTTTTACAAGCTTTGACATATCCGGGGACCGTATAATACGAAGGGCAACTCGTAGAGGCCCCTTAGACAATTTTAAATGTTGAGGCACCAACCTACGATTATCCCTGTTTGCTCTATGCAAATGTACCCAAGGACAACCCCAGGTTGGTGCAGGACTATTACGCCTCCTTCTGCGAATACGTCATGTCCCAGAAGGAGGCGGCGGAGCGCGCGCGGGAGGACGATCCTCTCGCGGCGCCGCTCCGCAGGCGGAGGAGGGGTCGGAGCAGACGACTCCTCCCAGGTGGAGGCCAGCAGGCAACGGGTGCGGGGGCACCCTTGCCTGTATCGCACGGACCTCCACCAGTGCCGGACGGGAATGGTCAGGTGCTCCCGGCCATTCCCGTAGCCCCTCAACCTGCTGGGGGGCAAGCGGGGCCCGCCAGCTAGGCGGGCATGCGCCGGGAGGGTTGTGGATGTAAAGGCTGAGCCAGTTTCCCATGACCCTCCCGTCACGGCGATGCGGGAGCGCCGCTGGGTCGTTTAGTGGGTATACCGGATTTACCGGGGAGTCCCACATACCCCACCCGTCCCCCGACGGGTGGGCATGCGTAATGCATTTTTCCCAGCGTCAAGAAAAAAAAAAAAAAAAGGACTATTACAGAACATGGGCACAAAACATATTGGGCTATGAGTTTGGGTGGCTATCGTGGATTGGTTACCTAGAACTATGGAAGGACTATGTCCCTTACCTGATCAATGGTAAGCTTTATTATTACTGTCCGTACTTTATGAATCGGAATGCTGGGCAGTGAAGAAGACGGATGAAAAAAAATTGCATGCAGCGGAGATGAGAATGTTGAGATGGATGTGTGGAGTGACGACAATGGATAAAGTGAGAAATGAGTATATAAGAGGAAGTTTGAAAGTGGCGCCAGTGACAGAAAAGTTGAAAGGAAATCGTTTGTCTTGGTATGGGCATGTAATGAGGAGAGACGAAACGCATGTGACTAAAAGAGTGATGAATATAGATGTTGATGGATGGAGAGGCAGAGGAAGGCCAAAGAAAAGATGGATGGATTGTGTGAGGAATGATATGGATAGAGAAGGGAGTGAATGATAGCGTGACGGTTGACAGGGGAGAATGGAAGAAGAAAACGTGTTGCGCCGACTCCAAGTAATATGGGATAAGGGCAGGAAGATGATGGGGGATGCGCTAAGGTAGCCCGCGAAATTCAAAATTTCTTGCGTTTTTTGCAAATTGCAGATCAGTGTCGGGTTGTATCTTGATTAAAATATGATTCGCGACAGTAAAAAATATGTATTTACACAAATTTAACCACAAATTCAGACCAATCCGGAGGAAATCTAACTTAGATGTATTGATGATTTTTATGGTTAAAATTATTTAACATATTCGTTATTGTCGCGAATCATATTTTGATTTGATCAAGATTAACACTGCCCGGCAAATTGCATAAAATGCAAGAAAATTTGAATTTCGCGGGCTACCATACCGCGCTCTCCTTAATTGCCACCCAGCGAGTCTGGTGTGACCTAGCAGCTTTTTTTTTTTTTGTGGACGGGAAATCATCAAATGCCTTCTCTCGCTCTGGGTGGAGCGGGAGGGCGTGTCATAGGTAGTGAATGGAGGATATTTTAAAGCTCCCTTTCTAACTTAAACCACAAGTAGCCACCACGATTCAATCCATAAAAAAAATGACTCTTTCGTGTCAGAATTGATGTTCCTAGTACTTTCTTCCCCTCGATGTCCCCTACATCTCGCTGAGGTAGCGTTAGATGGATAGCCCTTGAGACCCAATGCCGACGTCTAGTCAATTTCCGATACAGCACTTGTGTGAGGCTGCGGTGTACACCTGAGCAGTGGCGTAACTATACCGTTCGAGGCCCGTGGCAAATTCATCGGATGCCCTCCCCAATTTATAGAAGCTGAACCAACAATAATAGTATTTTTTATTAATACTTATGTAGGTAACTTAAATAAATTAAAGCAAAACTATTTTTTTTTACTAAATGTGTATTAATAAATGTTGGGAGTTAGGATTCTCCTCTGACCGGGGGCCCCTTCCGGCTGGGGGCCCGTGGCATTTTACCGACTTGCCACCCTGTAGTTACGCCACTGTACCTGAGACACATCGGCATGCTACAGTTTACATTTTTATCTGCTTTACAATCTTGTACTACCTACAGAACATTTTGACCACATTAAGATAGCAGAGTACTCTTATAAATCTTTTGAAAAGTATTTTGTTCAGTTAACAATAAATATGGGAAACCGTACATCAATTATTTAATTGTAACGATCTTATGCTGAAATGATAATGATCTTAAAACTTCTCCAAAGGTCTCGAGATGTTCGGTTTAAAGATTGCATACCAACTTCGGCTTACTAGATTATTTGCAATAACGAATCAAAAAAATATTGTTTACTTTATTAATTTCTTTTATAATTTTGTGTGATGTATTTTTTATTTATTTATTTCTTTATTTTTAATTCCTTTTATTTATTTTCAACGCAAACAGCGAGTGTTGCAGGTAAGGTTAATAAGCTACCTAATTAGTATTTACCGCTAGTGTGCACTTGGTAACATTTAATTGTGCATTATGCCGTGTGTGCTATGCGTGAAGACAAAGATCTTAAACGTTCGCTGTCAGGGACAACCTTTCATTTTGTAAAAGGTGTTTATTAGTGAATGTTTTGGGTTCGCGACTTGAAAATATGCATCGTTTTTATTATATTGAAAGAGCCGAAATTTGTTGATTCGGGAAACATATTGAAAAGGAAATGGACAGAATTCATTTTATATTGTTTTCAAATTTCAATGCAAATGCGGAAACTTCTGGTTTGTAAAATTTTGGTAATGTAACTATCAAGGAGAATGAAATATTATGAAAACTTATGTTCGAAGTTGGTATTGATTGATCAAAATGACAAAAAACAACCATACTAATTGCATAACTCATATAATTTGGTAGCTATTCAATATTATTTGTGGAGGTTAGTGTTTGACCTGAAAAATAAATGATTTCATAATTAGATAAAATATAATTCTAGCTATCTGAGTAATTTATCGAGTAGTATGTTAGTTTCTGTCAACCATCCATCAATTTTAATAAGCTAATAATCAAGGGAAAAAAATTCTGGACCAATACAACATAAGATAAGCTTCATAATAGCTAGCTAGGAGAGCAGTGCTTACCTAAACGTTTTTAGAAATGAAATAGTGCTTATTTTGTGAAATTGTATTTTTAACCTACTCATGCTTTTGTTTTCAGTAATATATAAATAAAAATAGTTAATAGGATAAAGGCTCCCACAGACAGGCGCGACGCAACCCGGAACAATTTCTTTGAAAACTTCATGGAAATTGTTCTAGCGGAGTCGCGTCGCGCTTGTCCGTGTGGGCCTTCAGAGGCCCCCAGAACATGCGTAGTTCATACAAACAATATACCAAAATAATTTGTGAATCAAACATATTCTTTAGGTAGTGTGTATTCTGATTGGATTACAGAATATTTAAGTTCTATATATTTTGAAAGAACAAAACTCATTTTTTCTCATATTTCATGTTTAAATAAGTGTTCTTATTTGATCTATATTTGGAAACCTAGATATTTTGAGGAGCTCGTGGCTAAGTAATAGCAGCCGCACGGGTCGATCCATCAGGTTAAGTTACACTTGCCGGGGTTGGTCCGTGGATGGGGGACCATCTTTACATACCGAGACTCCTCTGTGCCTCGGAAAGCACGTTAAGCCGTTGGTCCCGGCTGTCATTAGTGGATCTATGACAGTCGATACGGGTCGTCAGAAGCCCGAAAGTCTGACAACCAGTCTTACTAAGGGGTATCGTATTACCCAATGGGTTGTGGAGGTCAGATAGGCAATCGCTCCATGTAAAATACTGGTATTCATTCAGCTGCATCCGGTTAGACTGGAAGGCGACCCCAAAATAGTTGGGAAAAGGCTAGGCAGATTGATTGATATTTTGTAATCCAATCGGAATAAGTACACGTTTGATTTATAAATTATTTTGGCATTTCATTTATGAAATACGCGTGATCCTGGAACCTCTTAATGGTAATCCCTTATAATAATATCGCTTATCCAGGTAATAGCATTCCGTGATAAAGTGTAGGTAAAGTAAAGTTAAAATGAAGTGCTCCAGTAATTATTATAAGTAAATTAGCTCGTCCCTACGCTATTTCGGGCGCCTCGGCATTATCCAATTAGTAGCAACCATCGTGCTAGGGTTTCCAGGATTTTGAATGAATTGAACGTCAAATAATTCCCATTTTGATTTCCTAAAAATATTAATGGACACTCTTTTATAATAAATTTGATATTTTGATTGTAAATGCTGTACTATGGAAGAGCGGAGTGTCCTAACACAGACATAAGGAGGCTCCAAACACTAATACCCTGTTTTGTAAACTGAAGCATTAATAAACTTTATTTTATTATTATTATAATTCCCATTTTGATTTCCTAAAAATTTAATGGACACTCGTGCCTCTTTTTGTGACCCTCAATTAATTCCCATTTTGACGACCTAAAAATACTAAATAACTGCGACCAACTTGGATGTAGCGCTCATCGGGCTCTGTCGCGGCACCACTCACTTCGCTCGCTTGGCTCTTCGTGGCTGGTCACAGTTCTAGCCTACCTAACACATTTAGACAGGGTACCTTAGCTTAGTTACCAACTTTAAGAAAAAGCCTGACACTTAAGGGGCACCCAGTCGGCGCGGCGGCTCGAACTCTTTGGTGGCGAGGCTAATATGCATGATATTTAGTAACATTATTTATGTATTTAGTTTTATTTATTTATTATATATATATATATATATACTTTGTATGTATATATATATATATATATATATACTTTGTATGTATTTAGTGTAATAGACGATAATTTATAACGAAAACGAGCGCGTAAAATTCCATGAACGACCGTTGGGCGTTTAGATATTATGGCAAAAATACTGGATGTAGTTATTCAAAATAATATTATTTGAATTTTTGATTAAATATCTATCCCTGTACGGTAGGTAACAGTTTTGCCATTTTCATTCTCCAGGAGCTATTTATTTACGCCCAAAGGTGCGTTAAAATTAGTGTTGAATTGTGGAAGTTTTGATGCTCATAACTTCCAAACCAATATTTTTTTTCTGATGCTGCTTCCATACAGGGCTAGTTAGTGACGAGACAAATTTGAAATAATTTTTAGTTTTGAAACTTACACCGTCAAACAGACGAGTAATCACCAAACTACGTTTGTATTGTATGGAAGAATGAGCGACTAGCGTGCCCTTAAGAGACTCATTTATTTTTAAAAAAGCACACAAAAGTTTCTGTGCTGTATTAAAATCACGTAAATTGATAAACCCCTGAGTTAGGTACCACCTACCTGTAAGTACTTTTGTTCTTATGTAAATATCTTTTTACATTAAATAGTATTTGTTATGTAAAGGTACGTTGCGTAAACTTTTCCTTTATGATTTAGTAATCATAAAGGAAAAGTTTACAAGTTTAAATTAGTTCGTTGCAGCGCCGTCGCTGACTAACGAAGTTATCCAATTAGTGGCAACCCTCTCGCACGGGGGTTATCATACAAAAACGTCTTTTTGTTCGAATATAATTAACTCAATTATATTGCTCTACATCTTTTCTACTACATGTAATAACAGTAAAATACTTAGGGCATATTTCACGATGTCCGAATAGCCACTACTTACTGAATAAATTCAAAAATGGAACAAAATTTGTAAGTATGAAATTATCTGCCAAGTAAGTTAATAGGAACTTAATCGTAGGTGGTGAAACAGGCGCTTAAGTAATCTGCGTTCGCAATTTAGTTTCCAAACATGTGAACAAATACGAGTTTATGGAAAAAGAACTTTAAGTAATAGCTATCAAAATGAGTTTTGCTACGACTCCAACATTATTTTATCCCTTCCCCAATATCACTGGACATTCTTAAATCAACTTAATTTACACTAGTAAATAACATCAGTTGGAAACAAGGATTTAAACAGACCTCAATCAAGCACAAATCTCTTTATAGATTCTTTGTAATCCCGATAGGTAAGTGATATTAAGGTGTGATGATAGACTCAGAAGTCACTTTGCTCATATAAAAACATAGTTTCACTTTAGATATCAGATTTAACAAGTAGCCACATCCCTATCAAACTTTAGTTTTAATAAAAAGCTCGCCACACCCACAGGGTGTTATAGTTATGCGTAGACGTCACGTCGCCGCCGGACGTGACAATTTGTGGCACCCAGAGGGGGTGCCACCTTGCCACCATCTCTGTACCCCCACTAGCATCCTCCTCGCAGTTCCCTTGTGTTGAATGTTGAAGCTACTGCACGCATGTTTGTGTTTGTTTTATAGTTCAGAATATAAATGGTAGTTGTCTGTGTACAGTCACACTGTGTACAGTCACACTGTGTACAGTCAGATTGTGTACAGTCACACTGTGTACAGTCACACTGTGTACAGTCACACTGTGTACAGTCACACTGTGTACAGTCACACTGTGTACAGTCACACTGTGTACAGTCACACTGTGTACAGTCACACTGTGTACAGTCACACTGTGTACAGTCACACTGTGTACAGTCACACTGTGTACAGTCACACTGTGTACAGTCACACTGTGTACAGTCACACTGTGTACAGTCACACTGTGTACAGTCACACTGTGTACAGTCTAGGTACGTTTACCTGGGGTATCCGTATCTGTAGGTTTTCAGTAGGGTGTGTTTTAAGTCTGAACTACTGGAGATGAAAGTTTCACGTAAGATAAAAAATATTGAGACCAAAATTGGCCCTAGTTTCTAAAAGACTTTTCAAAGAATACTTGGATAGACTCATGACAACTTAAAAAAAATCGTTTTTGGTGAACCTTCTGTCAACCAGAAACATCAGCTGTATTGAGAATTGCCAGCAGATTTCAAGGTTAGAGACTTGATCAGTCTTCCTGAAACCGTGGGGTTCCGTAGCCGAAGGGTGCCGAACGGCTATTACTAAGCTTCCGCTGTCCGTCCGTCTCTGTCAGCGGGCTGTATCTCATGAACTGTATTATGTAGACAGTTATTTTTTTTACAGATTGTGAGTTCTGTTGCCGCTATAACAAAAAAAAAAAAAAGTTAAAATTAAAAGGGGCCATACAATAAACGTGTTTTTTTTTTTACTAGTGCTCAATATTATACGGTGGTACAGAATCCTTCGTGTGAAATTCCGACTCGCACTTGACCAATTTTTTCTTTCCATTCACGTACTCCAAATAGTAGAAGCCAATCCCTTTCACACCTGCACTAGAAATCACAAACATATTAATTATAAGTAATAATGCCTTTGTTTTTATACCAGGTAAAGAAAATGGCAGAACGCGTAGCCAAGTGCCGCGAGGAAGTATCCAAGAGCAGAGAGAAGTACCAATCGGCACTGGCAGAGATAACGGCATACAACCCCCGCTACATCGAGGATATGACGGGCGTCTTCGAGCGCTGCCAGCAGATGGAGGCTCAAAGGCTGAAGTTCTTCAAGGATGTACTGTTCAGCTTCCACAAGTGCCTCAATATCAGTCAAGAACCTTCGTAAGTATACATACAGGGTGAAATTGAATTCGTGGGCAATATTTTAAAGGGTCATTGTACTCATTATTATGAACAACTTTTACTATGGGAACAAACCTGAAATCGCAAAGAAAAATCAGCTGTTCGCGATATCAGGTTTCAAGGTTTGTTCCCATAGTTAAAGTTGTTCATAATGATGAGTACAATGACCCCATAAAATATTGCCCATGAATTCAATTTCACCAGCCAGCCACCAGCCTATTATTGACTCACTGCAGGGCAAACGCCTCTTCTCATACAGAGAAGGCACGAGCATTGATCACCAAGCTTGCATTGATTATCAAGACGGGTTGGCGATTTCAGACTTACATTAACTACGTATATTACAATCAGGTTTCCTTACGATGTTTTCCTTTGCCGAAGTCAGTAATGTCCAACTCAGAAAGTTCATAATGAATTGTATACATGTCGCATTAAAATAAACTTCACGAAGCCGATTAGTACTAAGTGCCAGTTTTACCAATGAAACTGAACGCCATCTCACATCTAAACTGCGGTCAAGAGCTGTCAGTGTCAATATTCCACAACAATGATGACACTGATAGCTCTTGCACACGGTTTAGATGTGCTGATCGCGTTCAGCTTCATTGGTGAAATGCGACCTTAAAGATATCAGAGAACAAGAAGCCTTGAAATCTGTCCCCTCTTCCTTCTTGTTCTCTTCTTCTTCTTTGTCTTTTCTTATTTTCTTGTATCCACTCTAACATAACTTCCTCTAACATGAGTTGTCTTAAGATAACTCGTACTGTGGTAAAAATATTAGCCAGTCAGCAAGGTACACCGAGGCTGACTACAGTGGCTACCCAGAGTGCTTCAGATGTACATTAAACTAAATACTCTCGTTTAGTGAACCATCATAGAAAATATAATTTAATAAAATCTTATTTTCAAATCAGTACTACGAAACACTACTTTGCTAAATATCTGTCTGTGAGATTCGACGGTGTTCCATGTCCAAAAGTCAAATCCTGCACCCTAATTTCGAAACACATTATCGATCGGAGTTGGTTTCATTTTGAAACAAATAAATTGCTAATCCATTGCTTCATATGTTCGAAAAATTTGTCTGCTCGACAACGTCAATGAATATTGTTGAACTGTCAAAATGAAATCAACTCCGATTGATAATGTGTTACGCAATTAGGGCGCTGGCTTTACATGTGTGTATTTTACTAAATACACACAAAAAAACGCTGTAGTCAATAGACTTGCTTGCCCAAACTACCATTGCATTTGAATGACGAATATTTGTAAAATGTTCCAGATTACCCCAAATATACGAAGAATTCCACCATACGATAAACAACGCGGACAGTCAAAAGGACCTCAAATGGTGGGCCAACAACCACGGCGTGAACATGGCGATGGCCTGGCCCCAGTTCGAGGTAACACATTACATACATTGCTGCTCCGACACCGGCCTGCATACAAAACCGTCCCACTCACAGCGCAATGCATTTACTGTCTATAATCTATGCGATTAGATCGAGTAATCTATGCATCTTATTAACGTGAATGCTTTTAGGTGTTGCATTCAGTCTTTAAATACGGATTTTGTTAAACCATGTGGATTTATAAAAGACAACAAGTTAGATTTTTGCATCAAACATAGAAAGAGGCAGTCGCTCCGTGTAAGATACTGGTACTCAGCTGCATCCAGTTATACTGGAAGCCGGCCCCAAAATAGTTGGGGAAAAAGCTAGGCTGATGATGATATAGAAATCTTCTAGTGATGTGTGTGGCAAAATGTAAGCTGATTCATCTAAAATACCAACAAAAAAACATTATGATAGTAAAAACTCAAGTCTTCGAGAACCTATACCTCCCGCCAGATAACCGTGCATTAAAGGTCGTTGACGTCCTCTACCAATGTATTCCAATATTTCAAAACAATACGAAAAAATGTTAAGGTAGTGTCGCTAACACGATCAAAACAAAGGTATCGCGGTACGAGGCGTCCTTGACGCATGCACGTGGCATGTACTCGTATGTTTTTTTTTTGCAATTACGTTTCGAGACCTTTTTTTTTTACAAGTGGGGTTAATAACTTTTACTGCACCGTTATCTGGCGTAAAGTATAGTTTCAATGCGTAAATTCCGCTCATAAAAAATAACGTAAAATATAACAACCATGGTTTAATAATAATCTGTTTTAGTCTTAGTTAGGCAAGATTTAAGGGCATTAGTCGTATCAGTATGAAAAACTAAGCATGTCTTAGATGTCTATTCTAAATTTTCTCTATTATTTATACCTACAAAGTATAGTATTTAGTTGTTTGTAATAATATTTAGAATTCTTCTTAGATCCTGTAATAATTCTTTGGTGGCCGCACACTGCAAATATTGTAGGTTCCCTACCCCTGATAAGGCTATTTTTTAAATTATATTTGACCTATTAATTTATGTGATTTATTACATTTTCTCGGGTCTAACAGTATGCATCCAGTTAAAATTTCGCCTAAACTTTTAGGATTTAAAAATTGGTTCCTTATCCCGACTTGGTCCTAACGGTGTGCTGCCACTGCGCTTGTAGTTAGACCTTCAAACAATCCCCTTATCACAAGGTTCCTTAATGCCAAACAAACAGCAATATTTAATCAAGATAGGAACGTTTCAACACCGCCTTTACCTCGCATACCAGCCGCTAAATACTTACAAATATAAATACTTCTAAACAAATAATTCGAACGGATTTCCTTCGACTATGCAATATTTTAAAATTTATTTGCGACCTAGAATGAGTGAATGAAAAGTATTTTTATCGTTTCGGGTCAAGTGCAACGTAACTGCTTTTGTAATATTTTGATTAATTCGTAGCAATCGTAATTATTGCTGGTCACACCATTTAGACGGAAAGAATTCATTTACAGTATTTAATTACGCTGTATCGCAATAAAATATTTTAAAATGGTAATGATTTCCATAGTTATTACAAATAATGAACTAAACGACATTCTCAAATATGCACTTTACAAAAACCACTCAATCTTATTTACACAAAAACTTTGACAAAAGTAACTAAATGTAACGATTAACACAAGGTCGATACGCCGGAAACGGATCCGATACAAAACAAATACTTGGCGGAAGCATCAGCAATGGTCGCCCGCATGATCGCGACCGCCCGGCGACCGCTGCCGCGAGCGCAGACCGCGACCTGGTCGCAGGCAGTGCGCCGCTTGCGCCTAGCCCTGCCTACTTTCTGCTTCGGTGTGGATGAGAAAGCTTCGAGCCGTGTGGCGCCTTCGGTCACCAGTAGCCAGTGCTATGGAAGCAGCCGGTTTTACAGCAACCCGCTGATGGTACGACCACGGTGTGGGGTCGGTAGTGACGCGAATGGTGGTGTGGGGTTTATACTTTGACAAAAGAACATTAAAAATATAGCTTTTGTACTTGAAATTAAGACTTAAAGTCAAAGTATTAATCACATATCTATTGTTTGCGGTTACAGATTTTAGCACGGCTTTATGATCTGATGATGGACAGTGGATTTTGTGGATAGGTGTATAATGAGAATGACAGTTAGATATAATATAATATATAGGACGCCATTTCTTTCTAAAACCTTAAGGGGTTTCACCGAGTTGTGTATTATTTTAGGAGTTAATTTTTTAGTCCAAGTAATTTTAAAATGACATTAAAAAAGCCCTAATTACCTATAATATATATATATATATATATATATATATATATATTTCAAAATTTTTTTAAAGGTAAGTAAATTGTATCTTTCCGCCATGCAATTTATGCAACACCTGCAAGAAAAGTCAATTATTACATAATCCCACAAAATGCACTGTAAATCGCCTATCATAAAGCTAGCACTCGATACTGAGAATCGATTAATTGTAATCGAATTTCATCATGAAATGATTTTGCAAAGCACCGAAGGGTTTGGTGGTGTCACACGAATATACACCTTGATGTTTGGTGTTAAAGTACAGTTTCGCTCATAGATGATCACAGCACCTTTCATAGGGCATTTACACCTTGGTCGGTATGCCGTGGGTGATTGACAACTATTCGGCGACCGGTTGGATATACTAAGCATTCCAAACAAAATAATTATGTTCGTTCAAATTGAATGAAACCTAAATATACCTTTCTGGTACACCCTGTACCAGAAAGGTGTACTCAAATTTAAGGGTGTGCTACAGACCATCAAACTGAACAACTTTCTCCATGGTACCAACATCGTAACATCGTATCGCGAAAAAAAAAATATCAGCCGTACAATACATTTGCGTCGAGTAGGTATTGATGTTTTCTATGAGACAGTTGATATTTTTTTCCGCAATTACGATGTTGGTCCCATGGAGAAAGTTGTTCAGTTTGATGGTCTGTACCACACCCTTAAATTTGGCTCTACACCTTTCTGGTACACCTGTAGGTATATCAGAAGTGCTATGAAGGTTTCACTCACAAATATTTGCGAATTTGTAGTTCGTCATTGAAATTCTCATTTGGCGAAATTGAATTTAAGTGACGGCAATTCGGCAACTGCTAATCGAATTTTCCGATTCGAATTTCCTTACGGGGACGCCGGAATTCCGAACCCAGTTTTAGTTACGAAATTAGAGCGTCCAAATTTCGGATTTGATTTTAAATTAGGTTACTGATTTCTGGATTCGTTTCGATGTAAATGCGAGCACTCTCATAATCACTCATCCACACTGAAGTACAGGTAGCAAAATAAAAAGCAAACTGTTTTAGAAAAGCACGCAATGTCACAAAAAAATATTATAGATGCTGAATGCGGTATGGGAAGTATCCGCCATTTTGTAACTCCTCAAAAATCAGGTAATAAAATTCTAATCGGAAAGCACAAACCAAAAATGAATAAATTATAGAACGAAATTATGCACTTAGTTTATCAAAAAAAAAAAAAAAAATGTATTTTGATTCAATAAATTAAATGAATTAAAACAAAAATGATAATTGACACAGCAAAGCTGAAACTATAAACTGGAAATTGTACAGTATAATTATTGAAAAACGAAAATGTCGGATAAACCTTGCGCCACGAAGGACCGGCAATATTCCTAGCTGTTTTTTTTTATTATCTAATAGCATGTATTTTACTTTTTCCCCTTTCTGTACTTCCCACTAGTGCAATTAGCTTGTTATTACCTTCTAACGAACACCGGCTTTGTATGGACGTGTCTATGTTTACATAATTTTGTTAATTACTTTTTTTTTTCACTTTGAGTTTGCATTTGAGCGACGAGACGTTGGGAAAACAATTTAAGAAATATTTTTAATAGGTTTTATATACTCTCTTTATTTGAAATATCTAATTGTAGTTTGACAGTTGATGAAATAGCAAGAAGTTATTTTACATATTTTACTTCTTCTCTCTTTCTTATTGTTTTTTTTTTTATTTCAAATAAAAGAACCACATTTCACAAGATTTCTTATAAAACATGTTTCACTTTGATCATGTTTTAAAGACATACTCTCAATTTCTTGTTTTACATCCTCTTTTTTTATCAAAGAAATAGTTCTTTAAATAGAAAACATTTAATTTAACAAAGAACTCTCACAGTATATGTAAAAATATTAGAAGCGTAAAAAAATCTTAAACAATACGTCTTCCCAACGCCTCGTTGCCCCGCCGTGACCGCTTGTGACGTGTGTGTCGGTGGACAGGAGTACACCGAGGAGTTCCGAGACATCGCCAAGGGCAAGTCCAAGGAGAGCCTCCCCACCGGGCCCATCACGCTGCTGAACCAACGGCCCGTCAGCGAGGATGTACGTTACACCACTTTAGTTTAGATATAGCGTTACTGACGACCGCGATGGTGATTCTCGTATCGTACTTATGGGACAACATTCAGTTGAAAGACGTCCAGTGCTGACATCGCCAGCGAGCTCTCCTGAGCTTCTCGCATCCAGTGGATTCCCTCAACAGTAGAACGGAACGATTTATGCAGTGGATAAAATATGAAATTGTCAGCTAGGAGGTAGCGACTGCAACTGACTGGTGCTGATTGTGAGTTATAAAGTTTCTCATTGGCCAGATGACAACGTCTCAGTAGGTATGTATGTATGTAACAAATGTCAGTAGGAAAAGTGCTGAGGAAAATTCAGACAGAACACATCTTGTAAGGCATGAATTATCCACAGACTTCAAAAGCAGTGAATGAGTAAATGAATTTGCGAGTTCAACGAGTCCAAGAAATGACGATGACTTTACCCTTTATGTTGCCTATCCGTAAAATCTTAAACAGCATCTGTGTAGCTTAGACGTCACGTACGTAAACCACCATCGCTGTCGTACGTAATATGACGTCACGCACGCGCCAGCCGCGTCACAACTTCAGTGTTGCCAGACTGAACATATTTTGTACTTGTACAATCTATGGTCGAAAATAGGATTCAAATGAGAATGAATGAAAGCCGGATTGGTAATTTGGTATCTCGTAAATGCTTTTTAAATTAGTTCCAGCATGACGGGTCTAAAAGTAGTTTGAATCTGGGATGAGGTCATTCTCATTTTAATCTTTTTTTTTAGCTTAAATTTTTATGTATATTTTATTTTATTTTTTTGTGTATCGATGTTGCATGATGGATGCTCGCTTCATTCTACAGTTTATGCATATTGGCATGAATTAACAATTTAACCCACGTATATGAAATTATTACCGTTAAATTATATATATTATATAAAAGAATATTTACGTAAATGTTTTACAAATATTGATCAACAATAATCCCCGAATTAAATTTGTATTTTTATGTGAAAGAGTGAAAGGACCAAATTAATTTTTACTCGACTGTAAACAAGGGTTATTTTATAACAATTCTGTTTTAAGTAAATTCACTACTTGTAACACCATTTTTTGTAACATGATTTAAAACTATTCTTCATACTTTATATTTTGGTCCTTCCAATCCTCGAAAAAACTGACTTAAAAAAAAAAAGTTCCAATTTTAAATACTTTACTTCACAACATTACAGGAGCTGCCACCGATCAACAACACCAACAACAAGACGAGCAAGGCTGCCAACCACACGGACGTGGCTCCGCAGCCGCCAACAACTGTCATCAACAACATCGCGCCCGCCAACAATACCATTGACAAGAAGAGCATCAGTGCACCTATTGCTGTTACGTGAGTATTTATGATTTACTGATATTTAAGTTCATAGTAATAACTGCCGCACGCGTCGATAGATCTGGTTAAGGTTATGCTTGCTGCGGTTGCTCCCTGGATGGGTGACCGTCTTTACATACCAAGACCTCGTGCCTCGGAAAGCACGTTAAGCCGTTGGTCCCGGCTGTCATTCGTGGATCTTTGACAGTCGTTACGGGCCGTCAGAAGCCCGAAAGTCTGACAACCAGTCTTACCAAGGGATATCGTATTACCCAGTAACTGGGTTGTGGAGGTCAGATAGGCAGCCTCTCCATGTAAAATACTGGTATTCAGCTGCATCCGGCTAGACTGGAAGCCGACCCCAACATATTTGGAAAAAGGCTAGGCAGATGATGTAAAGTAAAAACAAAATGATAAAATGAAAGCAATGAACGTCAAACGTTCGAACGATTCAATAAATGTACCGAAGTAAACATTTTTATTTCGGTACATTTATTGAGAAAATGTACGTTATCTAAAATTATATTTATAGTTCAGAATAGTACCATGTGTACATCTATCAACAAGTCGTCGTGAAAACATTTTAAGAGTGCAAAGCATTTATGTAAACATAATTTTGTGTAAAAAAGTTATGATTTGACTACACACTTGTAACAGCGGCCTTAACGTGCTTTCCGAGGCACGGAGGAGTCTCGGTATGTAAAGATGGTCACGCATCCACGGAGTAAATAATAATAAATAAATAATAATAATAAATATGTTTGGACATATCACACAACGCCATCTAGCCCCAAGCTAAGCAACCTAATGCTTGTGTTATGGTAACGAGATGGCTGATAAACTACTTATATACATTTTTTTTTTGTAAATACATACATATTATAGATAGAAAAACACCCAGACTCGGAACAAATACTTGTAGGTCGTACAAATATTTGTTCCGTGCGGGAATCGAACCCGCGACATGCTGCGCAGCAGTCAATCGCTCAACCACTGCGCCAACCGTGTCGTCAAACCGAGTAACCCCGGCAAGCGTAGCTTAACCTGATGGATCGATCCGTACGGCTGTTATTACTTAGCCACGAGTTACGAAGCAATGACAGATAAATTAATTATAATGGTGCTCACATATTTACAAACATGGTAAAAGTATGAGATTTTCCTAAAATTTTAACAAGTAGGTACAACATACGCTGCTTAGAAAGAACAACTAACTTCACCCATCCCTTCCTTACCCTTCCTAGTATCGAGCGACTAGAGATATTTGCATGCACTCCTGGCTGTATGCACGACCGCAAGTATTCCTCCACCCGACTGGTCCGCCTGGCCATGAAGCCCGATGTGTCCAGCAGCTCCAGGTTTACTATCACGGATTTGTACGAACCGATATTTGATGAGTTACTGTGTGTTAAGCCTTAGAACTTAGTATTGATATCATCTCATGTAGGTAAAGTACATAATATGTATCTGAATATATTATATTCTTGAATGAGTTAACGGTTATTATTAACTAGTTGTTGCCCGCGGCTTTGCCCGCGTGGATGTCATCCGGGAGGTATTGTTATCCACGAAACGAATGATTTTTTTGCTGGGAATCCTAATTATTTTTCTAAAATAAAAAGCCTAGGTTACTCCTTATATCAGCTATCTGCTAGTGAAAGTCCTGTCATAAGCGGTCCGGCCGTTTCGGAGATTAGCCGGAACAAACAAACATACAAACAGAAAAAAAAATTAATAATTGTTTTTTTTTTTTTTGTTATAAAGTATCGTATATACTTTCATATGCATTTAGTACAAAGCTGTTATTTTGACATTACTCGTACAAACAGACACTTGAATTTTATTGATTTGTATTAGATTTGTAGTTCAGATTTTATTATGGTAACATTATTATTTTATTGTCTGTCTGTTAGGCTGAAGTTTCGCCGATAAGTTTAATTTGACTGTGTTTAAATTATGTTTGTAATGTTGGTATTTTTATTTTATTATTTATTATATTATAGATTATTAATAGTTGGTAGGATTAATTAGTATTTCAGGTCAAATTATGATATTTAAACAGTAGATGTTTCGCCAATAATATATAAAAAAGTAGATTACCAATTAGTTAAACTTCATTAAAATAAACCACACATCAATCACATCATTTTTATCACTTAATTCTAATTATTCTGTAAATCTTTTCAGCAACGGTACAGCCTCAGCGCCTAAATCGAACAAGACATCGCCAGCTAAAGACAGCATCAAGGGGGGACAGGAGAATCCTTTCGACGAGGACGAATGGGACGAGGAGTCCGGTGGAGCCCTGACGGATACAGGGGAACCCGGGGTGCCTGTCAGAGCGCTGTATGACTATACCGGCGCAGAGAGCGACGAGCTTAGCTTCAGACAAGGTGAGGAAAAATTATAAAACATAATACTTACAGATTTCCCATACAGGAAATGTGCTTCGGGAAACATCGTCTATCTTCGGAAATACGAACGCGCAATGTAAGATCTAATACAGAGCTGTTACATCCATGGAAGTACGAAATTATAGATTAACAACTCTATGCAATTCCCAAAAACCTTTTCAAAACTTTTGAGTGACAGATCATAATCTGCGACCGGAGTAGGTAACTCAACAGAGAGAAAACTTCATACAAACGCACAATGATAGGTGCATTACTACAAAGCGCGGTAGTACAAAACCTTTGCGCTAATTCGGAAACGCGATGATTACCGAAGCGCATACAATGAGCCTAATGCCAACAATGAGCATCCGGACTCCGGGCCGCTACTGAGAAATTGCTAATGAAAACAGCGAGTCACACTGCCCAACCTGAGTATCGAACCCGCGACCCCAAAGGAAGCAGTCTCGCTTGCGACCTAGTGGTCATAAACGCGACTTTTTTTTTTTTGCGATTTTTACTATTAATTTTTAAACTGTTTTATATTGCTGTTTGTATTTGCTTCGTTTATCCAATCATACTGTCGTCTAAAGTGCAGCACCGCTTGCCTTTTGCACAAAATAGAAATGGAATGGAGTGCTAATACGCATATTTGTTCTTAGAATCAAATGCTCAGTTTGAGAGGTGTGCAGAGGGAATGAACGTCCCACCGGCGTCGCCCGCCCGGCGGCTCTAACAACAGTCGCGGTAACAAACATGCATTACTTGAACACCGCCGCACCTTAGCACTCCATTTTATTGCTACTCTGTGTACAGTTGAACATGTTATTTGGTATACAGGCTAAATATTCATTTTCCTACTACACTGCCAATATTCATTTTTATTGTGCTCGTAATTTATTTTTATTTTATACTTATGGCTACTTAAGACGAAAGCGCTAGTGGAGCCCGCGAAAATCAAATTTTCTTGCAATTTGCAGTGTCAGGTTGTATGTTGATCAAAATATGATTCGCGACCGCAACATATGTGTGTTTAAAGAATTATAATAATAAAAATCATTAATACAACTACCCTCACTTAGGGCGAATTGCATCAATGAAGCTGAACGCGATCAATACATCTGAACCGCGTTCAAGAGCTGTCAGTGTCATCATTGTTGTGGAATATTTACACTGACAGCTCTTGAACGCGGTTTAGATGTGCTGATCGTGTTCAACTTCATTGGTGAATTCGTTCTTACAGACTTGGTAAAGTTGTACAAATTGAATTTCGCGGGCTACCTTGGCGCATTCCCCATATGAGTGATGTAACAGAATTGGCTGCTCATCACACTCACAACATTGTTTTAAAAAGTAGTTGTTAGGATGGCCCTCCGTGGGTCCTTTTCAATGAAAACACTCTAGTTCATGAGACCAGTGGAAGTAAACGATACAGTTTGCTAAAAATACAGCTTCACTTATTTTATGATCAGAGCTTCTTTTAGGTTAGTAATCTCTGAAAAATTGGAAACCGGACACTCAATGACTATTTCTGAAGGTAGCAACATAAAGCCTTTAAACTAAGGGTGTTGGTTGAATATTGAATATCTATTTTAAAATGTTGTTTAAAATCACTACCAATAATACCATCGTAGTGCAAATTAGCACTATGATGTTACTAGTTAGCTGCTTGTATACTAAACAGCTGGTTCAATTGTACAGTATACAGTGTGTCGTGTTTAGTAACAACACAACGTTGACAGTGTCTGTGTTTAGTAAGCAGTTTTCTTAGTTCAAGTGTTACTAATGACGTGCTGTTGACAATACATTATCTTACAAGTGTGCCGTGTCCGTGCTTCGGAGAGTACGTAGCGCCGATATTCCTGCGCCTGATCTCTTCGAGGTAGTGTCGGCCTATGAGAGTAAAGGAACAGAGTGTGCACCTGTGCTTGCGCACACTCTTGTGCACTAATTAATGCCTCCGTACGTTCCTGGCTAGTCTCCGTTGAGATTGCCCGAAATTCGGTCGTTAGGATATTATTATCACACAAAATTTGTAACAAAACATATTTTCATTTTTCAGGGGACTTATTCGAAAAATTAGAAGACGAAGACGAACAAGGCTGGTGCAAGGGACGGAAGGATGGCCGAGTGGGCCTGTACCCGGCCAACTACGTGGAGCCAGTGGGCCACTAGCCCACGCTGGCCCACGCCCCGCCCACTACCGTGTCACATAACGAACTGTACAGTGAGACTGTGGGCTAATGGCCTAGAGGTGATTGAATGAGCTAACTTTTTAGAAATATACATAAAATCCATACTATAAATTTATCCGAAAGTTACTATATCTGTCTGTGTCTGTTACCCTTTCACGCCTTAACGGCTGAACAGATTTCAATGAAATTTGGGACTCGGGTAGACCACGACCTGGGGTAGGACATGATATGATACTTTTATCCCGGTAGTACGTTCTCATGGGATATTGTCCGACTTACACGCGGGCAGAAGATAGAATTAGATAATTTCAACTTTCTAGGAACAAATTGCACTTTATTGCTTATCCAGCAAACTTTTGGCCTTAGCTGAATTTAATATTGTTATATAGTCGACTGATATATTTAGCTGGCATGTCCCTACCTAACGCTGTATGTACAACTCCCGCTTTTTAAACCTATTGGTACTATTTGAATTACTAAATGGTGCCAATGTGGTGTTTGAAAGCCTTCATAAAAGTATTATAATAATTATCTATTATACCATTACAATATTGAAAATATATACATAATTTGGATGTATATAAAATGTATAAGCGATATCTTTGATGAAAAATTAAGCTACACTCAGCTAAGCTGTATTAATACTCGTACAGTTGTATAATTCAAAGCGACAAATTAAAGTAAATGTAAAAATAAGTTAGTATTGTTCATTCATTTCTACGGCCGAGATAATCAGATGAAAGGTAAATGTTACGAGATCATTATGTGAACGCGTGACAGATTATAAAATTAGTTCGTTTTATATTCGCGAGTCACGATGTAGTCATTACAATAGTAACAGTATCTAAGTACAGATGTAACATATGTGTTTACTTCAATAACGAATAGCTATAGATAAATTAATTTCACAGCGCAGCTCAGGCAGGAGCTTTAATACGTCTTATGAGTATCATTTCACTCGACATCGAACTCCATTCAAATGGATCGAGCTGTTTTTGATGTATTTAATGACGATTTTCTAACTCAACTCTTTTGGACCGAAATTTTTGTATATTTCTATGAAAAGAAATTTCAAATTAAATCAACTTTTTAAGGGTTTTGTTTAAAATGTTAGTGAGACGGTGTTTGGATATTTTTGGATGGAACTCTTTGTAGGTACAATATGGAAACCAAAAATTGTTTATTTCTAACTTGTTGTGGTGACACTGTGCATCCACTGTCAGCGAGATGTCGCTGCCGACAGTTCACGTGTGAACTACTCCCGAACGAGAGTAGAGGTGTACTGCAGTACTGCGAACCCCACGTCCGTGTGACGTAAGACTGTTTGTCTACGCACCGGGAACGGGACGTCAACGAGAAATGAGATTATTCGGCCATAGTACATGTACTGCCGCTACTTCGGCGCCGTCATCTGTTTTCTCGTTGACGTCCCGTTCTCGATGCGATGGACAAACAGTGTAAGCCCAGGTAGCACGGACGATTTTGTTCCGCGGTGATTATTTTTCGCGCACTTTATTTTCAACGCTCTGTTTAGCGCCAAAAGTTGAAAATCCAACGGTATGATTTTTGGCGCGCTGGTATGCGGTCTGTGGGATTCTCAACGGTCGGCTCAACACCGACAGTTGCAAATCCAGTGCGTGATAAAATCCCGCCGCGATATTTTTACGTCCGTGCGAACGTGGGCTAAGTCAGAGGTGTATCGACTATCTAATTAGTGGTAAAATTGACTGGCTATTCGACTTTGTTAGTCAGGGATATTAATATTAATTAGCAAATTCACTAACAACTTTAATTGTCCGTATACAGGGTCAAATTAAATTAAATAGCGAACTCCGCAGACGTAATGGGTAGATATATCTAAATATGATAAAAATAAAAAAGATTTGATGATTTTTATGGGGTCAATGACCGCTGTTAGTGTTGTTACTTGAAATGTGAGTTGATAAAATCTGTTTTATCGTGTTGAGATATCAATAGCCATTACGTCTGTGAATTAACTCAAAAAAAGCAAATTTTTATTAAACTGGTATTTTAAGTACACACCGTTGATATGGTTGATGACCCAAAAAAAAACATCATCAAATTAATTTATTTTTTGTCTTAATCGGTACCTAATTTAATTTTTAAAAGTTTCGCTAGCTAATTTAATGGCAAATTGTCGTAGTGTGTCAATTTGAACATTTAATTTGCCTGACTGTACATTATCGACTCGGACCATCCGCTGTATATAAAGTGTATAAAAGCAATTGACCTATGTAATATCAAATCGATTTACTGGTCCCAAATCGATTAGTTGAACGATTGTAGCCGGTACATCTCTAAATATCGATGAGGAATTTAGCTAAGCCAAAAAGTGTACGCCAATATAAATAATTAGGTAACAAATTATACCTTTAGGCGGCAATGGGATTTATATTTTTGTGATATAACGGTACTCGACAGTGGTCGCCACTGCACCTAGTTGTGTTTATGTACATACACGATTATTATTATATCTCGTCGTGCTTTTAGACTATTTATTTCCCATTGTATATAATGTAAAATGCATTACTAAATGTATGTAAGTTATAACGGGGCGGGCGCTCAGCTAGGACTGACCGAAGGCCTAATATTGTGGACTGTGGAGCCTCGCGGCGACTTTTGTAACTTCCATTTACACGAAATGGTTCTGGACCATACCCCGCTGGTGCCGCCTCGTTGTTTAGGTTAAATAAACAATAACGATTATTAATATATTACGAGAAATGTTTAATCTTTTCTTTTCCCTTTTATACCTCGTTTTAAATATTGTTGTATTGTGTAATTATAGTGGGAGTCATTACGTTAGCGCCTGAGTTTCATCTCTTGACTTGCGAGCGGTCGAACTTAGTCCGTAGCTGTTTTGTTTTCATTGTTATAGGTTCAGCGACCATTTGTGAGAAATTCTTTGTATTATATAATTATCAAAGAGGGTGGTTTTGGACCACATATGTTAATATATTATGAATATTGGTAAAATAAAATTGTTACATATGGTAATGAGGTGTTTTATTTCATTTTGTGTGTTCTCTTCCTAAAATAACTACTTCAATTGCAACATTCCTTCAATTGCCTTGCCTAAAATTCATCCACAAAAGATATGGAAAGTATGATAGAATATTTCTTATTCCGGTAGAAAAGGTACACAATGGTGTTGTCATGGCATTATTTATAGACATTGTTATCTTTTTCATGCCATTACGAGAAGTTGAAGAAAACCAATGTTGATAAAACTCGGTCAAAAAGAAGTTCCATTTCTGGAACACTTGTATTATTACTCTGTATAGTGTGGTATGTGTGTGTGTGTGTGTGTCTATCTATGACTTGTATGTTGGCACTTGTGACTGTCACTGTAATTTCATTGATATTTACAAAGATGAGTTGTGCAAAGGATTAAGGCAAACTCCCAAACAAAGGACCATGGGGGATTTTGTATGGACCCCGTCCCCACCCTCCAACAGTCATTGGACACATGTCAATATGCTTATAGGAATTCAGAAAAAGACTTACTGTCATTTTCAATTGCAAAATCGATGGGATTTTTTTGTAATAACAAAAACTTCTTGGTTAGGTTATGTTGGGTTAGGATAGGTCACTACTTCTGGTGATGGAATGGCGGGACAGGCTTCTGCGCCCTACTGCCGGCCTCGCCACCGTCAAGGCGATCCGACCAGTGTTCGGCGAATGGGTCGGAAGGAGGCACGGCTCCCTGTCGTTTCGAGCGACCCAGGTGCTCTCGGGGCATGGTTGCTTCGGGAAGTACCTGTGTCGCATAAACAGGGAGCCGGACGCTCGGTGCCATCACTGCGTCCACTGTCGGGAGGACACGGCGTGGCATACAGTGGCAGAGTGTGCCGCATGGGAGGGGCCGCGCCGTGCCCTCGTGGCAGAGGTCGGAGCCGACCTGTCGCTGCCGGCCGTCGCTCGTTCGATGGTCGGGAGCGCCGAGTCGTGGGATGCGGTGATCTCCTTCTGTGAAACCGTCATTTCGCGGAAGGAGGCTGCGGAAAGGGAGAGGGAGATCGAGACTACTCTCCCGACCCGCAGAAGGCGGCCTGGGCGTCGGCGGAGGGCGGACAACGCCCTCTTCCAGCCCCCGTAAACAGGTCCGGAGGGACGGTGGACTCGGGGACGTCCGCCGGCCCCCATCCAGCTGGACCCGAGGCGGCGGCGCGTAGTGTTCCGCGTGAAAAAAAAAAAGGATAGAACACTACTTCCTCTGAGGTTGTTGAGGTTGGTTGGGTCCACTAATCATCCATCCTTTTTTTTTTTTTTTTTTGTTGCCGGGGTGGAAAATCCTCATGGATGTCCCCCGCCCTGGAGTGAGCGGAGGGGTCTGTAAGACTCTTACTGACTAAAAACCACCCCGGTGTTCCCTTCCCACACCTGGACCGGGGATCATGGGAACTTGGGCGCCTTCCACGATCCCCGGCTATTGCCGGCCCGCCTTAGCAGAGTGATTGATATTCGCCTGAAGGAAATGAAATTGCGCTATCACTGACATTGCATTTCCTCGGCATCTCCTCCTTCCCTGGGTCGGGAGTCGGCTGATGGGTTGCCAGGCTGTGGGAGGGGCGCAGGTCCTCCGACAGCCCTTGCCAACATTTTTGGGCGCCTTGCAGGCTTTCCCGCCAAGTCTGTGCTCCGTGGGCTTTCCTGCAGCTGCGCAAAGACTGCAATTCGGTGCCGCGGAGCACTTGGCCGCCTTGTGGCCGGGTTGACTGCAGCGATAGCACAAATCACTGCGATCGATTTGTGCAGTGCATTGTGCCCGGACATGCCCATTTTCCAGGCACCTGAAGCACTGCAAAGCCCTTGTTGGCAGGAGTTTCGCCCTGACAGAAACCCATCCCACCCGGAACCGTCTACCGTCTGCAACCATGTTTGCAGCTGCTACTGGGCACTGCACCCAAACCGTGCCCAGCCCGGCCGCGCTGCAGCGAATTTCACCCGC
Source organism: Cosmia pyralina (assembly GCA_946251885.1). Classification (NCBI taxonomy): domain Eukaryota; kingdom Metazoa; phylum Arthropoda; class Insecta; order Lepidoptera; family Noctuidae; genus Cosmia; species Cosmia pyralina. Next base: position 11,234,083 of record OX276342.1, on the reverse strand, counting down.
CTTCACATTTTCGGGTGGACATCCGCCATTTTCGGCAATGGCCGCCACTACTGCCTCCGGGGTCGCGGTGTCGTCCAGCCCATCTATGCGCAATTCAGCTGTTTTAGTGGGCCTGGACACCCGGGCATCCTCTGGCTTGAGGACCTCTCGAAGTTTGGCGGCCAGAACGTCCGCCCTCTCCTGCCTTGCAGCACCTGACATCTCAAATACCTTGGCACCCGTAGCTGCCGTTCTAAAAACAAAGCCATCCGGGGTGCCAAATTCGCTGAACTTCAGCTTCTCCTTGATCTCCGCCAGGACCGACTTATGTCACACCCCTGCTTGACGCCTCAGGCTGCAGTGTTATTACTACAGCCTCGGAGCGTGGGGTCATGAGCTTGGGCAGCCTCGTGCCCTCTTCTAGAGACGGGCCCTTGGCGGGTGCCGGTGGTGCTGCCTTCTTCTTGCGGCTCCTTTTTATCACTGTCGTCCAGGTCTCTTGGGTGCAGGGCGCGGTCGTCGGAAGCGCGGTTGAGTGGGAAAAGGCTGCGGACGCAACTGCCGCGGGCGTTTCGGGCCCCTCCGAGGGCTTTTTGCCCCTCTCCGCAGGTTCCTTGGCCACTTGCACGGGCTTCGTCGTGGTGGACTTCCCTTGCCTCCGTTTATCTGCCGCTAGCGGCGGGCGGAGGATTTCAGCCGGAGGGAGTCGCATCTCCATGGCCTCCAGGCGGGCATTCACCATACTCCCACACTGCAGCATGCATATACGGACCATCCTCTCAATGTCGTGGTCCGACAGGCCAAGTGCAGGCGGTGGAACAGGTGTAGGGGCCGATGAAGGCGTGGCAGGAGGGGGGCCGGTGGCCGTGGGAACAGCCCGCCGCTGCCAGTCATTCCTCTGAGCGGCAAACTCCCGCTTGAGGTCCTCCAGCACGGATCGGAGACCATCAAACGGTGGCGGCCCCGTCAAGGCCGCGGAAGGTAGGGAGAGCGGCGCACCGCAATACCGGCACTCCTCTTCCGCCGCGGCCTCCAATCCTCAGCCGCGATGCCTCCCATAAGACACTGCGGCCCGCCTCAGTTGCGGTGTCGCCCATACGGCCACCGCAACCTACCCGCTGGCCGCTACGTCGTCGGCTTATCGGCAAAAGCCCTGACGAGCGGCCCCCGCATGGGTTCCTCTTCGCTTCACCGTGGGTGACCAAGCCACGGCTACTGAGCCCCCCCGCCTCGACAATGCGGGAACCCTCCGGGGGGGTAGGTTAGACAACCTAACCTAACCTAACTAAACAGGGGTAAACCGATCATGGATTTCGAAGGTCATATGGAACTCCTCATTGATGAACAGCATTTGCTTATTCTTGTGGTTGGGTAATTGTTCAAAATATTAAAAGGAATCAGCTAGTTAGGTTAGACAACCTAACCTAACCTAACTAAACAGTGATAAACCGATCATGGATTTCGAAGGTCATATGGAACTCCTCATTGATGAACAGCATTTGCTTATTCTTGTGGTTGGGTAATTGTTCAAAATATTAAAAGGAATCAGCTAGTTAGGTTAGACAACCTAACCTAACCTAACTAAACAGTGATAAACCGATCATGGATTTCGAAGGTCATATGGAACTCCTCATTGATGAACAGCATTTGCGTATTCTTGTGGTTGGGTAATTGTACAAAATATTAAAAGAAATCAGCTAGTTAGGTTAGACAACCTAACCTAACCTAACTAAACAGGGGTAAACCGATCATGGATTTCGAACGAATATCGAAGCATACTCTCATTATTCCCGATGACGCTATAAGTTACTAGTGCCGTTCGCAAATACTTACAGACCGCCCAACCCCGCCTTAGCATGTAGTCGCTTAGTTTATAGTTTTATTTCCTGGCTGGATGAACTTAAGGTAGCCCGATAGTCCGGTTAAGCAGCCGACAACCTCCTAGGTTGACCTGAGATGCCAATCACAAAAAAGAAAAATATTCGTGGGTTCGAGCCCCACATAACCACACCGTACACCGTTTCATTAGACGGTAAGGCCGCATTGTACCCACACAGAAATGAGCGGGATGTCTCATTGGTCTAGTGATAGCAACCACGCTTTTGACCGGTTACCTTCTTGGGCTTGACCCCCAGGTCGCGCAGTGTTGTTGGGTATTCCATTAGGCATTTCTAAGTCCATTGGCACGACGACATAGTGAAATTGATTGACCAATCATGGCTTGTGAAAGCTATATCCTATAGTTATGTAAAGTTCACTCATCCTCCATAGAAAAGGGAGGATCCTCCGACCAGACGGGTGTCGTGTCTAGTGGGCTACTGCCCAACGGTTGATGTCGGGACGTTGTATATATGCTAGTCGCGCGGTAAACTCTAATTGTGCGATGCAGGATTGCGTAACGTCATGTCATTGTGACGCGTAGTTCGTATGTGGCGATGTAGATGCCGCCACAAATTAATTAATTTTACTTACATCAGGTATTGCAAACTTGGAATAATAAAGGCTTAGGGTTTTATTATGTCTCAATAGCAGTCCGGAGACTGAATCTGTGCCCAGTTGACAATAGCTCGCCCCTATAACATGGAATTAAACATGACTTGCGTGATGCGTGTATGCTATACACCTCCGCCTACTCCATCGAGTAATACACCCGTGATTAAATGAGGATATGGGCAGGATAAATAAAATACCAGTTGACAATTTTAAAAATCTCTTTATTTGATGGAACGCAAGTGCACTGTCACAGGTTTATCATTCAGCCTACTGCCGTACATTGTGATCATAACTTAACAATTAACATAACTCTAACAAAACGATGATTTCAGTAAAAAACAGATAAATGTGTTCCTGTGACAAAATCAGCAATAATAATGCAAACATAATAATTTCAGTCAGTTTCACATCAAATATCTAAAATTGCGTGTTTTGTTGCTAAAGGAGGGTAGGTACACATGTATTAACATGTTATTGCACGCCTGGAACGTACAGCAATAGGCTAGGTTCACATCGAGGTTTATATCTGTCTAAGCCAGGCTAAACACTACCACAGAATAATAATGTTACAGTAGTTTATCTTCACAGAAAACGGCCGAAACGACGCGCTTCGAAATGTCAGTATATGCCAGTAGGCAACAGTTCGAGTGCGCGGCAATTATGCACGGACGGACGCGGATTTATTTACCGAGCGGCCGAAGGTAATTCAAGGTCACTGCTCAGATATACTACTGTAACTTTAATAGTCTGTGACACTACATTAGGTACTGTTTCAGGGCAGGCTGTGAGGTGGTTTCTTCTCTTTTCTGGGTCAACACCAGTACACCAAAATATTTCATTGATTTTTTGGAGTGCCCGATAACGTTTATGTGAAATAACTGCGAAGACAATTAAATACTGTATGAGGAAAATAATATTCAGAAAAGTCATCAAATTAAAATAGTTATGAAACCACTTCGCAGCCGCCCGTTGTCCGAAGCCACAGAAGCCACTTCATATGCAAAGTATAAGGCAAACTATATTGACATCACAGCAGGCTCAGCAGGACTAATATGCGTAAAGCGACAAAATTTTGAGGTCGCATTATCTCGCGGCTAAACGAGATAGTAAGTACTCGGCCATAAATATAGCAAATACAGCTTTAGGTTGAGGCCGAACGAGCGGAAAATGAGAAATAAATGAATGATGAGTCGCGTAATTTAGGTTAAAATGAAATTCCGCGAAATGACAACTCACTTTGTGTCGTCACGGGGCTCCAACTGGACTTTTAAATCAAACGATGCAGGAAATAAATTACGTGACGACTCCCAAATTAGGCTAGTTTGTTCTCACCCTTAGAAAGAGACAGGTATGAGTGACAGAGAATACGAAGCTGAGCTGTTTCTAACACTCGGAATATTTATGGCCGTTTACCGTACATAGTCACATCTCGTTTCGCTGCGAGATACTGCGACGACAAAATTTAGTCACTTCGCGCATGGCATCCTGGCGGTGAAGCCATTACATCGGACATTTACGATAGAACACACGTGAGCAAGGTGTCTGTGCACTTTGTGCATTTTTGGCACAAATAATCTCTGCGCGTTTGTATGAACGCTGGTCTTTAGTTATGCATCGATACAAAGCGAAGTGAAGTTACCATCTTGTTTTTACAAAATTGACAATTTTCTTTAACATTTTAACCATAAATGATGACGCACATTCGGACAGGTCACACCGCCTTGCAAAAATCCTGCTACACCACTTTCGAACCACTACCGATGCGCCTGTAATGTGAGCTTAGCTTAAAATGAGCAACTAGATTGCTGTCTATCGCTAACATCGAAAGTTATCAGTATCGAATCACTATCGACTGGTCGACGTCGATCGCCCGCAGTCTAATTACACCTTAGTACCATTTGTATCGATGCAAAAACAATACAACAAGACCAAAACCTGCGCACACGCATTATAACATTAATAACCCACCCGACGTGCTATTAAATGCAATTACCGAAAAAATAACGTTAATATTTACATGAGCTAGTTATGTATGTACATAAATGGGGGGTGCCCCCTCTCCTGATATGTGGAACAAAATAAAACGTGTACTTATTTACAAATCATACAAAAATGAGTATGTAACAAGTTGTTTGGGTGAACGGAACGAGATTCCTGAACGTAAATATTTAAATAATATCTCTTTACAAGGAATATTATGTTAGAACTAAGTATAGCGTTCTACTTGTCTATAAATGTACGTCGGTATAATAATATTTAATTATAATATGTACGAGGGAAAGTGTTTGAGCGTTGAAACGTTGCGTTTTCTTGTGAGCTTTGATTAATGTAGTAGATTATTGAATAAAAAGAACTTTAATAACCAAAAAATTATGACTTGAATTGCATCTCTTTGCATATGGATATGGATGGAACAATGCATAATCAGCCAATAATGTTCCCACTGCTGGGACACAGGCCTCCTCTCAGTGAGAGGGAGTGGGCTGTAATCTACCACGCGGGCCCAGTGCGGGTTGGTAGATGTCACATGTCTTCGAATTGTTGATCCTAGGACATGCCGGTTTCCTCACGATGTTTTCCTTCACCGTTTTGAGAGCAGTGGTGATGAAATAATTTACACAAAGTAAAGCGCCTGTCTGGGTTCGAACCTACGACCTACAACTCGTAACATGATGTGACATGTGATTAATGCACTAATTAGTTATCATTATTATTACTTTAACATTTATTTACAAATATATCTTGACATTTTCATTTAATACATGACATTTTGACCTTTAAATTATTCTAGTGACATTAAAATTTGCTAATGTTTAATTATTATTTGCCATGATGAAATGATCAAAATTGTTATTGCCTAATTATACTCGTAAATTATTATTGCAAATAATTGTAGGTATAACAATGTGATACCTACAGTTTAAACCTTGACATTTGCATGCCTCAAGGCGTAATATGGTTGAACTATTCTCTATTTTTAACAACTTTATGTAATTACCCATATTAGCAAATAAATGATTTTGAATTTGAATTTGAATTTGTAAGTCGCGGCCGTCACCACTGGGCCACTGGCTACTGCTTTAAAATTATTTAATTGTTAGCGAGTGGAATTTTATCAGATTTAAATTACGTAACATGTTTAAAAGTCATTTTAAACGCAACGCCCCAACACGAACCCCCTCGCCGTAAAAAAAACAATACAAATAACATCTAACGTGAACTAACAACAAAACGTTACACAAAACGGGAACCGAACTCTTTACACAACAGTCATCGACACATTATTTACAAACGAGAAACATACGTACGACACTAATTCATTATTATTATTAATATTAATTATAAATACTTTGACATAACTATATTTTTGCGATTGTTTTTGTGAGATGTGTGAAAATTAATAAAAAAAAACTTGGAAGTAATTTTAACAGTAAAAAAAAAACTTTACAATCAAAATCTTAGATGATTACAGTTTTGGAACCACAAACTCAATGTCATACATGACTAAGTTCAAATTCCATTGCAAATAAAATAGGTCGTATTTATGACAAATGGTCGATCAAAAAACAGCTTAGAATACATATCGCTAAAGTAGATAATTGAGTAAGTGGCCATCAATGCAAGAAAATTATCTAAGATTCCAAATTTATGTACAGACAGCTGTGGAACTCCTTGCCAGTGTTTCTCGGTATCTATAACCTGGGAGTCTTCGTGTCTCGAGTGGAAAGGCGTCGAAGCGTGCCCCAGCATCGGTCAAACGCAAGCCCATCAAATATATATTAAAAAAAAAAATACTGTATATTTTATTTGTTAGACAACGAAATATTATATTGCAAATGTAAACCAGTGAGTTTGTAACTTGATTCAATATTATATATATTGAGTGTGTTAGCAAATTCTCTCACAAAAACAATCCACTTTGTCCATGTTCTACACCGCATCGAGATCATAGCCCCTACACAATCAGTTTAAATATTTCAAAGCCTTCTGCCTACCCCCGCGGGGTTCAGCGCGAGTATAAACTTCATATAACCAAGATATATTAACTATGGTCAATATACACAAGCTTGTTCTTTAAACGTCCACTGCCGGACAATGGCGTGCCCTACTAACGGCCAGTGACCGGAAATACATTTCATTCAAATAATAATAAATATAGAAAAACAAAAATAATAATAGTCTTGTAATAACATTTAAATCAAGTCTTAGACTGATGGAAATTGAAGGAATAATCGCCTTTCTCATAGTCGATTCGGCATGAAAATTATCGATAATTGGTACAGCCGTGATTACACGTCATTCGTTCTACTGCCGCTATATCTTTGGACAGATATATCAGTGTTGGTCGATCGTCGCATCTTTTTTGTCGATATGTTATCGACAGTTCCGTCGATGTTTGGTATCATCGCCGCGTTGTACTGCGGAGTATAAGGGTGGATGTTCACTGCAGACAGGCCTGCAACTTCTCGATCCACTCCTGCGCAGCGTTCGCGTCGCTCGCGCAGAAGTTGTATGTGCGCCGACTTGTGCGCAACTGTGGAAGGACATGATTGAAAGATTGTTACAGGCGCATTCTTTTATTTTAGCTTGTATTTATTATTTGCAATAGTATTCTACTTCTAAAAATATTCTGACACCCTTTAATGAAAAATTACGCTAAAATAAAAAAAAAAAACTGAACAAAAAGCATGCTTCTTAGTGTTGATGATTTAGGGCAATACTTATAATACTTACGTCAAAGAAGGATCTATCGTCACACTTCTTAGGCGGGCCGGGCGCAGGCGACGCTTGCGTCACTGTTATCACCTCTGCTAAATCTAGAATGATAAGATATTATTATTTTAATAGAACTGAAAGTTTGAATTCAGTGTGAAACAGACTGGTACTATAGTTTGGCCGAGACCGCTGTACCGCGCCTTGCGAATGCGTGATGAGTCGGGAGGCGGGATGCCGTGACCGTTGACGAATGAGCGGCCTGCACTGCCCCCCCCTCCGTCTCGCCGCGCACGTACCTCAATACTCAATACTCAATACTTTATTGCATTCCACATGTATTCTTAGATGGTAAAGCTTATAGTTAGACCACATGGACCCTGTCGGGCACAGCAATAATAAGTGGGTTAGGAGAGAGGAAGCATTTATGTAGTGTACGGGGATCTCCAGGAAAACTTCAAACGTCTTTTCAATGGTTTATTAATAATTACTTCGTAAAACACACCTTACTCCAATCGTATCTACTCGCCATCCTTTTTTTCTTACTTCCTTTCACCCGTTCCATAGTTCATCCAACCATTCGCTCAGAAACATGATTTTTTAACGTTCAGGAATGTTGACATACAGCCTAATCTTAATTTAATCCTACATGCTCGGCCATTCTACACATTTCTGGCCTCAGAAATAAAATTGTCTTACGGTTACAATAATATTTAAACTTATAGACTTAAACATAGTTAACTTACAGATAATTTGAAACTTATAGACTTAGTTAACCTACAGATAAATTGGTTAGACTCACAACAACAAAGGTTCAGTCATCATTAGGCCACCTTTTCATAAAATCTGCCACAGTGGATGTCTTACCTGGTCCTTCCGCAGTGAGGTCCACCTTCTGAACGTCATACCGGTCATTTCCTTTGACCTTCGTAATGGTGTATGGCCCAAGATATTTAGGTTTAAGCTTCATGCCTGAACCAAACTGGGTGCGCTTAATGGCAACTAGGTCCCCTTCCTGGTACTTTGAACTTTGCTTGCGCTTCTTGTTAAATGTTTGTATATTCTCCTTTTGTATTTTTAAAATATGTTCCTTTGCCTTTTGTCGGCTTTCTTCTCTATCTTGTATGAAGATATCTCTTCCTTCCTGCATAAGTAAGTCGTAGATTTGAATTTCTTCTTTAGTTTTCAATTTTGTTCCAATCAAGAGTTCATATGGGGTACAATTAATACTTCTCTGCCAAGTACCATTCAAAGCTCTCTGTACACGACTTATGTGTTTGTACCACTGTGTAGGGTCCTCTATGCACAACTTTGTAAGGACTGAAATTATGGTCCTGTGCATTCTTTCTACTTGCCCATTTCCTCTAGGCACACCTGTAGTGATTTTAGCATGTTTAATTCCTTCTTCTTGACAATATTGTTGAAATTCTTGACTGGTAAATGCTGTCCCTCTGTCACTTATTATCCTAGTAGGATTCCCAAAATGTTGCTGATGGATTCTCATCTTCTCAATAGTCTCTTTACTAGTGGTACTCTTGGTGGGAAATATCCACACAAACTTAGTAAATGCATCAACGATTGTGAGCAGATGATTGTACAGTTTCTTCGTCTCCGTCATTGGTCCTAGGTGGTCAATGTGGATAGTATGCAGGGGTGTTTCCTCTTTCTCTAACAAGTGCAGAAATCCTTCCTGCTTACCTTCTTTACGGCTGCCCAGTAAACATGGAATGCATGTGAGTATAAAATCCTCAAGTTTCTTTGACAAATCTTTAATGTAATAGTCTTTACTTATAAGTTCTGTCATCTTCTTCTTACCAAAATGTCCATTCGAGTGTACTCTTTTTATAACCTCTATTTCCATGCCCTTAGGTACTACTAGTCTTCTCTCCAATCCCTTATACAACAAACCACCTTCCAAATAGTAATCAAGATAAGGTTTGTCATTGAGTACTTCCATAATAGCCTTGAATCCTTCATCCTGCTCCTGTGCCTTCTTTATTTGATCATGTAAGCTATCAGTGGTCACGCCTACGTAAGGATTGCGGCTCAATGCATCAACATGCTTCATTCTTGTGCCGGATCTGTGTTCTACCTGAAAATCAAATTCTTGTAATAGCAATGCCCATCTGGCTACTCTGGTTGACAAATCCCTTTTTTGTAAAGTCATCTGGAATGCTTGGCAGTCTGTTATGATTTTAAATGGAATACCATACAAGTAATGGCGAAACTTCTTTACGCCTTCTATGATAGCGAGAGCTTCGAGCTCATAGCTAGAATACTTCCTTTCAGCCTCACTTGTCTTGCGGCTCATATAATACACCGGATGTAATCCGTTGTCTTCACATCGCTGCATTAATACTGCTGCGTAGGCCAAGCTGGATGCATCTGTGTGTAGTTCTGTAGGTCGTTTTGGATTGAAGATAATAAGCACTGGACCACTTCCTAATTTCTCTTTTAGAATATTAAAGGCATACCTCTGTTCTTCTTCAAATGTAAAACTTTGATCATTCTTCAGTAGGTTCGTCAATGGACATGCTATTTGGGCAAAGTTTGGTATATACTTCCTGAAATATGATGCTAGCCCCATGAAGCTTTGTAATTGTTTCACTGTTTTGGGCTCCGGGAACTTCATAACTGCTTCCGTTTTTGCTGTAGCAGGTTTCACTTTACCATCTTGTACTATGTGACCCAGGTACTCAACTTTTGCTGTCAATATTTCACTCTTCTTCCAATTAATCTCGAGTCCATAGTCGGATGCAACCTCTAATGCTTCACGTAACCTTTCAACTGCTTCTGGGTAATCATTTGCTGGAATTATGGCATCATCAATAAATATAAGAATGTGACCCTTGGCAATGAGGTCTCTAAAGATAATAGTTATAAATCTTGTGAAGTATTTCGGACAAATTGACAATCCAAACGGTGCTCTAAGAAATTCAAATTGACCGTGATGTGTAACGAAGGAGGTATATTTAATTGAATCTTCCTCTATTCTCAAGTGAAAGAATGCATCTTTCAAATCCAATTTGCTGAAAACCTTGGCCTCGGACAACTTGTCAATATGATCTTCAATAACCGGGAGTGGAAATTCATCCTTGACCATCTTCTGGTTAATTAATCTGTAATCTACGCATAGCCTCGTTGAACCATCCTTCTTCTTAACCAGTACCAGTGGACTTGCATACTCTGAGAAACTAGTTCTAATAATACCATCTCTTAGCCACTCACTCACCTGCCTCTCTACTTCTTTCTGCTCCATAAGAGACAACCTTCTTGGCCGCTGTGCTACGGGGATGTCATCCTTTAATATGATTTTCATATTTATCGGTGCTTCCTTGGTTTGTCTGGGTTGATAATTGTCTACCAACCTCTGAGCTGCTTCTCGTATCTGTGGATCAGAAACAAAACATACGGGTTCTGGAACCTCAACAAGCATACACTGCGGCAAAACGTCATTACAATGTGGCACAATACTGACTGACCCCTTATTGATTACAGCTGTAACATTTGCTAAAAACGGTTGGCCTAAGATGATATTATATGGCATTACGTCGTTTGGGACAATGAAAAAGCACACATCGAAGCAATATCCATCGATCTTAATTGTTTTAGTAAACTTTCCAAATGAGCAGACGCTTGTCGCACCGATTCCAGATAATATCACCTTTGCCTTTTCGTGAGTCGTTATATCTAACTCGAAAAACAAATTCGATGAAATTAAATTTAAGTCGCTACCGGAATCTATTAAACAATCAACTTCTTTTTCACCAATCTTAATGTTCTTAATTGATTTGTTGCACACAATATCTTTGTTTACGTTTAACACTTTTTCCACTTGACACTTTTGATTTTGACACGATTGACAGGACTCTGTCGTTGACACTGACGTACACGAGTTTGACGTTGATCGACACTCATTTATTTCGGTCGTTCGTTCGCTCCGTTGCCGTTGTTCATCACGTTCATCTTCATCGTGTCGCTCAGGAACAGAGGCGCCCTCTTCCAGCAAAATCTTCGTGCACATCGATTTTCTGGAACTTTCGCCGCCATCATGCGGCTTTGAGCTTGCCTTTGAAACTGGCGCCTTACACTCCGTTCCGATGTGGCCGAATGAGTTGCACCGAAAGCATTTTACACCTTTCGTGCACGTGCTTGCTATATGGTCGGTTTCACCACACTTATAGCATCGACGTGATGTTTTTTCGGAATGACTTTTTGTTTTCAGCTCCGACTGCTTCGTTGAATTAGCATCATCGTGGCGCTTCTTACTTTTATTCTTCATAGTCTCGTACAACATTATTTTTTCTTTCAGCGCGGGGTAAGTAGTCGCGCCGTACAGGATTGTTTTGTTCGATTCGTAATCGTGTATACCGTCAATTATGTATTGTATAGCCACGTAGTCCGGAAATTTAGCACGTTTACCTAGCTCCTTCATCGTAAGCATGTACTCGTAATATGTTTCGTTACTCCTTTTCTTACGAGCCGCCATGAGTTCGTGCATTTCTTTGCTGTTGATGGACTCGGGAAACTCTTTCAACAGCGCCGTCCGTAGCTCCTCGTATGACTTGAAGGCTTTTTCTGATTTTAGCCATAATTCTGCTGTGCCGGTTAGTGATCGACGCGCCAAAATAAGTTTCTGTTGCGCCGACCAACCGAATATTTCGGCGTTGTCTTCCACGTCCTGCGTCCACTTTGCTGATGAATATGTTCGATCAGTACCGTTGAATTTCGGTATGATGTCAGCGAAATTAAATGACGATGCCGGATTTTTATCGTCAGTCATCTTGTATTAACTTCTTTGTTCTTTCTTCGTTGTACCGGTAATGGCCGCGTGGGACGCGTCGCGGTTCACCTTGCTGCGAAACGCACTAACCTTCTTAGCTTTTTCCTGGGGATCCCGGACGAGCCCCCAAATTTGTAGTGTACGGGGATCTCCAGGAAAACTTCAAACGTCTTTTCAATGGTTTATTAATAATTACTTCGTAAAACACACCTTACTCCAATCGTATCTACTCGCCATCCTTTTTTTCTTACTTCCTTTCACCCGTTCCATAGTTCATCCAACCATTCGCTCAGAAACATGATTTTTTAACGTTCAGGAATGTTGACATACAGCCTAATCTTAATTTAATCCTACATTTATAGGTTTTATTACAACATAATAGGTGGAGAATTTCTGAGATAAATTAATTAATAGTATATAGTTATTATTAGATATGTAGGTACCTATAATTATTATATTACCTAAGGGGTCCTCGAAACGATCAATCGCAATTGATCAATTGCCATCAATTTATATGTCAATCGCTTCAATTGCATTTAGTAGACGATCAATGTGTATCAATCACGTAAACATTTACAATTAAAAAACGGGGACCCTTAAAGCGCAGTACAGAGTTTTCGGTCAAATTATACCTTATAATTATAAATAGACTAATAATAGTTACAGATAAGTTTAAACATTGCTTACCAATAAACCCTTTACAGTGCGAGTCTTCCATCGCATCGTAGTACCGCAGCTGATGCTTGATAGAGTCCAATACGAACCATCTGAAACAATATTATACATTACTAGCTGCGCCCCGCGGTTCCACCCACGTAGACCGGGCTAAAAAGTAGCCTATGTGTTAATCTAGGGTATAAGCTATCTACATACCAAATTTCATCCAATTCGGTCCAGCCGTTTGAGCGTGAAGAAGTAACAAACATACAAACACACACACATACACTCACACACACTCACAAACTTTCGCCTTTATAATATTAGTGTGATTACACAAATTAAAAACGTCGCTTGTATTGGCAGTCTATTTGCCAGTTTCTGCAAGTCGGGTCAGCTGATTTATTGGTAACTAGCTGTGCCCGCGACTTCGCGTGGATGTCGGACAACAACTTCCCTATTTGAATCGGATTTTGTTCACAATTACATGGGTTTTATGTTTTTTTGCGCGGAAACCAATTTTTTTTTTTCTAAAATAAGAGTAGCCTAACTTACTCCTTATAACATCAGCTATCTGCCAGTGAAAGTCCAATCAAATTCGGTCAAGCCGTTTCGGAGATTAGCCAGAACAAAGAAACAGACAGACTAAAGTAGTACTTTCTTATGAATTTAGTAAAAGGCTGTTATTTTGACATTACAAACAGACACTTCAATTTTATTTATTTGTATAAAAGACTAGCTTTTGCCAGCCGATTCGCCCGCGTGCATTTCGGAAATTAGCCCACGGGAACGTACTACCGCGATAAAAGTATTCTATGTCCTAATCCAGGTCATGGTCTACCAGTGTGCCAAATTTCATCAACATCCGTTCAGCTGTTTTAGCGTGAAAGCGTAACAAACAAACAAACAAACAAAATCACTTTCGTATTTATAATATTAGTTAGGATAATTATATTATATTATTAGGATTAAGATTGCATTAAGCTTGTAAAAGCGTGCTGCTTCTGGTGCCTGGTCGTCTTGCTGACCATGGCTTTGTTATTGTTATTTGCTTTATTTCAGTATTATATCATATAAATTATATTTTTAAATATTAGAATATAAAAACATTTAAAAATATAAAAAATAGTAGCCCACCGATATCGAGAACAGGGTCCAAGCTACCGGTGGTCAGGGCTGATGAGAGAGGAACCTCCTAACGATACGCGCCGTGTCCAGAAGTACCGCTTTCTGAATCAAGCCCTTGATCCAGCTGTCTAACGAGAGCCTCCTCAGGTGTTGATCGAGGCTCTTAGCTATTATGCCATTGGCCGTCACGACTATCGGCACAACGATTGCTGTATCCACATCCCACATGTCGACAACCTCGTGAGCCAGGTCAAGATACTTGATCTGCTTTTCTTTTTCAGCTTTCACGAGGTTCTCGTCATGCGGGACCGCTATATCAATAATCATTGTGCGACGCTCTAATCGATTTATCACCACTATATCTGGCTTATTGGCAACAATAGTCCTGTCAGTGATGATAGATCGATCCCAATACAACGTGATATTGCCATTTTCGAGAACTGGGTCGGGCACATACCTATAGTACGGTACTTCCGATTCCACAAGACTGTATTTCAGAGCAAGTTGCTGGTGGATAATCCTGGCTACAAGGTTGTGCCTATGCAAGTAGTCTCCGTTAGCCAGACGAGAACAGCCAGAAATAATGTGACGGATTGATTCCCCCGGACGGTGGCATTGGCATGCCCGACAGATGTCAACCGTGCCGTCCTTCACAATATATTACCGGTAGTTGTTCGTCATCATAACTTCATCCATAATCGCAAAGACAAAACCTTCGGTTTCCCCAAAGAGATTATTGTTATTATTAATAATTGTTTATTTATTTTACTACAATGGTCCTAGTTTATCATTTGTGACTTCGAGTTACAGCTTTAAGGATATAATCCAGCATTGCACATGTGAGCGGGCACGCCCTATGCCTGGAGATTTGTATTGAGATCTGTTGACGTAATTGTTTTTTTTTTTTAAATTTAATTAATGCTTGAGTATACTTTTCAATGTTTTTTATTGGTATATTGGCGTGTGATATCTGACATGGCAAATAATTTCATTTAATGTTTTGTGTTTCGTAATGTTATTTTTTTCTAACTGAGCAGACAGCTGTGCTGCTGGGGAGTTTGTTGCGCCACTTTTTCTTCCCAGCTAAAGCACTAGGAAGTGGTGAAGGGCGGCCATTTTGTGGGACTGTCTTATGTGATTTTGACGTTCGAAAAGTGCTGATCCTCAGCCTAGTTTGAATAAATAACTTTTGATTTTGATTTACCTTGTTTTACTCTACATAATTATTATGGTTTCGAAATAATACTATTCACCGTTGTTTCCAGCCTTTGAGCAATGCTCCTCGCTTGTACAGGTGTCCCTCGTGCGTCCTGTTCTCTGCCACGTTGGACGAGAACTGCTCGTAGTACTGTTGCGAGGAAGACTGCAGCGTTGCTACACCTGGATATAAACATAAGAGTTACTAAACATCATGAATTAGGCTAATGGCTTATTTGCAGCGATTGCTCTACGGATTGCATTACCTTAAGCAATTTAGGGCCGATTTCTCAATCGTCAGATAACATTTATCTGGAAAATAAATATAACCGTCTCATATGTTTCATATTCAAAGCTGTCAGACCACAGTTATTATTCCTTAGTTAAAAGTTATATTATGAACATTGAAAACAAAGCTCGAAAAATTAGTTGATGTATTTTAGTTAACTAACATGAGATGACAGTAAATTTTAATTCAAAACTTTAGCCGTTATTATCACAAAACTGTGTTAAACAGTTGTTTAGGTTAAACAACTGCTTAACATGACATTTATGTATGGAGTTTGACGTAAGACTGACATTAGACACGCGTTGATCAAGCAAGTGTGTAAGTTTTTGTGGTAAGACTTAGAAACTAGGGTTAGTTTGGTAACGTTAATCCGACGTAATTAAACCAGTTCAAAGTTAATCATTTAAATTGCATTTTGCAACCCACTCAATGTTTCAACGCCATTTGCTTATTTTAATAAGCAAATGGCGTTGAATACAAAATCCTCTACTAATTTTGAGGGTCCCTAATCACGCCTGTTACAAAGATAATGTGAGTGATGTGAACATGTCGCAGATGGATTGTCGAATCCGCTGTTTTACGTGTTATGTAAAACAGCTGAACGACGTTTAGCGGTTTTTCATAATTATTGAACTTCACACGCAAAATTTCATAAACGTTTTGCATTTATTAATGCAGCGGTTAATATGTAAAACAACGTGAAATGAAACGTCAGATTGTAGATTTTAGTTCTAAATTTTGCCACTCGTGGCACAGATTAATACAGATGGGACACTCCGCAGTTTAGGTATGAAGCTACAAGTACGCGGCGGGCTCATCTCACTGGGTCAATTCAGTGTAGGCTGCCGCGCGCCGGCCGGTTCACACGTTAGTTCGATACTCACTCACGCGCCGCGTCGTAAAAGAAGACAACCCTAACGTGTCAGAAGGTATAAGAGTTACGCGATAGAAAGAGAGGCAGCTTATAGGTGAATATAAATGTAGGTAATAAAGCGTTGTGCGACCTGAACTGCACTTTATTGTGTCGTAGCAAGAGTCGCTTTTTATTTAAATGATTTTGAGGTGTGTCCCATCTGTATTAATCTGTGCTCGTGGCTCTGTGTGTCATAAGTTATAACAACAATAATGGCGTCCGAAACAGAAATAAATAAAATGAGTAATATGAGTGAAGATTACCCTAACTCGCGTGAAAAGTGGCTGTTAGGATAATTTTAATAAAAAGTTATCAGAGTTTTATGAAAGTCAGTCCTAAAAATACTAAATAGCCCAGTAACAGCGATCAACTTTGAAGTAGCCAGCTCGCACGCGGTTGGTCACCGTTCTATCCTAACCTAAACCAATTGTTCAAGGTGCCCTAGCTTAGTTACTGCGACTAATTCGGCATTAGAAGCCACACCAAACGCTTATTGTGACTGCAGATAAGCCATTGTAGCGCAATGGCAATTCAGCTGAAAAACACTGTTTTATTATACATAACGGAGCTGTTTTGTAAAACAACAAGCGGTTTTATAAAACCGACAAACATACCAGCAGAGAGCGGAGGACACAGGGCGTCAGTGTCGGGCGGCGGAGGCGCCTTGTATTTGGTGCAGGGCGGCGCCCACGCCTCCGCGCAGCGCTCGTGGCACGACGCACCGCAGTCCACGCAGCGCACGCCCGTCTGCGGGGGAGGGTCATGTAGTTAGCTGTATCACAGTTAAGTTAATCTTGCATTCATAGTTTTACTGTGCATGATTTTGATTATGACAATTATTAGGAAAGGACAAAAAGTAATTTATGATCACTTATCCTACCCCATACCGTAGTAAAAATGGTAAAATAGTAGGTTTATGAAACTGTTACATAACAGGGGTTATTAAAATACGAGTGACTTTATATACCGAACCGCAGGCGAGGTTTATAATAATATCACATGCGTATATACCTAGTTACGTGTAGTTTCATACGCTAATTTATCTAAACTCATATAATTTTCTCAAAAATAAAATAAATAAAATATGGCGGCGGAAACCAACATTTCACTGCGGCGGTAAGCGCCACAGATATCACTAAAATCATTGAAAACTCTAAACAAAAAAAAGTTATTTAAATGCATTATTTTGTGGAAAGTATGTGTAATGAAACTTTTAAGGTATTATTTTTGATTTCAGAATTAGAACTTTATGATATGAGAGTAGGTAAACAATGAAAATTATTACAAAAAACGTCGCTTGCGTTTTCACCTATACTTTTGATTTTGTAACATACCTTGAGCGGTCCCCAAAGTAGGTCCTGACAGTGGTCACAGCGTGCCGGGGCTGCAGCGGGCGCGGGGGCCCAGCGGTGCGCGGGCGCAGGAGGCGGAGGCGCGGCGGCCAGGCGGCCCCGCACCAGGACCTCTAGCGTGCCGCGCTTGTGCCACGCGAGAGTCGCGCGACGGACCACGCCAGAGGACATTGATGAATTGCGCTGAAATACGATATGAAATTGTTTCAATAAACTTGCCCGTTCTTCAGCAGAGAAAAAAAAATGTGGATACCTCGACCAGTTGTACTCGGCGCGTCTCCTCTATAATTATTATGCAATGTGGAACTCTCTGCCCTTCCACCTAAAACCTGTCAGCCTTCAAAGCAAGAATGCACGGACATCGTTTGGGAACACTCTCGTTCCATCGTAGACCTCACCCATCCCTTTCCATCAGGCGAGATCGAAGTCAAGAGCGAACCGTTAGGCAATTTAAAAAAATGTTAAACCATACAACAAATACTTTAGACATAAAGAACCATTTCCACAGTAAAAGTTTATTTCCTGTTGCATACGATAAAATAAAACAATAAATAACTTGCTTCATCAAAACTCTATTTGGATGCTACAACTTTTATTATTGCATTAACTTATTGCTTTCAACATGCAATTAAATTGCTCCGTGTAAATCAACCTTACGGGGCACCACTATAGGAAATCGTGTTATGGGGTTTGGATAAGTTTATATAGAAAGCTTAAAATAATAGCCACGAAAAAAAAAGTCTGGCTAGCTCAAGAGTTTCACCAGTCAGAGAAACAATCGAATTGAGGATAAACCTTGTAGATGATTACTAAAAAAATTGATTAACACTAAAAACGTGCAAAAAGCACTGCCGTATTTTGATAACTTTGGCGTACCATAAAAATTGATAATATGTGTGCTATTAGGCGCGATATTAATTAGCGACGCGCAGTTATCGCGTTCTATTCCCAGGCAAGTGCATTGTTATTATTGCTTTTGGTCCCTGGACACCACCTTTTGCTTATTTAGTCACCACCATTAGCTTAACAGTAATTAGGTATTAGTTCTAATGTTTAAGTTAGACCGAAAATATTGAGCGGAAAAACCGACCAGAAAGCATTCTGGAATTTTCAAAACAGAAAATCCAAGATCGCAGCTACGAAAATTTTGAAATTATTCGTCATGGGAGTAGTTTTCATGATTTTCGGGGGCGCTAACAACGAAAATGGAGTCAAAATCAAAATTTAAAATGGCACTAACGAAAATTTGATAATTTTTAATCATGGGTGTCGTTTTCATGTTTACCGGGGGCGTTAACAATCAAAATGGGGTCAAAATCAAAATTCAAGATGGCACCAACGAAAATTTGCAAATTTTTAATCATGGATATCTTTTTCACGGTTTCTAGGGGCGCGGCGCTAACATTAACAATGAAATATCAAAATTTTTATGGCGCCAACGAAAATTCGACATGCGTTTTCACAGTTTTCGAGGGCGCTAACAATGAAAGTGGGGTCAGCAGGCAAAGTTTGAGTGCTGCTATGAATGCCTCTGGCAGTCTGGTGTGAGCGTAAAAACGGTGAGGGCGCGATTGACAAGATTGGCAGACTGAGTTAGCTTGACGTTTGTCTACCTCCTCCCTCTCACCGCTCACATACCTCAGGCGGTGATTAGCACTTGCGCGCACACTATAGTACCAATATTAGCAGCTGCACTTGATAAAAATTTAAGAGACGTTTATGAATAAGACTGTAAAATTATAGTCTAAGGTTGGTAAAAATATACAATACAACAAATATGTTTACCTGCAACTCCAGCGTGTTAGGCAGTTCCAACTGGTCCCACCGCACGCGCCACTTCTGCGGCAGGTGTCCGAGCTCCAGCTCCAACTGGCGGATCCTCTCCAGCAGGCCGGAGAAAGAGTCCGGCATACTACGAGCTATGCTTTCGTACCTGTGAGGAAGTATTAAGAAATGAGATCACCATCATACTCTGCCTAGCCCGATCCCAACTAAAGAAAGTAAGAAATTCACATACATACATGAACCATTAAAACATTACACTCTTTTTTGGGGCAGTCGTGTTAAAAGTCGGGAGGTGTTGAGGGATTGTGAGACCTGGTTAGAACGAAGTTCCCTTCGCTGTATATTATGTAAATACAGTGGAGCATGGTACACATCAAGAATGGTCTCACGTTTCAAGTGTCAAAAGGTTTTGTTTAAATACAGCCAAATGCGTGTCAGACCACGCACAATGAAGGGTTCCGTGGTTGAAAAGAATTTATCCCAAAAACAAACTTTTTTATGTGGTAAAATTACAAATTAACAATTTTCGGACTTTTTCCTTTACTTGTGCTGTGTGACCGTGCTTCTTGCCCATAATGCTTAGGTCAACGGGAAGTGTCCTTTATTTTTGATATTTTGATTTACTTGCGAATATCAAAATATGTCGCATAAATGGCCGTATTAATTTATTGCGTTGACTTAGAAGCTTGATTTTTTTTTTAAAACTTCCAAGGGACCATAGACCTTCGTATTTAATATTAATTTCAACTTGATACCTCCACCCGTTCCTGAGAAAAAGGGTCTTGACAGACTGACAGACAGACAGACAATGAAGTGATCCTATAAGGGTTCTGTTTTTTTTCCTTTTGAGGTACGAAACCCTAAAATCCAAAACTTTTGACACTTGAAACTGACGACATAACGCTTTTTTGTTACGTCATTATTTCTGCGTCATTGTTACAATAATATACATTTTTGCTTTGTTAACATGCTCATGTTACTTACCCAGCGGTGACGACTCTTCGCTGCGGGTGCCTAGTCTCCGGTTCCGATGGAGCTAACACTTCTAGGTCATAGGGCGCTCCGTGCGACAGTTCCTCGCTGGTGTAGTACTGCCATACTTCTAGTGCGCTGATTGAGGAGACTGGACGGAGTACCTGAATGATAAAGAAAATTTTGTAAGGCATGGAGTGTATTTTGAAGATGGGGGAAAAGGTTTACTGTCATAGTTTGAGCCAAAATAAGCCCATTGCTGATCAAAGACTCCCCCAATAATCACCACAATTTTAAACAGGGTTAGAAAACACCAATAAAATTAAATAGAAAACTGAATTCTTAGAGATGTTTTTAAATAATATAAAAGATTCGTTTGGCCCACAGCTACGTTCAAAGTAACGTTTTAACCAGCAATATCAGAGAGGTAAAAAAAATTGTGCCACATGCAGAATAAAGGCTAGCGCACACTTCAGAACTGGAGAAATTATTCGGTGGCCGGCCTCCTTACTAAAATTATGATGAAAAAACTCACCGGATTATCCAAATCTGGAGTATACAAGAAATTATAGAAGACGGGAGCCTTCTGGTGGTGCCTATCGATGTAGTCGAACAGCGAGTGTCCCAGCGTGGGGGCCCGGGGGCCCGCCGCACCAGGGCCCGGGGCCTCCTCTTCTGAACCTGCGCCTGCCTCGCCGCCTGCGCCGTATAAATACACCTGGAGGATGGAACTTCATTAGACAAACGTTTACAGCACTTAGTTCACTTAGGATAAACCACGACCCTATTTTTAATGCCACTATGACACGTCAAAATATCAATAAGATGACGCAATCAACACTTCATTCTTATTTTTTCAGGGCCATTTGGATTTTGAGGAGCTCGTGACTAAGTAATAACAGCCGCACGGGTCGATCCGTCACGTTAAGCTACGCTTGCCAAAGTTGGTCTGTGGATGGGTGACCATCTTTACATACCGAGATTCCTCCGTGCCTCGGAAAGCACGTTAAGCCCTTGGTCCCGGCTGTCATTCGTGGATTTTTGACAGTCGTTACGGGTCGTCAGAAGCCCGAAAGTCTGACAACCAGTTTTACCAAGAGGTATCTTATTACCCAGCAACTGGGTTCTGGAGGTCAGATAGGCAGTCGCTCCATGTAAAATACTGGTATTCAGCTGCATCCGATTAGACTGAAAGCCGACCCCAACACAGTTGGGAAAAGGCTAGGCAGATAGATAGAATATGAATAAAGTTGTAATTAAAAAATAATTCGTTTATGTGTTTCGACGTATACTCACCATTCTATTAGTATCAGCTCGCTTATCATCAGCGGCAGTGATCCCCAACTCGGCCCTCTGAGCCTCATTGTCCAATAGGAACGTCCTAAATCGACACGACACGCTGTGGTACGCCACGAAACGCAGGTAGTACTCGTTGAACTCGAAGGCTAGGGGAAACTGTTTCTGGAGCTGAAAGGAAAGATTTTGGTTAATGAAAGAGAAATGTACGTAGCTAAAGGATTTATGTTTTCATGAAAAAACTAAGATTTATTAAATTATTATTATTTTATTATTAAGTAGCGACCCGCCCCCTGCTTCGCACAGTTTTTACGACTTGACAAAACATGAAGGTTACAAAAGATTGAAGGTTATTGTCTACATTATAAAGGGAACCTCTGCAAAATTTCAACTTTCTAGGTTCGAGAGTTTGGGCTGGACGTTGACGAGTCAATCAGTCAGAACTTCTCTTATTATTGATATAGATTAGTCCTCGTTAATAATTAATTAAAAAGGACATGTTGCGCCGACCCCAAATAGATTGGGATAAGGGCAGGAGAATGAATGAGTCCTCGTTAATAATTCTCAACTCGTTTTGAGCATCGCATATTACGTAAGATGTCTAAACTAACTGAAAATCTATATAAATAAAAAGAGAAGTCCTGACTGAGTGAATGACTCATCAACGCCCAGCCCAAACCCTTGAACCTGGAAAGCGGAAATTTTGCGCAGAAGTTCCTTTTATAATCTAATCATGGAAAAAGGAAGGATCTGACATCCACGCGAGCGAAGCCGCGGGCAAAAGCTAGTACTCTATATTTTATGGTCTACCTGATGCACAGCATCCAGGAACATGAGGAAGGTAGGCGTGAAGCCCTGTTGCGGCGTGGCTCCTATGTTGGACCGCTGCTGGAACTTGTGACCTAATGCCAGCCACTCCTTTTCCACCAGGATACGGAACCCTTCCAATGTTCGGTAGTAAGGTTCTAAGCAGATTTGCGCTAGTGATGATATCTGGAATTAAAAAGATTAATATTATTTGCCAGTTGAATATATTACGTTCCGATTATTTTTTACCGACGAAAAAAAAGGAGGAGGTTCTCAATTCGACACGTATATTTTTTTAAGTTGTAAGGCTTTCATTCCTGTTCGAAATAGCTGGGTAATCGCAAAATAAATATGTGAGTAAACCGCTAATGTTCGTAAATGTCAATGTGTCTTACATAAAAATAGTACCCTCCTAAGGCGTCGTACTAAATGGCTAACGATCGTACAAGCAAACGATGCGATTTCTCGCGCGATGCGCGTCTAAAGAAATGTGTGTGTTTAATCTCATCGTGCGACGAAATCGCATCGTTTGCTCGTACGATCGAAGCCAATTAGGACCACACCTAAGAGTTTCGCCGCAGTCTGGTAAAAAAATTAAAACAAAAATTATGACATTTTAATTTACCACGTGACTTAATTATTTCCGATAAGTACATTTATTTAGCTTTTAGACTCAAAATAAAAGTGCAATAACTTCATACACACTTCTTTAAACCTATTTGAACATCGCCATTGGTTCTGTTTTGACAATTTACCTGCGCCGTAGCATCCCAGCCATCTTCTAAAGACAGCAGCACGGAAGACCCCTGCAGGTCTAGGAGATCTACTACTGCACCGGACAGTTGGAACAACTGCCGCAGCTGCCACAGCCAACCTGATTCTTCTATTAGCCTGGAACGTAAGAAAAAATAATGATTGAAGTTTTGTATG
The DNA here is from genome assembly GCA_946251885.1 of Cosmia pyralina. Lineage (NCBI taxonomy): Eukaryota > Metazoa > Arthropoda > Insecta > Lepidoptera > Noctuidae > Cosmia > Cosmia pyralina. The sequence goes on along the minus strand of OX276342.1, from coordinate 11,210,789 downwards.
TAAAGTAAGCGTTTTCATTCTGACGGAATGGTTCGTACTAGGATATGGATGACAATTCCGCAGCCTGCCTAAGCCAATAAATCAGAACACGACTTTATCGTCCATTCCATTAAGCATAACGCGTAATTTTAGATTTGATGATGATTTATTCTTAAGAGGGCAGTCGCATTTTGTCACCTCTGTCGCTCACGCGGGGACAAATTTATAAAAAAGGTAAATGAAAAGATGCTTTTTTGAAAAATGTAAACGATTAGCGAACTAGTAAATAATATTAATTTATAAACACACACCACACCACACACCTTACCCACACCCGTACACACACCCACACCCACACACCACACCACACCACACTACACACACACCACACCACACACACACGGCACCACACACCACACACACACACACACACACTCACTCTTACACACACACACACACACTCACTCTTACACACACACACACACACACACTCACTCTTACACACACACACACACACACACACACACACCACACCACACCTGTATCTATTTCTATACCTATGATCCACAATAAACATGATTGATTGATTAAAAACATTCCGATTGTATTTTTTAATAAACTCAGAAAGAAAGAAAGAAAAAAAGAAAGAAAAACGTTTATTTGGACACACTTCGTGAAACACAAAAACAAAAGAAAAAAAAAATTAAAATAATGTTTTAAAACAAAAGTGTGTGCATCACGGCTGCGCCAAAAAGGTTCATTTCAGCATTAATGCCAGACAGATGCTGCCTGACGCTGGTTTTCTAATGAACCTGTAGAGACAAGTGACGGGGAGTACAAACAGTTTCAACATACCTAATTGATAATTCATACCTAAATAAAACTCAGCTCAACAGGTATTATGATGTGTTTTTGAGATGAGTTAATAAATGCATTTTCATTTAACATTCTTAAAAATTTGGACCCGTGTGAGCGAGAGAGGTGACAAAATGCGACAGTCCTCTTAATCTATCCGCTAAACGGATTTTCATCAAAATAATATCACTTTTATTTTTGTAGTTATTGTTGTGTAATCACCACACACAAAAGAGTGATAATCACGCCTTTGGAGGATTCCTTAATGCAACATTGTGTCACAAAGCTCAAAAACTTGTCATCCTTACCTGAGGAATCCAGGATGATCAGCCGCCGGTGGTGCAGAAGGCACGGCAGCTCTCATAAGTTTCTTGAAAGCGTGTTTAGTGGCGCGCGCGTCGGGATACTCGGCCGGGACTAGCTCGGCGCCTGCGCAGTTACAAGCTGCGCCTCCTTTCTCGCAGACCACGTAGAGGGAGGCGCGACGACCTGCGCCGCCGGCTTCGCCGCATACTATGGAAATAAATGAGGATTTTTTTTTTATCTTTATTTAATGACAAATGTACAATTATAATAATGTAATTAGTATAATAATGGGCAGTGGCGTGCACAGAGATTTCAGACAGGGTATGCACGTCTAAAATAAAAAAATAAAACTTGAACAAGCTGAAACTAGTACCTAAGTTTTTTTTTCCCGACCGTTTGTTTTACCCGACCTCACCTACCCTAACCCTAATCTTACACTGACTCTTGCCGCACGGCGCCATTGGCTTCGCATGATGTTTGTTTGCGACCACAACGAATATCTAAAATATTTTAATCTGAATATCCGATAAAGGTCCAAACATTATTTTTATCTTGATTTGTAAACAAAAAGCAAGGGATAAAATACAATGTGTTTGTGTTATACACAACATGTTTGCCAGTACCTACCTAGGTAATAATTAGGTATCACAAAACATTTCTATGAAAATAACGAGAGGCATTACCTTTTTTTTTGAGTTAAATAAAACCCGGATTCACACCTTCCGTTTACAATGAATTTAACTTTTTCCTCAAAATATAACGTCGAAAAGCGGCAGATTTTAATTTATTTAACACACTTCGGCAGCACAGGTTTCACAGGTATAATTTTCAATTTTTTACAAATGATTAAAATAATTACATAATAATATACAGTCAATCACAAGCGCCAAGAAAAACAATCAAATCAAAACAATATGGCGAAAAAACAAACAAACATTGCAAGTTGAATAAAAGCGTGTATAAACTTTACGATTACAAAATAATACGAACTAATCTTGGTCAATCCGACTAAAAAAGTCAACCCTCTGTAATCAACAACTAAGCGGTGCTTTTACGGCTTCTCAATTTGGACGGGTTGCAAAATAAGCAGTGCTTCCAGAACTTAAACACACGCATACATTTTCACGCACACAGTCACACTATTGCTGTGTACTACACGGGTAATCACGGGTTGCGTTGTATGAAAAATAAGCACGGCGTTGTTCTGCTTATGCTCACCGGGAGCGCTGCCTGCCCGGTTGTCGCCGCTCGCTTCACGAAATTAGTTTCAAATGACAATAATAGATGGCGCGTAAATCGCGTTATAAACAGTGAGATAGCGAATAAGTTAGATTAATATAGTTATTACCATGATTTTTCTTGCGTTAAAGTTATTTATCATTTCGAGGGGCATGTATGTATGGGACTACAGGGTATGCAGAGCTTATTTGCATGTATGGAGTGCACGCCACTGATAATGGGGTTTATTAATATCATTTATTTTACCCGTCTGCAGCTAACAATACAAATGCAGGGACGAATTGAATTAATTGGAAAATAAAATAAACTTCACAGTTGTGATGGTTATTGGGTATCGATGTATAATAGCAATGAAACAAACAAAAACGATTGACTAGTTTTATGTAAACAGCTGATTACGGGTTCATCGCCCTCGTGTCCTGTGTACCCCATCAATTATATGATGCCTATTAATTAAAAATACTTTATTTATGTCACCAAAATAGAATGGGGACTAGAAATAGCAATTTTGTCTTTTAATTTACCTGCTAAGCCACTACTACTTCTCAAATAAATTTAACGGATTTAGTTGCGTGTACAATACTTGCCACGAAAGGTGAGACTTGACCGCGCCTCCCGCGCTCTTTCGCCGCCCCGATGACGCCCGGTCCCATCCCGCGCTCAGACCTCATGTCAAACTACGTGGTGTGTCAAGTCTCATCTTTCGTGGTGCGTGGTTTTTCTATTGAAAAATTGTTCCAAATAGTGTGTGTACCCACCGGAGTCCGCATCAGCAGTGGACAATCTCTGGCGCGGCGCGTACAGGTCCAGATGCGAGGCCTGGCGTCGGTCCTTGAGCGAGCCCCAGCGCCCGAAGTGCCGCGCTGTGCTGGACACTCCGCCCTTGCCGCCGCTGTTGCGACCCAACACGCTGATACGTAAGTGACGTGTTACTTGGCTTACAAACTACACGGGAATAGGGCTGAACCTTCATACTAAAATGTTCAGAAACGCTGACAGTCTGCGAGGGACTCAAAAAACGTTCATCCAAGGTGGATTGGCAACGGTAGTCGTTTTAGGCCGCCCAATGTTTTAAATCAAAAGGTTTGGTTGCAAATCTTTTATTTTATTTTATCCTGAGCTATTTTTACTTCAGTTCATTTATTGAGAAACTGTACCTATCTGAAATTATATTTATAGTTCAGAATCGTACCTTGCACATCTACACTTCTGGACACATCTTTTGGCCCACCTTGTATTTTCAGTTTCGTTTGGTCCTAGCTAAAATTTTATATTAGGTCGAGCAAAAAGTTTTTATGCAGTTTTGAACCTGGCACATTCACAATTTCATTCAATAGTCTTTTTTTGAATTTCGAACACAGAATTTAAAGAAACAAAAGACAATTTGGAGCCTGTTTGTTGATATCAAACAATCGAATACTAAGAAAACTTGGTTTTATTGGTTTACTTGGATTTAATTCTTGAAAAAGTGATTGATATCTTTGGTTTTGCAACAAATATTACTTATTCTTAACATTAAGGTGAGGTTCTATCAATAATCTATGGATACTTCACCTGAAGTCGCCGCCCAAGCTGTGGCACTTATTCAGGCCGGACACAGCCAAAGAAACGTGAGTGCTCAACTTAATTTAAGTCGATCTGCGGTCCGAAATGTTTATCGGAGGTACCTAGAGACTGGCGGCTTTGTTCGTTGCCAAGGAAGGCCACGATCTCGGGTCACAACTGAAAGGCAGGATCGATTCATCGTGACGACCAGCTTGAGAAATCGTTACCTTACCTCCATTGAGATACAAAACTAACTTCGCGACTTCCACGGAGTATCTGTGAGCGCTCGAACTGTTCGGAGAAGGTTAAAAGAACGCGATATGGTACCACACAAGCCAGATAATGGCCCCAAACTAACGCGAGCCCACCGAACAGCGCGCCTTCATTTCGCACGCAGTCATTTAAATTGGACACAGCAAGATTGGAGCCGTGTACTCTTTTCTGATGAGTCTAAAATTGTGTTACATGGCAATGATGGAAGGAAGAAGGTCTACCGACGTAAGGGAGAGCGTTTCGCACAATGCTGCTTTGAAGAGAGGGTTGCTTATGGCGGTGGCTCATGGACTGTCTGGGGCGGTATATCCGCGAGCGGCAAAACTCAACTTGAGGTTGTTACAGGACCACGGCTGCCAACATTAAATGCTGAAAGGTACATTCGTGAGTGCTTCGAACCTCACGTGATACCATACGCGGACTATGTGGGCCCAAATTTCCTTTTTATGCATGATAATGCAAGAGCCCATGCGGCCGGCATCGTCAGGGAATATCTTCGGGATGTGAACATCACAGTTATGGACTGGCCAGCCAGAAGCCCAGACATGAACCCCATTGAGCACATGTGAGACGAGCTAAAAGGACGTGTTAGGGCTCGTCAGCCAGTTGCCCAGACGATGCAGGAGTTGAAAACTACCACAGAAGAGGAATAGGAGATGATCCCTAAAAATTTCATAGAGCGGTTGATAAACTCTATGCCTAATCGTATGAGAGCTGTGGTAGATGCCCATGGAGGCAACACGCGTTATTAAATTAAACCTTTATTTGATAAAACATGTTTTTTATTCAAAAATCAATTGCCTTTAACAAGGCGCATATCCGACTTGTTAGGCGTAGCTCCATGTCGTATGGTATTCTGAATTCAAATTTAAAACAATACGATCGAAAAAGATGGTAAAATGTATCAGGTTTAAAACTGCATCAACAGTTTTTGTTCAATCTAGCAATCATATTTCGGTAGGGGCCATCGAAACCTAAACTCTAAGGTGGGCCAATAGATGTGTCCAGAAGTGTATTAACAAGTCGTCGAAAAAACATTTTAAGAATACAAAACATTTTATTTTATGAACATACTTTTGTTAAAAAAGTAATGATTTGACTAGCCACTCGTAAATGTGTTCATCACGGAAGTGAGAAATTATATGAACTTCGCTGTTCGGTAAGCACAGACTGTCAGCATGACGATTAAACTCGCCTAGTTCGTATCTATCTACCCTATCTATCACCATGCAATGGCTAGATAATTTGAGTACTTCTAAATTTACTGTTCTTAATATATATCAATGATCTTCCTAAACATATCAATCAACAAATGGTACTATTTGCAGATGACAGCACAGTTATAATTAAAAGCGACAAAGAAAATGATTACGAGCACGTAGTCAACCAAACATTAAATACAATAATACAATGGTTGACCGAAAATAATCTTAAAATAAATATGGACAAAACGAAAATTATACACTTTCACCAGAGAACTCAACTCACAAATTTAAACGTTAGTTACCAAGGCGAAATAGTATATCCTGTAACTGATACAAAGTTTCTAGGAATTAATATTGACAATAAATTGTCATGGAAAGCACATTTAGAATATGTTTGCAAAAGAATCAATAAATCCTCATTTGCTCTATACAAACTTTCAAAAATTGTTAATAAAGAAGCCATATTAGCTGCTTATCATGGACTCGTTGCACCTGTCCTGAGATATGGTATTATATCTTGGGGCAACTCAGTCAATAGAGAATCTGTATTTAAAGCTCAAAAGAAATGTATCAGAGCAATGTGTAACGTAGACACCACTACCAGCTGTCAACCCTACTTTAAAAGCCTAAAGATTCTGACACTGCCTTCGTTATACATATATGAACTAAATGTTTTTGTGAAACTGAATCCTAATTATTATAAGACTGCTTTTAAAAGCTACTACAGACAACTACGTGACAAAAAAAGACTAGAAATTCATGTACCTTATGGGAAAACAGCACTATTCAATAAAAGTATTCTTTGTATGGCATCATTGATTTACAACAAGTTGCCTGATGATGTCAAAAAATTACCTATTCAACAATTCAAGTCGAAGCTGCACAAACTGCTAGTGAATAAATGTTACTATACTGTCACGGAGTACTTACAGGATAAAAATATAGATAAATACTTATAGTAAGAGTAATTTATTGACATTGAATAATATGAGAATACATCAATACAAATAATGTGACCTGTTTTAATAATTTAATTTCGCATGTATATAATTTAATTTTAATTTGGACCAATGTTTTAATTTAATTTATTTGATTGTTAAGTCTATGACATGTGTTATATTTCATTTGACAACTTTATTTTATTTTTAAATCTTTGACATTTGTATTACATAATCTGAATTTATTTTATTTTATTTTTCTTTTTGTTTGAGTATAATAATTTTAAAATGTTATTTTAATAGATATTAGCGCATGATTAAAATAACAATAAACCTTTGCACACCTTATTAGGTAATGATACAGAGTACTTCCTATTTATTTGTAACATCTGTGTATAACTACCTGTATTATGCGAATAAATAATTTGATTTGATTTGATTTGATTTGATAGGTCTACATCTACAACAGCGCCCCCAAGCGGGATAAATTGCGAGACTCGTAATCCGATAAAAAAATGAATGAACGGAAATTGTATACCCATCTCTTTTTTTCCAAGAAAGTATTACATATCGTATAAGTACGTAATACTTTCTTGTCTTTGAATTTTATAAAGTTCAGTTTGCAATACAACTTCAAACTTTTTGACGACTTTTTCAAGTCATCCTGAAGTCAACTTAATTTACAATGACTTAAAGTCTAGTTCTTTGAGTGGAACTAACATCAATTTAGAAACAAGGATTTGAATATGGAATACATAAATACTGCGATCATCAATCCATAGTCCTAGCCTTTTACTATTACTCCCTTTTTTTTTGTTGATGGGTAATCATCAAATGACTTCTCCCGCTCTGGGCGGAGCGGGAGGGCGTGTCAGACGGCCACCATAAACACCAAATTTACACATAATAGTACTCACCCAAGGGTCCCAGCCGCTTTCGTCAACAATGGAGTATGTGTAGCCTGTTGATCTTCACAACAGAGCAGCAACGAGTCTAAACTTAAACTGGAATCTTCGAGGTCGCCGCGGGAAGCTGGTGTACAAGCTACCAATGTTGCTAGGTAACGTTCCTGAGATGAATAAAAAACATTTTTAATTTAGAATACTTTATTATTATTTTTTTTTTTTTAAGAAGGCTAATAACATTATAGTAATAATACACAATTAGATTGCTAATAGACATGACGCCTGGATAAAAAAAAAGAAATTCTATTTAGTCCGTAAAAAATAATTAAAATAATAATAACACGTATTTTTTGATTTATCATATTAATTCAAAAATAAGTACTTAGATAACAAGCATTTAAGTTGGGGAGTGGGGGCTCGCTACGTCACTTCTAATCTTTTGATTTTGTAAAAAAATAAAGAATACGTGTCCAATATTTTTTAACAATATACATGACGGACAAAACCAGAATTTTTAGTCATCATTCCTATTATATTATAATGATATATACAACACTATTTTTAGTATGCGAAACCTGAATATAGTTTGTTCAGAATAAATAACTAAATCGATTCCATTAATTTTTATACCGTGTCCCAAAAATCTTTAACAAAAGGTTACAATATGGACATCGAGCGACGAACACGTTACGGCAGGTCATAGCGGCACTAGGCACGGGCCCACAGCGGGCGCTGCGTGGTGATCATATTTTTGTACGGACAACCAGGTAACATAACAAGCTTGTAACTTTGTGATTTTGTGAATTTGTGAAATTTTGTACCTAGATTCTTTACATTAAAATACTAGACACGTGTTTCGTGTTTCGCATATACTAAAACTAATATTGTATAATAGCTAAGATTGTAGTCGTACCAAAGTATGTTGAAAGTTACCAACATACTTTTATATCCTGGCACTCCGTGACATCTTGTATGAATGAAATACAGTAATTACCTGTTCTAAGCTAGATGTTGTTTCCGTCCCGCTCTGAGTGTTGCCAGGAGTTTGGTGGCTCGCCTTCAGCATACCCATCACGCCTTTATGGTGGGGGGCGGCAGATCTGTAACCACGCTTAATATTAGCTGACGTCCTCTCGGTAACAACCTCAGAAGAATAACTAAAGCATAGAAGGAAGCTAAATTTAAGTAATATAGTTGTCTCTGTTTTCTTATACACTTAAAACAGCATTAGAAAGAGACAGATGTAGGTTGCTCATAATGCAAAACGTCACAAAGCAAACGTCAATTTGGATACCTTGGCTACCTTTATGATACTAAGTTTAAAAGGTTCTTAACGTCTCAGGTTTTTGTCTATGACTTTGTTCATCGCAATTTTTCGTATAATGCTTAGGGGCGCATGTGAGTTGAAGTGCTTCGTTGATTTTACGTGTTTTTGTAAAAATTGTACAAAATTAACAGTGATTTAGTGTAAATCGCAAAGCTTAAAGATTAAATAATGTCCTGCATTATAGTGGGATGTAAATCACATTCATCCCGCAAAGAAAATGATGCGGAAATCATAAGCTTCCATCGGTAAGTAATCAAATATGGTCATTTTGTCAGTTTTGCATTCTCATTGTGGGTTATTTTGGCATTTTTTCTAATTATTTGAACTAAGTGTACACGGTCGTGTTTTGAAATAAATATTTTATGCAATTTAATAGTTCTATTATAGGGAAATCATAAATTTTAAATCGGCATATACATTTTTGCAATAGTGCTTGCAAAAATAAACTATCGATAGAATATCGATAGAACTAGCGTCATCTAAATTATTGCATTATTTTTCTTCACACGTAGTTTTGGGAAGGATTAAATATATATGAGTGAAATAAATACCTAAATACCTACGGTCTTGCGAGCGAATCGTACGTATGAGTAATGAAATGACAGTTGCCAAAAATGCGTGTGGCTCATGGTATAATAATTTAAACTCATGTGTGGCTATGATTTTTTTGTCATTTTCAGATTTCCCCCCGATGTTGATATGAGGCAAAAATGGATCAACGCTATTGCACGTAACAACTGGGAATGGAAAAACAACATCGAATTTGTTCCAAACATTTCAGCGATGACTGCTTTATTAACATTGGTCATAAATGGCGCAGGTTAAAAATAGCTGCAGTGCCTTCCTTACATCTGCGCAAGGAGGAATTTATGTCCACTGAGGTTAGTATTTTCATTTTATTTAGAATACTGATGTAGTTCTTGTGTGGGTTGTTTGGACCTAGACGATTCATCAAACCATGATATCAGAGTTTCCAAACCGCCTGATTAGCCTCTGACGTGGTTTTTGTAACGGCCACTACCGTTGTGACAGCGCCCGAGAATGACGGCTTAACGTGCCCTTCGAAGCACGGAATCATCTTACTTTTCAGATAATCAGGTGATTCAGCTTGCATTGTCCTAACCAATTGGGGAAATAGTCCCCACTGGGAATCGAACCCGGAACCTCAGGATCGTGAGGTGAATGCTTTGACCACTAGAACAAAGATTTATAGCACACCGGTAAACGAAACAAATATTTTTTCAGGTTAATAGCGGAGCTACATTTTCTGGTGGAGTTGCATCTACCAGTGGAGCTGTATCTGTATCCAGTGCAACATCTGTCACGTCACCAAGTCGGCAACGATTGATTAATCGTGTAGTTCAGTTGGAACAGGATCTAGAAAGACTAAAAAAAGTTTCTAAACGACGTTTGCTAAAAATTTATTCTTTGCAACAAAAGACAAAATGTTTAAAAAATAAAAATAAGAATTTAAACTTAAGATTAATAGAATTCTTAGAAAAAGAAAAAATTTAAAAAGAAAATATGCTTTTACTGGACTGTGTGAAAAACAATCCAGTTATTGAAAAATATTTATCGAAGCAATAGGGAGACAACACGTGTGAATAAAGCTTAGAGCTGAAAAAATTCGCAGTTACCTTAATTTACCTATCCCCGCGCGCATATGCTTACGTGCGTAATGAATTAAAAGATGTTTTGCCTCATCCGAAGACAATTTCTAAATGGTACCAGTGTATTAACTGCAACCCGGGTTTCACAGGGGATGCTTTTGACGCAATAAAAGAAAGAGTTAAATTTAATAGTGGCAAGCCTCTATATTGCGCATTGTCATTCGACGAAATGGCACTTCGTAAGTTAGTCGAATGGGATGGGAAAAATTATTTTGGGTATGTTAACATCGGATGTGATCTTGATTCACAGGATATACCGCTAGCAAGGGAAGCGTTGACATTCGTATTAACGGCTGTAAATGACACGTGGAAAATCCCTGTAGGATATTTTCTTATAGACTCCATCACAGGAAAAAATCCTACGTGAATACGAAATTCGTGCAGGTTCCAAAGTTTTAGGACAACCCAAGTATTTTTTGTCAATGATAAATAAAATATCGCAAATATTACTACCAACGTCAATTTTTGATGATTTACTCGAACATTCATTCGATAATGATGTATTGGATGTTCATAGAAATTTGTTGATTAAATTGATAAGCAAAGAATATTTAACAATTAGAATTCATTATATCGCAAAAGAATTATCTTCTCCTGTAGAAAAAGTAAGGACATTCCTAACAAAAACTATAATTTTTAAAGGACAGTGATTTTAATTTTTTGTTACTCGTTCCGGGGCCAATCGCTCTTTTAAAAGTATTTCAGCGTTTTCTTAGTAATTTCAATTTGTTTATTATTTATCCTGTGTTTATAAATAAATAAGTTGATCAGACAGAAGTGAGTTTTTTATTTCACCTTTTCACCAATAAATCTAAATATGCTATTTAGATTTATTGCCATGGAGCGATACCATAAACTAAGAAGTCGATATCGATATTTATTTTATGCATAGTCACGTCACTAGCTAATACTCTTTTGTCTATGACAGCGTACACTTCAAATGTCGTAAAGCGCCTTCTATGCTTTAGTTATTCTTCTGAGGTAACAACATATTTCTGACAACCAGTCTTACCAAGGGGTATCGTATTACCCTGTAACAGGGTTGTGGAGGTCAGATAGGCAGTTGCTTCATGTAAAATGGTGGTATTCAGCTGTGTCCGGTTAGACTGGCAGGTGGCAGCTGACCCCAACATCGTTGGGAAAAGGCTCAGATAATGATGATGATGGCCTCTCGGTAAGAAGACTCCGTAAACATCGTATTAAATAAAAACGTTACGGCTGTGATTTTTATAAGTTGTACATTATAAACAAAACCAAAACCAAAAAACGGGTTTTCTCGCGATATTCCTTTTTACGAGGTAAACAGGTACCTTACTTGTTTCCCGACGATTCGACCGTACCGTATCGTACCGTAGGTACCTGTTTACCTCGTAAAAAGGAATATCGCGAGAAGACCCGTTTTTTGGTTTTGTTTATAATGTGTGCAAATCGTGAAAGTTTAAAAAGTTTATAAGGTGTAATTGCGGAAGTTGTTTATCAAACCCAAATATATCACTGTTTAATTCAAGGAGTGATTGAGTGATTAGGTTCCGTTTCGGGTTGGTTTCCACATGGAACCGATACACCTATATACGTACTTAAACAGATAAAACTACATATAAAAAAAATATACATTAAAAAAAAAACCGATTTCAAAAACCTAAAGCGAGTAAAATAACTTTCTTAAAAAAACTTAACAGCTTCTGAAGTCGGTGCCAAGCTAAGGTGCATTGAAGAATTGAAGACACCGACTTCAGAAGCTGTTAAGTTGTTTTAAGAAAGTTATTTTATTCGTTTTAGGTTTTTGAAGTCGGTTTTTACTTTTTTTAAAGTAAAATTATTTTTCCACTTTTATTTACTCAATCAATCTGCCTAGCATTTTCCCAACTATGTTGGGGTCGGCTTCCAGTCTAACCAGATGCAGCTGAATATTCCATTTTTATTAAACACTTGACCGTTATTCGAAGCATAATTAAACTATTGAGATAGGCTGAACCATGTTTCCTGTGCCTTTTTTCCTTACGTTTCTAGCGATATAGCTCTGTCTCGCTCTCATGACGTCACCAGGTCAGAGAGGGGAGCGCATTTTTGAGCTCGCGCGCTCGGTCTTGTTCATTGGCGTTCTTTTCCTTGCCGGAGACGGTTGCTGCTTAGCAGGTGAGTTATCTATATTTCTTTTTCACAACCGTCTATATTTTTCCTTTCGACGAAAGTTGGCATACTTACCAATTTACAATTTTTATTAAAACTGTTTCTAGTGAATGATTTGATAATACAGTGAATCAACGTTGATATTTTCAGAATTTAACGGTTTTCCGTTCGCGTGTTGTTTATTCTTTTTCTTTTCCAGTGTGTGTAATTCAATTGTTTTCAGTATAATACCGAATATGTAATGGATAAAGAAATAACGTTGATTTCGCAAGATAAACCGGTCGCAGGTCCTTCGAATACCGCTAATAATAGAGAATCTAGTGCCAAACGGATGCGTTCACATCCGAACAGCAGCAGTAGTAGTAGCTCTGATAGTAGCGATTCTAGTTCCAGTTCATCTAGTTCTTCTGACCATAAGTCTAAACATGCGCGTCGCCGTCACCGTAAGGAGGGGCAAGCACAAGCATCGCCGCTCGGAGCGTAAAGTGAAACATAATATAAATAATAGTATACCGCTGCCCGACGACGCCCTTTCCCTTTTCACGGAGGATGATTTAGAACTGGAGGGTAGTAGTCTTATAAATAATTTAGATGTTGAAACTAAGCTTAAGGAACCGGCTGTTCCAAAGACAGAATTTTAAGAGAAATTCAGTTTTAAATCGTATAACCATAGCCCGGGTTTCGTCGAACTCGAGGCAAACGAGATCAGACCTATTGCAAATGATTTGCGGCCATAGTGCTGAATCTATACAGATGCGCAGAGACAGCATAACTAATGCAGTTCGCGATCCCTTAATAAAAGCGGCAATAAAGAAAATACCTCCATCTGAGGTTAGCTTATTCAATTCTTAGCAGTTAGTTGTTGCATTAGAAAAAGCTGGCGGTATCAAAAAAGCCTTCTGGCCTGCTTCTAGATCGGCTGGTACATCTACAAAATCGGCTTATGGTAATACCTCAACTTCGCAAGTTGGGAAATGGCTCAAACGTCCCTCGCATGGGCAATATTCAGTTCCACCCTCACAGGGTAAGAACTATAACTCAAGCATGCCTTCACAAGGCTGTAAGAACTGTAACGTCCCCTCGCAGGGTGGCTTTTTGCAGCATAATATACAGTGTCCTTCGCAAGGACCAGCACATGCGTATACGTCCCTCGCAGGGGCAATATTCAGTTCCACCCTCACAGGGTAAGAACTGTAACTCAAGCATGCCTTCACAAGGCTGTAAGAACTGTAACGTCCCCTCGCAGGGTGGCTTTTTGCAGCATAATATACAGTGTCCTTCGCAAGGACCAGCACATGCGTATATACGTCCCTCGCAGGGGCAATATTCAGTTCCACCCTCGCAGGGTATAGAACTATAACTCAAGCATGCCTTCACAAGGCTGTCAGAACTGTAACGTCCCCTCGCAGGGTGGCTTTTTGCAGCATAATATACGGTGTCCTTCGCAAGGACCAGCACATGCATATACGTCCCTCGCAGGGGCAATATTCAGTTCCACCCTCGCAGGGTATAGAAATATAACTCAAGCATGCCTTCACAAGGCTGTCAGAACTGTAACGTCCCCTCGCAGGGTGGCTTTTTGCAGCATAATATACAGTGTCCTTCGCAAGGACCAGCACATGCGTATATACGTCCCTTGCAGGGGCAATATTCAGTTCCACCCACGCAGGGTAAGAACTATATAACTCAAGCATGACTTCACAAGGCTGTCAGAACTGTAACGTCCCCTCGCAGGGTGGCTTTTTGCAGAATAATATACAGTGTCCTTCGCAAGGACCAGCACATGCGTATTGCAACTATCCTCAACAGGGTAGTGGCGTAATGGATAGAGGTTCCTTTCGCTCCCGCGGGGCAAAACAAACCCAAAGATACGACGCTCATAAACGTGGCGGAAATAAGCGAAGGTCATCACCTTCAGGCTTAAATGCCAAGAGAAGTAAATATTGACATGAAAATATTTCAAGCCGGTCAGTTATTGAATTTCGTCGATCATTGGAAGGAAATGCAAGCACCAGATTTTCACCAAAAACTTTTGCCAGTTTGACAAATTGGATTGCCCAAATTATGAGAAGCCAAGGTGTGAGAATATTAGTATTTCTCGACGATTTTCTTTTGGCTCACCAAGACCCAGCAGTTCTCGCAGGCCATGTAAGTCTTCTCGTAAAAACATTAAAATATCTGGGTTGGCAAATAAATTTCGAAAAATCTATCCTAACACCAAAGAAATCCCTGGTTTACCTAGGAGTACTGTGGGATCCTTGGCTAAACCTCGAACGTCTGCCAAGGGAAAAAGTAACCTCATTACTAGCGAAGATTCGCGAAATCGTAGATTTGCGGAAGACAAACCTAAAGAAGTTGCAAAGAGTAATAGGAGCACTAAACTTTGCGAGTTTTGTTGTCCAAAGAGGGAGATTGCACTATCGAGCTCTATTGAAATTCCTAAACACACTACAATTGGACAATTCTGTCAAGGTATACACTGTACCTGCAGATGCAATAGGCGACCTACAATGGTGGAGCCACAATTTGCAACATCCGTCAATTCTACACCACGCACCAGCGACTAAAACGGACGCCTCCGACTTAGGCTGGGGGGCCCAGATGGACAACCAGTCTCTATGGGGAACGTGGTCCCAGAACGAGAAGAATTGTCACTGCAACGTAAAAGAAATGTTGGCAATATTGAAGGTTTTTCAAAGTCATCCAGTATATCTGAGTTGATCTACGGTCACCATACAATGCGACAATCGCACGGTAGTAGCGTATCTCCGTCACGCAGGGGTAACCAAATCCTCGCGATTGATGGACATAACATACGACCTGTTTTGTTTGATAGATCAGTACCAAATTCATATCAATGTGTACTACATTCCGGGGAGGTACAACAACCATGCCGATAACCTATCGCGGTTTCGCCAGGTCCCCGAATGGCATCTGATACCCGAGATTACCAAGATAATATTTTTAAAATGGGGAATTCCCCAAGTGGACCTGTTTGCTTCCAGCAACGGTCACGTAGTCCCTCATTACGTGTCGAAAGATCAGAACGACAAACAAGCTGTAGCCCACGATGCATTCTCGATTGCTTGGAAATTCGATCTGGCATGGGTGTTCGCACCCCCGTTCCTGATTCCCAGGGTTTTTGAGCTACCTCAATCGGGCATCAGGAATTTACTTGATAGTAGCACCGCGATGGGAGAAAGTCTTTTGGCGCGGAGGTCTCAAAGCCTGGGCTCTGGCCCCACCGTTCACAATACAGAACCTGAACAAAGTATTGATCGATGTGACAACGGGACTGCCACCTCCTCGCGTCCAGGATCTAGTGTTGGAAGTTTGGAAATGTGGGGGTGGACACATCATTTAGGTAAGTGGAATAATTCTCAGATAGATCTTTTGAAAAGTTCTTGGCGCGATTCTACCCTAAGAACTTGCAAACCTGCATGGAACCGCTGGGTTTCGTGGTGTAGAGTCATATTAGCCCTAAGAATCCCTCAGGATCTGACCTAGCTCGTTTTCTGGCTGATCTGCATATAAAACATGAACTGTCTTATAATACAATATTGTTACACAAGTCTATGGTCTCCACCCTTTGTAATAATGTAAATGATTCAGGTGTTCTAAGTAATCATGCTTTGGTGTAACATATTTTGAAATCGATTTCAATCAAAAACCAATTGTTTCTAAGTTACCCGTGTGGAATATTAATGATTTTGTATGTTTTCTTGGCGTTAGAACAATAAATCATGACTACATTTTTGATGTTTCGAGTCAAGCCGCTGCCCTCTTAGTACTCTGTTCTGGTAGGCGTATTCATGACTTGACACTCCTAATGACCGATAACGATAATTTGGACCCCGTATACTGGGTTGAACGAACTGTATCACTGCTTTCCACTAGACGTCAGGAAGCTAAATGTCCTAACTTGTTTGTCACCACGGCTCGTGCGGCCTCACGAACTATTATTGCAGGCTGGATTAAAGCTCTGATGCGTCAGGCAGGTATTGTTGCTAGTCCTGAGTGTCCCTTCCGCTGTTGCTTCCAAGAATTGGTTGGACAACTTCCCCATGGAAGATATTATGGCTCGGGGAAATTGGAGGTCCTCAAACACTTTTAATCGATTTTATAAACGACAGGTTTCGGGCTCTTCTAGGAGTGACAGCATTACTGCTCTATTTAAACCTGTCTCATAGTGAATTATGTTGATTTATTGATATTTTGTTGAATATTTTCAAACACATCTTTTCTTTTTTCTTGATCTTTCCCTACACATTGGCGTTCGTCATGAGCGTCACCAGGCGATAACAGACAATATCTCAATAGTTTAATTATGCTTCGAATAACGGTCAAGTGTTTAATATCGGCGTTTTACCTGAAATAAAACGCTTATTAAACTACTTACCTTATTCGAAGCATAATATTAATTTCTGCCAGGTGACATAGTCAATCATCCAATGAACAAGACCGAGCGCGCGAGCTCAAAAATGCGCTCCCCTCTCTGACCTGGTGACGTCATGAGAGCGAGACAGAGCTATATCGCTAGAAACGTAAGGAAAAAAGGCACAGGAAACATGGTTCAGCCTATCTCAATAGTTTAATTATGCTTCGAATAAGGTAAGTAGTTTAATAAGCGTTTTATTTCAGGTAAAACGCCGATATTTACTATAGGTACAATTACATGTAATTTTTTTTTTTAATGAAAAATCATCAATATCCGCTTAGAAATGCCGGAGATACAGTACATTTATGCATGTAACTTCGTACATAAGCTTAATTTAATTACCTAATGTATTATATTTTAAAACCTTCCTGAAAGTTTGATTACGCTTATGAAAGGAACATAAAAATTGGTTCATTCGTTTTTGAGAAAATCGCGGATATCAAGCATTTGTACGGGTCGAATACAGAACCTCCTTTTTTTGAAGTCGGTTAAATTGGACAAGACGATTCATATAGGTTATCGCTTATTAAAATACTAGCTGCGCCCCCCGGTTTCACCCGCGTAGACCGGGATAAAAATCTGTGTTAATCCAGGGTATAAGCTATCTACATACCAAATTTCATCCAAATCGGTGCAGCCGTCTGAGCGTGAAGAAGTAACAAACATACATACACACTCACTCACAAACTTTCAGCTTTATAATAATAGTGTGATTTACCCTTAGTTCTACTGCTACTGCTGTAGTTGTTCCATTCTACCTAGGATACACTTCTATTCTATACATAAGATTCTTCTATTCTATATGAGAATCCCTACTATAGGTACTCTGTTTTTTAACAAACGAGTACCGAAAATTTTGACTGCGTTGCTATTGGTCCACGTAATTAACATAAGTCCGTTCCACACAAACCAAACGTTGTAGTTACATGTACATTCAGTTGAGTCATCGACTACCTGCGCGTCGCACGTGTTTTAGTGAGTGAAACAGACGATATTGTTTGTGCGTAAGTCATGGCGGACATGTCTCCTGTCACATGAACGGGCCTTAACAATTTCAAAACAAAACAAAGGCGTTGGCCCCACCCCGACCAATGAACCATCTCACTTTGTCAATATCGGAAATGTGCGAGAGACATAATTCAGTTCTTTTTTGTTAAAAAAAAACAGAGTATAGTAAGTAATATTGATTTCATCTTACCTAGACAGTAACGCATGTGTCCTTGGATGTCTCCACGTGATGACTGGCAGCCGCCCTTGTCGGTAACAGCGCGATATTCTGCGCAGCGAATCGTCGCCGAAGCTCTCCGGTACTGGCATTACTGCTGGGTAACTGAAAATAAAAAATACGAAAACGTTTTATTGGTTGGCCCGTCAACATCGACGCAGACCCTGGATAGCTTTTCTCATCAATATCAGTAGTGACTTACCTCCTACAAAGTGTGTAGACAGCGTTGGCGTGTGCCAGCCTGAAGGGCGGCTGCGCCAGTCCCAGGCGCGCCCAGTCGCGTGCGTACACACGCTCTCGCACGCGTTCTAATGTACGTGCAGCCGGGCTTTCTGTGCTCTCACTGCCGCCTAGCTCGAGCTCTTCCACTGAGGAACAAATGAATAAACTAAAAAAAAAATCTAAAACATGACGTTTTCCTTCAAATATAATTTCGAGAATAGACTTATATAGGAAAAGTTTTTAAGCAGTGCGTAAATTTTCACAGGGTGTTCACCCATGAATATGAACAATTTTCATTATAGGAACAAATCTAATATCACGAAAAAATATCTGCTATTTCACACATTTTGATCGAGTAGGTATTGAACTTTTGTATGAAACAGATGTTATTTTTTCGTGCTTTCAGAGTTGGTCCCTTAGTAAAAGTTGTTCATATTCATGTGTAGAACACCCTGTGAAAAATTTGCACTGCTTAAAAACTTTTCCCGTAGTTAGTCCCGTCTTGAGCAAGCGTGGTGATCAATGCTCGTGCCTTCTTTGTATGAAAGAGGCCTTTGCCCAGCAGTGGGATAATAATAGGCCGATATTATTGTTATTTTTATAAGTTCGAAGCTATATTGTTGATTTTAATGATTCTTATTTAGTGTCGCAGATTGAATTTTGATGAACATACACTGTAAAACAGGACTGCAATTTCCAAAAATCAGAAAGAATTTTGCGAGCTACATTTGTACAGGTGTGCTACATAGTAGCTCGTTTGTAATGGTTGTGCTACGCCGGGTCTGCTACGCCGTAGCTCCTAAGGACTGGTTATGCTACGACGGCGTAGCAAAGCACTACCCTCTTTATCAAAAAATATGCGTGATGTTATGTTATACTATCCTGCGTTTCGTAACTTACGTTTCCAAATATGTAAACAAAGATGCGTTTTTGGAAACGTAACTTTAATACTTACGCATGAAGTTTGGTTTGCGGACAATCTATTCAATAGTACTCATTCTGAAGCCAATTTAATTTATACTAGCATAAAGTTTATATTGCTTTGGAGTGTAACTAACATCAATTTGGAAACAAGCATTTGAATTTGGAATAGAGACTCACAGGATAGCGTGTCGGCAGACAGCGAGGACATGAGCGGCGGTGACGTCAGAGAGCGCGCATCCGCTGAAGGAAGCACGTACTTCTGACGTTTGGATGGTTTCGGTTTGAGCCCGGCGCGACGGGCCGTCTTCAGTAAGGTTTTCTTTGCGAAGCCCCTGTTGGAAAGAAGATTTGTTAGAGTTGCAATTTAGTTTCCAAACATATTTAAATAACTTTTATATCTTCAAATCTTTTTGACGTCTTTTTAAATATTACTTAGTAGTCATTAACATAAAAAATATATTTCTTCAAGTGGAAACAAAATCAATTTCGAAACAAGGATTTGAATATGGAATACGTATAGAGCGAAAACGCACGCACACCTAGAAGCGCGTCTATGTACAGCGAGTGCAAGCGTAATCGCGACTGGCATTTGTTTGACAGTAGCTTTTGCCCGTGGTTTCGCTCGCGTGGATATCAGAACATATCCCACGGGAACATACTGCCGGGATTAAAAGTAATACCCGACTATTTGTCCATCGCATCGGGAACGGGACGTCAACTAGAAACGAGTTTATTCGGCCATAGTAAATGTACTACCTCTACTTCGGCGCCGTCATCTGTTTTCTCGTTCCCGGTGCGGAGGACAAACAGGGGTAAGTGTTAATTCAGGTAAACACTGTATTAATTCTGTAATACATTGTTTTCATACAACTGTATTGGTTTTTCTGACATCTTCAACAATCATTGTCATATTACATTATCAATTTACACAAAACCTTAATGAATTATACACCTAAACCTTCCTCATGGATTACTCCGTCCATTGGTGAAAACCGTATGAAAATCCGTTCGGTAGCTTTTGAGTTTATCGCGTTCAGACAGGCAGACTCGGTGGGGGACTCGAGATCGCCGTATGAATGCGTCTACGTCTGTGTGCGTCTGTTTCCGCTCGTTGTATGAGTCGGCCTTTCCGGCAACCATTTTGACAAGAAATGGCGCCGACTGCGCCGGTCTAACTCCGACTTGATACAGCTCAAAATTTCGTATGAATGTGAACAAGGAAAGAGTGTGTACGGTTAATTGAAATGATTGTTTTTTTTTTTTTTTTTTTGTGGGCCAGCGTTTTAATTATAAATAGAGATAAGTCACCATTTTGTTTCATTAATAAAATATTGTTACTCTCTTGGAGAGCAGTGGTAACGGTACCTCGACTTACGAGTTGTAGGTCGTGAGCAGACATGCGCTTTACTGTGTAAATATTTTCATCACCACTGCTCTCAAAACGTAAAAGAAAACATCGTGAGGAAACCGGCATGTCCTAGAACCAAAAATTCAAAGACATGTGACATTTACCAACCCGCACTGGGCCCGCGTGGTAGATTACAGCCCTCTCCCTTTCACCGAGAGGGAGCCTGTGTCCCAGCAGTGGATATATTATTGGCTGATGATTACGCTATTCTCTTATTTTACTTTAGGTTTATTTTGTATTTTCAGTAGTTGATATATTTAGTACTAGCTTCCGCCCGCGGCTTCGTCCGCGTGGTATGTCGTTAAAAGTAACCTATGTCCTTTTCCAGGTCATGATCTACCCGTGTACAAAATTTCATCCGAGTCCGTTTAGCCGTTTTAGCGTGAAAGCGTTATAAACAAACAAACAAACTCACCTTTCGCATGTATAATATTAGTTAGTATTGTATTTCTCATGTAAATGTTAGTGGTACGTACTTGAGCGTGTTGTGCTTGGGCTGGCTGTGTTTGGGTGGCGGCTGCGAGCGCGGCGCGAGCGCGAAGTGCAGCAGCACGTGCTCCGGGTGCCGCAGACGCGCCACCTGCTTGCGGAACGCTTCCACCGCTTCGCTGCTGACTTCCTCGTCCAACGCCACCTGCGACACAAATATTCAACGATACTGTACTACAGTATTTGTATCTCACGAAGCGACACGCGCTTTACTTGTGTTTACCAATTGTACAACACGCTGATAATGTGTGTGTGAAGATGAGTAGCGTCCGCACATAACACACTTACGACTTTGCTTTTGTCTCGGACGGTACTGAGAGCTCCTGTGCTTACACACACATTCACAGAGTGTTTGTACACTTGGTAAACACAAGTAAAGCGCGTGTCGATTCGTGAGATAAAAATCAAATCAATCTGCCTAGCCTTTTCCCAACTATGTGGAGGTCGGCTTCCAGTCTAACCGGATGCAGCTGAATTCCAGTATTTTACATAGAGCGATTGCTCCACAACCCAGTAACTGGGTAATACCCCTTGGTAAGACTGGTTGTCAGACTTTCGGGCTTCTGACGACCTGTAACGACTGTCAAAGATCCACGAATGACAGCCGGGATCAACGGCTTAACGTGCTTTCCGAGGCACGGAGGAGTCTCGGTATGTAAAGATGGTCACCCATCCTCGGACCAACTTCGGCAAGCGTAGCTTAACCTGATGGATCGACCCGTGCGGCTGGTATTACGTAGCCACGAGCTCCTCGTGAAATAAAAAAAAAGTTGAGAGGTGTCAAGGGACACCCGGATGGAACGAAGTTCCTTTCGATTAATTAGTGAAGGAATTGTAATATTTTTTTTTTTTTTATCTGGCTTGCTTTCTATAAGAGAGAGAGAGACAGACAGAGAAATATGCGCACGTCCAACAGCTTGCAATAGCTTACTATAGCAAAAAGTGTCGTTACAACTTTTCGTGAGAATTTTTTCCGTCTAGCCCCCTTTCACAACGCGCGATAAGGAACTTAGTTCCAATATTGTATGATATATTGAGATTGGCACTTTTATAACATAACATCACGCCTGTATTCCCCAAAGGGTTTAGGCAGAGGTGTACACCTCATTTCGCCAATTAGTTTAAGTCCCATGTTATAGGGCGCGAGCCTATTGCAACAAATCCAGACTCCGGGCTGCTACTGAGGAATTCCAGATAGAAAACCCAATCACACTTTCCCCGACCTGGGAACCTAACCCAGGACCTCATGCTCAGCAGTACCGCTTGCGACCACTACACCAACAAGATACCTCGTTGGTCTACGCCGGTTCAGACAAAATAGTTGTTAACTGTTTCTGTAATTACGGCATGCGAATAGTTAAACACATTCAGCCAAGAACGTCCACTACTGCGGGCATGTCTACTAATTTACAAACGCTTCACCACAGTGGCGTTTTTGACTGATTTTGTATGTCATATCTGTCAAAAACTCACAATTGAAAGACGGCTGAATGATGATGGTACTTTTACCCGACTGCGCGATGGAAAGAGAAAAGATAGAAAATACGTTTATTTGCGGCAAACATGACGCAAAAAAAGAATACAACACAAAAAGAACAAGCTAATGGAAAATATGCGTCACATCCACGCAAAACGGCCATCGCTCAGCATAATGCTGCGACCCCATGCGAGACAGAGCCCCAGCGCTGGTTTTTGCGACAACCAGCGTTGACGTGATGACGTCAACCGGTGCAGCTTAAAGTGAGATAAAAATAACAAAATAAGAAATAAAAGATAAAATAAAAACAATACTTATTTCTAAATGCTAAATGCTTAATTTTTTTTATTTCTTATTTATAAATATAATATTTGAAATGTCAACATTCCGTTTCGTTGGCATCGACTCAGGCGCCTATCTGTATCGGTATCTGTGCGCGCAGCTGTAACAAAAATTTTTTTGTGTGACAGCAAAGACAGGGTTGTGTTTTACCTTGATCAGCTGGAATGTGGCAGATCTCAGCTGTAGTCCTTCTTGTAGCGATTGCTCCAGGTGTGGCAGGTAGTGCGTGCGGACTTGTTTCTCTCGGGTGAGGGAACACAGCGGGAACGAACGGACCACTGTCTGCTCGCAGGCTGTTCATAGAAGAAAAAAAAAACAGATCATATGTATTTCGACACATTTACCGGACGTTCAGCCGCGATTTCGGTCGGGTAGAATATAATATCGGCATACACATAGTGCAATCCACGAAGACGCGCCCCACTATGCCTCCTAACCGTTTATACACTGGTCATCAAAAAAATCGACCCACCCACTTTTTGTTTAATATTTATCGATTGTTTCACAGATAAGCTGTTTCACACGTTTGTTTTTTATTTTGAGGGTCGGATATGATGTTTGACATCTTGTTTGTCGTAAATCTTATTGCACTTGAAGGTACTTAACAATTTTTTATACAGAAATACTGTCGAGTGCTGATTTGGTGGTTTTACGTCGAAACAAATTCGAACCGTTCTTTCAGTCCGAAACAGACTTTTGTAGGGATTTCTTGTTAATAACGTTAAGTTTATTTACCGAGGCTGTAGATTTGATTACTTTACTTAAAAATAATGGACACTACTGAGGCTGAGGCGGCCCAAGTGGTGGCTTTGCTCCAACAAGGCTTAAGTCAACGTGTCGTGGCCAGGAGGTTACAACTGAGCCGTTCTGCAGTGCGGCGAGTTTACCAAAGGTTCCTGGAAACTGGCCAGTATCGAAGAAGATCTGGATCTGGAAGGCATAGGGTGACATCTCAAAGGGATGATCGCTTTATAGTGGTATCAGCTCTACGAAATCGACATCAGTCGGGTGTTGATCTCCAGCGACGCTTACGTGAAGTTCGGGGTGTGGCTATAAGTGATAGTACTGTAAGAAGAAGACTTCGTGAGCAAAATTTAAGACCACACAAGCCTGCAACAGGACCACAATTGACCACAGCTCATCAACAAGCCAGACTTCAATTTGCCCGTAATCACATCAACTGGACTATAGGTCAATGGGAGTCAGTTCTTTTTAGTGATGAGAGTCGAATGACTTTATACGGTTCTGATGGACGCCGTAATGTGATGCGAAGGCCAGGTGAACGTTATACTCAATGTTGCATAAGAGAAACTGTCAGTTATGGTGGGGGCTCTGTAATGTTTTGGGCTGGGATATCTTTGACTGGACGCACGGAGCTGGTTTTCATACGAAGAGGTGCTTTAACTGCCGCACGCTACATCACAGAGATCTTAGAAGACCATGTGGTGCCATATGCCGGCTATATTGGTGAGAACTTTGAATTAATGCATGATAATGCACGACCACACGTAGCGCACATCACCACCGATTACCTTGAAGGGGTCGGCATTCGGGTTATGTCCTGGCCAGCAAGAAGCCCCGATCTTAACCCGATAGAGCATATGTGGGACACCCTAAAACAAAAGGTTAGAGCCCGTAATCCAGCCCCGACAACATTAGGAGACCTGGAAACCGCCATTACGGAAGAATGGGCCCGAATCCCTCAAGAGACTATCAAAATCTTGATAAGGTCGTTAAAACGGCGAATGCAGGCCGTCATTCGAGCAAGAGGAGGGAATACGCAATATTAATTTGAAACAATTGTGTACATAACACTTATGACAAAAAAACTACAGCGTTTTTAAAATTAATCAAAAAATGGTGTAAAATTAAGGATTTTGATTTTTAAATCAAAATTCTTTAAAAAAAAACATTTTGAAGTTTAAATTGTGATTAAATTGGTGTAAATAAACAAGTTAAATAAAACATTTCAGTACTAGAACATTTTGTTTGGTTTTGCCTAAGAAAAACGTGATGTGCGGTAAAAACGCAGGTGGGTCGATTTTTTTGATGACCAGTGTAGTATATGTGTGCAAACTTCCGCCAATGTTTGAGTGTTATCGGTACACGGTAATTAGTGTGTACCGATAACACTCAAACATTGGCGGAAGTTTGCACACATATACTAGAAACAGTTAGGAGGCATAGTGGGACGCGTCTTCGTGGATTGCACTATCTGCACTGCTTTGCATTGCGCCGTTCACACTTGTCGGCTCGGAGCGGCGAAACCACCCGCCCGCATCCCACCCACCCGCGCATTCCCCGCTCTCGCCACCAGTTTGTACATTACTTCGGTGGCGGGTATGCAGGAAGGACTCGTTTTTAAATGAGTCCTCCCCTTAAAAAAATGAAGGGAAATAATTACAGAAGTTTTGATTTCTCAACGCAGAACCCAACTCACAACTGCTTTATGACGAGCTGGGCCGTGGTAGATCAACGGTAACGACGGTGGAGTTCGCATTAGGTCGGATCGGAAGCTTATAGTGTGAACAGCAAGACCCGACAGTCGGTCAACGGTAATAAAATTGTCGGACCGACCTAATGTGAACCGGGTCAGCTCCTCATTCTTCAGGTATATACGGCAGAATTGTCAAAACCAAATCAATTTTCAGACACCGTTAAATCTCATCAGTAGTTTGGTGGTGACGGCCTCGAGATCAAAGACAAAGACAGTTATTCGTAGGATATGATTAATACAAACTACGATCTATAGAATGAACTAAGACTTTACTCAAGCTAAATAATGTAGCGTTTCATACGAAAATTAACCCAATTCGAATGAACTTAACGTGCACATTCCAACTCACCATACGGATCAGTAGGCGTGCCTTTGAACACGAGCCTGTAATTAGTAAGGAACAACGCGCCTTCAGCTGGCAACAGCGCAGTGTTACGACCGTCGCTGACAAGGTAGGCGCGCAGTGCTGGCACGGACACCGTCTCCCCGGGCACTAATGCTGGCGCTATTATGCGTGGCTGGAACAATAGATGTGATAATTAGAAGAGTTAAGAGATAGATTTTGTACCAATACAATTACGCATATGATTATAATTTTGCTTATTTGTCCCAGACGTGGAACGCACGGTACTTTTGCATATAAAGTTGAAGATCATGCATTTATATTCTTACTCCCCTTTTTTATAAAATCATGCCTAATGCTACCAGATGTTTACTTAAAAACGCGAAACGCGAACAAACAACATACATTTATGTAGAACTAAACAAGCACCATTGCCACTGTATTTCTCGATGATCATTGACGGTGCCAACTGGATGAGGGCCGCACGCGAAGAATGGTAGATAAGAATGATGATGATAAAGGTTCATCATCTGCCTAGCCTTTTCCCAACTATGTTGGGGTCGGCTTCCAGTCTAACCGGATGCAGCTGAATAACAGTTCTTTACATGCAGCGACCGCCTATCCGACCTCCACAACCCAGTTACTGGGTACTACGATAACCCTTGGCTTCTGATGAGACAAACCGTAACGACCGTTAAAGATCCACGAATGACAGCCGGGACCAACGGCTTAACGTGCTTTCCGAGGCATGGAGGGGTCTTGATATATAAAGATGGTCACCCATCCACGGAAGAACCGCGGCAAGCGTAGCTTAACCTGATCGATCGACCCGTGCGGCTGTTATTACTTAGCCACAAGCCCCTCCTTAGCTAGATAGAGGTTCTACCTACTGTAATTATTAATAGAATATTTTCAAATTGCAGTATTTTCATGTTTTCATCTCAGAAAGCAATTTGGTATCCCCTAGTGTTAAAGATAAGATGCGGCATGCACTTTTTCTCAAACATGCTTGGAAATTCGAGCATTATTTTGATAACCATCTTCGAGATAAATCGAAAATGCTGTACCGGTCAAATACATGCAATGTTAGTATGAAAATCGACATGTGTCGTGTTTAGCAACCGAATAAGTGATTTAAAAAACTCATATCTGTCGTGTAATTTAAAAATGGAACGAACTTTTTATTTCAACACATGGCAACCAAGGAGGTACTTATCAAAGATTTTATTTAAATTTCGAACTGGCTAGCAAATAGAGTTGTTTATAGTAAAAAAGAAATAAATGAACATATTGGCGCGTGAAAAATTATCGTTGTTCGTCATTACTTACTTAGTTTGAATTTCCGCACATAATTTGAGAAAAGTATTATACAAGCCTTGACCGCAACCAGGCATTGATGATTAGCTTCAGTTTCGGATTGACGTTCGTTCGTTCAGTGCCCCTTTTGCAGGCCGCGGCAATAACTATATACTCGTATTAGTGACATTGGCGACGCGACAGGACGAGACAAATGAAAGCTACATCCACATGAAGTTCCCGAACCACCCTAAATGTTTCATGGAAATATGTACCTTATTTAGTACTCATTAAATTCCACATTCGTTTGTTGTCTTGTGTAGGTCTCGTCTCGTCGCGCCGTGTTGGGGGCAAGCAAATTAATGCTTGCGTGATTTTATGAAAGACTTTCGAAAAATGCCGGAGAGGCGCTAGAATGAAGAAAGTTAATGTATAGTTGGTGTCAAATAAGGTGGTAATAGTGATAATAGGGAATATGCATGTATTTTTTAAATATTTTAATGCGATAGTTTACATCGCCATATAATAGTAAACAAATATTCAACGCCACAAAAGCAATTGAAAGTACTTTAAAAAAAAAAGTAAAAATAGCCACACGACACGCGTACCTTGAACGCCCTCCATTTTGACGCGCATAGTCTATGACAACAAACTAACACGAAACAGCAAAAACACATTGACATTTATTGTTGTCATAGACTTTTACGTCACATTGGACTATGGCATCGCATTTCACTTGTTTGAATTTCCCACAGTTTTTTTTGCACTTTTTGATACTTAACTTCTTGCTCAAAAAGAAATTGTAGTCAAAAATATTGATGAAGGTATAATTCTGCAGTAATACGTTTATTAAAAAAAAAATATGCATCTTCCCTATTGATTGATCCATCTACATTTATTTATATAGTTTATACATAGTTACCAAATTATTATATATTAGTTATATACATATTTACAAAAACATAAATAAATTCCGATAAATATCTTGAAAAATAGTATAGTCAACCTCATAATATTATCTGCTTCATTACTTTTGACAACAATTCTCAGTTAATTGAAACTTCAGGTTGAAACTGTCTAAGCCGACATACGCACGGACGTAAAAATATCGCGGCGATTTTTTTTCGCGCACCGAATTTTCAACGCTCTGCTTAGCGCCGAGAATTGAAAATCTAAAAGTGTGATTTTTCGACGCGCTGGGATGCACTCTGTTGTTGTTAGGTTGGATTGTCGACGCGCGGTTCCACAATGAGAGTTGAAAATCTAGTACGCGATAAAATCCCGCCGCGATATTTTTACGTCCGTGCGAACGTCGGCTAACTGTGACATTATAGACCAATACACCTTGTTTGGCGCTTTACTTTGTATAAATTATTTCATCACCACTGCTCTCAAAACGGTGAAGGAAAACAACGTGAGGAAACCGGCATGTCCTAGAACCAAGAATTCGAAGACATATGACATCTACCAACCCGCACTGGGCCCGCGTGATGAATTACGGACCACTCCCTCTCACAGAGAGGAGGCCTGTGTACCAGCAGTGGAAACATTATATGCTAAGTGACAATCAAAACACAAATTACAAAGTCGACTATACCTATCGTTGTCGTCAACATTTCTAACGAATAAAAACGATACATAGTTTGTCGTTCCATTTCCTATAAAGGGATTATAAAGGAAAGGGAAAAGATCGCTATTGCCACCTTAGTTGGCACCAACTATAATGTTAATATAAAAAAAGGTTTCGAATGAGCGGTAAATAATAATTTAAATACTTTAAGGCAAACGCACACTTGTCTGCGCGAAAGAATCGATCGCGCCAAACGAAACGAAGTTTCTGGTTTAATAATTCTTCCGGCGATTCGTCCAATTCGGCGCGGATAAGTGTGCGAGGTTTCATAGGAATGACATAAAAGTAATTCTAAAAATCGATTATTTCGGCTCCTTCGCTTCGTTTGGCTCTGATAAGTGCGCGTTCACTCTTAATTGTATCTTTGTCAAATGCTCTCAAATACAACATCTTCACAAGGAAGTAATATTTAAAATCTTGTTGACTATATTTGAATTTAGAATCTCAGATAATTTATCATGTTTTGGGAACACAAACTCAATATCACACAAGACAAAGTTCAAATTTCATTCCAGCAGATTTTTAGGACCTTTTTATTACAAACTGCCATTCAACAATCTACTTAAGGCTACATAGTGCTAAAGTAGATAGTTGATTACACATGGCTGGTTATACATGTAAATTATCTGAGATTTTGTATTTAAGGTACCAAAGGGCTACCCTGGCGCTTCCCCCTTAAGTGTAGCTGAATGTTCACCAGACATGTTATCCCACGTTCGCACGGACGTATAAATATCGCAACGGAATTTTATCGCGCACTGGATTTTCAACTCTAGGTGTTGAGCCGAACGTTGAGAATCCAACAAAGTGCAACTCAGCGCGTCAAAAAAACACTGTTGTATTTTCAACTCTTGGCGCTGACACAGAGCATTGAAACTCCAATGTGGGAATAAAAATCGCCGCGGGCAAAAAATCGCGAATGCTACCTGGGCTTATAGCCATTTTCGTAGGCTGAGTTGATATAGGAAGCCAAGCTTACCTTCTGCACAGGCGGCAGGCGTCTGCTCTCGCGTGCTACGGCATCTAAGGTCTCGAGGTGCATGTGCACGATCCCGGGGATCATCTGGTGTAGGCAGCGCACGTGGTCGGCTGTTACACCGCCTTCAGTGCAAACCTGACAAGAAATACGCGACATTTTAATATATTGACATTGTAATTATATTAAACTAGCTGCGCCCCGCGGTTTCACCTGCGTAGACCGAGATAAAAAGTAGCCTATGTGTTAATCCATGGTATAATCTATCTACATACCAAATTCCATCCAAATCAGTCCAGCCGTTTGAGCGTGAAGAAGTAACAAACATACACACACACTCACAAACTTTCACCTTTTTAATATTAGTGTGATTAAACTTTTTAAATTTTCGCGATTTGTACACATTATTAACAAAATTGAGAACGGATCTTCTCGGAATATTCCTATTAGTGTGATGATTTTTTATTTCGACTATTATATATTTTCACTACTTTTCTTTTTTTTTTTTCTTTTTTTTTTTTGGAGAGGCCTATGTCCAGCAGTGGACTGCGATTGGCTGAGTTGATTTTTTGATATTTTCACTACTTTTGTGCTAGTGTATAGTGGCACCTTCTACTACCTTGGGGAACATAATATCACAGAAAAAAAGCAGTGGGTTTAACAATGAAAAAATCGATTGAAAGATCGTGATACCGCGCAGGCTTTTCCAATGGAGTAATCTAAAACTTATTCAATTCAGGTCTTGACTATCTGCAGTATTGTCTCTCCTTCTCCCTTTAATTCATCTAAAAGGTTGTCTATAAAACATCGCTTTTTAACTGACGAAAAAAAAGGAGGAGATTCTGAAGTCGAGGCGTATTTTATAATATATATATATATTTTTATGTAATAACTTTTTTGTCATAACTTTTTACAAAGTAGTCCGATTTGAACGATTCTTGTTTTATTCGGGAGGGTATACCTCGAAGTTGGTCCGATATAAAATTTACCACACCTAAAAAGTGAAAAAAAAAAACTTTTTTTACAAAAAAAAAACAACCGACTTCCAAAAAAAAAAACACTACAAAGTAAAAAATAAAAACCAAAGACATCGACTTCCGAAATTAAAGTATTTTTTTTTTATAAATAAGTTTTAAGCTAGATTAAACCGCCCATTGTGCCACCCTATGTAAAATTTCTACAAATAACTGTAATTCGTATGTGTCCATAATAAAGAGTATTCTATTCTTTAAATTGATTAGCCGATAGAAAAAGTCAGTAGTCGGCAAAAAATGCTTTTAACTTACTTTATCCACAAATCTGGAGACCATCTTAATGACATTGTTGCCAGCCTCCCCTGGGTCTGCTTCCTCGAACCCAGACTCTGCGTCCACACTGTCTGACTCGGCGACACTGGACAGAAAGTGGTTTATGTTAAGTCTTTATCAGGTTAGATGATCCAAAGACCTGAAGGAAGCGTCCAGGGCACACTGGCTGCAGAAGGCGTGGAACTGGTTGTAGCCCAATTTGGGAATGGTCAAAGCCCAGCAGTTTAGAATTAATTTACCACCAATTATACGAAACTAATGTAAATCTGGTTCTTAAACTATACTGCGCGCGCAAGTGCCTGAGGTATGTGAGCGGTGAGACAGGGGAGGTAGGCAAAGGCCAAGCTAACTCAGTCTGCCAATCTTGTCAATCACGACCTCCCCCGTTTCACCGCTCATCACATACCTCAGGCGATGACTAGCACTTGCGCGCGGACTTCAAGCTAGGGCTTTTTCAGGATGAGTACTTTTCTGTTGACAAAGTACTATACAACATAAATTTCCAGATCAGGGGCCGTACTATGTCGTGAAAAAAGATCAAGGATCCAACTTAGTTCCAGTGTGAGGGAGACGTAGCTATATACGACCTATGGCACCATCCTTTTTTCACAACGGGACCATGCATGATGGATCCATGATCTTTTTTCACGTCATAGTACGGTCCCTGGGGTGAGCTGAACTGCCCCATGTGTAATTACACCGGCTTCCATACCCTTCTTCCAAATCGGTGTACAGCGCTGCTTGACGGTAAAAATAGGCATGATGTTAGTATTTCCCCGTAGGTAATGTTCTCTTGTGTGCCTTTTAGTCTCATCATCTGCCTAGCCTTTTCCCAACTATGTTGGGGTCGGCTTCCAGTCTAACCGGATGCAGCTGAATACCAATATTTTACATAGAGCGACTGCCTAAGACTGGTAAGACTGGTTGTCAGACTTTCGAGCTAATGACGACCCGTAACGACTGTCAAAGATTCACGAATGACAGCCGGGAACAACGCCTTAAACGTGCTTTCCGAGGCACGGAAGGGTCTCCAACCGAGGCAAGCGTAGCTTGACCTGATCGATCGACCTGTGTGGCTGTACTTAGCCATAGGCCCCTCTCTTGCCTTTTAGTCAGAATCTGAATCAGAACTTTCATTAGCAATGAATGTAGGTACAGATAAAAGATGTTGTACATAAATTAAAGAGATCGGCTACAAACTACCTTACGACGCTTACGGCCTTAGTCTATGCTAAATAAAAGTATTTTTTTCTTTTCTTTTTTCTGGTGACTTACCTATTAGTAATACTATTGCTGGCTCTGTCGGCGTCATCGCCTCTGACGTCAGCGCGTCTGCCGGCGCCCTCCAGCGGCAGTAGAAGGTAAACCATCCGGTTCGCGTAATGTATGGCTTGGCTGTATAGTGTTGATTCTTCACTTGCTATTAATTCGCGCTGTTTTTCTATAGTAAACACAATAAAAAGTCCTTAACACCACGAATACAAAAATATTGAAGGTCCAAACAAAACAGGAAAATTAATATACAGAACACAGTACCTACTCATGAATTTTAACCACTTTAACAAAGGATAGTCTCTTCCTAACACTGACAATAATTAAAAAAAAAAAATTTTTGTTAAATCATTAAGGGCCTCGACTTTTACAAGATATTTTGTACTTAAAGAAAAAGAATAAAGAAAAAGAAAGAGAAAAAGAGTTCTTTTGCACTTCAGCAAATTTTGAACCTATGTTGTGTCAGGCTAACAGCCTTTTCATCAACTTTAATTTTCAAAAAATAGTAAGTTTTTGTTTACCTGGAGGTAAACTAGGCCATAACCTCATTTGTTCGGCCGCGATTTCCAACGCGCTCGGTTCTTGTGCTTTTAACAACGATATGTAATCCTCGTCGTCTCTGGAAGGAAACACAAAAATCAGTCAATACACCTTCTTAAGTCAGTCTTTAATGCAAAGGATACCTTCGAAGTGATTTCCTTCTTAATAATAGGTCTTTACCTATGAAATTGCCGTTTTGTATGAAAAAATTTAAACGTATTTTTTTTATGCATTTTTTATTTGTATTAATCGAAGTAATCACCCATGCAATCAATGCATCTTTGCCAACGCAGTGGCAGTTTATTGATGCCCTTCTTAAAGAAATCAGCTGGACGGGAGGCAACAAATTCTTCAAAGGCATTTTGTACTGCCTCTCGGGTATTGAATTTTTTTCCCGCCAAGAAGTTATCCAAATTCTGGAAAAAGTAGTAGTCTGTAGGCGCAAGGTCTGGTGAGTAGGGCGGATGACGGAGAGCTTCCAACCCCAGTTCTTGCAACATGGAGACCGTCTGCTGTGCAGTATGAGGTCGCGCGTTGTCGTGCAGGAGCAGCGGAGACGAGCGATTGACCAATGCTGGTTGGAGATGTGCCAGCTTCTCCATCATTGTGTTCAGTTCTTCACAGTACACATCTGAAGTAATGCTCACTCCGTTTGGTAAGAAGCTGTGATGAATCCGATGAACACCGGCGCTAGACCACCAAACAGTGACCATCACTTTTCTAGGGGTAAGTTTTCGTTTAGGGCATTGTTTAGGTGCTGAACCAGGATCCAACCAACTTGCTGAGCGCTTGCGGTTATCAAACAGAATCCATTTTTCATCACAGGCAACAATGCGGTTCAAAATTCCTTCATTTGTGTGTCTGTTGAGCAGTGCAAGGCACGTCTCGACGCGTACTTCGCGCTGGCGATCATTGAGTTCGTGGGGCACCCATTTGTCAAGCTTTTTTACCTTGCCAATTTGACGCAAATGGACCAATATTGTTTTGACGCTAACGTCGAAAGCTGCTGCTAATTCAGCCGTAGATTGTGTATCATCAGCTTCCACAATCGCCTTTAATTCGTCATTGTCGACCAAAGTCTTCGGACGACCGCGAGGTTCATTTTTCAGGTCGAAATTTCCAGAACGGAAGCGAGTAAACCAATAACAAGTGGTGCGTTGGTTTGTAGTGTTAGCTCCGTAAACGTCGTTGATGTTGCGTGCCGCTTGTGCCGCGTTGCTGCCACGACGGTACCCATATTCCATAATTACTCGAATTTTTAACGTATCCATGATGACGAAAAAGATTGAAATGCGATGAAAATGTAACACTAATCAATAAACAAATGACTACTTTTGGAAAATAAAATACATGTTTTTAAAATAAAATTAATTTGAAATTAGAATTCTTAGCCAAACAAAAATTATTTTGATTTGAAATGGCCAGTACTGCAGAACGGCAATTTCATAGGTAAAGACCTAATATTATGTGCTTATTACCTTGGGCTGGGCACTCTCTGATGAAGTGAGGGGTTGGGAAGGTATAAAGCTTTGATATCTCTTTGCACATCTTGGTAGAAAGCCGCCTCCCAGAACTGCTGACTTGTCC
Organism: Cosmia pyralina; assembly: GCA_946251885.1. Taxonomy (NCBI): domain Eukaryota; kingdom Metazoa; phylum Arthropoda; class Insecta; order Lepidoptera; family Noctuidae; genus Cosmia; species Cosmia pyralina. Next base: position 11,176,444 of record OX276342.1, on the reverse strand, counting down.
ATACAGGATGTTCCTGGAAATTAGTAAACACACATTGCTGTTGGAATAAGGATGATGACAATTTTTTTTATCCGTCATGTAGATTATTCAAAAATATTGAACACATATTTTTTATTTTTTTACGTAATCAAAAGATTACTGCGATACATTGAGTTAAAATGTGGCATGACGTCACTCCTTGCTAGATTTTATACGTAGTTTGTTATAGTTGTGACGTAGCGAGTCCCCGCTCCCCAACTTTAATGCGTTTTATGTAAGTAATTTTTTAAAGCAAAAAATACATGTCTAATATTTTTTTATTATCTGTCTGACGGACTAAATAGAATTTCTTTTTTTTTACCCAGGCAACATCTCTTATGTAACATTTAAACCTTAGTTTCTGGGCAGCAAGGGGCAAGGCATGTCATGGTTTGTGTCTCTCTGTGTGCTAGCATGATATAGCCGTTGATGCCGGCTGTTGTTCTAGATCTGTGACATTTGTTGTTTGTAGATCTTTGACAGACGTATGGGAAGTCTGAAAGTCTGACAACTGAAGGGGAAGGGATACCGTGATACCCAAGGGGTATCGTGTAAGTGACGCACTTCTCCATAGGAAATTACCAATTGGAACTGTGCACCTAGCTTCTGACATTTCGTAAATGCCCAATTGCCCAAGTAGGTTTATCTATCTATCTATCATCTATCTATCTATGTATAGAAAAAAAAAAATATAAAATAAATAAAAATAAATGACTAAATATATATTGCTAAGCGCAAAACTCGAGAACGGCTGCACCAATTCGGCTAATTTTTTTTTTCAAATATTCGTTAAAGTCCGAAGAAGGTTCTTGTAATAAACAGAAAAATTTTAAAGGTTTCCGGAAAAATTGGAAAATTCGGGAAAACTGAACGTGCATTTTCTATGGGAATTTTGTAAGAATTAATGAAATTTGGAAAGGACAACGTCTTTAGGGACAGCTAGTGTGAAATAAAATACTTATTTTGATTTGATTTGATTACCCAGTAACGCTAAGGGGGTTGTAGAGGCCAGATAGGCAGTCGCTCCATGTAAAATACTGGTGTTCAGCTGCATCCGATTAGACTGGAAGCCGACCCCAATATAGTTGGGAAAAGGCTAGGCAGATGATGACAATTTACAGGAGTTAAATCAACAATAGTCGTGCTATACAGGGTGTCCCGTAAATAATGGATCAAACGTAACGGGTAGGTAGCTTACCTAATTTCCAACAACTAATTTGAATATTAAAAAAAAAACCGTTACAGTAACCAGGATATTAATTTTTTTTCGAATTTTACGATTTTGTCTTCCAGAATTAAGCTTTTTTAATGCTGTCGCTGCAAATGATGACATTTTTAGGTATGATTTTTATTTAACATTTCTGAATAGCTTACTAATGTTATAAGATACCATTTTTTTTGAATACCGTTTTATTTGCCTTAGAAAAAAAATCTTGAGTTGAAAAGTTTTTTCTTTACGATGTTAGGACCAAAATTGAAAAAATTCTCCTGTAAAAAAAATGTATGACACCGAAGACCACCATTATTTTAAAAACTTGTACATTTAATAAGGTTTGCAAATTGGTATAAAACTTACGTCTAGTCCTTATCGTTACAAAGATATTGCTATGAATGTGATGAAGAAGACAGAAAATAAATTAAATTGGTACTATTCCATTTTTTCCTTTTCGTAATGGCTTATGCTTGAATGCTTGTAATCGAAGCAGGTAGTTAAGCGGATAGCATAATTCCGACCCGATGACGTCATCTGTCCGGAATTTGGGACCGCTACCTGTGGCGGAGTTGCACCTCAGTCAGTGTGAAAGGGATAGATAGCGCCGCTTTTTGGTAAATCGGTTAAATCGGTATGAAGTTGCGCAGGTTCTTTTGTTCTTTCCTGCGCCCTTCACTCGTACAGGCTTCATTGTTGCTTGATTTTATTAGTTTAGTTGTAACTAGTCTCTCTTCGAGTTGCTACGTCAGACAACTTTCGCTCCCGGTCAGTGGCTCGGTGTTTTCTTCTGTAAAATTTGACTTGTGCTGTGTTTTTGGACTTTGCTTTGCCTATCGATTTGGAACTCTTTGCGTATTGGACAAACGACTTGGCGATCCTACGGACTCCGAAAACATTCGTTTGTGTGTGCTTGTACGTGTGTGCAGTAGCGCTGAAACCTTATTCAGCCCAATGCCTCGTTATGAGTACACGCCACGGCAGTACGCCGAAATGCATTTTATCTACGGAGAAGCAAGAGGTAATGCCAGGGCGGCTGCAAGATTGTACCGTGAAAGATACCCGAACCTGGTTCGTTATCCCGATTATCGCGTCTTTATTAGAGTGCATAACGCGCTTCTTGAGGGAAGAATTCTTGGCACCGGAGTTGGTGGTACCCGTGAAGGACGACCGCGACAAGTTAATGACGAAGTCATTCTTCGAGAAATCGAGGAAGATCCGTCAGTCTCCGTTCGCGTCATAGCGCGACGCGTAGGAATTTCTAGATCGACGGTGCATCGAGTGCTACAACGGTGCCGATTGCACCCATATCACGTGCAACGTGTTCAAACGCTGACGTCGCGTGATTACCAGCCAAGAATAGAATTTTGCCAAAGGATGCTTAGAATGATTCGGGCGGACCCGCAGTTTTTTAACAAGATTTTATGGAGTGACGAGTCTTCATGCCGCCGAGATGGATATTTAAATTTGCATAATTTGCACAGTTGGCAGCTGATAAACCCATATTTGATGCGAGAGGACAGGAGCCAACATCAATTTAAAATAAATTTATGGGTGGGAATAATCAATGGGCAAATAATAGGGCCCTTTGAACTACCAGCTACTCTAAACGCCGAATATTATCTCAATTTTTTAAGGAATGAGTTGCCAAGGTTATTAGAAAACGTTCCAGAAGACGTACGGCAAGCAATGTGGTTGCAAAATGATGGGTGCCCCGCTCACTATGCGACGGCAGTAAGGGCGCACCTTGATGAAAGTTATCCGGACAGATGGATCGGCCGATTAGGACCAATTTTGTGGCCTCCGCGATCTCCGGATTTAAATCCCCTAGATTTTTTTTACTGGGGATGTTTAAAAGACAGGGTCTACAAGAATCCAATAACGTCGGAAGAAGAATTACGACAGCGCATCCAATCTGCTGTATCAGAAATAAACCAAAGCCGTTTTGTCCGTCGGATAAGAGCTTCCTTTATTAGGAGATGCAGACTTTGCATTCTTGTAGAGGGAAGGCAATTCGAACATTTATTGTAAAAACCAAATAAAACGATTTATTTGAACTAACTGTTTTTTTTTAGTACGGCCTCCTAATTCTTTTCATACGCCTCAATAATTCAATGAACATTGCCTCTGAAATACTACAGTTACACATTTTAAAGAAAAAGTTTAAATGTACACACTTTTTTATTTTTTTTATTAACGTTGATTTGGAGCACCTCTCAGATTCATAGCAATTATCTTTGTAACGACAAGGACTAGAATGTACAACTTCATACCAATTTACCAAAAATACAAAAGCGGCGCTATCTATCCCCTTCACGCTGACTGAGGTGCAACTCCGCCACAGGTAGCGGTCCCAAATTCCGGACAGATGACGTCATCGGGTCGGAATATGCTAGCCGCTTAACTACCTGCTTCGATTACAAGCATTCAAGCATAAGCCATTACGAAAATGAAAAAATGGAATAGTACCAATTTAATTTATTTTCTGTCTTCATCACATTCATAGCAATATCTTTGTAACGATAAAGACTAGACGTAAGTTTTACACCAATTTGCAAACCTTATTAAATGTACAAGTTTTTAAAATAATGGTGGTTTTCGGTGTCATACATTTTTTTTACAGGAGAATTTTTTCAATTTTGGTCCTAACATCGTAAAGAAAAAACTTTTCAACTCAAGATTTTTTTTCTAAGGCAAATAAAACGGTATTCAAAAAAATGGTATCTTATAACATTAGTAAGCTATTCAGAAATGTTAAATAAAAATCATACCTAAAAATGTCATCATTTGCAGCGACAGCATTAAAAAAGCTTAATTCTGGAAGACAAAATCGTAAAATTCGAAAAAAAATTAATATCCTGGTTACTGTAACGGTTTTTTTTTTAATATTCAAATTAGTTGTTGGAAATTAGGTAAGCTACCTACCCGTTACGTTTGATCCATTATTTACGGGACACCCTGTATACAGAAACATATTATGCTAGTGTGTGTCGTAGTTATACAGGATAAGTTTTTAAGCAGTGCGCAAATTTTCACAGGGTGTTCCACCCATGAATATGAACAACTTTCACTATGGGACTAACTAAAAAAAAAAATCTGCTGTTCAGTACATTTATCTACACCAAACTCGTCAAAATGTAGGGAGCAGCTGATTTCTTTTTTCGCGATTTCAGGTTTGGTCCTATAGTAAAAGTTGTTCATATTCATGGGTAGAACACTGTGAAAATTTGTACAGAAACTAGTACACTTACATATAACTTTGTACTACTACATTTTTTTTAATAGACCATTAGAGCCTACCTGTATGCACATGTAGGCGTATTGTATGACTCCGGTGCAAAGTTTCCTGCAGTAGGCTGTGGCTAGCGGCAGCATGGCGGCTGCTATGGTATGCTCGTCCAATGCTGTCGCTGATTGAAGCGCGCAGTTCATTAGTCTGTAACAATAAGAGAGAGTAATTGGTTAAAAAACATATTAACACACAAAAAAAAAAAACATTTTATGTACCATCGCAGATATTTGCGAACTTTTCGACCTTATTACCTGCTAAGGTAATAAGGTTGAAAAGACGTTACATATGTGCAAAAGTAAAACTGTCATGTTCATCATTTCCCTACATGAAGTCATTGGTTTCTAGTGGGATTTGGAATAAAATTAAGATCATTCTGCTAGCTACTATGACCAACTTTCACAAAGGACAGAAAGTTAAAAAGAGGCTCATTTATTAATAAAAGGTGATCAGATCAGAAGATCAAAACGTTTAAAAAATCCAATTCAAAATTTTTCCCATTCTGTGTAGCACTTCAAACTTCAATTTGTGGTGAGGCAGAAGAAGAAACAGGATAGCAACAATTAAAAAATGCTACGCTTATTAATATTATGTTGTAAAAAATACAATATTCTGTAACCATTAAAAATAACGAGCTCATAAATCATAGTGTGACTCGATCGATTGCCTAGATGCACCGATTACATCGTTCACTATTATTATGAGTGAAACATTACTAAACAGGAAGTGAGAAAAAAGGTTGCATGATACTACCACACGTAAACTACTAACAAGGACATCTAAGGTAAAACATTACCGTAATAAATTATTTTGTTCTATGCAGATCAGCTGTTAAATAATTACCAATACGCGGAGAGAACATTAAATGAAGTAGAAAAAAATATGTACAGTAGACAAAATAAGTGAATATGCAAGCAGGTCTAATCTCATCTTTTCTCAAACTTGCACATATAAGGTTGTATATGCTTATAGCACAGTAGGGGTGAGTAGTAGGCAGAGTCATTAATAAAAGTCAATCTGCTAGGTACTCACGGTTATATTTGAGTAACACACACAACACAGAAAACAGTCAGATGGAGAACAGTCACAAATACGATAGCCACACACAGTCCTAAACTACTATACTGGATCACGTCGGGGTCAGAGGTATGTGGAACAGAATTTCAGGCTATCGGGTTTTCAGCAACCTTGGCACAGCACACTGTACTTTCGGCCGGTCCACAAGCAGTCCTTAAATCGTGTTCCTCATACCTCTATAGACTGTTTCTGTTGTCTATAGACAACGTTTCCTGATCCATTGATCAGGAAAAGTACCTGTGGGTGCCAATTTGTAGTGCCACTTACAAAATGAATGCTTTGATTTGATTAATTAGATACTTAAACCAGAAATTCCAATTGTAAATCAACTTAGGGCTAATTTTTCAATAGTCAGATAACTCTTATCTGAAGAATAAATATTTCAATTTGACAGCTTTTGTATAGAAAATATGTCAAACTGTCAAATTTATTCTTCGGACAAGAGTTATCTGACTATTGAAAAATCAGCCCTTAAATATGTTTTTCATTTGACAATTGAGGTTAATTTTATAACCTCAATTTTCGTAGATGATTTTTTAATTACAATTTAATAATATTATTCAAATGAATGGGTTACTAATTCCCGTTAGTGAGTTTTTGCGTAAGAGTTTAACCTTAACAGGATTTGTTTACACTTTCATCAAATACTTTTAGAACAGATCATAAGCACATAATCTTCCATGTTTCATCTGCTTGTATACCTAACACTTTTTCCAAGTGTACTTAAGAATCAGTAAACAATGTGCAAATTCATTGATGATGAAGATAGTGGACAAAATATAAAAAAGTCCATTGTTTCTGTAACAACATCACGCCATCAGAATATATAATAAATGGCCCCAGAACATATAATTTTATATTAGATAAATTGGTCCTAATAAAGGACGCACGGAGACTGTAATACAAACTAGTGAAATGTCGAGAGCGTTGGTAATATGTAGCGCACTGTGTGTTTGTGTCCCTTTGGTATATGCGAAACATTTTGTAAGGATTTTACTCAATAATATTATAGTTTAAAAAAAAAAAAAATCTGTTTTCCGTGTCTAAAGTTTCAATAAGAGAATTTATCGGTTGCATTGCATGTTATGTTGTTGTTGTTTATTGGTTGTTCTTGTGTTCATTGTTTCTTCACAACTATACTCCATTTGCAATAAGATTAGACATTAAACATACCATTTATACAATCCGTTCAACCGATTTTGACTTCTATTCCGTAGGTTTAAGGATGGCATTAAAGGCAAAAAAGTGGTTACAATACCAACTGTTTACTGCAGCTGCCATTTGTCATGCCGCTAACGCAAGCAATAGAAGTCAAAATCGGTTGAACGGACTGTAAAAAAGGTTTGTTTAAATGTCCAATCTAATTACAAATGGAGTAAAGGTATTTCACAAAACGCTTGGCATGGCGAAGTCTGAAATAATGACTATTATCTCACCCTGAGGAAGTTGATACCTATAGTTTGACCGATACCGCTGCACCGCGCCGTAGGTAGGTGCGCGGACACAGGGGGGCAGGAGCGGTCAGTGCAGGCCGCTCATTCGTCAACGCTTACGGCGTCCCGTCCCCAGCGGTACAGCGGTATCGGTCAAATTATAGTTTAAAGGACAACTTGGAGAAAGCATGGGGAGAGCAATCTATATCCTTGTCATATATTTTCATCATCATTCTCAAGACCTTATCCCAATTTATTTGGGGTTGGCGCAGCATGTCTTCTTCCATACTTCTCTATTAGTCATCTCAGCAGTCACCTCCTTTTTTGTCATATCATCTTTCACAGAGTCCATCCATAGTTTCTTTGGTCTTCCCCTACTCTTATAGCCATCCACATTCATACTCAAAACATTCCTCACGACATCAGCTTCATTCCTCCGCAATTTTAAACATTTTCATATCCTAGATGTATTTACCAAAGCTGTTTTTGAAACTCAAACATCCATATCTTTTTGGAGATTCCTCCTTATTTTCATATAAGGCCCCCGGTATGGAAATTCTATGAGGAGAAAAATAATACAATGCTTTAACTCAACAGCGTTGCGTTTTTCTGCACAGAGTAAAACAAAACGAACGCCTTTACACCTTAAAGTTGCCTTTTATATAGCACTGATTCATTGAAGAAACCCTGCCCCTATGGTCCTTTGTTTTCGTCCAACAAGTTCTCTTGTTCCAACTTTCTAGTCGGAACGGCACAAAAGACAGGAGTAAACTCCAGTCGTGCGTCGGAGCTGACACACACACACTCTTTTTTTTACAGGGCAGTGGAGTCTGGGAAAGGATATCCATAAACAAATGTGAGGAGAATGGCCACAAGTTCAAGTTCGATATGGCCCTGATGAAGATCAACGAGACCCATGACGGATTTAACGGACATATTGTATTTGATGAAGACTTTGACGACGGTTTTGGTGTATGGTATTTTATGACTATACATTTCAATTTAGTGGTTTGATAGTTATACACAATGATATTATAAAGGAAAGATACGCTACGTTCATACTGAGCGGCGCCCCGTTCAGTTATCGTTGCGTTGTTATTACAAATGTACTTACATGTAGTGTACAGTAGTTTTCAACTACGACTGCGATAGATAATACGGAACGTATGATACAGAAAGAGATAGCTTGGCATTTTAGATATATTGTTATCAGGCCACGGACACGCTTAGTTTCGCTCGCTGCTATTAGCCGACTAAATCAAATTACAACAATTGTCCGAATTTGTCTGCAACAATTTGCGCGCGCTAGTGCTATATATAATATCAATGGTTATACAGCATGGGCCACTTTTGAACAGAATATGTTAAGTATGTGATTTTTAATAGAGCAAACGCGTTTTAACTTAATAACACATTACAAGGTGTAACTTAAATAACGCGTAACCTCTTAAAGGGTCATTGCTTCATCATTATTAACAACTTTTAGGTACTATAGGACCAACCTGAAATCGCGAAAAAAAATTTGCTGTTCCTCCAGGGAACAGCTGTTTTATTGTGTTTACAGGTTTGTCCCATAGTAAAAGTTCTTCATGATGATGAGTACAGTACAAAATGACCCCTTAAGAGGTTGTGCGTTATTTAAGTTACACCTTGTATACACTTATTCCATGACCAGAATCAGACACAATCCTTTAAGAAAAGTAAACTTTGCGGTGAACCACTTTTCGACCTTATTACTAACACAATAAGGTTGAAAAATATATCACCGGAAAGTTTCGCAATGGTAACTTTGTATATATAGGTAGTCGCAGTAAATTACCAGACAGGCCAAAAAACTGGCGAGGGTGTACTTTGAGTTTCCAAGTTCTGTGAGCTCCAATATCTTCCTTCATAACCAATATACCCATATTGGTTATGAAGGAAGATATAACCTAACATATTATGTAGGTACTATAGAAAATTAACAACATAACATGACGCATGTAATGCCCGAAGGGTTAGGCAGAGGCCATGTAATAGGAGGCGAGCCTATTGCCATCAACCGGGCACAAATCCAAACTCCGGGCTGCTATTGAGAAATGGATGTTGGAAAACCCAGTAAAACTTTGCTCGATCTGGGCATTGAACCCAGGACCTCATGCTCAGCAGTAGCGCTTGCGATCACTAGACCAACAAGGCAGTTTTTTTTTATGTATTCATTATTCCACTTTCCTATTGACCAGGTCCGCTTAGAAATTTGCAAGATCGTGGACGGCTGCTGCAAACAGTCCCAAGTGATAGTAGATGATTGTTTGATAGACTTCTTTGACAGATATGCAAAGGACAGCGTCATAGCTTGCTTGAAGGCCGCTAGCTTGGACCCGCCACAGATGCCCATACCAAAGGTATAGTTTTAGATCAAATTCAATGGGGTGGATTCCCGGAAGCTTTATCTTGAAAAGAAAAAACACTTAGCGCCATCTCGCGATAAAGTTTTCAGCAAGGGACTCCATTGGCAGCTGAATGAAAATAACACAGCGCCCTCTACGCGGAACTAATTTGACAGTTTTCTTGCCCATTAGAAACATAAGTTAACAGGTTTGCGTGCGCTAAACAAGACGCAATAAGGTTTATTGTTTTGATATCTATACACGTCATGCGCACGCGAACTAGTTAAGCTGATATCAGATGCTGTGAAGCATCGAGTGATAGAGTGGACATTCATATTTGGTTCATTCCATCTTCACACGAAAACGACAAAATTGCATAGAAATGAACGTTCATCTGCTCATTTAATTTTGGCGATCATTATAGGTTCGGTAGGCGAGAGAAAGTTGCCCAGTGTCAAAATCCAATATCGTTGGATCGGTTAACTCATGAATTAATTTTTCACTTTATGTAGATTTTTATGTGTCCCGACGTTTCACTTGGAGTAAAAGATACCGAATGAACAAATAGTAAAGCGTCTCTGATATCTGCTTATCAATATAAAAGAAAACAAATGAACATCTAGGAGATCTAGTTGTGAAACTGAAACCCTGTACTCAAATCGCCTGACCGCAGGCATTGAGCCAGCGGCAGAGTGGTAAACAATGCTTTCAGTCGTTCTTGAACTGTCTTCACCGTGAAGAACAAAGAAATTATGATGCTAGGGAAAATATTTTACACATGGGGTTGTAAAGTTGCTTACTGGAAGCTTCGCCGCGAAAGGGCGCTGTTTGTCACTTGTCAAACTCATCTTGAATGAAAAGTGACAAAATTATTAGCGCCATCTTGTGGTAAAGTTTTCAGCAAGGAACTTTCAGCAGCTGAATGAAAGTCCACTGGAACAGATCGGATTATACGCGAAACTAATTTGACAGTTTTCTTCACCATTATAATGGTACAAGGACCTTTGGCGCGTGACCAAAACCGGAATTAATGTCGCCATCTTTTTTTAAATACAATTTCTGTGACAATTTTACAAAATGTTTACCAACAACGCCCTCCTGTCAATGTCATTCAGGCGCCAAAAGATCCTCGTAGCACGCTACCTACATTTTTATCCAAAACACAAAATAATCTTTGAAAGAACATTTCTCTTTACGACATTTTACCCAGACTATGCTAATAACATAGTTTTTTACAGGGAGAATACGACATAGAAAGTTACGCTTTTAGCAACGAACCCACTGAAGGCATGTTTGGGACATTCAATTTCAAGGCGTTTGTCCTACAAGGGGACGAAGAAGTGGGTTGTTTGGAGACCCGAATGGAGTTTAAGAAGATAGAGGAAGAAGAAGAAGAGAAATAGATTGAAGATGTAACTGAGCAAGATTTTTAATGTTATTAAAGTTTCAATAAATATCTGGATTTACAGCTCTATTATTTAATGTTTAAACATTAGAATTCCTACATAGTCTCTGCATTTCAATCAATCTGTCTAGCCTTTTCCCAACTATGTTGGGATCGGCTTCCAGTCTAACCGGATGCAGCTGAATACCAGTATTTTACATGGAGTGACTGCCTATCTGACTTCCACAACCCATTAACTGCGTAATACGATAAGTACCCCTTGGTAAGACAGACTGATTGTCAGACTTTCGGGCTTCTGACGACCCGTAACGACTGTCAAAGATCCACGAAAGAAAGCCGAGACCAACGGCTTAACGTGCTTTCTGAGGCACGGAGGAGTCTCGGTATGTAAAAAGGGTCACCCATCCACGGACAGACCCCGGCAAGCGTAGCTTAACCTGATGGATCGACCCGTGCGGCTGTTATTACTTAGTCACGAGCTCCTCTCGCAGTTATTTTCAAACCTAGAAACTTCTATTCCATTCTAAAACTACAAAAGCTATAAAGTCCTTCCTTCAGTATCCTCCATTATACATAAAATATTTTCTTCTATACATAAAAACCGGCCAAGTGCGTGTCAGACTTCGCATATTTAGGGTTCCGTACCAAATCTGATGTAACATTAGATTGGTATTTGCTAGTAAAATATACGTAATAATAAACATTGTCACCAAACAAGTTCATAGGTATGGAAAATTAAAAAAATATTCGAAACAAAATTTTGTAGAAAAAAAAGCTTCTCATTCCTTTGATACCCCACTCAATGAGGTAGGTAATTTTTTTTTCGCGCCTCCCTTTAGCTATGAGGCGCGAAAAAAAAATTGTAAAAAATTTTTTTTTTTTTTTGTGTACTTCTTGAGGTAGGTACCCCATACACGGTACCTCAAGAAGTAATCCTTGCCTTGCTGTTTATCCATGCCGATTTGTTACAGTTGTACTGAAAATCATTTCATTTGGTTTGAATAAGGTTTTTTATTTTATTTATTACTAGCTTTTGCCCGTGGCTTCGCCCGCTGGATGTCGGAAAATATCCCACGGGAACGTACTACTGGGAAATACTTGCTTATTCCTTACCTACATTATAAACGTAACCTCTGTGCAAAATTAGAGACCAGTCAGTCAGGACTTCTCTTTTTATTTATATATTATATTTACTCTTCTTATTTAGGGATATACTAGAATGTGAGAACGTTGTAGGCCTTGTAGACTCATAGATGCTGCAATTTGTTGACCATTTTCTCAAGAAAAAGATTTGAATAAATACTATACATTAAAAGGGACGCTTGGAGTTAATTTTCTGTGACAAGACATTGTTATATTTTGTCACATTCCAAATGGAGTCAAGTAAGTAAATGGTTGTTTCGTTTAGAAAGCTCGAAACATCGATTGACCTACTAAAGGTGATTGTATTGACTACGACATAATTAGTACAATTAGAAAATAGGCAGTAGGAATATCGCAATAATGCTAAATCTAGTAATGGGATTAAGTCAGACCTTATAACAAGCTGCTAAGCTTCACCTCCACGTAGATAATACAAAAGGAGACAAGAAAAAAACGCGCGAAAAAGGGGCTTATAATTATGATTTACTAGCTGACCCGACAGACGTTGTCCTGTCTTGGATATGAATATTCTAATGTAAACGCGTGAAGTTAAAATGTTTTTTCTGAAATTTTCCAATTTTCTGCGAAATTTTCTTAATTTTTTTTTTTCATAAGAACCTTCTCCTGACAATCATAAACACAACAAAAAAAGAATTAGCGAAATTGTTCCATCCGTTCACGCATGATGCGATGACCAAGGGAAATAGGGATTCATTTTTATAGATATACAGGGTGTTTGGTGCATCGTTTGCCAAATTGAATTGGCCGAAAGAAGAGGTCATTTGCTATCGCTTCAGGCTCAAGTACTCATTTTTGGCCACACCGGTTTTTTTATTACAACTTTCTAATTTTTATTTTGAAAAAATCCAAAACTCAGCATTAAAGCTTAAATTAAAAAAAAGTTTTAAGTGTAGTCGTCAAATTTCATTTTTATTTACATGTGTACTGTTGTATGGCTCTATCAAATTTAAAATTACTTGCCAGTTACATCTAGTTTTTTTTTAATAAATCACAAAGTTTTTGGAAAAATAAAAAATGAACTTAAAACTCAACTTTAAATAGCTATAAAAAAAAAACTAAAAGCGATCGGGATCTTCGAATTATTTTAAAAAGTTCTCTAGTCTATCCCCTTTCCAACGGTATGTAATGTGTTAAAAAACTCTTTTAATATCTTTAATAATTAGCTAAATGTGTAGTCGAGACACATCAGGCTGATATTGGATATTACGTTTAAAACACTAGTTTTCGCATAAATTACATGCTATTAGTAGATAGATACTGTTATCTCACGTCTTACGTAGTCTCTTATCTCGTTCTTACATAGGGAACTTTCCTCGAAATTGAAAAAAAAATACATTATTACAAAAATAATCATTTATTAATAAGTAATTTAATTACATACTAATCTTACAAGAATTAGAATTTCTGCAAACAGAGTTGCCCTTATTAGTAGCTGATTTGCCAATTTTCAGTGAAGACAGGTCTTTTGTTTTCCAACATGACGGTTGTCCCGCTCATTGGAGAATAACCGTCAGGGAGTACTTGAATGATGCATTCCCGGACTCATGGATTGGGAGGGATGGCCCTATTCCTTGGCCTCCACGTTCTCCAGACTTAACTCCGTTGGATTTTTACGTCTGGGGACGGGCCAAAGAACTCGTCTACGCCACGGAAGTTGAGACAAGAGATGATTTAGTCCAACGCATTGAGGCGGCTTTCATGACGATCGAAGCAGAAATGCGTTTACGCACCACTACAGTTGAGATAAGACGAAGATGTCGCGCGTGCATACGCAATAGTGGTAGACAGTTTGAACAAGACTTGTAAGATTAGTATGTAATTAAATTACTTATTAATAAATGATTATTTTTGTAATAATGTATTTTTTTTTCAATTTCGAGGAAAGTTCCCTATGTAAGAACGAGATAAGAGACTACGTAAGACGTGAGATAACAGTATCTATCTACTAATAGCATGTAATTTATGCGAAAACTAGTGTTTTAAACGTAATATCCAATATCAGCCTGATGTGTCTCGACTACACATTTAGCTAATTATTAAAGATATTAAAAGAGTTTTTTAACACATTGCATACCGTTGGAAAGGGGATAGACTAGAAAACTTTTTAAAATAATTCGAAGATCCCGATCGCTTTTAGTTTTTTTTTTATAGCTATTTAAAGTTGAGTTTTAAGTTCATTTTTTATTTTTCCAAAAACTTTGTGATTTATTAAAAAAAAACTAGATGTAACTGGCAAGTAATTTTAAATTTGATAGAGCCATACAACAGTACATATGTAAATAAAAATGAAATTTGACGACTACACTTAAAACTTTTTTTTAATTTAAGCTTTAATGCTGAGTTTTGGATTTTTTCAAAATAAAAATTAGAAAGTTGTAATAAAAAAACCGGTGTGGCCAAAAATGAGTACTTGAGCCTGAAGCGATAGCAAATGACCTCTTCTTTCGGCCAATTCAATTTGGCAAACGATGCACCAAACACCCTGTATAATATGATAGATTTACATTAGGGAATAATCTCATGAAAGGACCACTCCCGCTTTCACTACTACGAAAGCTCATGGACATGAGCATTCCTCCCACCCTCACCTACGGAGCGCAAACATGGTCTCTTACAAAGCGTCATAGGTTTGCACTTGGAGTCTGCCAAAGGGGCATGGAACGAAGTATACTAGGTGTAAAACTCACAGACCGCATGGTGCAACCACCTGTGCACCTAGCTTCTGACGTTTCACAAGTGCCCATGTAGGTTTATGTGAAATATAATATTTTGATTGATTGATTGTTTACTTCGTTCCAAAACACAAATAGCGGACGCTGTCCGCACAGCTGCTGGTCTAAAGTGGAACTGGGCTGACCTCATCTGTCGCATGTCGGAGCAGTAATATACAAAAACCACCACTCAGTGGATCCCAAATAGCAGGAAACGACTACGCGGCAGGTCCAGAACGAGATGGCTGGATGAGCTGGACTCCTTCTTAAAGGACTGGCCCGCAATAGCAGTAGACCGGGAAAAGTGGAAAAAGGGAAGGGAGGCCTTTGCCCTGCAGTCGGACAACACAGGCTTATAGGTAATAATAATAAAATTAGGGATGATAAGAGCGTGGTTTGAACTAAATACGATCGACCGCCGCACATTCGGTGAAAATAAAAAGTTCGGCTTAACTTCGATTATTTATACCGTGCTTTCTCGAGAGTCGATCTTATCGCCTCCTGGAAGCTCCGTATATTCTGAGCGACTTTTCTCAGAGGCACGAAATGTATAACTCGCAGAATCCTTCGTGTTTTTTAAACATAACCAGCTCTTGGTAAATTTAAAATACCAGTATGTAGTAAGATTTCGTTTAACACTTTTATAAAAATAAAAAATTGTGATTTTTCACGATAATTATTTTAATGTTTAGATGTCAAAATCCTGATAATGTATAGAATATATTTAGTTGTTAAATAAACTAAGTATCACCTAACAAACAATAAAAAAAAACTTAAGATTATTATTTTACTGGTTTAGTTTTATTATTTTAGTCAAAACACCGGTATTAGTGTCACCGGTACGTTGATTTCAAAAAGTTGTTATTATTATAACTTCTGTTCGAATTAATTTTGCATCCCATCCTGGAAATACAAACTCCAAGGGATGATACCTGGGTAAAAAAAAATGCTTTTTAGTTCGTTTAAGTTATTTTGCACTTTGTAGTGTTTTTTATGGAAGTCAGTTTTATTGTTTTTGTGATAAGTTTTTTTTTAACGATGGGCACATAAATAAAATACTGTATTAATTTTAAATTTAAAGCGGGGTATAATTTTTACGGTTTTCGGAAGTAAAAAGAGGTCTAAATCAAAATGGTGTACTAAATGTTCGATAAGGGGGTGTCATCTTCATAGCTTCCGAGGGCGCTGGGCCGAAAATCAAGAAATTAAAATCCAAAATGGCGGCCATAACCAGAGATGGATCTCAGTAAATGGGTTGCTTTTCAGTTTACACGGACAACTGTAGCTCAAACATCGTTTACAGTTATTTATTTATTTGGATCTCCCACAAAGGTTACACATAGAATAGAAATCACAATATTATTATACACACATCAAAAGTGTCTAGGGATCAACATATATTTTTGCAATAACTTTTCTCCTGATTGATATTAATTAAAATTTTCTTTAAGGATTCATCAAATAAAGTGTTTTCGTTTGTCACAGTAACGATAAACCAAGTCACCTTTGCATTAATAAAGAAATTTGCCATTTTCCTAATAAAGGGATTTTTGACATTTGAACCACTAACATTAAAGTTCGAAAAAAAGACTGAAATAACAGTTTTCTTTAAAATTTTATTGGGTAACTTAAACAATTAATAATCCGTGTTTCTACCGCGAACACTAACAACACAAGAACATCGGTTTGGCATACTCAAAATGAGTTCATCCAAATCACGCTGTGGAATGGCCGCCCATGTTCGTTGCAACAACAAAAAAAGGTCTTCTTGCGACTGGATACCCTCCATATTCGGCAGAGCTCTTCTCTGTAGCATATCCCATGCATGCTCAATCGGGTTCAAGTCTGGCGACTGAGCAGGCCAGGGCAGGACATTGATGTTAGCTGCGGCGAGAGTCTGTCTTACAACTCTTGCGGTGTGCGGTCGTGCATTATCATGCATTAACTGAAATAAGGGACCGATTTGCACTTGTAGAGGAACGATGACGTCTGATACAATCGTCTCAGCATAAATTTGAGCGTTGAGGTTGCCTCTGATCCAAATCAACTCAGTTCTTCCGCCGATCCAAATACCCGCCCATACCATGATGGTTCCACCACTATAAGGATGGACTTCCTGGCAGGATTTTAATCGCTGTTGGCGTCCAGGGGTTCTCCAGTGTCGTATACGTCTTGTATCCGGTCTCATACCAAAACGAGACTCATCAGAAAAGCACACGAAACGCCATTGTTCTTCTGCCCAATTTCTGTGTTCAAGAGCCCATTGATATCGAATCCTACGATTGTGCATTGCTATAGGTGGTACCCGTAGCGGTCTTCGGGAATGAAGGTTCACTTCATGCAAGCGGTTTCTGACTGTTTGGTCGCTAATTAAGTTCCCTGAAGAGTGATGAAGCCTCACGGCTAACATCATGGCGGTTATAGTTGGAGCTCTTCGAGTTAAGATTTGAATGTATCGGTCTTGTCTCCGTGTGGTGCAGCGATACCGTCCTCCATGGCGCTCAGCCACGGTACCAGTGCTTCGGTAACGTGTCCAAAGTCGACTGATAACACTCTGACTTGTATTCAGAGCTAAAGCCACAGTACGTTGCCGGGAACCAGCTTCTATCATTCCCACGGCTCTGAGCATTTCTTCCCTGCTTAAATGACGTCGCCGCTCCATAATAACGTTGGTTTTAATCAGTAGTAGGGAAACAGTAGCACTAATAATGTCTTCAATGCGTTGTATGTTTTTATAGGGAAAATATTGACAGCTGATTTTCATCTTTTACTCGAATTTGATTCACAGTTCCTGATTCAAATTATGAAATGCACCAAAAAGGATCCATATAAATTTATAAAATCATAAATTTATTACAAAGCCACATCTCAATCTCAAGAAATCCGCATAAAAATGCTTGATCCCTAGACACTTTTGATGTGTGTATTAATAATTTTATAGTTGTTTTGCGTGTTTTCTTGGGAAATTTTCAACAGCGCTCTTAAAGCGTGATCCTTCTTCACCATGATAACACTTCAGCAGACTCCGCCGGACGAGCAATCGATTTATTGAGTACGGCAGGTGCACAGTTAATGAGCAGGTGCCTTGATCCAAATAAATAAATAAGTTTTTTTTTATTTGTTTTCAAAAATCAAAGTGACACTTCGTCGCTTTGACATTATAAACCGCAGTGACTACATTCGAAAGGGCTGTGGTAGAGAACCCCAGGAATGAAGAATCTTGAAGAATCATTGGAGGAGTTTTAAAGGATATACCTATATCTTATTTGCTACACATTATTCTTTTCCGCCATGCACGCGAACGAAGTCGCGGGCACAGCTAATACTATAATAAAGCTGAAGACTACTGAAGAGTATGTTTGTTTCATAGCACTAATCTCTGAACCTAGCAGTCAGATTTAAAAAAATCTTTTTGCATTTGATAGCCCAATTCTTGAGGAGCCGATCAAAAAGAAAATACACTCAAAAAGAACGCTAAGCGAAAACTAAGTAATATCGCGGGCGGGCAATACGACGCGACGCGGTGGGTCGGAGAAACCAGAAATTTCAGAAGAAGTTAGTTAGTAATATTTATATCAAAATAGTAACCTTATAACATTATTGGCATAATTACAAGATAATATTCAATTGACAAGGTAACGATTGAAAATAATGTAAATAACGATGTGTATCATGATTGATAGGTACTGATGTTCATCACGCCATTCGATACCATCATTATGGCCACTGAACATGTCATGTTTAAACAATTGAGATATTATATATTAGGTTGAATTGGCTGAAAATAACAGTATACATAAATGTTTAATTCAAACAGTGCTATGTTGAAATTGTGGGTCTTTTGTGGGCTGCTGTCATGTGTCTTTCCACTGGTGTTCGGTACGGGAGACATTGTAAGATTTCAAGACCATATTTCTTATTAATACCGAGGGGTTCGTGGCTAAGTAATATCAGCCGCACGGGTTGATACATCAGGTTAAACTGCACTTGACAGGGTTGGTCCGTGGACGGGTGACCATCTTTACATACCGAAACTCCTCCGTGCCTCGGAAAGCACGTTAAGCCGTTGGTCCCGATTGTCATTTGTGGATCTTTGACAGTCGTCACGGGTCGTTAGAAACCCAAAAGTCTGACAACCAGTCTTACCAAGGGATATCGTATTACCCAGTACTTAACTGGGTTGTGGAGGTCAGATAGACAGTCGCTCCATGTAAAATACTGGTATTCAGCTGCATCCGGTTAGACTGGAAGCCAACCCCAACATAGTTGGAAAAAGGCTAGGCAGATTGATTTTTTGTTTGTTTTCCAGGGTCCTGGTGTGTGGCAAGTGCACTACATAACGAAATGTGACTATGATCAAAGCACGTTCAAGTTTGACATAATACAAAGAAAAATCAACAGAACACACGACTGCTTCAACGTAGATATGAAGTTGGAAGAATCCTTTAATGAAGATTTTGGAGTGGGTTTTAACAATCTTTTTAATACAATTCGAAACATTTTATAAACAAACAATATTTGAGGCCTCGGTTGGAAATATTATGAGATAAAAACTCATGACTTTTCAGGCCACGCTGCAGGTTGTTCGTTCAATGCAAGCAAAACAAAAAAAAAAAAACGAATGATTTCCTAACACATTTAAATAACACAGTTTTTCAGAGCAAACTTTTTTTTAAACTCCCCGGAATTGAAATCGGTCAAATCTTAATGACGTAAAATCATTACCTAGTACTGAAGTCATTAAAATGTAACTCGTGTCATTGTAAAAAAAAGAGAATTCTTGCCATGGGTTTAATAAAAACTCTAGGCAATCATTCTAATTTATAGCTTACATTAGCGAAATAAGAGTTACAGTGCAATGACTACTAAGAGCGGTTTTGCACTGCATCCGATCCAAATCCGAATTAAAGATCCTAGTTCAATCCGAATTGGGAATGTTCTAAATTCGGACGGACAAAGTTCGGATCTAGTGCGCAACTCCTCATACAAAACTAAGAAAAAAATATAGGTAAAAAAATAATAATAAAAAAAAAATATATAATAATAATAAATATTTTTATTTCTTTCTTTAAATAGTAGGTAATTTTACTTCGAACCGACATTTCTCGGATTCGAATCGGATGCAGTGCAAAGCCGCTCTAATGGTTTTACGTCTAATTTTCCAGGTGCTTATAGACATTTGCAAATACGTGGACGGAGGATGCAAGCAGTACCAGGTGCTCTCCGACGACTGCTTCGTCAACTTTGTCAATAAGTACGCCGCGAATAACGTCAAGGCTTACTTAGAAATCGCCGGCGTTGACCCGCCTGAATTTCCTGTACAACAGGTAGGTACTGTTTTCTGTATATAGGGTGACTGGTAATTAGTGACTAGAAAGAAGAAGAAGAAGAAGAAAAACATTTTATTTGGGACACGCACAGGAAATACAGATAAAAAAGAGCATATAAAAGTAACAAAATAAACATTAAAAAACAAAAAAAAAGAAATCAGACTAAAAAAAAAGAGACCTGTGCGAGGCCAAAAAGGCTCCCATCTCAGCATAAAGCTGCGATATTTACAAAATAAATACCGCAACGCTGGTATTCTGATAGGGCCTGTGTGATGCCACGGACATACCCACGGATATCAATTAAAAATAGCAAGGGGAATAAAATCAAATAAAATAAAATACAAATACTAGAATACTTGAAAAGAAAAAAAAAACAAAAACCGTCAATAAGGTGTAAAGTTCGACTCACGCTTGACGCCCGACGGTCCAACCTCACTAGTCTATGCTATAGACTATTGTCTATATTTATGACAAGCGATGAGACCATGCATGAGACGCGGGCGCAGGCGACTGGCTGTCAATGTGCATTAATGTAAAAAAGGAAGTAAAGTCTTAACACAAATAAAACAATGAGTGAAATATAAATACGACAAGAAAATGGTGACTGACTAATACCTAAACACATGATTGTGCTCATGATAACAAACAACTTTTACTATGGGACCAAACCTGAAATCGCGAAAAAAAAAAATCAGCTGCTCCCTATATTTTGACGAGATATGCGAACATGAATGTATGGGACAGCTGACTTTTTTCGCGATTTCAGGTTTGGTCCCATAGTAAAAGTTGTTTTTTATCATGAGTATAATCATGTGTTTAAGTATCGGTCACTAATTACCAGTCACCCTATATAAAACATATTTCCTTAATCTAGCAGGCATCAATAATGATAACTCTATGTGACCCAGGCTGAAACAACTAGCATCTTTTGGGGCTGTTGACCATTTTTAACCGATTTCAAAAAAGGAGGTTCTGTATTCGACCCGTATGTATGTATGAATGTTTGTTTGTCCGCGATTTTCTCAAAAACTATTGAATACATTTTGATGATTCTGGCACTAACGTACTTTCAGGAAGGTTTTAGTATATAATACATTATGTAATTATTGTTATGTACGAAGTTATATGCATAAATGTACTGTATCTGCGGCATTTCTAAGCCGATTTTGATGATTCATTCTTTTCGTTCGTCTTGGGCTTACTTATGTAATTGTATATTCAACTAAAAATGGAAAAATAAATTTACTTTAAAAAAAGTAAAAACCGACTTCAAAAACCAAAAACGAATAAAAACACTTTAATAAAAAACTTAACAGCTTCTGAAGTCGGTGTCTTCAATTCTTCAATGCACCTTGGTTTGGCACCGACTTCAGAAGCTGTTAAGTTTTTTATTAAAGTGTTTTTATTCGTTTTTGGTTTTTGAAGTCGTTTTTTACTTTTTTTATGTTATGCTGGGCGTAATTACAGCATACAACGTGCAGTTTTGCATCCTCGTCAAATTTAAGGGTGTCCACACCTAGACCATCAAACCGAACAACTTTTTCCATGGCACCAACATCGTAATCGCGAAAAAATAATCAGCCGTCCCATACATTTGCGTCGAGTAGGTATTGAAGTTTTCTATGAGACAGTTGAAATTGTTTTCGCGATTACGATGTTGGTCCCATGGAGAAAGTTGTTCGGTTTGTTATTCTGTATCACATCCTGAAATTTGAC
The DNA here is from genome assembly GCA_946251885.1 of Cosmia pyralina. Classification (NCBI taxonomy): domain Eukaryota; kingdom Metazoa; phylum Arthropoda; class Insecta; order Lepidoptera; family Noctuidae; genus Cosmia; species Cosmia pyralina. The sequence continues at coordinate 11,154,722 of OX276342.1, read as the reverse complement.
GAAGACAAAACGACACGGTGAAAAATCAATCCATGCAATACGTTCAATTTCGTGGGGACATCTTTGACATTTAAATTGCTTCTTTCACCCAAAGTTTCAGAGTCCAAATGAATTCATGCTTTCGTTCACGGCAATACAGCTTTGCGGTTTGCGGGTATAGTCTATTCCAGTAGTATGTGATGAAAATGTACACAAATGTGTACTTATCAGAAAAAGTACCTGTGGATGTTAATTTGTAGTTCCACTTACAAATTGAGTGCTTTGATTTGTATTTGAATTCTTAAACCCGAAATTCTAATTTGAAATCACCTTTAAATATGTTTTTCATTTGAAAATTGACCTCAATTTTCGTGAATGATTTTTCAGCTACAATTTAGTAACGTTATTCAAAAAATAATACTTGGAAAAAAACATTAAAACACAGATGAATCTAATTGGGATGAATCTATTGTGTAAGAATTTAACCTAAACAGGGTTTATTTACATTTATATCAGATACTTTTGGAACCGATTATAGGCGAATTCTTAAAAAGGGGATATACTACGTCACAGTCACTTATAATCATAAAAGTTATGACAGTTGAAGGGCTGATTTTTCAATCGTCAGATAACTTCTCGGCAGAATACATACGGCGACTCGACATCTGCTACACAAAAGTTGTCATTTAGCTGCTAAGTACGAGTATATGTATCCCTCAAATAAAATATTCTGAACTTCTAACGATTGTCAAATCAGATCCAAGCTTCGATCAATAATAGTACTAGATACAGGATCAGGAACAAAAATAAGTCGCTGTAGTGGCCACGTTTACACACACATAAACATTTACATTTGTTACTACGAAATATAGAAAAAAGTTTTATAATATTTACAACTTCAATTCATTATAAACCTTAACAATCAAACATAAAGTTTAATTACGATTGCAAAATATTTATATTTAAGTCCTTCTATCATCGGAGAAAGGTAAAAGCAATAAATTAAAAATGTCGCTTGAAAATAAAAGGTCATTTTTATAATAAGTACAAAAATATTTATTCTAAAGTGAAACTTAAAACTTAAGCAATAAGGTTAAAAACATTTTGTTGAAAATTTTGTGCTTACTCTATTTTGGAACTAGACATAGTTCTTGGTATTTACATTTCAATGCTCAGAACACAGTAAGTATTGAAAGATGTAGAGTAGCAGAATAATAATATATTTTTTAGGCCAAGGTTCGTTTTATATGGTAGCAAATATTTTTGACCGATTTTTAAAAGTAGAAGGAGTAAATTAGTACAATAGTTATTTTAATTTTGATTATTAATTTGATAATTAATTATTTTAATAAAAATATTAAAACAAATTGTTGAATTTTTACAAGGTTTATATATTTCTTCTCCTCTTTCTTTCGCGACAATAGATACCCATTCTGCATTGCGAAATGGGTCACTAGGAAATCTACAAACAAAAACAACATATAAAGTAACAATACTACTCCATGCATTTCCCTGTTCCCGAACAGTCGATGTTTGAAATAAGACCACAAAAGTATTTGTGTTTTTATTTTTCGGGCCGTTTTTGAAGCGCTTATCGGGAATCTAGTACTATTATTGATCGAAGGATCCAAGTGAAATTGATCCTCATATCACTCTTCGTCGTCCCCAGGGAGAGTACCACGTAAGCGACTACGTATTCGACTACAGCGAACTACCTGAAGATGGATTATACGGCGTCTACAGCGCACAGGCGTTCATACTGAAAGGACCTGAGGAAGTTGCCTGTTTGGAGGTCCATTTGGAGTTCAAGGAAGCTGAGGAAGAAGACGATGATGATTGTGATGATGAATAGAAAAAAGAAATGAAAGATTTGTTCAAAATTAAAGGGATTTTCTGTAGTAAGAGCATTTACAGTTAATAAATAATTATGTAGTTGGTTGAAAGTTATTTTATTGTACTTTTAGTACATAATAAAACGTTTTGTATTCTAAAAGTTGCATAGTATTGGATTCCTGTTTTTGATACAGCAATGTATTTTATTTACTGACTTTGATGGAACTATTTGCTGCCACCTGAGCTTTTTACACAACAAAAACCAAGCCGAGGTCATCATATATATGGATTTGAGCATTACTTTGGAAAATAAATTATTGATACTTGAAAACTTAAACCCAAAATTCTAATTAGAAATCACTTCAAGGGGGAAGCGCTAAGGTAACCCGCGAAATTCAAATTTTCTTACGTATTTTGTTTTTCTTTCTTCTTTCTTTTTTTCTAATTTGCATGTTAGTATCAGGTTGTATGTTGATCTGAATATGATACGCGACCATAACGAATCTGTATTTATAGAATTACTAACTTTTGCCCGCGGCTTCGCCCGCGTGGATGTCGGGAAATGTCCCACGGGAACGTACTACCGGGAATTCCTTCCTTATTCCTTGTCTACTTGTTAAAATTTCAGCTTTCTAGGTCCAAGGGTTAGTACTGGGCGTTGATGAGTCAGTCAATCAGTCAGTCGGTCAGGACTTCTCTTTTTATTTATATAGATAGATAGCTTCAGCCAAAATTCTGAAATTCCTTGCTGCTGATGCATTGCCTGCCCATGCTATTATTTCGTTTTTGCTTAGCGTCCTTTCTGACTTTTTTTTCTTTTTGCTCGGCACCTCAGAGTCCTAGAGCGATGTTAAATATGCCTTTAACCTTCTTTAAGAATTGGACTTTCAAATGCAAAAATAATTAATTAAGTCCGCCTGGTAGTTCCAGAAATTAGCGCGTTCAAACAAACAAAAAAAGTGTGTATGTCAGCTCCGACGCAGACTGGAGTTTTCTCCTATTTTTTGTGCCGACTTTCTATTTTTAGGTCATTTCTGTCTGGCAGAGTTTCTTCAGTGCATCAATGCTATACAAAAAGCAACTTTAAGGTATAAAGGAACTCGTCATCCCTCCCCGTCTCCCTCTAAGCCCCCTCTCACCCCTCCTCCTCTCCTTCTAATCCTCCTCTCACCCCCTCCCCTTCCCTCCCTCCTCTATCATCCCCCTCACCCATTCCATCCCCTCTCCCTCTCACCCCCTCACCCACTCCATCCCCTCTCCCTCTCACCCCCTCACCACATCCCCTTCCCGTTAACCTCCCCCTCCCCCTTTTACACCCTGCTCTTCTCCCTCTAATCCTCCTCTCACCCCCTCCCCTTCCCTTCCCTCCCCTCTCATCCTCCTCTATCATCCCCCTCACCCACCCCATCCCCTCTCCCTCTCACCCCCTCACCATAAGCCCTTCCCGCTAACCTCTCCCTCCCCATTTTACCCCCTCTTACTACCCCTTCACCGCTTTCCCCTTCCCCTCTACCCTCGCCAACCCCCTCCCCCTCACCTCCCTCTCCATACCCTCCCCACTCACTACACCCTCCCCCACACTACAACGTCCTATCCTTCTCCACCTCTTTCCGCTCTCCAATCAATCAAGTCTCAACTCAATCTCTCTTCAATGAATCAGTGCTATACAAAAAGCAACTTTGAAGGTGTAAAGGCACTCGTCGCCCCCCCCTCTCACCCCCTCACCCTCCCCCTCTTCCTCTTACCTCCCTCACCACATCCCCTTCCCGCTAACCCCCCCCCCCCCCCTTCCTTCTCCTATCCCTATCCCTTTCCCTTAATCATCCTCCCCTTCTCCCTCCTCACCACACCCTGCCCTTCCTCCTTGCCCTCTTCAGTACCTCCTCCCCTTCCCCCTTTCCCTCCTCACCACCCCCTCCCCTGCTCCCCTCACCCTCTGGTGGAAAAACTATGAATGACAAATTTTATTACTTGCTTAGGCAAGCATTTGTGCCAAGTTTCAAGTTAATTAACTAAATGAATAAGATATTTCATATAAACCATATTCCCAGTTTTCACCCCCACAAGGGTGGAATTTAAAAAAACCGTTGGGATATTTCCGTAACTTGACTGAAAGATTATTATCATCAAAATTCACCCCCTTAGAGGGTGAATTTTGAAAAATTCTTTCTTAGTGCACCCCTAGACCTCACAAGGAAACATGCCAAATTTGGAATCTCTAGACCCAGCGGTTTGGGCTGTGCGTTGATATGTCAGTCAGTCAGTCAGTTTCTTCTTTTATATATTTAGATAATCATTAAAATCATCAATATCAATCAATATACTTAAGGAGATATAAATATTTCTCCTTAAGTTAGTGTAATACTGAATGTCAAGATTTCACGAAATATTTAGTCATTCATAAGGATTATATGAACTTAGAGAGTTGTATTGATAGTATGATTCGTGACCGTAACATATTATATGTATTTACAACGTTATAATCATCAGAATCAGTAATATTATGCCTGATCAACATACCAACTTAATTTACTGACTTGCAAATTGCTAAAAACGTAAGAAAATTTGAATTTAATCTTACAGAATTTCATTATAATCTGCTATAATTTACTATAGCATTAGACAGAAGGTAAGAAAGGCTATTTTAGGGGCACACTTTGTAATAAAAGTACAACAAAAATTATTACAGTAAAGATTGACGTGGAGTTAAATATAATCAATTTAAATAACAGCTCTCACACTTAATTGTACTTGTCTAACCTATCTACCTTCTGAAATTACAAGGCTTTCATTTACTATTATTTATTTTTTACATAAAATGTTGGCGTGTCAATGTTTAAAATCTAAAAGAAGCAGGGGCGGTCAGTACCGGGAACGTTTTTCATGTTACTATAACTCTACCAAATCTAAAATGTTACATATTCATAAGTTCATAGTCATAAGTTGTGGCAGCACGAGTTATTTTATTTTGTCGGTTTAGGTTGTCATCAATCCGTCAAATTGCGTAAATAATGTGCAGTTGTCAATTGTCATTCACTTGTGGATACTTTTGAATGCTACGCCTTTTCTCGTTGTTATTGCTGAATTTTCGTGGTTTAGTTGTTATTTGTTACTGTTTTTCTGTTGTTATTGTTTTGTTATCGTTATTTGTGTTAGTTTTGTTTTGTTTGTACAAAACGGTACGTTTTTTGAAATATGGACAGGAACGATCCCGGTGCAGGCCTGAGTGGCTTGGAAGCGCAACATGTACGCTCTGAAACTGCTGGTAGCGCTGATCAGCGTCAACAGCGAAAAAAACGTGGCCCCAACGTTAATCACAAGGTTAAAATATTGTCTCCCAAGAAAAATAGAATAAAGCAAACACTAGCACATATTTATAACAAAAATTGAACTTAACTTGAAAATAAAAGGTTTCGTACTCCTGCTTCTGCGAGCTTCTTTTTTCTAATGTTATAATAAATGGAGTATAGTCAATAATGTAATTTGAAACTTCAACTAAAAAATTCGTATATTTTAAACGGATTTGGGCGTCATATTAATTTACGACATTATACTTTACTAGCTTAACACACATACACATACACACACACACACACACATACACACACACACACATACTTACAAACTTTCTTCTTTAAAATATTGGTGTGACTAACACTACACTTACAGTCTTTCACTCGCGCCCGGACTCCTTTGTATTATCAATACAAGGTAGGAGATGCGCCGATGCAACGAGTGTCGCAAATACGAGACATAGGGGTAATCTTCACTCAGGAACTAACCTTCCGTGAGCATATCAATAAGATATGTAAGAAGGCATACCGAAACCTAGGTTTCGTACTCAGGCAGGCTCAGGGGTTTACCAACATCACGACACTCAAGGTGTTGTATGACGTGCTAGTCAGATGTCACCTTGAACATAGTGCAGTCATATGGGCTCCTCACGAGGCGAAGTATAGTGTCATGTTGGAACGTGTCCAAAATAAGATCACTAGACACCAGTATTTCAAGCTGTATGGGGTATATCCATTTTAGCCATTGATGTACCCTACACTATTTGTACTGGGTATGGTAGGGTATGTACAACGCGTTAAAGGTGCGACGGGACTTTGCACTCACAGCGTATGTAGTGAAGCTACTGCGTGGCGGGGTGCATAACCCGGGAGTGCTACGGCACCTGGAACTTTGCGTGTTGGACCGGTACGTGTGGAGGCGGCGACGCCCGCCCCTGCTTGCTGTGCCTGCAGCCAGGACCAACTTACTGGCGAGGACTCCTCTCACTAGAGCCCTGCGTGTGGTGAACGAAGTTCACGAGAGGGTTGATGTATTGTGGTGCTGTTTGAGTGAATTCGCAAAAGCTGCATTATATGTTATTTAGATGTAGGTTAAGATTTTGGATATAAGTAGTATGTAATTTTATAGGATGTAGGTTAAGGATTTAGCATTTAAGGATGTTGCATGTCGGCCACTCTATCGCATTGGATCGCAGATCTGTAATGGTAGGTGTTGGTAAGATTTAAGTAAATAAATAAATAAACATTCTACTAAAGGCTTCCTCTCCTGTATACTGTGCCACTCTTAACATCGTCGTCTGTTGCAACCAATGTAAATTTCATTTATGTGAGAATGCTGGTATCCATAACACAAGTTAAATCTTTTTTTGGATACCAGAGTTCATACTGTTTTTGTATACGCATGGTTTAACAAAAAAAATATTTATTTATTTATTAGCTTTTACCAGCGGCTTCGCACGCGTGGATGTCGGAAATTATCCCACGGGACCCGTACATTTTTTCTGGATAAAAAGTAGCTTATGTGGTATTCCAGACTATAATCTATCTCTGTGCCAAATTTCATCCAGATCCTCAGCCGTTCTGGCGTGACTGAATAACAAACACCAATACATCCAAACTTTCGTATTTATAATAGTAGTACGATAAGATTATGTATTTGATGGTATTGCATTGTTGTTGCATACCGAGACTCCTCTGTGCCTCGGAAAGCGCCGTTGGTCCCGGCTGTCATTCGTGGATCTTTGACAGTCGTTACCGGTCGTTAGAAGCCCAAAAGTCTGACTGACAACCAGTCTTCCAAGGGGTATGGTATTATTACCTAGTTCATAGGTTGTGGAGGTCAGATAGGCAGTCGCTCCATGTAAAATACTGGTATTCAGCTGCATCCGGTTAGACTGGAAGCTGACCTTAACATAGTTGGGAAAAGGCTAGGCAGATAGATTGATATAGATACCGACCAAGTCTGTGAAGTTTACACAAAAAAAAACTGATCTTTAAAAACTATACATATATTTTATATTCTATACATATCCTTTGTTCTACTCGACACAGATTCTGACGAAGTTCGAGCCACTCTTATGAGTTTGAAGCCAGATAGTGCTCCTGGTTGGGACAAAATACAAGTTAACTTTCTAAAAGCAGCACACCGATCAAATTGTACCAATCATAACACATTTAGTAAACTTATGCTTCGAGCAGGGACTTTTCCCGGATGCTTTGAAAGTGGCCCTAATAACGCCTGTGTATAAGTCTGGGGACAGGGCTGACCCGTCGAACTACAGGCCAATTTCAGTTTTACCTGCTATTTCTAAAATCCTTGAAAAACTTATAAACTCACGCTTAATTAAATTCCTAACTAAATATAATATACTGTCATCGTCTCAGTTTGGCTTTAGGCAAGGAAAATCTACTGAGGACGCAATTCTGTCACTAACGTCTGCCCTGGTAAATAGTGTGGATAGTGGTAACAAGTGTCTAGCTATTTTCCTTGACCTTAAAAAGGCCTTTGACACGGTCTCTGTCCCCATACTTTTACGTAGGCTAGAAAGCATTGGCATAAGGGGACCCCCTCTTGAACTTCTAAAATCTTACCTGAGTAACCGCAAGCAATCAGTTAAAATTGGGGATTACACTAGTTCTGAAGTAACTATTACTTACGGAGTCGGGCAGGGCACTGTCCTTGGCCCGACCATGATTCTTATTTATATTAATAATTTATGTAATATGAATATACACGGTGGTCTCATATTCTCTTACGCAGATGATACCGCTATTGTCTTTACTGGTAAAACTTGGGCTAGTGTTAGAAGGTTGGCTGAGCGTGGGCTGGCGGTGATAGCAACCTGGTTAAACCATAATCTTCTCACTCTAAATGCTTCTAAATCCAACTACATCTGCTTCACGAAGTATAGCAATTCACAACCGTCGCTAGATTTCCAAATTCAAATTCATAACTGTCCCAACCCCTCAATCCCCGACTGCTCATGTGTAAAAATCGACAGGTTACAGCATACTAAATACCTAGGGGTTATGATAGACCAGCGTCTGTCCTGGCACATGCACACAGAACTACTTATGAAAAGAGTTAGGAGAATGATTTGGACATTTAAAACATTGCGGCATATTGCCTCAAAGCAACTACTGAAGCAAGTATATGTATCTTTGGCCCAATCGATTCTCACATATTGTTTGCCATGTTGGGGCGGGTCATCAAAAATAAAATTTTTGGAGCTTGAGAGGGCGCAAAGAACTTTGCTTAAGGTCATGTTCTTTAAACCTTACAGATTCCCTACCCAGAACCTTTATATACTATCTGACGTTCTGTCTGTTAGGAAACTTTATTTGCTTCAACTCATTCTAAGAATGCACGCATCCCTCCCGTATGATCACTCTAAGCCAAGAAGCAGAAGGAGCTACTTAGTCGCTCCAACTGTTGCGGTCAGGTCTGTTTTTGCTAAAAGGCAGTACCCAAGGCAATCTTCCCAGATATACAATTTGATAAATAAAAAGCTTGGTATTCACCCCCTGAAGCTCCGAGACTGTAAAAAAGTGTTTACCGAATGGCTTAAGTCCAGCACATACGATGATATTGAGTCTATTGTATCTACTCTTCAATAGTTTATTACTATACACGTGTTTTTTTTTAATATTGTTAGTGGAAGGAGTTGTAATAGACTTCTTCCGATCCCAAGACTCCGTCGTAGGGCTAACTTAATCTTAAACTTAGACTTAAATTTTAACTTAATACTTAAATACTAACTCTTAATTTTATTTCTACAGTCGTGCTAAATATTTGAATTTTTTAATTCAAACAGTATACATCCTCACACTCTCATACACTCACACTCACTTGTTTACACCACACATACACGCGCATTGTTACCTTTTTCTTCGTAAAATGTTTATTAATTTAGATTTTTTATTTTTCTTTCTTGTTTATCATGTTTTCAATTGCAATTTGTAGTTAAAATCCTAGCGGAAGAGCGGAGTCTCCTAACACAAGCAACTATTGCTTAAAAGGAGATCTCCAATACATTTGTGACAAAGCACTTTGTAATTGAAATAAACATTTTTATTTTTTTTATTTTATTTTAACTAAAATGCGGTTGATGACCCCAAAAAAATCATCAAATTAATTTACTTTTTAACCGACGAAAAAAAGGAGGAGGTTCTCAAATCGAAACGTATACTTTTTTTAGTTTTTTTTTTTATGTATGAACACGTATAACATTTTATAGAGGTGTCCGATTTTAAAGATTCTTGCTTTATTCGGGAGTAATACCTCGAAGTTGGTCCCATGTAAAATTTATTAACTTTGCTTTTGCAGTTTTTGAGTTAGCTTCAATAATACTTATTTTTTCCTACTTTTTATGTCGACGATGTTCTCTTTTACTTTTGCAGGTAGTGCTATTCGAATTTGTGTGGGGTAGTACAACAACTAAACAAAAAGGTTGTAAAAAATTTTTTTAAGTGATTTTCTCTTACTTTATTGATTTTAATTTCATGTTGTTACAAATATTTTATTTTGGAATCCATCTACTTAATAAAAATACTGGTATTCAGCTGCATCCGGTTAGAGTGGAAGCCGACCCCAACATAGTTGGGAAAAGGCTAAGCAGATTGACTACTTAATAAAAATCTTAAAGTAGCTCACTGACAGACAACGCACAACCTAAACTGCTAGATAAATAAAAAACATAAGAAATATTTTATAAAAATGAAATAAATATAAACGTAAAATAAGAATAAAATAAATATGAAATAAATAAAAAATAAATGTTGCAAAAGAGTTTCTTACATACTTACAGAAAGTGAGCATCAAGTAAGGATATTTCATCTACTAAAGGGGTTAAATAGGGGATGAAAGTTTGTATGGAAATTCGTAATTTTTGCATATTATGGGAAATACCATTGGAGACCTGGCTTGTACACACAGCAGCAGGTCAAGGTACTACAAACTGTCAAATTTTCTCATTCGATTTTGAACTTATCCATCAACATTTTCAGGTGTAAAATCATTTGGAGTTTGACAGTTTGGTATAACCTGATGTGCTGTTGTCTGTACCTACTTTATATCTATCAGAAAGTTAGAAACTACACTAGAAAATCGCTGTGGAATGTTTAACCCACTTTAAAAATAAGAGGCGAGGTATGAATTCGGCGAGTTTTTTTTTTTTGCTAAATGTGTCCCTATTAATGTTAGTGACTACTAATAATAGGTCTTTACCTATGAAATTGCCGTTTTGTATGAAAAAAATTAAACGAATTTTTTTCATGCATTTTTTATTTGTATTAATTAATATTAATTGTGTGTGTATTAATTGTGTGTTGTTTGTTGTGTGTTTTGTATTATTGTTTGTATTAATTATTATTAATCGAAGTAATCACTCATGCAATCAATGCATCTTTGCCAACGCAATGGCAGTTTATTGATGCCCTTCTTAAAGAAATCAGCTGGACGGGAGGCAACAAATTCTTCAAAGGCATTTTGTACTGCCTCTCGGGTATTGAATTTTTTTCCCGCCAAGAAGTTATCCAAATTCTGGAAAAAGTAGTAGTCTGTAGGCGCAAGGTCTGGTGAGTAGGGCGGATGACGGAGAGCTTCCAACCCCAGTTCTTGCAACTTGGAGACCGTCTGCTGTGCAGTATGAGGTCGCGCGTTGTCGTGCAGGAGCAGCGGAGACGAGCGATTGACCAATGCTGGTTGGAGATGTGCCAGCTTCTCCATCATTGTGTTCAGTTCTTCACAGTACACATCTGAAGTAATGCTCACCCCGTTTGGTAAGAAGCTGTGATGAATCACACCGGCGCTAGAACACCAAACAGTGACCATCACTTTTCTAGGGGTAAGTTTTCGTTTAGGGCATTGTTTAGGTACTGAACCAGGATCCAACCAACTTGCTGAGCGCTTGCGGTTATCAAACAGAATCCAATTTTCATCGCAGGTAACAATGCGGTTCAAAATTCCTTCATTTGTGTGTCTGTTGAGCAGTGCAAGGCACGTCTCGACGCGTACTTCGCGCTGGCGATCATTGAGTTCGTGGGGCACCCATTTGTCAAGCTTTTTTACCTTGCCAATTTGACGCAAATGGACCAATATTGTTTTGACGCTAACGTCGAAAGCTGCTGCTAATTCAGCCGTAGATTGTGTATCATCAGCTTCCACAATCGCATTTAATTCGTCATTGTCGACCAGTCTTCGGACGACCGCGAGGTTCATTTTTCAGGTCGAAATTTCCAGAACGGAAGCGAGCAAACCAATAACAAGTGGTGCGTTGGTTTGTAGTGTTAGCTCCGTAAACGTCGTTGATGTTGCGTGCCGCTTGTGCCGCGTTGCTGCCACGACGGTACTCATATTCCATAATTACTCGAATTTTTAACGTATCCATGATGACGAAAAAGATTGAAATGTGATGAAAATGTAACACTAATCAATAAACAAATGACTACTTTTGGTAAAAAAATCCATGTTTTTAAAATAAAATTAATTTGAAATTAGAATTCTTAGCCAAACAAAAATTATTTTGATTTGAAATGGCCAGTACTGCAGAACGGCAATTTCATAGGTAAAGACCTAATAATAGGTCTTTACCTATGAAATTGCCGTTTTGTATGAAAAAATATAAACGAATTTTTTTCATGCATTTTTTATTTGTATTAATCGAAGTAATCACCCATGCAATCAATGCATCTTTGCCAACGCAGTGGCAGTTTATTGATGCCCTTCTTAAAGAAATCAGCTGGACGGGAGGCAACAAATTCTTCAAAGGCATTTTGTACTGCCTCTCGGGTATTGAATTTTTTTCCCGCCAAGAAGTTATCCAAATTCTGGAAAAAGTAGTAGTCTGTAGGCGCAAGGTCTGGTGAGTAGGGTGGATGACGGAGAGCTTCCAACCCCAGTTCTTGCAACTTGGACACCGTCTGCTGTGCAGTATGAGGTCGCGCGTTGTCGTGCAGGAGCAGCGGAGACGAGCGATTGACCAATGCTGGTTGGAGATGTGCCAGCTTCTCCATCATTGTGTTCAGTTCTTCACAGTACACATCTGAAGTAATGCTCACCCCGTTTGGTAAGAAGCTGTGATGAATCACACCGGCGCTAGACCACCAAACAGTGACCATCACTTTTCTAGGGGTAAGTTTTCGTTTAGGGCATTGTTTAGGTGCTGAACCAGGATCCAACCAACTTGCTGAGCGCTTGCGGTTATCAAACAGAATCCATTTTTCATCGCAGGTAACAATGCGGTTCAAAATTCCTTCATTTGTGTGTCTGTTGAGCAGTGCAAGGCACGTCTCGACGCGTACTTCGCGCTGGCGATCATTGAGTTCGTGGGGCACCCATTTGTCAAGCTTTTTTACCTTGCCAATTTGACGCAAATGGACCAATATTGTTTTGACGCTAACGTCGAAAGCTGCTGCTAATTCAGCCGTAGATTGTGTATCATCAGCTTCCACAATCGCCTTTAATTCGTCATTGTCGACCAAAGGTTCATTTTTCAGGTCGAAATTTCCAGAACGGAAGCGAGCAAACCAATAACAAGTGGTGCGTTGGTTTGTAGTGTTAGCTCCGTAAACGTCGTTGATGTTGCGTGCCGCTTGTGCCACGTTGTTGCCACGACGGTACTCATATTCCATAATTACTGGAATTTTTAACGTATCCTTGATGACGAAAAAGATTGAAATGCGATGAAAATGTAACACTAATCAATAAACAAATGACTACTTTTGGAAAAAAAAATCCATGTTTTTAAAATAAAATTAATTTGAAATTAGAATTCTTAGCCAAACAAAAATTATTTTGATTTGAAATGGCCAGTACTGCAGAACGGCAATTTCATAGGTAAAGACCTAATATTATTATACGAGTAAATTAAAAATCTATTGAATTGAGTAGTGTACCTCCAAAAGCAGAAGCCTACCTAAACTGGCTGGTTATGTTACACTTACTTTTGTTCTAAGCTATGGCACCGTGGTTCACGATGTAAGTTACAGTTATCGTCAGTTAGGTCTTTAAAATATGCCATATCATCGATGTTTTCTACGGATTTAATATAACTTTAGAGGTTATGTTTACATAGGCAAAGTACTTTGACAAGTGACTTTGTATAAAGCGACTGCATAAGATCGTCACGCATGTCATTCTACATTCATGTTTTATTTGTATTTTAGGAAAATCAGAAGGCACTGTGAGAACATGCATAAACATGGAACATGGTCACGAAGTGGTAAGATTGCCACCGTGACCTAAACCCTATAGAGCTCATCTGGGGCATAGCAAAGCAGAAAGTTGCTGCATGTAACATAGGAGCAATTGACATAAAAAAAGCAACCGAGGAAGCTTTTAATAGCTTTGGTCCTGAAACGTGGGGTAATTGTGTTGAACACATAAAGAAAATAGAACAAGATTACTATCACAGGGGAAGAACACTGTATGAAGATATAGACAGACTGGTAATTCGTGTTGGAGAGGACAGCAGTGACAGCAGCTCAGATTCTGAAGATGATCAAGAGCTTGGATCGGACATGTCAGGTGTAGAGTATTTAGATAATGATTGGAAAATATATTGTAATTAAAATATAAATAAAAATGTTTTAACTCCTAGGCTTGTTTATTTTCCAATTGGTCAAATTATTTAGAATTTATAGTAGGTATAATTTGATTTTAGGGGGCTTAGGATTCAGAGGGGCTCGTGGCTAAATAATAAAAGCCGCACGGGTCGATTGATCAGGTTAAGCTACGCTTGCCGCGGTCTGTCCGTAGATGGGTGACCATCTTTACATACCGAGACCCCTCCGTGCCTCGGAAAGCACGTTAAGCTGTTGGTCCCAGCTGTCATTCTTAGATCTTTGACAGTCGTTACAGGTCGTCAGAAGCCCGAAAGTCTGACAACCAGTCTTACCAAGGGGTATCGTGATACCCAGTAACTGGATTGTGGAGGATAGATAGGCAGTCGCTCCATGTAAAATACTGGTATTCAGCTGGATACAGATAGACTGGAAGCCGACCCCGACATAGGTAGTTGGGAAAAGGCTAGGCAGATTGAGTATAATTTGATTTTAGAAAGTTCTTCCATAATCTGATTTATCTTTAAAAATACTGCAAGTATCAAATTCCTTTATGTTATAGTATAAATAATACCATATAAACGATAGTAGCGCCCCCAATTTTTTTCTACTCTTTATGGCCATGCTGTAGGTAGATTATGAAATAGGTCTTATCTCAAAGTTGCAACCGTTGTTCCACTAGAAAATCGCTGTTGAATTTTTTACCGACTTAAAAAAAAGGAGGTTATACAAGGTTTTTGGTGCATCGTTAGCCAAATGAAATTGGCGAATAGGAGGGGGTCATGAACTATCTCCTCAGGTCCCAAAAAAATTCATTACAAAAAAAAAACATTTTTTGTTATTACTTTTGAAAAATCTCACAGTCAGCCTTTGAATTTGAATAAAAAAGAAAGATATTGGTATAGCCTCCTAATTTTTTTTTTTATTGTAATGTTTAATGTTGTATGGTTCTATCAAAGTCACAATTACTTGCAAGTAAAATCTAGTTTTTTTTATTGACTCACAAAGGTTTTGGTTTGAACTGTATGACTTCAGAATTATGCCTCCAGGAATATTTTTGATTACTTATAATTTATTTTTCAGTAAGAAATTATTTTTTAAAAAGTGCAAAAAGAACTGTAGGAATTTAAAATATTTGAAAAGTTACGCCATTGATCTGAGCGAATGTGATGTAAAAGTCTATGAAAACAATAAATGTCAATGTGTTTTGAAGCAGTGTTTGCGATTCCGTCAGTATTATTGTCATAGACCATAAGTCTCACGTCACACCAAGCGCGCCAAAATGGAGGGAGTCCATTGTTTTTTTTTGTAAACTATCGAATAAAAATGTTAAAAAAAATACATACATATATTCTGACTGACACAACTAAAAACGGTTTGACGCCTGAAAAATTATTTCCATAATTAAATGTTCGATGACATGAAGGAATGAGAGATAAAAAATCAAACATATAATCAAATTCTAGTGTCTACAAAATTGCTATTAATTTACTCATAGATACGATCAAAATGTGCATTTGACATGTCATGAGATATGATAGTACGAATGTATTTAAAGCCTTGCAAATCCATCATTTGTTGTATTGTTGGCAGCTGATGCAAAATGTTGAAATTTTTCTTATTTTTGGTGGGCTGTGTGTGTATTCCGTTCGTGACTAGTTGGGGTGGTCTTATACTTGTAAGTTGCCTCTTTGAACCTCATCATCTGCCCAGCCTTTTCCCAACTATGTTAGAGTTGGCTTTCAGTCTAACCGGATGTAGCTGAATACCAGTATTTTACATGGAGCCACTGTCTATCTGACCTTCACAACCCAGTTACTGGGTAACACGATAGCCCTTGGTAAAACTGGTTGTCAGCCTATCGGGCTTCTGACAACCCGTAACGACTGACAAGATCTATGAAAGACAGCCGGGACCACACGGAGCAGACTCGGTACGTAATGGATGGTCACCGATCTACGGACTGACCTTGGTAAGCGTAGCTTAACCTTCGATCGAGCCGTGCGGCTGTTATTACTTAGCTAATAGTGTATTCTTCTGCCTGCCCTGGTCTTATGTCAAGTTATTAGGGGTTTGGCGCAATACGTTCTTCTCTTTCAACCTCACTTGTCATCCGCCACACTCACTCCCTTTTCATTCATATCATTCCTCACAGAATCATTCATCTTTTGTTTTCTCTAACCATGTAAATGACACTTTTTTCAGGGTCCAGGACGATGGTTAGTCCTGAACATAGTGCACTGCGACAACCCAGACCAGTACGAAATTATCTTTGATATCAGCCGCAAGAAGATCAACCGGACCCATGACTGTTTCGATATAACCGTGGATCTCGATAGAGAGATTAATCTCACGTACGCTGTAAGTTAAATTAAATACAAATTGACTTTTATAAATTACTAGCTGACCCGACAGATGTTGTCTTGTCTTAGCTATGAATATTCTAATGTAAACGCGCGAAGTTCCCGCAGGCGCAAGCTGAGAACATTTTGAATTGTGTAGGAACTTAATTTACGTTTTAAGAATTGAACTATGATTTTTTGCTGAAAATTAAAATACCGGAATAAATTTTAAAATTTAATGAATATTTTTAAATTTTAAAAAATATATTTGGGACCCTCATTAGTAAGCCCTTTTATTTGATGTGACATGGTATAGTTTACAAAATTTTTTATTTTTTATTTTCTTATTTGCCACCCAAAAGTGACCCCTTTATGTATTCAAAATTCATTTACTTACTTTACCCGTCCGTGTTTGGGTCACTGAAGTTCAGATATGTACCAAATTTCAACTTAATCGGTCCATTAGATTCGGATCAAATTGGCTGTGACAGTCGGATAGACAAACAGACACATGAGTGAAGTACGGAACCCTAAAAAAGCAAAAGTGCAAGTGTCGTGACGGTCAGAACGTTACACTTTTTCCGGTCTAGCTCTCATTTGCCAAGTGTGCAGAATATAATCTGCGGTAAGGAACTTCGTTCCAAAAGTAACGTTGCCATCGTCATCCCAAGGATAAAGCTGGCGAATTTTAAATCTCTTTATCTTTACAATTGCTGCAATGTGGGCAAAGATCAATAATTTCTCCTTCCCCATACTATGTGAAACATAGTTGAATAAAAATAGATGCCATGACATAATTTATATGATTCCAGACGAAAATAGACGTTTATCAAAAAGTGGACGGCGGCTTCAAGTACTTCCAGACATTTTCAGACGATTGCGCCTGCACATTCATCATGAAGCATGGGAAAGAAAATGTTAAACGTGCCCTTACTATGGCCAAAATTGACCCTCCCGACTGCCCTTTACAGCCTGTGAGTAATATTATTTAGTACCTCATCATCATCATTATCATTTCAGCCAAAAGATGTCCACTGCTGGACATAGGCCTTCCGTAAGCACCGCCACATCGACCGTTTTTTTGCTTTTCGCATCCAGCGGATTCTTGCGGCCTTCACAAAATCATCGGTTCACCTTGTGGGAGGCCTTACAGCGCCTTCCGTTACGTACGCGGTCGCCACTTCAGCACCTTTCACCCCGTTGGCCATCCGTTCTGCGTGCAATGTGATACCGTTTTTTTTGCTTTTCGCATCCGGCGGATTCTTGCGGCCTTCACAAGATCATCGGTCCACCTTATGGGAGGCCTTACAGTGCCTTCCGTTACGTACGCTGTCGCCACTTCAGAACCTTTCACCCCGTTGGCCATCCGTTCTGCGTGCAATGTGATCGACCGTTTTTTTGCTTTTCGCATCCGGCGGATTCTTGCGGCCTTCACAAGATCATCGGTCCACCTTATGGGAGGCCTTACAGCGCCTCCCGTTACGTACGCGGTCGTCACTTAAGAACCTTTCACCCCGTTGGCCATCCGTTCTGCGTGCAATGTGCCCTGCCCACTGCCACTTAAGACTACTTACCTATTCGGTAATTGCAACAATACAGCTTGTTGTGATTCAGCAGCATCTGCTTTTCACGGCTACCAAACTTGGCATAAAAGCAATTTTGTCATCAGTCATTCAGTGGTCAATTGTACCTTCAGATTTTTTTAACCTCAACAAAATCCGTAGTGCTGATGTTGTGGCCTCACGATCTAAGAGAATAAGAAGGCCGGAACGACCACTCCTTGAAGCGAATTGTTTAAATTAATGAGATTGTTTTGTATATGTGAACTTGTCTAGAGATCAATTGACCGCTGTGGCGCAGGTTTTTCTGTTCAATTTGGTCGCTGCCCTGCCCTTAAAGGGACTTTTTTATTTAGTAAGATTACGGCAGAAACAGCTAACCATCCTATCGGGTAGGATAGGATGGTTAGGGATTTTATACTTCCATACTAATACACTCACCGGGAGTAAATGTGGCTCAAGCCCTAAACGCGAATTTGTGAACAAACTATTCTTTGGGTTTTTTTAATGAGAAATGATGTCGAATAGCCTCTCTAGTAAGTTCAAATAAGGTTCAAATTAATAATCTCACATTTGGTAAGTTTAAACTTGACTTGTGATGAGTGTATTATAAATACAAAAGTAACTCTCGTCTGTCTGTTACTTTGCAACGCCTTAACGGGTCAATGGATTTCGATGAAATTTGGCACACGAGTAGACCGAAACCTGAATTAGGACGTGATATTTTTTATCAAACTAGTACGTACGGCTACAGATCAAGCTATACATTTCCAGTATAAGCTGATCTCGCATTGTATAGGATTTCCTTACAGTGAGAGGTCAGTGTAAACTGGAAATGTATAGCTTGATGTGTAGCCGTGTGTCCGTTCTCGTGGGATAATTTCCGACCTCAACGTGGGCGAAGACGCAGGCAAAGGCTATAAAATATTTTTGATTTGATCTATTTTACGTAAACATTGCAGGGTCTAATAGAAATTCGGAACTTCGTGATGGACTACAGGGAGCTGCCGAAACACGGTGTTTACGGAACGTTCGAGGCCCACGCATACGTTTTGTTTGACGGTAGGAAAATTGGCTGTGTGAAAATTATTCTCAACTTCGATAAACGAAATGATGACAGTGATGAGGATGAATATGATTTATTGTAGACACTAAACTTATCACTCTGGTTACAAAGGTAAGAGGATCTCTTGGCGTGTGGCCAAAATCAGAACTAACTTCGCCATCTTGTTTTTTTTTTTTTCAATACAATTTCTGTGATACTTCTATCTATTCTCAATTCTCTAATGCATTCCATAATGTAAAATAGTTGGAATAGGGACCCTTACTGCCAATTGCTCCCGCTAAAGGACATTTCTGCTCTACCGAGTCTACTGACATGGACAAAATGTTTACCAACAACGCCCACCGTCAATGTCATTCAGGCGCCAAAAGATCCTCGTAGCATTGTAGGTGATAATAATAACCTCTGTTCAGTTAATCTAATGTCGAATCTCGCGTTCGCCGCTATGATTGGTTTTTTGAAATACAACCAATCAAATGACTTGACGTTAGATTTGACAAAAAGGGATAATTCCAGTTTTTTTAAGAATGCAATCTATTATCAGGGCCTGTCAAAAATTGTATAGCATTCACCTACATTTTTGACCGCTGCGCGAGATTGCAACTTGATTTAGAACTTTTTTAATTACGGGAATTAGCCTTCTGATTTAATTGATCACATTTTGAAAACCTCACGGACTCGAATAATTTTTAGTAAGTAATGACTCAACCCTGTATTCTAGCTTGTACTTGTCCTAACTTGTATGCTTGCTATTCTACTTTGTGTAACCTTATATTTTATTATTGAGCATGATTGTTTTGAGTTTAGCCATCATGACTTATTCGCCTTTGTTTTTGATGTAAATCTAGACTCGAACAATAAAAAATCTAAATAAAATTGTTTTATTTTTTCACCCTTTGAACAGACAAATATAGTTATTATGAAGATCTTCATCATCATCATCATCATCAGCGTACAGCAGTCCACTGCTGGACATATGCCTCTCCTATTGCACGCCATTCAACTCGATTTCCGGCAACTCTCATCCAGCTGCTACCAGCCACCTTGCGAAGATCGTTGATTCATCGTTTCACCTAGCCTGAGGAGGACGCTACGTTTGCGGATTCGCGGTGTCCACTCAAGAAGTCGTCTACCCCAACGGTTATCGGTTCTACGGCTAATATGGCCGGCCCATTGCCACTTCAGCGTGCTTATTCTGTGAGCTATGCTGATAAATTAGGTTCTCTGTCGGATCACCTTGATGTTGCGGATTATATCCCTCAGAGTTGAATTTACGAGTATGGACCAGCCGAACCGTGAGTGTCCACGTTTGGCTCCGAAAGTCAAAACAGGCGGGACCAACTTAGGTTCTTAGTCTATTTAGGGATATCCAAGTCGGCCATGGTAACGCGTGCCTAATAGGTTGAAGGCTCTCAGAAGGCTTGATAAAATTGTCAGGGGATTTAAGCAGTTACTAAGCAAAACCCTTAAGGGGAAGTTGTAGTATCAAAAAAAAAAATGGTGAAGTAAAAGGATTATCTCAACAATATCCCACACAACCACTCAAACACTCCTGGCAGATAGATAGAGTGTTTGTGTGGTAGTTTACTGAGGCAGTCAATGGAAGGTCTTCGTGCAGCGGTGGATGACAAACTACTTATTAAATGCTGAGTAGATATACTAAATTTAAGTATGCTGATAATTATGAATAGTTGCATATTAGAAAATCAAAAATTTCTCGAGCAAATTTCAAAAGAACAATAAACGAAAAAACAAAATTTAAATGACCAAATGTTTTATTTAGAAAAAAATTAAAATCCCAATGTATGTGACATCAAAAATGAACGACTGATCAAAAGTTGCTAGATGTAAATTTAAAATATCAATACATTTCGAACCTAACTCCCCGTGATGTCGACCGTCTAGGGTTAGGGTTTCAATTTAAACACTTGTATTTTTCTATCTTCTGATTCTGACATTATTTAGAACTTTTTACCTTTTTCAGTTAATCCATTTGATAATTAATAATTTATCCAGTAATCCATTTTGACCTTTAAACGATTTGGTCAATAGTGTAATAAATAATTTAAACATTGATATTCCAGACTTTGGTCAGCTGAACTTTTGATCAAATGACCATCGTTATTTTAAACTTTGTTGATTTGTACGTTGTTCTTTTGAAATTTGACCCGCGTAGACCGGGATAAAAAGTAGCATATGTGTGCCTCCCGCCTTATCCGAAACAGGAACCTCCCGAAACAACCGTGTCCGGTGAGGACCTGCGTCAAGCGGAAGGTGAGGACGCCGTGGCGCCTCTCCAACCACTCCTCAAAGAGGGGACTTATCGCCGCAATTGTGGCGTGCCCAGCGCTGGGTTGCGACAATCGCACTCTCCATGTCGCCATGAGATCCCGCCGGAGCTCTGTCCGCTGTACCGTGATTTCTCGCGGCAGCGGAGTTACGCCCTGGCGTTTCGCCTCCTCGCGCCACTCCCACACGTGCGCGAGGACTTTTGCCTCCAGATCCCATGGCGGTAATCCGGCAAGGAGGCTCGCTGCCTCACAGGAGACCGTGCGGTATCCCCGGACTAGCCGGATGGCCATGACCCTCTGGGACGCGTTCAACCGGCGGGCTGGTCGCAGCCTCAGGCAACGCGCCCACACCGGTGCCCCGTAAAGGGCCATGGACCGCACGACCCCCGCGTAAAGCCTCCGGTAGGAGGCGTTTGGACCCCCAGATTGGGCAAGGCAGCCCCGGCCCGCTCCAGTCTGGGAGCCAAACGTCGGAAGTGCTCACCAGCTGTCGAAGACGAGTCCCAGGTACTTGTCGTCGACTCGACTCCGATGTGAACCCCTCCTACCGTTATTTGGCAACCCGACGGTGGCGCGTTCCGAGGACCATGAAAACACATGACCTCGGACTTGAGCAGGGCCACCTCGAGTCCCAACTGCCGGATCCTCTCTACGATTGTCGCAACCCCACGTGTCGCTAGTTCAGCCGCCGCCTGGTGCGACCTCCCTTGCGCCAGGACCAGCGTGTCGTCAGCGTAACATACAACGCTGACGCCACTAGGGAGGACGGCGCGCAGCACCCAGTCGTACCCGATGTCCCACAGATGTGGCCCCAGGACCGATCCCTGTGGGACACCGCACGACATCTTTCACCGGTTCCACTCTCCCTGATGACCGGGGTAGATGACGGCCCTGTCCGTCATATAGGCCTCGACCACTCGACAGAGGTAGGTTGGCACCCGGTGATACCGGAGTGCCTCCCTGATGCAACTCCAGGGCAGGGTATTGAAGGCATTGGCGATGTTTAGAGACACTGCCAAGACGACCCCACCCCGGGCCACAGCATCCTCCGTCGTGAGGGCTCGCACGCGCATGATGGCGTCCACCGTAGAGCGCCCCCTGCGGAAACCAAACTGGCTTTCCGCCAGATCCTGCCCCTCCTGCACCAGCCACCCGACGAGGCGGTCTGCAATGACTCTTTCAAAGAGCTTGCCCACCTCGTCGAGCAGCACGATGGGCCGGTAAGCGGACGGAGAGTCCGCAGGGCGCCCCGGCTTCTTAATGAGGACATCAATGTATCCCCTTAAGTATAAATATATCATAGCACGCACGATGAGTCGTCATAATATCAAGCAGTAGGTACATTCCTAGTATCAGTCTCTCATACTAGAAAGCCAATTACAATGCGAAGGCCAGCTTTTACTGGAAATGTATAGCTTTCTATGTAATGTCGTCGTATGAACAGACAGCGTCACTTTCTGCTCCTCAAGTTTTAAAATATTATTAATTTGCTCTAGCATTGATTTTTATGACTATCCTAAGAAAAAACATCAAAAAGAGATCGACTTGTAGCAGCTGGCATTAAGATCCGCGCGCAGCGTGCGCGGCCATACAACTAACGCTGCGAGTATTATTTTTATAGTATTTTATCTATGGCTGCGAGACGCGACCCGCAGTATTTATACTGCGTACAGAAACGACCCGCTCGTCCGTGATTGGTCAATAATAGTATTGATCATAGACACCTGTAACTAGGTTAACAAATGAAATGGAAAAGGAAAACGAGTCTGTCATTATAAGTCATTCAATCCGAAAATTGTTTCATTTTATCTCAACTGGTAAATTAATTTACCAGTTGAGATAAAATGAAACAATTTTTGAAATGAAATGGAAAAGGAAAACGAGTCTGTCATTATAACAATTTTCGGATTGAATGACTTATAATGACAGACTCGTTTTCCTTTTCCATTTCATTTGTTAACCTAGTTACAGGTGTCTATGATCAATACTATTATTGACCAATCACGGACGAGCGGGTCGTTTCTGTACGCAGTATAAATACTGCGGGTCGCGTCTCGCAGCCATAGATAAAATACTATAAAAATAATACTCGCAGCGTTAGTTGTATGGCCGCGCACGCTGCGCGCGGATCTTAATGCCAGCTGCTACAGACTTGACTTGGATTTGACCCAGCGCATTGCGCCTTAGGCCATTGCCATCCAAGTCAAGTCGATCTCTAGCGTCGCCATTAAGGCGAGTAGTGCTGGATATGGAACATTTTGAAATTTCCTATCCTCACATTTTTTTTTTCAAGGCCTTAGTAGTTAACGCCAAAAACGGCCGTTTTTTGGCGCTAACTGCTAACTTAGGAGGTTCAGTATTGATTTTTTTGATACAAAAAATTCTACCTCATCTGACTAAAAATAAGGAATAGGGAATTTCAAAATGTTCCAAATCTCCAGACTTATGATTTTTATCCCAATGGTGGCGCTAGTTGGCAGCACTCATAGATATATTTATATTTCTATGGCAGTACTACTCGCCTTAAATACCGTCAGTTTTGACCAACTAGGCAGCGAGCTCGTTGCGATTACGATGAATTTGTAATCTGCTATCGTCCGTTCTACTTTCATGGTGATTGTTATAATTTGAGGATAGGTATTATGTCGGATTTGAACTTGCGAGCCTTTTGCTGGGATACCTCATTAATTAAAATCGGTTCAGTAATTTAGGCGCTACGGTGGCACACACGTAAATACATACATACATACTTACATACATACATAAGACTGCTAAAATCATAACCCTTCCTTTTGGCTTTGCCGTAGTCGGGTAATAAAAAGAAAACAAACGTATCTATTCGACCTTTACAAAAAAGTTTATAACAAAAAGTACTTATTATGCGAGTTGTGTCGCTTACAGACTGGTGTTTTAATATTGCAGGGTCCAAAAAACCTCACTGATTTCGTGATGGACAACCCGATTCCGACCCGAACCCGACCGAACCTGCCAGTTTATCTGTGTATATTATATAACATTGGTCAGGCAGGGGACGTAGTTCTTCCATAGTTCAAGGTACCCAATCCATGTAGCCACCCAAACCCATAGGCCCAATGTGTTTTGTTTCCATGTTCTGCAATAGTCCTGCACCAACCAGGGGTTGTCCTTGGGTGCACTTGCATAGTGCATACAGGGATAATCGTCGGCTGGTGCCGCCTCGTCATTTAAAATTGTCTAAGGGGCCTCTGCGAGTTGGCTTCTGCCCCTCGTACGCCTTCCAAAGGTCCGGGACCCCAGGGTCCCGAGATAAGCCAAAGATAATAATAATAATGCCAAAACATGGTATTTACGGAGCTTTTAAAGCTCTCGTCCAGTTTTCATACAAAGAACAGAAAATCGGATGCTTAAAAACAACTCTTAACTTCGATGAACGAAACGAGGATGAGATCGACGAGGCTGATGATGTTACTGATCTACATAAGTTATTGTAAACACAAAGTGTGTGTAGTATATCGCTGTATACTCGTATGAGCGTTAAATAAAAGTCATAAATTCCGTCTTTGACCTTTTTAGGGTTCCGTATCTCAAAAGGAAATTCGTTGTCCCTCCGTCTGTCTCTCAAGATTCTTTTTCTCAGAAACATGTGGAGGTATCAAGTTGAAATGAATATCAAATACGTAGGTCTTTGGTCCCTTGGAGTTCAAAAAAATCTAGGTTAAGTCAATGAAATAAAAGAATACTTGCGGCCAATTATGCGACATATTTGATACTCAAAAGTAAAGCAAAACCTATATGGTACACACGGCTACATATCAAACTATAAATTTCCAGTTTATAGTGATCTCTCATTGTAAGGAAATCCTACACAATGCGAGATCAGCTTATACTGGAAATGTATAGCTTGATCTGTAGCCGTGCGTACTTACCGTTGACCTTTTTTTTTTGTGGATGGGAAATCATCAAATGACTTCTCCCACTCTAGCCGGACCGGGAGGGTGTGTCAGACTTTTACTGATTATAACACACCCGTGTTCCTTCAGTTGGCAGGGCCACGGTATCTCTTTCGAACAACCCGCGACCCCGAGAATAATGAAATTTGGCAAGAAGCAAGGTCTCACAGCACAAGTAAAGGAAAAACTCCGTAAATTGGTAATTTGTAATTTTATCACATATATATATATATTTTTGGGTTACAATGTTAAGTTTGTTTTTGGGATAAATTATTTTCAACTACGGAACCCTTCATTGTGCGTGTTCCGACACGCACTTGGCCGGTTTTTTTTTTTAAGACTGTTTCTTAAAGTGGATAAGACTAGGCGAATTTTGTTTGAGAACTCTGAATGACTTAGTTTTTTAAAGGCCTAAAACAAATTTCATTCAGAATTTTGATAATTATTTTCCTAATTCTCTAGTTTTGTGATGAGAAAGTGGCCAGTGCTTTGCCGCGCCGCGCGCGCGGCGTTCGCGTGGTTTACACGCTCGAGTAACGCGCGCGCCCAGTGTTCCCCCCTTAACTTTCCTCAAGAATAGGACTATGCAAAAATAAATTATTCAAATCCGACTGGTAGTTCCAAAGATTAGCGTGTTTAAGGAGGATGCGCTGTGGTAGCCCGCGAAATTAAAATTTTGTTGCGTTTTATGCAATTTGCAGGTCCGTGTGAGGTTGTATCTTGATCAAATTAAGATACGCGGGAATAAAACATATGTACTTATTCATATAATTTTAACCATGAAAATCATCAATACATCTCTATAAGTTAGAATTCGTGCAGAGTCGTTCGATTTCGTTCGTTCGAAGAATCTGTACGAAATCTAACTTATAGAGAGATGTATTAAACTTTTTAAACTTTCGCGATTTGCACACATTATAAACAAAACTAAGAACGGGTTTTCTCGCGATATTCCTTTTTATGAGGTAAAAACCCATAAAAACTTTTTTACAAAAAAATACAACCGACTTCCAAAAACAACACTACAAAATGAAAAATAACTTTAATTTCGGAAGTCGGTGTCTAGTTAAATGTATTTTCGTTTTTTGCCACCGACTTCCGAAATTAAAGTTATTTTTAGAAAGAAAGAAAGAAAGAAAACACATTTATTTCACTTTGTAGTGTTGTTTTTGGAAGTCGGTTGTATTTTTTTGTAAAAAAGTTTTTATTTTTCACTTTTTAGTTGTGTACCTACCCCAAACACTTATTCTAATACCACTACCTGCAAAACAAACTATAACGTCATCCATATAAAAGTGGGGAAAAAATACGTATTATTGAAGCTAACTCAAAAACTACCGAAGCAAAGTTACCCAATCAATTTTATATGGGACCAACTGTGATGTATACCCTCTCGAATAAAACAAAAAAAATCCAAATCGGTCCAGCCATCTTCGAGTAATCGGGGAACATAAGGTTCCGACGAATTGAGAACCTTTTTGAAGTCGGTTAAAAAACCAGGTAGGTACCTGTTTACCTCGTAAAAAGAAATATCGCGAGGAGACCCGTTCTTAGTTTTGTTTAGAGATGTATTGATGATTTTCATGGTTAAAATTATATAAACACATTTGTTTTATTCCCGCGTATCATATTTTGATCAAGATACAACCTGACACGGACCTGCAAATTGCAAAAAACCCAAAAAAAAAATTGAATTTCGCGGGCTACCACAGCGCATCCTCCTTAAACAAACAAAAAACAAACTTCAGCTTTATTATTAGTAAAGTAATAAATAGATAGATAGATATAGTAGAGTAGTTCGAGAGGAGCTCGTGGCTAAGTAATAACAGCCGCACGGGTCGATCCATCAGGTTAAGCTACGCTTGTCGGGGTTGTCCGTGGATGGGTGACCATCTTTACATACCGAGACTCCTCCGTGCTTCGGAAAGCACGTTAAGCCGTTGGTCCCGGCTGTCATTCGTGGATCTTTGACAGTCATTACGGGTCGTCAGAAGCCCGAAAGTCTGACAATAGTCATAGTCATAGTCATTTATTCATGAACAAATTAATTGTATCTGAATTTACACATAAAATTAAAAAATTACAGCATATACACTAAAATACATCATAATGTTTACAAATTACATTAACAAATAAAAAAAACTAAAAAATTAAAATTTAACATTTCTTCCTTACATGTCATTACATAAATAAAATAATATGTTCAACCATTTAAAATTTAAAATAATAACAATAAAATAATTAATTAAAGTCAATCAGTCTTACCAAGGGGTATCGTATTACCCAGTAATGGGTTGAGGAGGTCAGATAGGCAGTCGCTCCATGTAAAATACTGGTATTCAGCTGCATCCGGTTAGACTGGAAGCCGACCCCAACATAGTTGGGAAAAGGCTAGGCAGATTTTTAGATATAGTAGAGTAGTATAGATAGATAGGCCAGTACAGCGTTGCAGTATATTTCCACATAATTATGTGCATTACTTCAATAAACAATTTATCATCGATTAATCGTGAACAGATGAACAATAGTTAACTATCAAATAATCTAAATAACTTCAAACACGTTACGAGCTAGTCGATTCTAAACATTCCTACTTGTAGATACAATCATTATGGGCTTCTGACATGTGATCTAGGCTTTATTTAACGCTGCGCAAACAAGCTTCGTTGCATTGTAAACACACGTACAATTAGCAAAACAACAATGTGGATTGTGTTGTTTTTGGTAAGCTGTACTAGTTTGTTGGTGAAAGGTTTTGGAAATGAAGAGTTTCTGGTATGTATTTTTTCATGTATAAATTAAATAGTTATGGCTACCATAAATTTGGCCTTATAACTATAAGGCCCCGCTTGCGTCACCAATCACAAAATTTATTTAGCGCTAAACGTAATTTTTAAATCATCAGCTCTGCCAACATCAAACGATTGCGGAAACAGAACTGTATTTAAAATTGACTTAGCACTAAATTTATTTCCACACAGTCTGCTCGATAATTTAAATTATGTTATAAATATCATTATAACCCGCTGGTCAATAATGTGATTTGAACTTGGAACATCAGCAAAAAATTCGTAGAAAAACATACACAAAAAAAATAATAATTGGCAGTCATGGAGAATGCCGACAGAAGTGAAAACTTAAACGTAAAACTATGCACAGCTTGCCGCGGTGTCGAGGTGTCGCGAACCTGAAAGATTTCCCCCTACCAAAAATCGGTCAACGCGTAAAGAAGTTTTCACTTCAAAAAATATTCGCGTTTCGATTTACTTAATAATTCTCCTCGGAAATAAAGGTTGTCTTCGTCTTGGGCGTAATCCCTCGCTGCACTCTGGATTCTAGTCGTTACGCTCCGGACTCAATATAGTGACATAAGACACTACTTTATCCCTTTGGCGATCTGCTATTAGTGGCTTGTGTTGCTAATGGACCGAAATGTGTGGAATAAAAAATGACAACAAATGGTTTTTTTTGGGTTCCGTACTTCAAAAGGAAAAAACCGGCCAAGTGCGTGTCGGACCACGCACAATGAAGGGTTCCGTAGTTGGGATGAATTTATCTTACTTAACATTGTAGTTGAAAAACATGTTCTCCCATACATTCCAAATGTAGATGTAAGTTTGTACTCACAATATTCATAGATTTACCATGTTATTTTAACACCACAGACTTCTTATAGGTTTTCCTGTAATCTACAGGTAAAGATCTATTTTCTGTATTTTTTTCAAAATTTTAGGCTCAGTAGTTTCGGAGATAAGGGGGGGAATGGTCAATTTTCGTCTATTTTCTTAAATAACTTTAAAACAATTTATTTTAAAATTATAAAAATATATATTTGAGACCCTCATAGTAAGCCCTTTCATTTGATATGCCACATGGTGTAGTTTGCAAAACTTTTTTTTTTTTATTTTCTTATTTGCCCCCTAAAAGTGACCTCTATATTCAAAATTCATTTATTTACTTTACCCTTCCGTGTTTGGGTCACAGAAATTCATATGTGTAGCAAATTTCAACTTATCGGTCCATTAGATTCGGAGCAAACTAGCTGTGACAGACGGACGGACAGACAGACAGACAGACAGACAGACAGACAGACGGACAGACAGACCTAGGAGTGATCCTATAAGGGTTCCATTTTTTCCTTTTGAGGTACGGAACCCTAAAAACGGAACCCTTATAGGATCACTTCGTTGTCCGTCTGTCCGTCTGTCAAGACCCTTTTTCTCAGGTACGCGTGGAGGTATCAAGTTGAAATTAATATCAAATACGTAAGTCTATGGTCTCTTGGAGTCCTAAAAAACTCAAGCTTCTAAGTCAACGCAATAATAACATAAGGCCATTTATGCGACATATTTTGATACTCGCAAATAAACCAAAACCTATAGGGTACTTCCCGTTGTCCTAGAATCATGAAATTTGGCAAGAAGCAAGCTCTCACAGCACAAGTATAGAAAAAAATCTGAAAAACGACAATTTGTAGTTTTATGACAAAAAAATTTTTTTTTTTTTGGGATCCATTGTTAAGTTTGTTTTTGGGATAAATTCTTTTCATCTACGGAACCCTTCATAGTGCGTGTTTCGACACGCACTTGGCCGGTTTTTTTTTCTAATAATGTTTTTCTTTTTTTACTTCTAGGGCAAAGGACGATGGTTTGTGCTAAACCTCCTGCAGTGCGAGGAACCGGAGCAGTATGATATACAACTAGGGGTTACTCGCAAGAAGATCAACCGAACCCACGATGCTTTCAGCTTTTATGCTGACCTCGACAGAGAACTCAATGGCACGTACGGCGTAAGTTTTAAGCCGGAGACATACGACACCAACAAAATTACATAGATATAATTATCGATAATTCAGTAGGTAAATGAAAGATCGCGAGTGCCGAAAGTCAACAATCAACATCGTTGGATCGGTTAATTTTGTGTTCAGACGATTCACTTCGAGTGAAAGGCAAAAATGAACACGTTGAGCACACAACAAGTGAAGCGTTTGATAGCCGTGGCTTGAACGTCGGACTAGCTAATTCTAACCATGATATGAAATTCTTATGGGTATCGTTCATGGCAATTCGGCAGAAGTCACATCGCAATCAATGATTCTTTAAAATAAAATGGTTTTAAATGTTTTCAGATAGAAATAATTTCAAACAAGGAAGTGGATGGCGGCTACAAGTTTTATAATCAGATGACTGACGAGAGTTTCTGTAACATGGGCAAAAAATACACAGGCAACAACTGGATACAAATCTTCACAAAGGCAAACATCGATCCTCCAGATTGCCCTGTACCAGTGGTAATAATTATCTATCTATAATAAAAGGTCCCATTAAAATAGACAGACTAATTTTTACATGGTGTTCTACCCATAAATATGAACAACTTTTACTATGGGGCCAAACCTGAAATCGCGAAAAAAAAATCAACTGCTCCCTACATTTTGAGAGTTTGGTGTAGTGAACAGCTGATTTTTTTTCGCGATTTCAGAGTTAGTCTCATAGTGAATATTATTCATATTCATGTGTAGAACACCCTATGAAAATTTGTCCATCTATTTTAATGGGACCTTATACAGGGTGTCCCGTAATTAATAGATAACCTCTTAGTGAGTCATTGTACTCATCATTATGAACATCTTTTACTATAGGACCTAACATGAAATAGCGAAAAAAAAATCAACTGTTCCCTACATTTATTTTCGCATAACTCGTCAAAATGTAGGCAACTTCTGGTTTTTTTTTCGTGATTTCAGGTTTGGTCCCATAGTAAAAGTTGTTCATAATGATGAGTACAGTGACCCCGTATGAGGTTATTCATTAATTACGGGACACCCTGTATACATAGGTACATAGTAAAAAAACAAAGTCGCTTTTCGTGTGTGTCTGTGTAGAATATGTGCCACAAAAGATGAGACTTGACACACCATGTGGTTTGACTTGCGCATAGGTCTCTTTAGCGGTATGAGGTCTGAGATGGGAAGGAACTAGCCGTTATCGCGCAGCGCGGAAGGCGCGGTACAGCGCTCGTCAAGGCTCATAAAATCCGGAGCCACACATAATCTGCTCAATTCATGCCGAATATGTGATTAACACACATGTGCGTGTGCGTGTGTGTGTATGTGTGTCTGGCGCTTTCGCCTTAAACCACAATAAATTATAACACCTTTACAGAATCATCCGAGGTGATGTTATAGCTAGCCCACTTCTAGAGAACATTTTAGATGATGATTATGCGGCACATCTAAAACGTATTCAAGAGCTGTCAGTGTCAATATTTCACAACAATGATGAATGACACTGTCATCTCTTGAACGTGGTTTACATGTTCTGATAAAGTTCATCATCAGTGTCATTGGTGAAATTCACCCGTATACATGACAGAGTTCAAATTAGCACCAAAAATTTATTTAGGACCTCTTACTAAACAATCACACAAAATTCAACTAACCAAAATTCATCCCAATGATCCGTTTACACAGATTAGCAACTAAAATATTGTACAATTTATTTTTAGGGAGAATTCATCGTCGATGACTTCGTCATAGACTATCGGGAGTTGGTAGAGACGGGTATGTACGGTAAATACGACGTTTATGGTTACATTACGTACATGGGCCGGAGAGTAGCTTGTGGCCGTGGTCTCGTGCAATTTGAGAAGCAACGCGAAGAGGACGACGACTATGATGATTATTAAAGATATTTGGAATGAAAGATAATCTTTTATTTTTGGCACACAACAAATAGCAACACTGTCAGCCTATGAACGTTTCCTGTGACCAGTGGCGTGCACTCCATACATGCAAATAAGCTCTACATACCCTGTGGTCCCATACATACATGCCCCTCTAAATGTTAAATAACTTTCAACTCAAGAAAAATCATGGTAATAATTATTAGGTCTTTACCTATGAAATTGCCGTTCTGCAGTACTGGCCATTTCAAATCAAAACAATTTTTGTTTGGCTAAGAATTCTAATTTCAAATTAATTTTATTTTAAAAACATGGATTTTTTTTTCCAAAAGTAGTCATTTGTTTATTGATTAGTGTTACATTTTCATCGCATTTCAATCTTTTTCGTCATCATGGATACGTTAAAAATTCGAGTAATTATGGAATATGAGTACCGTCGTGGCAGCAACGCGGCACAAGCGGCACGCAACATCAACGACGTTTACGGAGCTAACACTACAAACCAACGCACCACTTGTTATTGGTTTGCTCGCTTCCGTTCTGGAAATTTCGACCTGAAAAATGAACCTCGCGGTCCTCCGAAGACTTTGGTCGACAATGACGAATTAAAGGCGATTGTGGAAGCTGATGATACACAATCTACGGCTGAATTAGCAGCAGCTTTCGACGTTAGCGTCAAAACAATATTGGTCCATTTGCGTCAAATTGGCAAGGTAAAAAAGCTTGACAAATGGGTGCCCCACGAACTCAATGATCGCCAGCGCGAAGTACGCGTCGAGACGTGCCTTGCACTGCTCAACAGACACACAAATGAAGGAATTTTGAACCGCATTGTTACCTGCGATGAAAAATGGATTCTGTTTGATAACCGCAAGCGCTCAGCAAGTTGGTTGGATCCTGGTTCAGCACCTAAACAATGCCCTAAACGAAAACTTACCACTAGAAAAGTGATGGTCACTGTTTGGTGGTCTAGCGCCGGTGTGATTCATCACAGCTTCTTACCAAACGGGGTGAGCATTACTTCAGATGTGTACTGTGAAGAACTGAACACAATGATGGAGAAGCTGGCACATCTCCAACCAGCATTGGTCAATCGCTCGTCTCCGCTGCTCCTGCACGACAACGCGCGATCTCATACTGCACAACAGACGGTCTCCAAGTTGCAAGAACTGGGGTTGGAAGCTCTCCGTCATCCGCCCTACTCACCAGACCTTGCGCCTACAGACTACTACTTTTTCCAGAATTTGGATAACTTCTTGGCGGGAAAAAAATTCAATACCCGAGAGGCAGTACAAAATGCCTTTGAAGAATTTGTTGCCTCCCGTCCAGCTGATTTCTTTAAGAAGGGCATCAATAAACTACCACTGCGTTGGCAAAGATGCATTGATTGCATGGGTGATTACTTCGATTAATACAAATAAAAAATGCATGAAAAAAATTCGTTTAAATTTTTTCATACAAAACGGCAATTTCATAGGTAAAGACCTATTATATTAATCTAACTTATTCACTATCTCACCGTTTATAACGCGATTTACGCGCCATCTATTATTTTTATTTGGAACTAACTTCCTGTAGCGAGCGGCGAACACCACGCAGACAGCGCTCCCGGCGAGCAAAAGCAGTACAACGGCTTGCTTATTCTTCATACAACGCAACCCGTGTAGTACACAGCAATAGTGTGACTATGTGCGTGAAAATGTGTGCGTGTGTTTAAGTTCTGGAAGCACAGCTTACATTACAACCCGCCCAAGAGAAGCCGTAAATGCACCGCATAGTTGTTGATTACAGAGGGTCGACTTTTTTTAGTCGGATTGACCAAAATTCGTTCGTATTATTTTGAAATTGCAAAGTTTTTACACGCTTTTATTCAACTTGCAATGTTTGTTTGTTTTTCCGCCATATTGTTTTGATTGTTTTTCTTGGCGCCAGTGATTGACTGTAATTATTTTAATCATTTGTAAAAAAATGTAAATTATACCTGTGAGACCTGTGCTGCCGAAGTGTATTAAATAAATTAAAATCTGCCGCTTTTTCGACGTTATATTTTGAGGAAAAAGTTATTGATTGTAAACGGAAGGTGTCAACCCGGGTTTGATTTAACTCAAAAAAAAAAGGTAGGTAATGCTTCTCGTTATTTTCATAAAAAATTTTTATGATAATTATTACCTACTGGCAAACATGTTGTGTATAACACAAACATTGCATTTTATCCCTTGCTTTTTGTTTACAAATCAAGATAAAAATAATGTTTGCACCCTTCGATCAATAATAGTACTAGATTCCCGATAAGCGCTTCAAAAACGGCCCGAAAAATAAAAACACAAATACTTTTGTGGTCTTATTTCAAATATCGACTGTTCTGGAACAGGAAAATGCATGGAGTAGTATTGTTACTTTATATGTTATTTTTGTTTGTAGATTTCCTAGTGATATACTTGCTTTCTTATTAACATATAAACTCAGCTAAAACTAGATCATAATCCAACTTCAGATATTGTTACGCAAATAGTAGGTTACATTTCTGGTTTTGTAGTCAGTAGCCTTGTTAAGAAAATTAATTGCGAGGACTGTAAAATGGATCTACGGGCTACACAAAAATTATGGTTTCATAAATTAATCGATTTAAGAGACATGGGTGGTTTATGTTATGCTTCAAACGACGTGTTCGACGTATGCATGAAAACCGAACGAGTTATACTCAATTTTCTTCGCATGAGTGGTGGCAAAACAATACAAAAAAAATATTGTTAATATTTCAAGCGTCTACCTGTTGCCGTTACCAATATCCAGCAAAAACGAGCAAGAAAAAAACACGTTTGTTGTATGGGAGCCCCCTTAAATATTTATTTTATTCTGTTTTTTAGTATTTGTTGTTATAGCGGCAACAGAAATACATCATCTGTGAAATTTTTAACTGTCTAACTATCACGGTTCATGAGATACAGCCTGTTGACAGACGGACGGACAGCGGAGTCTTAGTATTAGGGTCCCGATTTACCCTTTGGGTACGGAACCCTAAAAAAGTATACGATATAATACAAATATTTTTTATAACTTCAAAATCGCGTACAAAAGTAGACGCACCCATTTTTTAATACGGGTTGATTACAATGAGCCAACCCGCAAACAGTTAATAGCAATGTCTTAAAAAAATAACTATTGTACTAATTTAGTCCTTCTACTTTTATAAATCGGTCAAAAATATTTGCTACCATATAAAACGAACCATGGCCTAAAAAATATATTATTATTCTGCTACTCTACGTCTGTCAATACTTACTGTGTTCTGAGCATTGAAATGTAAATACCAAGAACTATGTCTAGTTCCAAAATAGAGTAAGCACGAAATTGTCAACAAAATGTTTTTAACCTTAGTGCTCAAGATTTAAGTTTCATTTTAGAATAAATATTTTTGTACTTATTATAAAAATTACTTTTTATTTTCAAGCGACATTTTTAATTTATTGCTTTTACCTTTCTCCGATGATAGAAGGACTTAAATATAAATATTTTGCAATCATAATTAAACTTTATGTTTGATTGTTAAGGTTTATAATGAATTGAAGTTGTTAATATTATAAAACTTTTTTCTATATTTCGTAGCAACAAATGTAAATGTTTATGTGTGTGTAAACGTGGCCACTACAGCGACTTATTTTTGTTCCTGATCCTGTATCTAGTGCTATTATTGATCGAAGTTTGCACCTTTATCGGATATTCAGATTAAAATAATTTAGATATTCGTTGTGGTCGCAAACAAACAATAATGCGAAGTCAATGGCGCCGTGCGGTAAGAGTCACGGTAAGATTAGGGTCCCTACCCTAATCTTACCGTGACTCTAGGTGGGGTCGGGTAAAACAAACGGCCGGGAAAAAAAAAACTTAGGTACTAGTTTCAGCTTGTTTAAGTTTATTTTTATTTTAGCCGTGCATACCTTGTCTAAAATGTCTGTGCACGCCACTGCCTGTGATCCTGATAGTTTGTTTTAAACTTATTAAGATGACGCCGATACATAATAATTCCTGCTTTATTCACCACAAATTTTTAATTAGTACAAACACTTAAAGGGCTTATTAGAGAAGGTCTTGTTATTATATATGTAGAATCCTTCGTTACGCTCCGGATTCAATATAGTGACATAAGACACTACTTTATCCCTTTGGCGAATAATCTACTATTAGTGGTTTGTGTTGCTAATGTACCAAAATGTGTGGAATGAAAAATGTCAACAAATGGTATTTTTTTCCCTAACAATGTTTTTCTTTTTTTTTACTTCTAGGGCAAAGGACGATTGTTAGTGCTAAACCTCCTGTAGTGCGAGGAACCGGAGCAATATGAGATACAATAAGGGTTTGTTCGGAAGATCATTCGAACCCACGATGCTTTCAGCATTTAAGCTGACCTCGACAGAGAACTCAATAACACGTACGGCGTAAGTTACGTATAAGCCCGAGACAGACCTGGGGCATTATTATGAAGTAGAATTTAGTCTACAGTTCATTCCACAGTCACAGGACACCGTCAAAATTATATAAGAATGTTTATCATCTACTTTCATTGAATTCTTCGATAATTCAGTAGGCAAATGAAAGACCGCGAGTGCCGAAAGCCAACAATCAACATCGTTGGATCGATTCATTTTGTGTTCAGACGATTCACTTCGAGTGAAAGGCAAAAATGTACACAAAGTGAAGCGTTTGATAGCCGTGGCTTAAACCTGATAAATAAATGACTTACCTGACGACCAACTCGAACTGGTGATGATGTAACAAGTGCTTGTTGCTAGGCAGTCTTGCAGCTAAGTCCCGCACCAGGGCGGCGCGTGCGCCGGCAGCCCGTAACGCACGTACTACGCCCGGGAGAGACTTGCGCGCGTCTGCGTACCGACACTCGAATATCGCTGCGATACAGGAGCGTAGAACCTACCGAAAAATTAAACATTATTTCATTTTAAATCTTAACCGGTACACTGCAAGGAGTTTACAATAACGTCGAATTTTACGACTTCGATTAATATTACACGGCACATAACACCACTTGTATTCAAAGGGGACACAAGACATAATTATTATAGTGTGTACGCCAACATTTAACCAGTTACACCCACAGTAAAAAAAAAATCTAATAATAAAGCTGAAGTTTGTTTTTTTTTTCTTTGTATGTTTTAACACGCTAATCTCTGGAACTCAGATATGAAAAATTATTTTTGCATTTCTTTGCCCATTTCTTGAGGAAGGCTATATAACATCACGCTAGGGCCATTCAGAGCCGAGCAAAAAGAAAAAAAATCTGAAGGAACGCTAAGCAAAACCAATTAACAGCGTGGGCGGGCAACGCGATGTAACGGGGTGGGTCGGGGGGCACAATAATATCATGCGGTCTTGACACAGAACGTCCGATTCCAAAAACGTCCAATTTGGAGAATGTCCGATAATATCAGCTAAGCCTATACCCATTCACGGACCACAAATCCAGACTTCACGCTTCGTCAATTTTGATATTTATGCGTATGGCATTACAGTGTAAAATCGCTAGGGGAAAGTGCATGGTCATCCGTCACACATACCTCTAATCTCCTAGCTGAGTTGGTGAGCAGCAGATGTCCGTAGTCCGCCGCGCCTGTGGGCGGCGCGGCCGGCGGCACTATGCGGGCTTGAGGCGGCCGGAGCGCTGTTAACCTGGTGAATAGACTTCATTCATTAAACTTCTTTGACAATCGACTAAAAATGTGCAACAAAAATTGTTATACCATGGCTGTGAAAATATTTAACCACTTGGCAGAAGAATTTAGAAGTGCTTCAGATTTAGAATTTAGTAACAAGCTGTATAACTGGTTGTGTGAGAGATGTTTTTATTCCATCAATGAATATTTTGAATGTAAAATGTAAAACTTAATTATTATGACATCTAAACATTGCTATTTTATATTGACATGATAAATTATTATTTTAAATGATAAGAATTGAATTTAATTTTAATGTATTAATTGCTTAAAATCTAAATTTTAATTTTAATTATGAAATGATTATTAATATTT
Source organism: Cosmia pyralina (assembly GCA_946251885.1). Taxonomy (NCBI): domain Eukaryota; kingdom Metazoa; phylum Arthropoda; class Insecta; order Lepidoptera; family Noctuidae; genus Cosmia; species Cosmia pyralina. Next base: position 11,117,146 of record OX276342.1, on the reverse strand, counting down.
TTGTGTTGATGTCTTACGTTATTACTAAATGTGTACTGCATGCTCTAATCTAAATATTTGTATGGCTGAAATGCCGAGTATAGTGAAACCCATGACAGATGATAAGAACCTATGTACCTATATTCTTGCAAATAAATATATCATTCATTCATTCATTCAATAAATTGATGACAAGGCGATGATCGTTTTTTGTTAGGACGCGCGACGATACGGGACTTTTAATGATTTTAAACTGAAGATAACGTCTAAACGAGTAGTGTTAATGATTGATAAAAAAAATGTTAAATTAGAACATTTTCTTAATAACATAATATGTTTGTATTACGTAGTGTAATAAATTTATAAAGTTATGTCTAAACCGGATAAAAAACTGAGAACCACGCAAAAACTAGCAAACGTATTTTTATGAAACCTTCACCATTTTAAAGATAATTATTTATCTTATAGTATACTTGTTTTAATATACGGTACAACTTCTGGAATGTTCAAGAGCAATAATCATATGCCATAAAGCACATTCAATTATTGTCATTCAAGAATTTCATCACAAGTGTTTACCACAATAATTGAATGCGAGTTTTGCCATTCAATAATTGCATGCGATTGCGATTATTGCATACAAGGTTTGCCTCGTCTTAACGTCCTTGTACAGTCAGGTATAGCAATTAGCTGACCCATCCTTGCAAAAATAATTGAGGTTTTTTAGGTACGAATCGATAGAATCTTAGAATTCTTTTATATTCTATTTAAATACCTATAATAAATATAATATAAAAGAATTATAAAATTCTATCGATTCGTATTCTAAAAAATCTTAACCATTTATGTCTCGTCTTGCCTCGTCTTAACGACCTTGTACAATTGATTCTAGTATTACCCTTATTTACGCTGCCAAATATTTGATTCAAACTTGCTCGCAAAAGTAGCAACGTGCGACCGGAGAGCGAGCGGTACTTCGGCCCCTTGTATTCCGCTGTTCCCCGCGCGCATCAGACACATTCCATTTATTTACATATCACAAGCTCGGAGTGAGTTAGCCGACGGACGTTCGCAGGGTCGTAATAATATCGCGGCGGGATTTTATCGTGCACTGGATTTTTAACCGACGAAAAAAAAGGAGGAGGTTCTCAATTCGACACGTATGTTTTTTTTTTATGTATGACCATGCATAACTTTTGACAGAGTCGTCCGATTTAAAAAATGTTGGTTTTATTCGAGAGGGTATACCTCAAAGTTTGTCCCATATAAAATTGATTAACTTTGCTTGGGTAGTTTTTTAATTTAGCTTCAATAATACGTATTTTTCCCCACTTTTATATGGATGATGTTCAAGTTTCTTTTGCAGGGAGTAATATTAGAATTTGTGTGGGGTAGGTACCACAACTAAAAAGTGAAAAATAAAAACTTTTTTACAAAAAAATACAACCGACTTCCAAGAACAACACTACAAAGTGAAAAATAACTTTAATTTCGGCAGTCGGTAGCAAAAAACGAAAATATATTTAACAAGACACCGATTTCCGCTTTTTTCAATTTGTAGTGTTGTTTTTGGAAGTCGGTCGTATTTTTTTGTGAAAAAGTTTTTATTAAGGAAACAAGAGGACAGCCAGAAATAGGATTTACGCTTGTTAGCACTTTTAATAATATTGCAGGCAGGATGTTCCCTTTCATAATAACCTTACAAACTAAGATTGTTTTTGGAAGTCTGTTGTATTTTTTTCAACTCTCGTTGTTGAGCCGAGCATTGAGAATCCAACCTAACAACAACAGACTGCGTGTCGAAAAAACACACTGTTGGATTTTCAACTTTCGGGGCTAAGCAGAGCGTTGAAAATCCAATGCGCGAAACAAAATCGCCGCGATATTTTTACGTCCGTACGAACGTCGACTTACGTTGTTACAAAATTTGTTTATAGGTTAAAATTAAAAGGTAGTGTCTATTTGTGAGTTTTTTTGTAACTATTTGAGAGATGAGTGGGCTATATTCTACATTTATATTGTAAAGAAGTCAGGTTATTTATTTAAAAAGGCATCTAGTCCCATAATACAGATCACAAACACACACACACACACACTTTATGTGTTTGTGATGTGTATTATGGGAATTCAATTAATTCATCATTAAAATAAGTCATCATTATAAGTTTATGAGTTCTTTTCGAGTACCTCGGCAGTCAAACAGAGTTATTCGGCCGACAACGAGTACTAACAAAATGGCCGCGTATGCCCAGTACCGAATAATAAAAGAGTACTCGGCGCATCTCTTATGAGAGTTGTATTGATGATTCTAATTTATGAAAACTCCACCATGTTTAGATTATTTTAAGCTATTAGAACAAAATATCATTCAAATAAGTATTTCCCAGTTTTCTACTATACTTACTTAGGATTGGCAGCGCTTCTCTGCGCCACTTCTCTCATGACATCTCTGACTCGTGCGGCATCTAATGGAGGTAACGGAGGCTGGTGGATACGAGAGGACGCGCCCTCTGGTGGCCGTAAGATGCGTTGCTGGAATGCCTGCAAATAAAACATTGTTACAATAAATATTCAAACTACACAAGTTTTGAGGCAAAGAATGTAAGCTGTTTATTATACAGTTACTATAGTGATGATACCTGAGGTAAAAAAAAAAAAATTCTATTTAGTGCGTCAGTCAGATAATATTACGTATAAAATCTAGCAAGGAGTGACGTCATGCCACATTTTAACTCAATGTATCCGCCGTAATCTTTTGATTACGTATAAAAAGAAAAAATACCGTGTCCAATATTTTTTAACAATTTACATGATGGAAAAAAAAATATTTTTATAATCTTTGCGCTCTAGCATGGTGCGGGTAGGGTTACCATATGACAGGCGTTTGCCGCATTTGACAGGCATTTTAAGGTTTAGACAGGCGTGCGGCCGGCATTGGTCTGAGACAGGCATTTTTAAATTACACGTCCGCGCGCGCATCGCGGTTGCATAAATGCAAGCGCGATGCGTGCGCGGGCGCGAAATTTTAATGACACCGGCGGGTGGCAACTTAACTACACAGTGGTGCAATTTTCTCAAAAGTAGGGAAGTGAATGGTGACATTACAGAATTCATGAAAATCTGCCAGTTTGTGTTCTCTATTTTGGCACACAATGCGAACGCAGAACGTACGTTTTCTCTCGTCAACGCCCAGTGGAGTAAAGAAAGAAATCGGCTGACAATTGAATCAGTACGAGTAAAAGCAATATTGATTACTCAGGTAAATTACAAAACTGTATCTTGTGAACATTTTTACGTTTATGTTTTAGAAAAGAAAGAACTATTAAAAAAAATAATGCCCTCTGACAAATATTAGTAATAAATATCCCTCTTCATTATTATCTGTTGGCTTTTACTTATTACCTACAGCGTTTTGCTTTAGACAGGCATTTTTCTGAAAACTCAGGCATTTTAGGTACCATAGACAGGCATCCCTCTATTTACATATGGTAACCCTAGGTGCGGGTGACACATGTCAGTATGACATGACTAGGTCAGTGACAATATGCACAATTCAATTTTATCGATAACGATTCTTACAGCAAAAATCTCGTTCTCCTAATAATTTTAAAAATGTCTTTGATATATCATATTATTATTAAATTTATTTTAAAATATGTATTTAATACAAAACATTAAAAAATCACATTCAAAGCACTACCGACATTTATTTTAAAAAAATGTTTTTTCGTGGTATCATTTTTTCGGCTAATTTAACTCTATAAATGTCTAACAACAAAAATTTAAAAATACATACAGTAAACTTCTTTTTCTATAAAAAACATCGACTATCGATAAAAACCCAACATAGTAATACATCTCATCACTAAACAAGTCTATGGCGTTACGTTAACCGCCTATCACTTTGCTTCATTTTTCTCTAAATTTGATTTTATTTGTAGATAATAACATTTTGGCAGGATGATTTATTTAATTGACTACAGTTATTATTGATTCCGTATTTTACGATTATGATAGGGTGCAGCTAAAATATTAAATCATGTTTGTAAATCGCGGTAACGTTCAGAGTGAAAAGGAACAGTTCGTCAAATGTCACCCGCACCATGCTAGAGCGCAATGATTATAGTCATCATTCCTATTGCTTGCTGAGCACAACTGCAAGAGCTTCAATTCTTCGATTTACAAGAATCATTTTATTTTCTATCCTATCCGTAGTTTAAGTAAATAAGTTCTAATGCATGAACCTCTAACACTAGTGATTTTCGTGTTTTACTTTTGTTAAAAATTGAATTGTTTTCCAAGTAGTTAGTTAATAGGTCCCCGTAATTTACAGCATTATTTAATTAGTCGCAAATATTTATTGGCAGAGAAAAAACAATTACCTGTGGATTAGGATTTTCATTGAGGTGTAACTGCATCGCTAAATCTTGTAAATGCTGCAACTCCAGTTCTGGGTTCAGAGACTCGAGTCGATTCTGTTCCGGAAGGTTTCTGAAATATAAAGATACAATTGTAAGTTTAAATCAAGAATGTTATCTAGAAGTGGTTTTCGAAATACCAGAAGCATAGCAGATGTTATGCCATCTGAAAAAAGAGAAAATCTGAAATGTACGAGTATTAATAATACATTTCAGCGACGATGATGTCAGAAATATACTGGGTAAAGTTCGTGCAATCCACGAAGACGCGCCCCACTATTCCTGCTAACCGTTTATAGTATATGTGTGCAAGCTTCCGCCAATGTTTGAGTGTTATCGGCACACACTATAGTTAGTACACGGTAATTAGTGTGTACCCATAACACTCAAACATTGGCGGAAGCTTGCACACATATACTATAAACGGTTAGGAGGAATAGTGGGGCGCGTCTTCGCGGATTGCACGAACTATATGGTAGTAGGTAGCTGACCTCGTACGACCTCATAATTCCTTTATCACCCTAAATATGAATGTCACTAGCACGTCATAAAACGTCAAGGTCTATTTTTGCTTTTAAGACCATACATAATTATATTGTATAGGAGGTATGAGGAACAGGGTATAAAGTTCACTCAGGCTCCATTGAAAAGCGAGAATCCTCCGACCAGACGGGTGTTGTGTATGGTGGACTACTGGCCGACAGTTGATGTCGGAATGTTGTAAATGCCAGTCGCGCGGTAAACTCTGCTTGCGCGATGCAGGATTTGTGTGACGTCATGTCTTTGATACGTAATTCGCATGTGGCGTTATAGATGTTGCACACATACATAAATTCACGCCTTCTGCCCATGAGGGTAGGCAGAAACTACAGAACGCCGCCTGCTGCGATCCTTACATACTACTTCAGCCTCGTTTACGTTCATACATCTGGTAATACACGCACACCGGTTGCGAGTACTACGCAGTACGCACCTGACCTTTCTGAAGAACATCACCAATAAGGTCACTATAATATTCTCCTAAGACGTCCCGGCGTTTTTACTTACATCTGCCTGCTTTAAGACCAATCTATATAATAAAAATTAAATTTCGATGGTAAGCGCATCACTTCAGAACGGATGGACCGATTGGGCAAATTTTTGTTTTAAAACGTTCATGATATAGTCCGAATAAGGCTCATACGGAAAGAAATAAGTGCATTTTCTATGGGAATTTTGTATGGATTATTGAAATTTGAACAGGAAAACGTCTGTCGGGTTCCAAATAAAACGTAACATAGTTTAAAAATCTAAGTGAAGTTTTAATTTACTGGGAGTTTTTGTCAAAAGTGGTAAAGCAATTACGAGGTCGACTATTTTCCCCGTACGAGCTCCTTCACAAAGAGCTTTCTATCTATTCCATCTTCTTGATCAACTAAAATAACTTTTACTTACACCTACCAGTCTTACTAACGGGGTCGATTTACCCAGTAACTGAGCTATGAAGGTCAGATAGGCAGTCGTTCCTTGTAAAATACTGGTATTCAGCTGCAGCCTGGACTGAAAACCGACCCCGACATATTTGGGGAAAAGGCTAGGCAGGTGATAATGATGACTTACTGCACAAGCTCGTCCCATATATCGGTGGCTCTCCAAGGTGGGCCCCTTTCCGCCACCAGCCCGTTAAAGAACATGGAGTCCAGTAGTCTCACTGCAAACTGACACTGCGAGAGTCCACGAGCTCCTAAGAAACCCATCTTGTGGAACGTCAGGACTGGAGATGGGTGGATGCGGATTATTGTGAGGCAGTGTCTGAAATGAAGATAGATTATGGATAATAAGGTAACAAAGAAAATGTAATCTTTTTTCTCATGTCACATCGCAGTAGTTCAAAAAAGTAGATACTATGATAAATTAATAAATACCTATAAGTATAATTCTAAAGCCGTCCTAGGACCACATTGATTTATAAGAAGGAAAATCGGTGATTTTGATATTTTAAAGATGGATGAGCGGTATTATAAAGAAGTTTGTGTAAACTTTGCTTTCAAGTCATATAATTATGTCCATTAACGAAAGTTACTCAAATATAAATAAATCGTCAATTTCATACATCCAAAATCATCAACATACCTATAACCCTGCAGGAGCTTCGCTAACGTCCTCATGAAAACCGCCCTGATCTCCTTGTCCAGCATATGCGGCGGTGACGACGCCGGGGGCGGAGGAGCGAAAGCCGAGTCTGCAGACCGAAGTTCCGGCTGCAGTACTAACGCTAAGGCTTCCTGGAGAGACGAGAGGAGCTTGCCTTCCGGACGAGGAATGTTCACGCCTGCTGGTATGTGGAGAGAACCAACGTCTAAGTCTGCTACTATTACGTCCAGCTGAAAAAATAATAAGAAATAATGAATGAACGAATGAATGAAATGCACCGACGCCCACAGCGTAGTTTGACCAGACTCGATTATTCGAATGAACCCAAAGATCACACTAGCGCCTGTTGCCTCATGTTATATGGTGCAACAGTGACCATTCCATATCACGGAGTAGACCGGGTGGCATGGTAATGGTAGGGAAGACGTGCCCTTGGCATATGGAGAGATTATAAATTATCGAGCTTTAAGATTTTCTTAAAAGAGGTAAATCATGTTTTTATTTTGTTCAATCTTTCAGCAGACTGCTGGAAATACCTCGCAGATTAAATAACACACTGCCACAAAAACCAGGGTCTAATTCTTGCGAAGCCTAAACAGAGGCGCGGCTGTATTCGCAAAAAAAAGAAAGCTTTTAGAAAAGTTTTTCATAAGCGAGCCGATATTTAAACTCGTCTTGTTACTTCAAATGATGATCTTTAATTATAGTTTTGCCAATAGAATTATGACAATATTTTTTTTTTGTTGTCCGTTATGTAGATTATTAAAAATTATAGTTTAAAAAACTAAAAAACACGCTTTAATACCATTAAATTGAACTAAAAAGTAAAAAATACACTTTTGAATGTAAGAATAAAGTGATTAACGAGAAAATTAATGTCATTGTAAAAAAAAAGCCTGGGGTGCTTTCGAATTACAGAGTTAGTGTAAGAATCTCGTACAAAGCACCCCACACTTTTTTTTACAATGACATTAATTTTCTCGTTAATCACTTTATTCTTACATTTAAAAGATCATTTTTAACTTTTTTAGTTTAATGGTAATAAAGCGTGTTTTTTTGTTTTTTAAAACTATAATTAATTTTTAAATTTTTTAGAGATAAATCGTTGATCCTGATCAGGATAATTGGACAAAAATTTTAAATTATTGTATTTTCATAGGGCCCAGATTTTCGAATTAATCTTACCATTTAAAGCGGGTAAAAATTGAGTTCATAGATTCCGTTACATACAAACATACATACAGGTGAAGCTAATAAAAGCGTGTTAAAAATATTGGACACGTGTTTTTTTTTTTTTACGTATTCAAATGATAACGGCTATCGCCCTTATCTTCTAACATTGAGTTGAAATGTGGCATGACGTCACACCTTGCTAGATATTTTACGTAGTTTGTTATAGTTGTGACGTAGCGAGCCCGCCCTTCCCAACTTTAATTCGTGTTATCTAAGTATTTTTTTATTATTAAGATAAAGCAAAAAATACGTGTCTAATATTTTTTTATTATCTGACTGACGAACTAAATAGAATTTATTTTTTTTGCCGAGGAAACATCCCTATTCCAGAGCATTTGTCAATCCTGTCACAAACGGAAGACATACTTTAAAACCTTGCGCAAACTCACCAGTTCTGAAACCTCCTCCTTCAAACTGGAATGCACTCCGATCAGGAACGGCGTTGGAGTAGCCAGGACCTCGGCTAACCCCGCTGGTAGTAAGGGTATGTATACATGAGCATATCGGAAGGGGAACATGAGAGCCGCTAGAGCTCTGCATGCGGCCGCTAAACGGGCTGCTGCTAAGGAGACCAGCAGGACTTTGTGCTCGCTCATCACGGCGCACCATAGAGTTACCGAGTTGTGGATACCTGGAATGAAGAAGTTGTGTGTTAGAAGGAAAATAATAAGAAACTTCACAAAAACACTCAGTCCAAAAAGTAAAAGTGTTTGGTCCAAAATTAATGTTTTTTTTTTGTATCTTAAAACGTCAACGTCACGTTAACTTTTTTGACCAACGATAGGTCGAAGTCATTTGTCGCATTGGTTGGATAAAACACTTCGATATGCTTAGTTGCTGGTAATTGCTAAAATATACTTGACAAGGACCTGTCCTATGCTTCCCTCATCTAGTGGATTCCCGTGAGCTTCACCAGGTCATCAGTCCATCAACAATACAGGTCAGTCATCATCATCTGCCTAGCCTTTTCCCAACTGTGTTGGGGTCGGTTTCCAGTCTAACCGGATGCAGCTGAATACCAGTATTTTACATGGATCGACTGCCTATTTGACCTCCACAACCCAGTAACTGGGTAACACGATACCCCTTGGTAAGACTGGTTGTCAGACTTTCGGGCTTCTGACGACCCGTAACGACTGTCAAAGATCCACGAATGACAGCCGGGACCAACGGCTTAACGTGCTTTCCGAGGCACGGAGGGGTCTTGGTATGTAAAGATGGTCACCCATCCACGGACAACCCCGGCAAGCGTAGCTTAACCTGATGGATCGAGCCGTGTGGCTGTTATTATTTAGCCACAAGCTCCTCCGATGTAGCTGAATACCAGTTTTAAATATCAGTCAGTCAATTTTACATGGAGCGACCGCATATCTGACCTCCACAACCCAGGTACTAGGTAATACGATACTTGCGGTTTTCGAGGTACGCCCTGGGTATACGTAAAATTGGTCACCCATCCAAGGACCAACCGCAGCAAGCGTAGCCAGAAGCGTAGGTCAGTCAAGAGTAAACAAATCACCTGGCAGATAAATATTCACAACCAATTTGGTTAAGGATATCAAAGTACTTATGTGAGTGTACGTACCGAGCAGCCTCAGCAGCATGTAGACGGCGGTGTGTGTGACCGGCATGGGCGGCGCGGCGGGCGGCTGCAGCGCCTGGCGGTCGCCGGCGCCGATGCTGAAGCGCACCTGCGGCCCGCCCGCGCCCGGCACCAGCACGCCGCCCACCAGGTTACCGACTAACGTCTCTAGAGGCACCCCTAGGTTCTCCACCCATACTGTGTAGATTATGCCGAGGCAGTTCTGGGATGGAAGAATTATGGATTTTATAAGTTTTCAACATTATAAAAATCCGGCCGAGTGCGAGTCGGACTTGCACACGAAGGGTCACGTACCAACGTACAATATTTAACACTACATTTAAAAAAAAAAAATACTTCTGTCGTTTCTTGTATGAGAATCCCTTTTCATTTTTAACTTTATTTTATTTTTCTTATTTGTTGTTATAGCGGCAACAGTAATACAATCTGTAAAAAGTTCAACTGTCTACCTATTACAGTTCATGAGATACAGCCCGCTGACAGACGGACGGACGGACTAGGGAGGCTTAGTAATAGGGTTCCGTTTGGTAATTATGTAAGACAATGAATAGATCAGCAGGTACTCCACCATCAAAGAGACAGCATGAGGAATAACGGTGAAAAAGCTGCGTTGAGAATTCGTCCGTTTCTGTCACCCAATTTTGGATCACCATTTTGATTTGATGCTGAGGTATTTCATGCATTCTAAATGACCTTCCAGTTTTTATCCCGAAAATCAGAAGAAAATTAGGCAGGTTTATAAAGACTATGCAATTTAACAAAGGGTGCCTTACCAAATATCAGGCGTCAAAACTATGCCAGGTCTAAGACAAGCAGAATAAAAAGTTTTGTAGTACATACTCTGAAGGTATCGATGTAGTCCTGCCGCGACACGATGACCAGACATTTGGGAGCATACATGATGCTGTGATGGGTGATGTTTGGTACCGGCCGCGCTGATTCTAAAGATTCTTCGTCCTGTGAACAAGCAAAGATAGAAATCATATTAAATACTAATAAAATAATAGACAAAAAACAAACTCGGGATATTTACACAATTTATAACTCAAGAACGGCTGGACCAATTTTCACGATGTTTGATTTATTTGATTTGTCTCCACCCCGAATAGCAGAATAACTAAAACAGGAAAAATTCACAAAAAAAACAAATATGAAGAAAATTAATTTTCTCATACATGAAATTTGGACAGGGCAACGTCTGTCGGGTCAGCTAGTAAAAGATAAAACCATGTGACTCCGAAAAACCAGATAGTGGACAAGCCAGTGATGAATTCCCTTTGCCAAGAACAGAGAGCGACTATTGTTATAATACGAGTAGTTGACATTTCTTTCGAAAACCCTTAAATAGCCAGCCGTCGCATACATTTGCGTCGAGTAGGTATTGAAGTTTTCTATAGGACAGTTGAAATTTCTTTCGCGAATACGATGTTGGTCCCATGGAGAAAGTTACTCGGTTTGATGTTCTGTACCACACCCTTAAATTTGACGAGGATGCAAAACGACACGTTGTATATTGCAGCCGAAATACCACACCCAAAATATGGGAGTGCCGTGACCACCAAACCTAGCTCCGTCTGCTCTTTTGACTTAATAGAAGTCGTGGTTATCGATACTGGATATATATACATACTAGCTTTTGCCATTGGTTTCCCCCGCGTGGAGAAACGTACTAATCTATCTCTGTGCCAAATTTCATCCAGATCCTTTCAGCCGTTCCGTGTTTGAGTAACAAACATCCACCCATCCAAACTAAGGGCTGATTGTTCAATAGGTTGATAACTTTTATCTGAAGAATAAATGTGACAGTTTGACATATTTTCCATACAAAAGCTGTCAAACCGCCATATTGATTCCGCTGATAAAAATTATCTGACAATTGAACAATCAGCCCTTAGTAGGTTAGTTGATTTTTGATACAACCATAGTTAGCCGACGTTCGCACGGACGTAAAAATATCGCGGCGGGATTTTATCGCGCACTGGATTTTCAACTCTCGTTGTTGAGCCGAGCATTGAGAATCCAACTTAACAACAACAGAGTGCATTCTAGCGCGTGGAAAAACTCACTGTTGGATTTTCAACTGTCGGCGCTAAGCAGAGCGTTGAAAATCTAGTGCGCGAAACAATCGCCGCGATATATTTACGTCCGTCCGAACGTCGCGTCGACTTATACTCTCTGTTCTTGGCAAATGTAACAGTTCTCATTTGACTTTTCCTACGCAAAATAACCGCTTGACGTGGAGTTGCGAACACCAGCCCGTATTACCTAGTAGACTTTACGATGTGCCATCAAATCCCGTCATTGTTATTGAATCCTAGTAATATCATTGTAATAACAACCATATACATCTCAAGGACATTATGTATAACCGAAGAACCATGAAAAAAAAAACACTCCTGTGTCAACACTGTTAACGGACAAAACATACGAACTGCGATAAAACGAGCATCAACTGTGCGATAACCGTCTCATGTCGGGGCCACACCAACGGGATATGCCGTTGATTATCGCGATAATTTGACAACGGCATTCACATTGCCGATTGACGTGGCGATAACTCGGTTCAAGTGTGGCCACTTTATTTATCGCGATAATTATCGAAATAAATACCACGATGTTTATGGCTATGATGGGCATTGACGTTGACGTCGGTGTGGCCCCGACATCAGCCAGGATAATGGCAAAAATGTCGAGATATTAGACTGTAAAATGAGCATTTTTGATGGCGCCCTCCGCCGCCTCCCTCAAATCTAATAGGTAGGGTGGGGTCGTAGACGGAATCTCATTTTGTTGTATGATAGCTTTCGACAGCAAGCAAGTAAACAACATTTTTCATAAGTAAACAATTCAATTTCAATTTAGTTTGATTCTGGCTAAATCATTCTGACACAATCGTTAGGAAATTATAGGAGTGGGATGATATTAATAAGTTAAAAATCACGCTCTAAAAAGTATGAAACAAGTTTATTACAAAATTATTTTATTCGTTTTTGGTTTTGAAGTCGGTTTTTGCTTTTTTAAAGTAAATTTATTTTTTTAATTTTTAGTTGAATATACACTTACATAATTAGGTAAGTCCAAGTCGAACAAAAAGAAGAATCATCAAAATCCGTTTAGAAATGCCGGAGATACAGTGCATTTATGCATATAACTTCGTACATAAGAATAATTACATAATGTATTATATACCTACTAAAACCTTCCTGAAAATATGTAGATCACGGTAGTGAAAGAATCATCAAACTTAGTTCATTAGTTTTTGAGAAAATCGCGGACAAACAAACATACATACATACATACGGGTCGAATACAGAACCTCCTTTTTTGAAGTCGGTTAAAAAGACTGCGTATATGTGAGGAACTTCGTAAAGATTCCTCCCTATCTCAATATCTTAATTGCTATGCAAAATATGTCCTCACAAACGAAGGTCGTGGAGCCTATCGATAACACTTCGAGCACAATCGATTCTTCGACCCTCATCGCTTATCGCACTTGACGACGACGATACGAACCATTACCACAAAATAGTACTGTGACAGAAGTTCGGCTCTACCAACGAACGAATACATACATGCGTACGTATAGCCAACTCTGCTAGTCACCGCCTGAGGTATGTGAGCGGTGAGACGGGGAGACTGAGTTAGCTTGACGTTTTTCTACCTCCCCCGTCTCACCGTCACCATCTGAGGTAAATACCTCAGTGCTCACTATAGTATTCGCTGTAAGTGAAGCGTGTATAGACACGCGAAAATGCACATAGGTGCATTTTCGCTCTTTGTATGGAGCCGATCTTCTGTGTTATTGTGTCGTTGGTACCAGCAAATCGAATGCATTATCGGTTGAAATTGAACAGAACCATTGTGCACTTGCACCGACTTCTTATAAAGACGATTCCAAGAAGTAATACCATGAGGATTTTTGGAATCACGCCCATTATTGGTTTTCTCGTTACTTAGCTTCGGAGTAATGGCTGTTCTATGGAAGGTACGTAGTTGAGCTATTTCCATGAGGATGCGCTATGGTAGCCCGCGAAATACATTTTTTTTTAGGTTTTTTGCAATTTGCAGGTCCGTGTCAGGTTGTATCTTGATCAAAATATGATACGCGGGAATAAAACATATGCATTTACATAATTTTAACCATAAAAATCATCAATACATCTTTCTAAGTTAGATTTCGTGCAGATTCGTCGAACGAACGAAATCTAACGAAGCTCAAGATACAACCTGACACGGACGACACGGACCTGCAAATTGCATAAAACGCAAGAAAATTTGAATTTCGCGGGCTACCCAGCGCATCCCCCTTAAAGGTTGATAGCTAAAAATAAAAGGAATTCGGGAAATGCGAGCAATGCCGGAAATAGAACAGCGATTTGATAAAGAAAATAAACTGGTATATCAACGTATTAACCCGATAACTACAGCCATAAAAAAGCGGCCAAGAGCGAGTCGGAATCGCGCACCAAGGGATCGTTCCGATTTCTGAAAAAGTGTGTTATTTAACGAAAAAAAAAAATCGATCTTCTATAACATAGAATAATTTCAGATTTTTCTCTATGCAAACTTCGGAGATAAGGAGGAACGGTATTTTTTTTACATTTTTCACTTACTATGCGGCCTAAAAAAAGAAAAAAAAAATGTTTGAGAATTTGCAAACAGCGTTCTTTCATATGATACCCCACATGCCCTAGTAGCCTCACTTGGATTTTTTAAGACCCCCATTCAGTCCCTGTTGCACAAACATTTATATAATTATTTTTTTTTTTTAATAAATAATTTTTTTATTAAACCATGCGTATACAAAAATAGTATGAACTCTGGTATCCAAAAAATGATTTAACTTGTGTTATGGATACCAGCATTCTCACATAAATGAAATTTTTTTCTTATTTGCAAAATAGTTGGACAAACGTCATCTAAAACTGTTACAAATTTCAAGTTGATAGCAGCTGGATATCTCAAGAACTACTAATAGTTCTTGAGATATCCAGCTGTGACAGTCGGACAGACAGACAGACTGAGTCGCGTCATAAGGGTACCTTTTCACCATTTTGGTACGAAACCATGATGAACATGTCGACTCGTACTAAAAGGAAGAAGAATTTTCTAAGTTTTAGGGCCATAAATAGAAAACGAGAAGAATACATTTATAGTTAGATGTTTAGAGCTCACAATTGGGACCAAAGCACGGCAGTGTACTCCAAAGATGATTAACTGACTAGAGACATTGGCCGTAGAAAAGCATTCCACCATTTTTGCTTTGAAAGCATTTCTTATAATAGCATAATCAGCCTATAATGTTTCCACTGCTGGGACAGCCCTTCTTTCTGTGAGAGGGAGAGGGCAGTAATCCGCCACGCGGGCCCAGAGCGGGTTGGTAGATGTCACATGAATTTTTGGTTCTAGGACATGGTTTTTGAGAGCAGTGATGATGAAAATAATTTACACAAAGTAAAGCGCCTGTCTGGGTTCGAACCTACGACCTATAACCGTTACCAGTGGGCCAACACTGCTCCCTTTCTTATAATACCAGCCTATAATTGTCCCACTGCATGGCAATTGCTTCTTCTCATAAAAAGAAAGCACGAGCATTGATCACCACGCTTGCTCAAGACGGGTCGGCGATTGGGACCTATATCCTAACTAATATTAAAAATTCAAAACGACGTTTGCTTGTTTGTTTGTTACGCTTTCACGCTAAAGCGGCTCAACGGATTTGGATGAAATTTGGCACACGGGTAGACCATGACCAGGATTACGACATAGTATACTTTTTATCCCGGTATTACGTTCCCGTGGGATGTTTTCCGACATACACGCGGGCGAAGCCGCTGGCGAAAGCTAGTTAACTATAAGTCCAGGTTTCCTCATGATGTTTTCCTTTTACCGATATCAGTAATGTCCAAGATAAACTCAGAAAGTAACTACATATAAAATTTTTATTCTTCTGAAAGCCATCTTATACCCTTGACAACAGACAAGGGTGTGTTACATAGTCGTTTGTATACCGATAATCCCGACTGTTGACATACGACACGATCAATCCCCACCCCACACACAATCAAGATGTATTCATCTACTAATTACATGCACGAATAGATTAGCCTCATACATAACTTAGACTACAGACGCGTTAGTAGTCCGTAATGCCACAGAATAATAAAGCTACAGTAGTTCATCTGGGCAGTGATAAATACGCGTCCTCTGTGCGAACTGCCGCGCACTCGAACTGTTGCCTACTGGTATGTAGTAGATTTCGAAGCGCGTCGTTTCGGCCGTTTACTATAAAGATGTACTACTGTAATATTATTATTCTGTGGCAGTACCACCGAGACCCGACGCTTCCGCCGGCGACGCGGAAGCAACGCAATCGTAATAATGATGACTTTGATTGTGCACTGCTACTTTTAGTCGCAAGAGATTGTGCTGCATGATGTAAGGTGGGAATTTGACGGAGTTTTCATTACTGTGCGCCTTTTTCGAAGGTTGGGGATGATGCACCGATGAATTGGCAAGAAAATTTCGATCCAGAATCGAAAAAGGGAAAGCAATCGATTTTTATCTTACCCCTTTTTTACCTATGAGGTACAATGGGCCAAGGTAGTGGTTAACCAATTTTGACTCGGTTTCTAAAAGGTCATTCGGATTTTTACTCCTGATTTATGAACAAGCTTTATTCTGGTACACTTATACCAGAAAATTACCTACCTTAAATCAATGTTTACCCACAAAATCTATGCCAAACGTGACATACGTTTAGATGGCTTACCTAAACTTTGAATCAAAATTTTCTCACAAATTCTAAACCAAACTATTTTTGGCTTCACTTGCTTACTTAGTTTATGATCAAAAGCATGATTTATATACCAACTATTCAAATATAATAAATAATTCCAGACTAAATATTACATAAATAAGAGCCGACCACACATGCGGAACTGTCGGTATTCATGTGGACTGTGAAGTTATTTGAACACATGCTGTCGGCAAATATCTGGTCTGTGGGCAAATATTAGGCAGCTGTAAATTACGCCATTTTAGAATAACGGTAGTCAAATATCAACAAATGGAATTAGTAAAATGTTCCGATTGTATAGTAGAAATGGATTGGAATGGATGGATAGATGTATGGATGGAATGGTTGTGTTGGTGAATTAAAAAAAAATAAAAGTATTTTATTGGTAAAACAAATTTAGGTATAAACAACATTTTTGATTGGATCCTCCTTTTAGGCAGATAGTGCCTGTATTAGGAGTGTCCGCTCTTCCATAACAATACGTGCTAATACAGAAACCAAAACGTATAATTTTTATGCTAAAACTACATAAATTAAATTAACATTACACACACATAACAAACACACAACAACACACACATTAACATTACATTACATTATGATTATTGACATTATGATGAATGGATGGTGATTGTGGAATGGATGCTTGTATGTGAACTGGTTTGTGGATGTCAGATAGGCAGTCGCTCCATGTAAAATACTGGTATTCCGCTGCATCCAGTGATACTGGAAGCCGACGACCCTAACATCGAAAGACTCTTCTTGAGAAAGGTAGATTATTTTTGTGTAGAAAAAAATAATAAGGTCACTATATTATATAATTATGTCTTCCTAGGGCGTCCCCTCCCGGCGTTTCCACTCACATCTGCCTTGTAAAATGCCTTCTTAACCGACTTCAAAAAGGAGGAGGTTCTCAATTCGTCGGAACCTTTTTTTTTTTATGTATGTTCCCCGATTACTCGAAGATGGCTGGACCGATTTGTATTTTTTTTTTGTTTTATTCGAGAGGGTATACATCACAGTTGGTCCCATATAAAATTGATTAACTTTGCTTTGGTAGTTTTTGAGTTAGCTTCAATAATACGTATTTTTCCACACTTTTATATGGATGATGTTCTAGTTTGTTTTGCAGGTAGTGGTATTAGAATTTGTGTAGGGTAGGTACACAACTAAAAAGTGAAAAATAAAAACTTTTTTACAAAAAAATACAACCGACTTCCAAAAACAACACTACAAAGTGAAAAATAACTTTAATTTCGGAAGTCGGTGGCAAAAAACGAAAATACATTTAACACCGACACCGACTTCCGAAATTAAAGTTATTTTTCACTTTGTAGTGTTGTTTTTGGAAGTCGGTTGTATTTTTTTGTAAAAAAGTTTTTTGTTAGTCGCCTTTCATCCATCCGTACGTAAACGAGGCTAAAGCACATACAATAATAGTACTAACGTAGCAAAAGTAGTATGTAAGGATCGGAGCAGGTGGCATTCTGTAATTTCTGACTACCCCCATGGGAAGAAGGCGTGAGTTTAAGCATGATAAAAAAACAATAATACACTTCTGGACACATCTATTGGCCCACCTTAGAGTTTAGGTTTCGATGGCCCCTACCGAAATATGATTGCTAGATTGAACAAAAACTGTTGATGCAGTTTTAAACCTGATACATTTTACCATCTTTTTCGATCGTATTGTTTTAAATTTGAATTCAGAATACCATACGACATGGAGCTACGCCTAACAAGTCGGATTGCGCCTTGTTAAAGGCAATTGATTTTTGAATAAAAAACATGTTTTATCAAATAAAGGTTTAATTTAATAACGCGTGTTGCCTCCATGGGCATCTACCACAGCTCTCATACGATTAGGCATAGAGTTTATCAACCGCTCTATGAAATTTTCAGGGATCATCTCCCATTCCTCTTCTATGGCAGTTTTCAACTCCTGCATCGTCTGGGCAACTGGCTGACGAGCCCTAACACGTCTTTTTAGCTCGTCCCACATGTGCTCAATGGGGTTCATGTCTGGGCTTCTGGCTGGCCAGTCCATAACTGTGATGTTCACATCCCGAAGATATTCCCTGACGATGCCGGCCGCATGGGCTCTTGCATTATCATGCATAAAAAGGAAATTTGGGCCCACATAGTCCGCGTATGGTATCACGTGAGGTTCTAAGCACTCACGAATGTACCTTTCAGCATTTAATGTTGGCAGCCGTGGTCCTGTAACAACCTCAAGTTGAGTTTTGCCGCTCGCGGATATACCGCCCCAGACAGTCCATGAGCCACCGCCATAAGCAACCCTCTCTTCAAAGCAGCATTGTGCGAAACGCTCTCCCTTACGTCGGTAGACCTTCTTCCTTCCATCATTGCCATGTAACACAATTTTAGACTCATCAGAAAAGAGTACACGGCTCCAATCTTGCTGTGTCCAATTTAAATGACTGCGTGCGAAATGAAGGCGCGCTGTTCGGTGGGCTCGCGTTAGTTTGGGGCCATTAGCTGGCTTGTGTGGTACCATATCGCGTTCTTTTAACCTTCTCCGAACAGTTCGAGCGCTCACAGATACTCCGTGGAAGTCGCGAAGTTGGTTTTGTATGTCAATGGAGGTAAGGTGACGATTTCTCAAGCTGGTCGTCACGATGAATCGATCCTGCCTTTCAGTTGTGACCCGAGATCGTGGCCTTCCTTGGCGACGAACAAAGCCGCCAGTCTCTAGGTACCTCCGATAAACATTTCGGACCGCAGATCGACTTAAATTAAGTTGAGCACTCACGTTTCTTTGGCTGTGTCCGGCCTGAATAAGTGCCACAGCTTGGGCGGCGACTTCAGGTGAAGTATCCATAGATTATTGATAGAACCTCACCTTAATGTTAAGAATAAGTAATGTTTGTTGCAAAACCAAAGATATCAATCCCTTTTTCAAGAATTAAATCCAAGTAAACCAATAAAACCAAGTTTTCTTAGTATTCGATTGTTTGATATCAACAAACAGGCTCCAAATTGTCTTTTGTTTCTTTAAATTCTGTGTTCGAAATTCAAAAAAAGACTATTGAATGAAATTGTGAATGTGCCAGGTTCAAAACTGCATAAAAACTTTTTGCTCGACCTAATATAAAATTTTAGCTAGGACCAAACGAAACTGAAAATACAAGGTGGGCCAAAAGATGTGTCCAGAAGTGTATATCGTGCTAAGACCCCGTATTTTTGGTCTCGATCGAAGCTCCGAAACTCCAAATGTACCAAAAACGTGCCCGATTCCTATTTATTAAACGTCAATCTAGGTTCTCCAGAAGCGAAATTTCAACGGTGATCGAATAAGACAGGTAGTAAATTGAGTTTTCCACGGCGACGGAAATTGACATGTTGAGCAAATATGAATATTGCATCGGAATCGAATTGTAAATATTTGGCACGTCAAAGATCTAAAGTTTTATCGGTACCTACGAGTAAATAACTAAACTCTACTCTAGAAACATTTTCCGTTTCTGTTTCAAGAGTATCACTTGGGTAGGCAGTAAGTAGGTGGTACCTATAATATAATATGGTAGTATTACATTGTTATTGAATGTTATCTTCATAATGCTGTCAGCATTTTCAAACAAATCTCCTATCTTTCAAAACTTTTAATAAAGACTTCCTACATCGTTCCAATTTTCTGATTACATTGTTGTTGCAATTATATAAATTAGTTCACTGTCAAATAAACAACCTGTTTAAAATAATCACGACCCTTTTAAGTTAAGGTTAGAGTACGCCACCATTGAGAAAAAAATCATAAGTCTGGAAATTTTTTGATACAAAAAATTGTAAGTACAACATCTGACAAAAAATGTGAGCATAGGAAATTTCAAAATGTTTCATATCTCCAGACTTATGATTTTTTTCTCAATGGTGGCGCTAGTTGGCGGCACTACTCGCCTTAAGCCTCCTACACACTTTTACGGGAGGTAAGTCCCTCAATAAATATGCTGTTCACAGCCACATCAGACTCGCTTGGCTAATTCGAGGTTTACTCTGTGCTACCTTGAAAACGTGACGGTATTTACTTCATACTGAAATCTAGAACTTGTTAGAATATACTCAATTGCAATAACTTTAAAGATTACTTGCTTCTTCCACTTTAAAGATTTCATGCAACGACCATTTTTAGGTTAACTGCAAACAATATTCAGATTCTCCAGTTCAAAAGTCATTGCTCCTTTTTAGGGTTCCGTAGCCAAATGGCAAAAAACGGAACCCTTATGGATTCGTCATGTCTGTCTGTCTGTCCGTCCGTATGTCACAGCGACTTTTTTCCGAAACTATAAGAACTATACTGTTGAAACTTGGTAGATGTATTCTGTGAACCACATTAAGATTTTCACACAAAATAGAAAAAAAAAACAGTACATTTTGGGGGTTCCCCATACTTAGAACTGAAACTCAAAATTTTTTTTTCATTAAACCTATACGTGGGGTGATGATAAAATGATATTGAGGTTTCTAATATAATTTTTTTCTAAACCGAATAGTTTGAGCGAGAGACACTTCCAAAGTGGTAAAATGTGTGTGTACCCCCCTGTAACTTCTAAAATAAGTAAATGATAAAACTAAAAAAAATATATGATGTACATTACCGTGTAAACTTCCACCGAAAATTGGTTTGAACGAGGTCTAGTAAATAGTTTTTTTTAATACGTCATAAATCTGTATATTTTTAAAACATCGATAAAAGTTACAACGAACTTCAAGAACTTTTACGAGTATATTATGTTACTTGCTGCTACGGAACCCTTCATGGGTGAGTCCGACTCGCACTTGGCCGCTTTTTTTATGATGTGTACTTGGCAAGGAACATGCGCATTGCTTTGTCTTATATGGCTTTGTCTCCCTTTGAGTTTTGACCCGGATTCCGCCTTGGGAGCACTGTTTATGTGAAATCAGGAAACCGTGTGTCCCATTTCCAAGGATTCGCAGTTTAAAGTTCTCCGTCGCTTTATTTTTCTTTGCTTTGAAGATATCGGATGCTTGTAGATTTTGGGCAAAGAAAAGTATATAAAAATCTTTAGTACGTATTTTTCTGTTCCTTTCTTCTTGTATGTTTTTTTTTTATTTTTTTTTATTAGCCTACATTGTGTCCCACTGCTGGGCAAAGACCTCCTCGTTTTCTTTTCAAACCTCCTTGTCTTGTGCGATCTCTGGCCATGTTGGCCCTGCAAACCTTATCAGATCGTCACACCACCTTCGCCGTGGCCTGCCTCGACGGCGATGTCCTCCCTCAGGCGTCCAGTGAGTGACGATCTTTGCCCATCTCTCCGGGTGCATTGGTGCGACGTGTCCGGCCCACTCCCACTTCAGCCTAGCTGTTTTTTCTCCAACATCTGCTACTTGAGTTATAGAGCGCAGTTAGCGCAGCATGGTGTTTCTAACTCGGTCTGTACTCTTGACGCCTATTATGCTGCGCTCCATTGCCCGTTGGCAAATCTTGAGTTTGGACTTTTGTTGTTCAGTAAGTGACCAACTTTGTGCACCATAGGTTAGAACGGGCAGGATGCACTTGTATCTTTATACGAGCTTAATCATATGTGTGTAAATACACTGTTAAATGCATAAATAGTATATAAAAATTTTTAATTAATTGTCATCTTGGACTCTTGTCCAGAAGGAATAATTGCGATGCTAAATGCTGTCACAAAAAAATCAAGAAAATAACATCAGTTTACCATACGAGCTTGCAGTGCCTCAACTTACATCGGTTACATAGGTATGATATACTTAAGTAAGGTTTAACTACAGACTCCAGTTCTGTTTGAACGCGACAAGATGTGAACTGACCTTTATACGATCAGCGGCGGCCACTCATCCGTGCTCTGGGATTTGACATCGTTGGAATCTTTCAAGCGTTTTAACGTCTAAAATTTCCTTTTAAATCTCTCGCCGTTTCCCCTTCAAATTGTTGTTTCATCTTGAGATAATGGATTAATTGTTTGAAGCGCGAAGTCTTTTGCTTTGTTTGGGATAAGCTTTTGTTCTTTAATGAAAATGTAAAAATAAAAACTCATTCGTAATGACGGCTTATCAATTCATCATCGTCATCGGAATAATCAAATCATAATGGATTGTGGAGCTCAGATAGGCCGTCGCTCCATGTAACATAATGGTATTCTTCTGCATCCGGTTAGACTGGAAGCCGACCCCAGCATAGTTGGGAAAAGGCTAGGCAGGTTGGTCATATTGAGTTCTCATAGTCTCAGGAACATTTCACGCAGATTACACTAACCTAACAATTATATCCATACTCCGACATTTAACTTCCTACACTCGTGGCACAAAGAGGCCCTCACCAAGATCAGTTCAATTAAATCTATGGATAAAAAGTAGAAGCTATTACACACGCCGTAATAAATGGAGGAGGCTTTGCGCAACTGTGTTCATTGTATGGTGTATAAAAAAGTAATTGCTTGTTCATATAGATGCCGACGATTCATAGACTACGCTAATTGTAGACTTCCTGTATCTTCCCATGAACGTCATAAAGGGCTACTAGGTATGAAGAAACATAATGCACACATACCTATACAAGGTTAAATTTAAGTCGTTCTGGACCTCTTAAGGGGTCATTGTACTCATCTTTATGAACAACTGTTACTATGGCACAAAACCTGATAATGATGACTTAATGACCCCTTAAGAAGAATTAAATTTAACCTTGTGTAACTTTGAATTACTATATACTAGATGTATTAACTTAACTAAAACAATCAATCAATCTGCATAGCCTTTTCCCAACTATGTTGGGGTCGGCTTCCAGTCTAACCGGATGCAGCTGAATACCATTATTTTACATGGAGCGACTGCCTATCTGACCTCCACAACCCATTAACCCGTCGCGCGCTAATTAGCAGACACAATTGAAATTCTATTGTTATCTGTACACATGGTGTGCAATCGACATTTTAAGAGTTAACTGGGTAATACGATACCCCTGGGTAAGACTGATTGTCAGACTTTCGGGCTTCTGACGACCCGCAACGACTGTCAAAGATCCACGAATGACAGCCGGGACCAACGGCTTAACGTGCTTTCCGAGGCACGGAGGAGTCTCGGTATGTAAAGATGGTCACCCATCCACGGACCAACCCCGGCAAGCGTAGCTTAACCTGATGGATCGACCCGTGCGGCTGTTATTACTTAGCCACGAGCTCCTCTTCCTAACTCCTTTCATTAACTTAACTAAAACAACAGCAATAATAGCCTGCTATAATTTTGTAGTGCGTACAATCAGGCATGTTTATTTAACCAGATTAATGTTTGGCCAAATGACTTCCTATCCCAATTTCTAATTCGCTATCATACTTTATATTAATTTATGTTTCATCATAATACAAAGACAGATATTTAAATCATCACTTTCTTTTTAAAATAACACGACATAATATACGCGGCCTCTCAGGCCTCACGTCGGTACTAACGTTACAAAAATGCACATCGGTACTTTGACCTTGTATGTAGATTGATCCTATCACAGGCAACAGAAAGCCGCAAATTATTGAGCAAAAGCTATTTCCTCTAACCCCTAGCATAACTCTCTATACAGACGTCTAGTAATCTTGCCAAGTACGCGCGACTCCTCACACAATGGGCCACAATACGCGACCTACATACCGCATCCATCACATTACTGATATTACGCGCTCCTCACATTCGTCGAACAATTCCGTCTTAGGCGCAAGATCGTTGAACTCATTTGCCGAACTACGCACACTTGTCGATCCCTCAGTGGAATAAGGCCGTAACAATTAATCATAACAATGATTAATTAATTTGAAGCTGGCAATTTGTGTGCAGATCTGCAGATTTCTTGATGAATAATCTACGAGGGGGAGGGTTTTGTTTCAGGGAGTGATCCATGTCCAGAAGTGGACGATAAACGACGTGGAAATTATGATGATGGATTGGCTTATTCATACAGTTCGAAATGGATGTTAAAAATAAAATATTTATATCTTAAATTGGATTTATTAGGTGAACAGAGTAGAAGCGTATGGCATACCTAGTTTTTTTTTTTTTTTAATAGCTTAGTCAGAAAAAATATCTAAGTATCAATAAATACTACAAATTCTTTGTAAACTTTTCATTTTAGAACAATAAAAACAAATTTTGAAGAAAAACAATAAATCCTTTAAAAATATCGAAATTCAAATCATATGCAACCTGCATTATGATTTGAATTTTGATTTTTTTAATTTAAAAAAAAAAAAAAAAACTATATATGCCATTGGCTTCTACTCCGTTCACCGAATATACCCTATTTTTTTCGAGACGGTAAAAAAAGTCATCCAGTACACACACACATCTATGCAATAAATCCAACCATATACTTGATATCGTATTTTTATGTTCAACACATTTATATCTTTGTTTAAGACATTAGTTTTTTTTGTCCCAATTAGTGTAATGTATTAAACAGTACAATATCTTACGCAAGTTGGAGTTTCACTATTCTATCGCAACTTCACCTCCAATACCTAAGCGTAAGAAGAGACAGAATACCTTCCATCTAGCTCCCTAAACTGCCTGTGTCATCACAACTGTCCATGATGTTGGTATGGTCTTTAACAGAATTTCACCTAAATTCAAATATATAAATAAACTACCGTCGACATTACTCGAGGTTAGAGCGATGGACGGAATACTTGCACTTACGACTTTATTCCACCAAAGATTACACAGATGCGCCGATGTGTTTATTGCTATCTACCCGCCACCTACAAACGAAACACATGTGCATGTCTACGAGCGAACACCGGATGTGGACGACAGAGAAATTGTTTGTGATCGAATTACACAACTCAAGATGTTTGCAGATATTTTTGTCACTTTATTTAGACGGATAAACACCACGAGAGAATTTCACGTATAAGATAGAGATAAGATTAGATTAGATTGAGAGTAGATTTCTCTATGGGCGATTCGCTTCGTATACAAGTAACGAAATCACTCCAGAGAAAATACTCTAGATCTCTGGCAATATATTAAGGCGCTATGACCCGACAGAGACCGCGCTTACTAGTTTTTTGAATCCATGGGAATCATAAAAAAGTGTTATAAAATTCTGAAAAAAAGATATATCTTATTCAAGGATCTGGCAGATAGCCAATCGCTTTTAATAACACGATTAGATTTACTTTGTTGTATAGAAAGTTACCAATTTTCGTAATGTTTAATCAATCTCATAGCTACAAAACAGGCGTTTATTTATTTATTTTTTATATAAATGAAAAGGTAGTAAGATTGTTTAGCACAATTCGCTGAGTTTGTCGTGATATAATTATTAAAATAATTACTATGTTTATATACCTACCAAATACGCGAGGCAACCACTCGCGAGCCTACTTCAGTTCAGTACGCGGCTCGAGCGCCGAATCATAGGGCCTTAAAATCTGCATAAGGTGCTCCGTAGTTTTCAGGCGCCAAGGCGCATTGATCACCCTTGAACTTTTAATTAAATAAAAAGTAAGTTCAAAAACTAAAACCCAAATACTGAAAAATTACGCTCGCCACGGTCGGTCTGTAACCTATTATTAATATTATTTACCTCCACTTTTACATATTTTTCACAATTTTATCATATCTAATTACTTAAACAATATGACATATAAATATTTGTAATGTGCTCGTCAAGACCTTTCTTTTGACACCAAACATGTCATTATTATCTCAATAAAAAAATTTCCGAGGTCAGAAAATTACGTGTCAAGTCCACCATATTAAATTTATGGAGAATTTATACAGCCTTTGTCACCCGGACCATTATTACGAATCTATTGATACCTCATTCATTAAAATCGGTTCAGTAATTTAGGCGCTACGGTGGAACACAGTTAAATACATACTTATATACATACTTACATACATGACTGCTAAAATCATAACCCTTCCTTTTGGCTTTGCCGTAGTCAGGTAAAAAAGGGACCCCACCCCTTCCCTTGTCTTACTTTAAGGTAGCTGATGAATTCGAGTCCAGAATCTCGCCATAGTCAATGAAAGATCGAGGTCAAGAGCTCGCCCATATTATGTCGCAGTAAAAAAAAATAAACTATGTATTTAATCTGAAAAGTTCTTTAATTCTCCAAACAGAAAAGGCCTTGGCAATGAGCCCTAAACACGCTTGATTGACAAACGCTTGCCAGTGTCAACAGTGTTACCTAACAGCTCAATGACCTGACTTTTTATTTACATAACAAATTAGTAGAAGGTCGCTAAAAGATATCCTCAGAACAACTGTTGAATTTGAACAATGCTATTTCTATCTCTATGTAACTTTTCGAAGCTATATAAGGGCCTGTAGTGCTATTCTGTAAGTATCTCACCGTGAAAACATGAGTGAAGTGATCTTAAAGTGAGCTGTCAATACTGTCAAAGTGTCAACCCCCTAGCATCAGGTGGAATGACGGCTCACTTCACGCTCACTTCACCTGAGTTATCACGGTGAGATATTTACAGAATAGCACTACTGTTTCACGATGTCAGAATAGCCACTACTTACCAAATAAATTGAAAATGGAACAGAGTTTGTATGAAATTATCTACCAAGCAAGTTAATAGGAACTTAATGAAAGAAACCCTAATACCGTACATGTCTGTTCTTCCCTTCTTCTTTTAGAGTCGATGGTAAATAATAAAATGAGTTGGGCCCAGTAGGGGGGCACGCCAATCGCGGCATCAGCGGCGTTTTTTAAATCCTCAGAAGTGCAGGTGTATGGACGGTGTGTGTCGACGGCGCGTTGTGTTCCACGCGCGCCTCAAAGAGATGTCAGCAGTGACGGGGTCAATTGGGCCGATGCCGCCGGGGTCGCGGGTAGTTCGAAAGAGATACCGTGGCCCTGGCACGGGCAGCTGAAGGAGCATGGGTGGGTTTTAGTCAGTAAAAGTCTGACACGCCCTCCCGCTCTGCCCAGAGCGGGAGAAGTCATTTGATGATTTCCCATCCACAAAAAAAAAGAAGAAAAAAAAAGGTGTATGGACACTGAACACTTCCAACATAATATGGGACATGGTTTGCTCTAAACTACATACCTAGATATGATCCCATAGAAGATTCTAGTGCTTTAGCATTCATTCTGGCCCTCATACTCCTTTTATTCTTTTATTCTATGTATTTCATCTATGCTTTAACCCTCCTAAGGCCCTGCTGAATACAACCATCTTTGATTAGCCTGTCAACTTAAAATGTCTAGTATTTTAAGAAATATAAGAATGTAATTTGCGGAGATAAATAAGAAACATAATGTTATTTTATTTATTTATTACTTTTTGTTTTGTTTTTTGGTTTGGCATCCCAACCTAGGTGGTTGTCGGTTGCTTAACCGGACTTTCCTGTTGGTGCCTTAATAAATTGAGGCCTCCATCCAGTGCAGAAAACTTAAAAACTAAGCGACCACTCGCTAAGGGCACCCCTGTGGGGTAAGGACCTCGACTTAGGGCGTCGCTTGGGGAGGACAGCAAGGGGCAAGCTGGATCGAATTAATCTTACATTACTCCTCATACAAATAACCTTTTTTATGCTGATAGTATGGTCAGTATGATAGAGGTCGTCTAGCTGAAATGACGCGCCCCACTACTGCATTTACCGTAGTGTGCGAATACTAATTTAAGAGGATACATCGAAGCGTGGTTTAGCTCGGTGTGTAAGTGAAATGGCGTTATGGCTGTCTAGTTTGACGCGCGAGATAGAAGACTCTCAGGCACACCGAACCTAAACGCACTTCGTTTCAATGTAGATTTATGACAAAATGCTATACTTAAATCAATTTTTAGCTTAGTAAGTCCATAACATATTTAAATACCAAACAAATTTTACTGCACAATAAGGAACTGTTTACGTATAATCGTATAAAACAGAAAAAGACGGTGCTACTTTGGATTTTTTTTTCTATCAAATTTTTTTTAAGTAATCATGTTTCAGTTTTAGTACAACAGTAGACAATAAAGTCAAACACAATATTTAACAATATACATTTGGTTTGTATAGGAATTTTAAAAACACAAAATTTAAAAATGTATCCCCTTAACGGGAGGTTATCCGAATTTTCCTGTTTTCAGAATCAATTTTAAATGGTCAAATTAGTGTATTAAGGTCCTGGAAAAAATATATGCCATAGATACATCCTTGCTTGAGGGAAATTAACGGTTCAAAACACGATAAGTTGTACTTTCCTCGATGAAAAAAAAATCCGAAACATGGTCGATTTCAAAACCATTTTCCGTTTCATTTCCTGATTACAGCATAAAATTATATGAAAATTGCATGTATCATGAGGTAATCGTATTTCGGAGGGAATTTAACGGTTGGATTTTTGAGTTTAATAGATTTTTTTTAAATAAACTCAAAATTAGTCAATTTGGCTAAATCCGCTCGCGATCAGAGTCCTGCGGGACGTCATGGAGGTTGGACCTGTGTCAAAATTTTTAAAAATTCGCTCTCTCTGCAGTTGTTCAAAAAATTCAAATAAAAGAGGAACACATTAGATATGAAATTGCGACAGCTCAGAAAAAATATCTCGTAATTATATTATAGTTTTAATTCATAATATCGATTTCGAAAATGTGATTATTTATATGTGGTATGATGACGTTTAATTGTCATCTTACGATAGTGTTAAGACACATTGCAAATTATTATCGATAAAATTATAGTCAAGCGCGAGTAGTTTATAATTTTTATCGTGGTCCTTTATGAAGAAGTTTTAAAACACATTTTTATAAGATTTTTTCATCAGATTCATCCATATTACTATTTCACTCTCCATCGAACTGTCTTCGCTACTACCATATCCTACATTAATTACACATAATATGTATAAATACAATGTATCCGGTTGTCGGTTGGATGCTAATATAATTATCTTTCACTCTGGCAACAACAATGAAAATTAGAAAAAAATAAAAATGTGCGGTCGGGGACCACCGTCAGGAATGAAGTTCCTTCTAACGTATGATTTAAAACACAAACACAAAATTTTCACAGCCGCCATCTTGAATTTTCAATTTAACTTCACTACCGGCTTAGGCTCCCTCGAAAACCATGAAAACGACACCAATGAAGTAAAATTCGAAAATTTTCCCCCTCTCCGTCCTCGTCTGTCGTCGTTTTGTCCTCTCTCTCTTTGTCTCTTTCGAGATATAATAGAAAGAGACAAAGAGACAAAGTCGCATGTAGGAGGCATTTAAACGTTTTTTCGTTACGTGACGATTTTCTGCTAGAGAATTTCGTCGAGCTGTTTCAAACAAAAGTGCTATACTAACATGACCTAATGCATGAACACGATAAAAATTGTCGATCGAAAAGATTATTTTCTTGTATTGTTTTAGCTGTGTGAACAAACTTTCAGTTTTGAGTACAAAAAGTCAATGTATACGATAAAATATCGTATTCTATACACTTGAAAAATAGCGCCGTGTAAACGTAGCCTGGTTAGGCGGTAACCGTACCTATCACTCGGTGTCCATGTTCCAAAGCAAGTTAGTCGATGACGTACCTATCGTATGTTTATTGGTTTGTAACTTTTAACATATTGATACTTGCAATTTTTTTTAGGCTAATAGTCCTAAGGGATGGCAATCCGACATGAGCGGAGCCGGTTAAAAAATACAATAAATTAATTTTGATGTCTTAGAATAGTAGATTCCATAAATTATAGCTGTAGCTGTAGGTACGTCCCTTGACAATAAAGTACGGCAATTGTTCCTTCATATTTATTTGTCAATATTTACTTATCTTTATGAGCAGTGGTCGACATCAAAAACAAAAGAATATGGTTATAGCAGAAGCAAAGCAGTACGACCATTTTTAGCCCGTACTTAATAAAAATCTTATTGTTTTTTTCATTCAGTCACTAAAGGGGTTAAATAGGGGATGAAAATTCACCATTTATGTCGATGGGAAATACCATCGGGCACACGGCTTGTCTCATTGATAAAATTCTTATATTCACTGACAGACAATCCACAGCCTAAATCGCTGGGCTAGAAGCATGAAATTTTGCAAAAGAGATCTTTTTTTAACGAAAAAATTAAATTTCTATTAACATTAACTTTTGCGTGACTTTTTGATACCCAGTAGAACCATTGCAATTTGAAACTTTCACCTTATTACCTCAAAATCATGTTCATCTCTAACTAGCTTCCGCCCGCGACTTCACAATATACTAAAACAACAGCCATATTTTATAAAACTTTTCTGCACAGTACGTTTGTAGTTGTGGTCTCAGCAGTTATAATAAACAGAGAGTCGTCCGTTTGAGAAGCAGCTCGTCCTAAGGTCGAAACCCGCAGCCTTCAGTAGCAATTTCCCATTGCTTGCAAAGTTTTTCGTTTTTAGTGAATAAATACTCGTAAACGCCTGTTCGTGCCGTTCCTGCATTTAATACATAATGGCATAACACTGATACACTGAGTGATTCTTACAGATTATTCCTGACGAACCCGGCTATCGCTAAAAAATATAACAGTAGATTGTACACACGGGATTTCTCATTAATACTGTCAGCTAACCATAGATATTTATTTTTATTATAACCGTAGATGATATAAAAGGAATAAACTTCATGGATTCTGTGTACGTTCTACGAACTATCAAATAACAGTATAACAAAATGTAAAAAAAGAATCGAAAAAAATATCAACAGTTGAGAATCGAACTTTTAACCACAGGTTTGCAAAGAAGTCGTCGAACCACTAAGCTATTTGCTTGGATGAATGTTGACTAAAATAGCCGTTCTTATGTTATTATTATATCACGATTGACATCCTTCCATCCGCTAAGCCTTAACTCCATAAAGATTTAGCGCGATGATAATCATTTAAAGGTTAAATCTGAAACTATCTGCTATATTCGTTTCCTGCTCCGCCCAGTGAAGTAATGGAATAATTCGCTTTTACATTGTGTTTTATTGTCACCTATATCATCGTAGTCAACGACAGACACCGATCATCTACATTCTCCTGCCCTTATCCCATTTTTTTTCGGGTCGATACAACTTGTTTTTATCCTCCATACTTCTCTATTACTTAGTTGTCATCACGGTAGTCACTCCCTTTCTAGCCATATCATCTTTCTCACAGATCAACCATCGTTTCTTTGGTCTTCCCTTACTCGTATAGCCATCCAGATTCATAATCAAAACATTCCAGACGACATTTTCTTCATTCTCCGCATCACATGCCCATAACATTGTAACCGATTTCCACATACACCGACACCGATATCGGCACGATATCTACCGGCGAAGACAGTGCGGGGTGAGAGTAGCGGGCATTCTTTCACTTGATCAAAATTTTTCGCACTGCCGGTTTCGAGACGTCGATACTTAGTAGTGTGCTTGTTTGTCGAGTCGCGATGGTATCGATATTCAACAAAATCATGGGGCCGGTAATAATTGAACCTATCACTATCGAATCGTGTTGGTATCGTTATCTGATAATGTGAAAACAAGTTCACGACATTTTATGTAATCATCTTAGTTCACTTCACCGTAGACACCATAAAATGTAAACCTAAGGAATAAATATCGACCTAAGAAAAACTAATTAAGTTGATCAACTGCAAATATTTTACACTGTGGCATGGATTTTCTGCGAAATTGTCGGCGGCGCGTCGTAAATAAACACGTCGCGCTGCATTTGGGGGAGGCGGAGGTAGCGTTTCAAAGGCCTACAGGCCCGAACAACCTGACCTTAAGTAGTGGGACGCGTCATTTCAGCTTAGACGAGCTCTAAGCTTAGAATTCATATGGGATATAACGCGAACCATAATATTTGCCTGGCCATCCATTAGAGAACAAGGACCCTTCATCACGTCTGACAGATCAACACAAGCCCTTTGCACAACAATAGGAGGGTAAGGGGCGCGAAAAGTGGAGATGAAAAACATATCCGTGTAATAATTATCTCGGTAGCTTGTCTTGCAAAAGGGTGGCAGCAATGTTTCAAATATTACTTTGAACTATCCAATACGTAATTGCGCTTTCACACGACGTCCGCCAGACGACAGCGGGTATATCTTGCCATTTTTCTTTATAATAAATTGAACAAAACCCTGAACCTAAATCCCCTTACAATTCGTGAGACCAAAAAGAAGGTAAAGATCTGGCTACTGACACAGGACTACAATGCAACTGAAAATTTACTGCAATCAACCTAAATATTATTTTTGAACGCAAATCATTGGTATTTCATTCTAATTATTGTTCTCAATTTGTTATCTAATTTTGTTTTAATCCACATTCTATTATAGTTTTAATTTTGTTTTTTGTTTTATTGAGATTATTTTATTTGCATTCTAATTTTAGTTTTTCATTATATTTTTAAATAATTTATGTTTCCTATTAAACTTATTTTTAAGTAATGTAATTTCATCACCTATTGCTACATACACTTACTTGCTTTTAATTGTTACCTAAATGGATGAAGTCACTGGCTCCTGAAATACAGGTACTCTAACCTAGCTCTGGTGCCAGGGACTCAAATTTCTCTGTAACCTATTTATGGCAATAAAGAATTTATTTATTATTTATTATTATTATTATAATGCATATGAACACCTTTTGATATTCTTTAACCGAGAAAAAAAAGGAGGAGATTCTCAAAACGACACGTATTTTTTTTTTTAATGTATGGCCACGCAAAACTTTTTACAGAGTAGTTATTTGAAAGATTCTTATTTTATTCAGTAGGGTATGTTACCTCGAAGTTGGTCCCATGTAAACTTGGGTACTTTTTGAGTTAGTGAAGTTATTATTTCTTTTGCAGGTGGTGGTATTCTAATTTGTGTGGTAGTACGACAACTAAAAAGTGAAAAATAAAAACTTTTTTACACAAAATAAGAACCGACTTCCAAAAAAAAAACAATTACAAAGTGAAAAAGAACTTTAATTTCGGAAGTCGGTGGCAAAAAACGAAATTACAAAACCAAAGACACCGACTTCCGAAATTAAAGTTATTTTTCACTTTATAGTGTTTTTATTTTGGAAGTCGGCTGTTATTTTTTGTAAAAAACTTTTTATCACCCTTTACAATCGACCGGATGGTAAACTAATAATGTGATAAAAGAACCAGTATCAAAACTGGAAAAGCTTCCAAAAAAGCAAGCTTCGTGTCTTTCAAATGCGAAAAAATCTTTACAACTATTATTAAATGCAAAAGTTTGGATGGATGGATGTTTGTTACTCAATCACGCCAGAACGGCTGAACGAATCTTAATGAAAGGCACAGAGATAGATTATAGTCTGGAATAGGACATAAGCTACTTTTTATCCCGGAAAAATGTACGGTTCCCGTGGGATAATTTCCGACTCCACGCTGGCGAAGCCGCTGGCAAAAGCTAGTACTGTTATAAGTGTTATAACTATTCTACTATTATTGTAA
The DNA here is from genome assembly GCA_946251885.1 of Cosmia pyralina. Taxonomy (NCBI): domain Eukaryota; kingdom Metazoa; phylum Arthropoda; class Insecta; order Lepidoptera; family Noctuidae; genus Cosmia; species Cosmia pyralina. Next base: position 11,083,575 of record OX276342.1, on the reverse strand, counting down.
ACGGACCGCGTGGATATTTTTAACCCCCGACGGAATCAGGGGGGTGTTATAAGTTTAACGTGTGTATCTGTCTGTGGCATCGTAGCTCCCAAACTACTGAACCGATTTAGATTTTTTTTTTTTGTTTTGTTTGAAAGGTGACTTGATCGAGTGTTCTCAGCTATGATTCAAGAAAATCTATTCAGCCATTTGAAGATTATCAGCTCTTTTCTAGTTGATGAATGGATGTGAGTATCTTTCACAGTAGCAAAAAGAAATGACGGTTTTGAGTCGGGAGTTTTTTAAATTAAAAATTAAACTTTTTATTAAATAAGTACCACAATTAAAAAATAAATAATAATAAAGAATTAAAAAAAATAAAAAGAATAAAGAATTAATTTTTTTTTTTAATTGGTGTGCATAATAAAGAGTATTCTATTCTATTCTATTCTATTAAGAATTTAAGATCTTAATCTAACATTATCTATTACTAGCTGCGCCCCGCGGTTTCACCCAGGTAGACCGGGATTAAAAGTAGCCTGTGTTAATCCAGCTATCTACATACCAAATTTCACCCAAATCGTTCGAGCCGCTTGAGCGTGAAGAAGTAACAAACATACAAACACACACACTCACAAACTTTCGCCTTTATAATCAATCAATCAATCTTCATTTGTGAACATAGGGTATACATAAAAGGTCTTAAATATACAAAATTAATAATATTAGTGTGATATCTCAAAAACACAACAAGAGCAGTGCCAGACAATCGTAAACCAACGTAAGACGCTAAAGATCAACTGAGGAATTTTCGCTCGTCGTGAGTGGACTATTTCACGAAGTCTCATTAAGTCAAGTATGGCGACTGGCGAAAAATTACCGAAATTGTATTTAGTATAAATCTACCCTCCTCATCATTTCAGCCAAAAGACGTCCACTGCTGATCATAGGCCTCCCCCAAGCATCGCCACATCGACCGGTTCTGCTGCTTCTCACATACAGTGGATTCCTCAACCACAGTCAGCCTTATTCATCTAGCCACCTACTAGACCGCTAATAAACAAAAGCTATACCCTGACTAACCCAATTTAACCGAACGTTTATACCTAGACATTTCACAATACGCCGGCATAGCCTTATAAACACGTACGGACGTTAGGTCGTATATTTACATCGAACATTATGTAAATTGACGTCTGATACAGTGGGGAGCGACGCGTATCTCCGGCCCTTGCGTGTGCAGACTACTGTCGTATAAAAGAAGGCACAGAAGGCCGTACGGCCCTAGTCTCTGGAGTTTTAAACAAGTCAGGGAACGCGAAGAAATATTACGTTATGTCAAGAATGAAGATCTACAAGACCACATGCGAACTACGCATCACAGACGTCACGCAAAATCCTGCATCGCGCAAGCAAAGTTCGTCGCACGACTGGCATAATTAACATAACTCTATAATTATAATCCCTTTTCTATGGAGGATACTGGTGACCCCGAAAATGAACGTCAGCGCAGCCTTCACGCAACTTCTTCAGCGCGTCGTCAAATCAGGGCATTCTAGATTCTAGAAGGGCATTTGAGCCAGCTACTCTCTCTGTTCAGGCACATGAACTATGTGAGAATACTTCACATTCACGCCACGGTAAATAAAACCAGTAAACCAGTTAGAGGTAGAAGAGGGGTTGTGCTAGATATATTTTGAGTATCGCCGATCTTAGCGGCTATTCCAAAGACTGAACTCCGAACCTAAGTGGGAAGATGCAACTACAACCTCGCAAAGTAGGACTACCATGACGGTACAGCAGCAGGGTGTGGATTTTTAGCTGTGGCGCAAACTATGTCCCACCTCCTATCCTGCCCCAAAAAATACAGCCTTAGTGACCTCTGCTGTCACCGACGATGACGTTGAAGTGGCGAAGTTTTGGGTCAACAAACTTTAAGTACACTGTCGTGCCATCGAAACGACGAAGAAGAAAGACTGGTAAGGTAGGAACCTCGAATGTGCAGGTATTGCATCCTTTAATTGTTTTAGCATCAAGAGCTAGCGTGCTTGTCATAAATATAACATTATTTACAGTGGTCCTACTGTTTCTGTTTACTTTACGCTACTACTATGGCATCACAGTACAGACGCCAGTAGGTCAAGCCACCCGAAACTGTCAAACTTTCCCAATCAACCTTGAGCCTAATGCTTTAGCGATAAAGATGAAAATCGATTAAAGGAATTTGACAGATTGTAGTAGCTTGATGTGCTGGCGTCTGTACATCTTTCATGATAAGTATGTAGGTATTGGAAAACGCTTTATTGGTTGTTTCTACAATATAAATTCAGTGAAGTTATGTGGTTTTGAAATACTTCGCGAAAACTTCCAACGCTTTACTTTGTGTGTATTTACGACACAATTTAAATGTAGCATAGATTTGAAAATTTGCATTCATTCATTACAATTTTACGAACGTATTTGGTTATATGTTATATGTACTTTACAAGTTATTGCGTATGCGTAAAGATCATTTTCGCCTAAAGCAGTAATAAAGATTGGTGATGTTGAAAGCGCATTCAGTTCGGATCGTGATCGGTTTTACGAATTTTGCCGATGCTGTATCTAAGTTGTATCGTACTGTATCTTACCACCTTATCTTTTTTCTTACCTCACTTTTTACCTTTTCCCACAGCGCATTTCGAATATTACAAGACGTTGAAACTCACAACAATTTGTCGGGAACTCGGCACATCACTCAAACGGATCACTTAAGATTTTGTACTACTTGGCTCTCTGCCAATACCATAAAAGCAGAAAAGAAATAACATAAATATGGGCTACTATACTATAAATATTTGATGAAATAGTAAGACAAGGTTTATCCATCCGCTAAGACAACGATAAGTCTTTTAACGATTTTAAACTGAAGAACACGTCTAAACGAATAGTATTAATGATTTGAAAAAAAAATGTTAAATATTTTAGATTATGTTTATATTATATATAGTGTAATTAATTTGTAAAGTTATGTCTAACGCGGATAAAAAACTGAGAATCACGCAAAAACTATCAAGCATATTTTTATGAAATCGTTCATCATTTCATAGATAATTGTGCCAATACACAATTACTACCTTAAAGTTAACAGTGCAGACTTGTCCAACTTATACAACCGAGCAATAAGATAAGCAAAGATAAAAGATTACAAAAAATAACGCCAAAGAAAACGGAGAGAAGTACACAAATTGAGTCGCTATGCCACCATGCTAACATGAAAAATATCTATTCTGAAACTATCTTCTCAGAAATCCACGCTATAATCCTTCTCTTAAGAGGATACATCGAAGTGTGGTTTAGCTCGGTGTGTAAGTGAAATGGATTTATAGCTGTCGTTTGACGCGCGACATAGAAAACTCTCACGTGTACCGGAACTAAACGCGCATCGTTTAAATGTAGATTTATGACAAAATGCTATACTTAAATCAATTTTCAGTTTAGTAAGTTCTTAACATATTTAAATACCTTAAATTTAAAGCAAATTGTACTGCACAATAAGATATTGTTTACGTATAATCGTATAAAACAGAAAATAGCCGGTGTTACTTAGGATTTTTTTCTATCGAAAAAATTTCAAGTAATCTTGTTTCGGTTTTAGTACAATAGTAGACAATATAGTCAAATAACACACATGGAAAATCCAAATGATTAAACCATTATTATTTATTTATACATTTGGTTTTATAAGAATTTTAAAAACACAAAATTTATTGATGTATCTCCTTAAGCCTCGAACATTGTATTATACCTACATAATGGAATGTCAGTTCACCAAGTCACGTATCTGTTATACCTACACGTTTTGGGGTGGGCAATGTGAGGAGATTGATTTATCAGTGCAAATAGCTGTGATAGTTCGTTGTTGTGCACATCGTCAGCTATCTATACCTTTGCTGTAAGAACTAATCAAGCAATGTACATCTTCGGGAAAACCGAAACAATTAAAAATAAAATAATAATATAATATAATATTTGCATTTGACATATCTCGGGAGCCAGGGTCCCGGACCTTTGAAAGGCGTACGAGGGGCCGAAGTCAACTCGCAGAAGCCCCTTAGATAATTTTAAATGACGAGGAGGCACCAGCCGACGATTATCCCTATATGCACTATGCAAGTGCGCCCAAGGACAACCCCCGGTTGGTGCAGGACTATTGCAGAACATGGAAACAAAATACACTTCTGGACACATCTTTTGGCCCACCTTGTATTTTCAGTTTCGTTTGGTCCTAGCTAAAATTTTATATTAGGTCGAGCAAAAAGTTTTTATGCAGTTTTGAACCTGGCACATTCACAATTTCATTCAATAGTCTTTTTTTGAATTTCGAACACAGAATTTAAAGAAACAAAAGACAATTTGGAGCCTGTTTGTTGATATCAAACAATCGAATACTAAGAAAACTTGGTTTTTTTGGTTTACTTGGATTTAATTCTTGAAAAAGTGATTGATATCTTTGGTTTTGCAACAAACATTACTTATTCTTAACATTAAGGTGAGGTTCTATCAATAATCTATGGATACTTCACCTGAAGTCGCCGCCCAAGCTGTGGCACTTATTCAGGCCGGACACAGCCAAAGAAACGTGAGTGCTCAACTTAATTTAAGTCGATATGCGGTCCGAAATGTTTATCGGAGGTACCTAGAGACTGGCGGCTTTGTTCGTCGCCAAGGAAGGCCACGATCTCGGGTCACAACTGAAAGGCAGGATCGATTCATCGTGACGACCAGCTTAAGAAATCGTCACCTTACCTCCATTGAGATACAAAACCAACTTCGCGACTACCACGGAGTATCTGTGAGCGCTCGAACTGTTCGGAGAAGGTTAAAAAAACGCGATATGGTACCACACAAGCCAGCTAATGGCCCCAAACTAACGCGAGCCCACCGAAAAGCGCGCCTTCATTTCGCACGCAGTCATTTAAATTGGACACAGCAAGATTGGAGCCGTGTACTCTTTTCTGATGAGTCTAAAATTGTGTTACATGGCAATGATGGAAGGAAGAAGGTCTACCGACGTAAAGGAGAGTGTTTCGCACAATGCTGCTTTGAAGAGAGGGTTGCTTATGGCGGTGGCTCATGGACTGTCTGGGGCGGTATATCCGCGAGCGGCAAAACTCAACTTGAGGTTGTTACAGGACCACGGCTGCCAACATTAAATGCTGAAAGGTATATTCGTGAGTGCTTAGAACCTCACGTGATACCATACGCGGACTATGTGGGCCCAAATTTCCTTTTTATGCATGATAATGCAAGAGCCCATGTGGCCGGCATCGTCAGGGAATATCTTCGGGATGTGAACATCACAGTTATGGACTGGCCAGCCAGAAGCCCAGACATGAACCCCATTGAGCACATGTGGGACGAGCTAAAAAGACGTGTTAGGGCTCGTCAGCCAGTTGCCCAGACGATGCAGGAGTTGAAAACTGCCATAGAAGAGGAATGGGAGATGATCCCTCAAAATTTCATAGAGCGGTTGATAAACTCTATGCCTAATCGTATGAGAGCTGTGGTAGATGCCCATGGAGGCAACACGCGTTATTAAATTAAACCTTTATTTGATAAAACATGTTTTTTATTCAAAAATCAATTGCCTTTAACAAGGCGCATATCCGACTTGTTAGGCGTAGCTCCATGTCGTATGGTATTCTGAATTCAAATTTAAAACAATACGATCGAAAAAGATGGTAAAATGTATCAGGTTTAAAACTGCATCAACAGTTTTTGTTCAATCTAGCAATGATATTTCGGTAGGGGCCATCGAAACCTAAACTCTAAGGTGGGCCAATAGATGTGTCCAGAAGTGTATATTGGGCTATGAGTTCGGGTGACTGTAGTAGATTGGGTACCTTGAACTATGTATATTATTATTTTAATATTTATTATTAATTTATTTAACGAGAATATCGACCAATAGCAATTGATTTATATTCCAGTCTTTGTCGTACTGTAATCACTTGCCTGTAATATTATAATGAGGTAAAATATGAGTTTATATCTACGGGGTAAAATTTGAGTTTGTATCTAGGGGGTAATCTTGGGACTACTGATCCGATTCCTTAAATTCTTTCACTCATACATAAGCTACAGTATTGCCGAGTAACATAGATGTTTCATGCTTCACGCTGACGAAGTCGCAAGCAGAAGGTAATCTATCATATTGTTAGATAAGAATCTGAATCGATTTCGGTCAATTTAGTATCCAAAAGTCAGTCAATTTAATATGATTCCACTACTAAATTTTTACCTTTATCTGTTATTACAGATTTCTTATCTTACGTTTTCGATAAGATTTATTTCCTTAACGGGGCACCGAGCTTTTTATACACACAAACACGTTTTTAACCGACGAAAAAAAAAGAGGAGGTTCTCAATTCGACCTACGCATAACTTTTTACAGTCGTCCGATTTGAAAAATTTTTGTTTTATTCGAGAGGGTATACATCAAAGTTGGTCCCATATAAAATTGATTAACTTTGCTTGGGCAGTTTTTGAGTTAGCATCAATAATACGTATTTTTTCCCCACTTCTTTATGGATGATGTTCTAGTTTGTTTTGCAGGTAGTGGTATTAGAATTTGTGAGGGGTAGGTACCACAACTAAAAAGTGAAAAATAAAAACTTTTTACAAAAAAATACAACCGACTTCCAAAAACAACACTACAAAGTGAAAAATAACTTTAATTTCGGAAGTCGGAGGCAAAAAACGAAAATACATTTAACCAGACACCGACTTCCGAAATTAAAGTTATTTTTCACTTTGTAGTGTTGTTTTTGGAAGTCGGTTGTATTTTTTTTGTAAAAAGTTTTTATTATAACCGTTGTTTGAAGTAGTAAACAATTAAATTAAAATCTAGGGAAATATATTGGTGTTATTGGGGATATATACTAGACAGTATACACGATGGAAACACGATTTGATAAAGTTGGCTTGATAGAATAAATTCGCAAAGTTACCTCTTGTCGAGTAATTTTTTCCTCTATTTCCCTACTTTTTTTATATAAATAAGTAATATTTTATTATGAATCATTAACTAAAATAAAGTTCATAGATGACTGGAGCGTTTATACACGATAGTTTTTTTATTTAAGAGCATCATGATTAAAATAACAACGAAAAACTTTGAAAAAGTATAAAAGTGTGATTATTTTCTTTACTCTTTACACGTAAAGAAAAAGACAGAGACGAAGGAAAAAGCTCGGTACGGCCTTAACTTTTCCTCGTTTTCTTCCTGCACTTTTATTGTTTATTACCCTTTCCTGCTATTAGCCGTTAACATCTATAGTCACAAGCCTCGTAAACTTTATTGCAAGGAAGTGCACAATCTCTCTCGTAAATATAACCACTTATCATTACAATTTCATTATCGTTACGTTTTACAACTTGACACTGTTTTATTCATAGAAATATACTTTTACTATGGTTTCACTGTTTGTCCGCCGCACCGGGAACGGGAAGTCAAAAGAGAAACGAGATCATTCATAGTAAACGTACTGTCAATGTCGCTACTTCGGCGCCGTCATCTGTTTTCTCATTGACGTAGTTCCTAGTGCGGTGGACAAACGCTACTTCAGCGCCGTCATCTGTTTTCTCATTGACGTAGTTCCTAGTGCGGTGGACATACGCTACTTCGGCGCCGTCATCTGTTTTCTCATTGACGTAGTTCCTAGTGCGGTGGACAAACGCTACTTCGGCGCCGTCATCTGTTTTCTCATTGACGTAGTTCCTAGTGCGGTGGACAAACGCTACTTCGGCGCCGTCATCTGTTTTCTCATTGACGTAGTTCCTAGTGCGGTGGACATACGCTACTTCGGCGCCGTCATCTGTTTTCTCATTGACGTAGTTCCTAGTGCGGTGGACAAACGCTACTTCGGCGCCGTCATCTGTTTTCTCATTGACGTAGTTCCTAGTGCGGTGGACAAACGCTACTTCGGCGCCGTCATCTGTTTTCTCATTGACGTAGTTCCTAGTGCGGTGGACAAACGCTACTTCGGCGCCGTCATCTGTTTTCTCATTGACGTAGTTCCTAGTGCGGTGGACATACGCTACTTCGGCGCCGTCATCTGTTTTCTCATTGACGTAGTTCCTAGTGCGGTGGACATACGCTACTTCGGCGCCGTCATCTGTTTTCTCATTGACGTAGTTCCTAGTGCGGTGGACAAACACTACTTCGGCGCCGTCATCTGTTTTCTCATTGACGTAGTTCCTAGTGCGGTGGACAAACGCTACTTCGGCGCCGTCATCTGTTTTCTCATTGACGTAGTTCCTAGTGCGGTGGACAAACGCTACTTCGGCGCCGTCATCGGCAAATAACTTATAGAAAGGACAAGACAGAAAAGGTTTATGATATCTGAAGTGTCAATAAATTACAGCTGTCAGAATTCCGTCGAATTAAAAATCAGACTGTAGCAGGTTGTCTAACAAAAACTTAATAACAAACAATATCTACAAACACTCGTAACTATACAAAAGTTACAAGTTTCCCCTAACAAAATAGCGCACGCACCTGCCTACCTTGATTATTCCCTTCCGCCCTATCGAGTCAGAAGGTAAAAAATGTACTCCAACGTCCCCTGCATGCATGCGTGCGTGACCGGTAATAAGAAACTATGGCTCAAGAGGTCTGTTGACGTACCTAATAGAGAAGGTGGAATAGGTTCAGTCTTTGCAATTTGTTAGGAACTAATACAAGAAGTGGTATTTGCAAAGCACATTGGGGCTTGGACTAATAGAGAAGTATGGAAAAAAAACTTTTTTACAAAAAAATACAACCGACTTCCAAAAACAACACTACAAAGTGAGAAATAACTTTAATTTCGGAAGTCGGTGTCTAGTTAAATGTATTTTCGTTTTTTGCCACCCGACTTCCAAAATTAAAGTTATTTTTCACTTTGTAGTGTTGTTTTTGGAAGTCGGTTGTATTTTTTTGTAAAAAACATTTTATTTTTCACTTTTTAGTTGTAGTAGTTACCCCACACAAATTCTAATACCACTACCTGCAAAAAAAACTAGAACATCATCCATATAAAAGTGGGGAAAAAATACGTATTATTGAAGCTAACTCAAAAACTACCGAAGCAAAGTTAATCAATTTTATATGGGACCAACTGTGATGAAAAGGTTCCGACGAATTGAGAACCTCCTCCTTTTTGAAGTCGGTTAAAAAGGACATGTTGCCCCGACCCCAAATAGATTGGGATAAGGGCAGGAGAATGATGATGATTGGGGCTTGTGGCTAAGTTATACTTAACAGCCGCACGGGTCGATCGGTCCGGCCAAACTACGCTTGTCGCGGTTGGTCCGTAGATGGGTGACCACCTTTACACACCAAGACCCCTCTGTGCCTCGAAAAGCACGTTAAGCCGTTGGCCCCGGCCTGTAGTCCCGGCTGTCATTCGTGGATCTTTCGACTGTCGTTATGGGTCTGACAACCACACTTGCCAAGGGGTATCGTATTACCTAGTAACTGGGTTGTGGAGGTCAGTCACTCTATGTAGAATACATAGAGAGCTGCAAGTTTGTTGTGTAAAAAAAAAAAAAAAAAAAAAAACAAGCTTTTATTAATCTGGTTATCACCTAGGACAGAGACCTTGTCAATTTGTCAATACAAATCAACCGAGCCCAAACTCGATAGGGTTACGTCGTTTTATTACTGAGTTCCCATGGCCACCTCCCGGCTTCATCATCAGATCAGCTCCATGTCATAATAATATTGCATTGTCATCTGATTTCCATATGCATGTAAAATTTCAGCTCAATCGGAAATCGGGAAGTGGATCAAATTGAACTTGCAAGATTCGATTACAGACAGGCAGGTGAAACTAAATAAAATGCTTGTAGGATAACAGATTTTTAAACTGACATTTTATGTGACTACACTATCGGCAGCGGCGGTTGATGACCCCAAACAAAACCATCATCAAATTAATTAATTTTTTTCTTTATCATATAAAGATGTCAATAAATACCCATGCGAAGTTTCACTAGCTAATTTAATTTAACCCTGTATAATATGTATGGCGTTTACGGGTTGGCCTTCTGCAATTAAAAACTCGTTGTATTATGTCTAACTCTGAAATAGCGAGGTACACAAGGAAGCCAGAAATTGATGAATATCTAAAATAAAATACAGGATAATGCGTTTTGTATGCTAATTCATGATAATGAAATGTCTGTAGTGTTTTCGTGAAAGAAGTCAGTACCAAATCGTTCTGTTTATAGTTTTCGACGGTAAATATTCATTTATAATGAAGCATCCAACGAGGAGCTCGTGGCTAAGTAATAACAGCCGATCACGGGTCATCCATCAGGTTAAGCTACGCTTGCCGGGGTTAGTCCATGGATGGGTGACCATCTTTACATACCGAGACTCCTCCGTGCCTCGGAAAGCACGTTAAGACGTTGGTCCCGGCTGTCATTCTTTGACAGTCGTTACGGGTCGTCAGAAGCCCGAGTCTGACAACCAGTCTTACCCAAGGGGTATAATATTACCCAGTTACCGGGTTGTGGAGGTCAGATAGGCAGTCGCTCCATGTAAAACACTGGTATTCAACTGCATCCGGTTAGACTGGAAGCCGACCCCAACATAGTTGGGAAAAGGCTAGGGAGATTGAATGAAGCATCCAACAAATCCAGTTTCAATCCGAAATTGCATTAAATCGCCGACTTCCTCTATGTCTTCATCTTGCCATTATCAACACCATTGCCCAACTCATAACTAGAAAAATAAATACATACTTCCAAGTTCCAACCAGTATATCCTTCATGGTCCAATAATTTCACCAGTTATTAATAACTGTGGATCAGTGAATGGTTTCCGCAGCGTCGTATTATTTATAGGTCATTTTTATGATCAGGGGCGGTCTGGTACCGGGAACCGGGAAAATGTTGATGTTAAATGTATTCCCGATATAGGCAAGGAGACGAATGGCTGACTGGCTACCGGTTAACTGTTAAGTCGTAAATTATGATGAAGGGATGGGTCGATGTATTTCTTCAAAGGTAATGAATAGCTTAAGAGCCTATACTACCTCAAATGGCTTAGCATTATCCTCCGTTATGTCGAAAATACTGCAGCATTAATTTTCAAATAAATATAATACGGTAAAGTTGACGATTAGAAAACACGATTCCATAAAAATTTCTCGATAGAAAAAAAATCCAAAGTTACCTCCAAACTGAACAATAAACCGCTGGTATTCAAAAAATACTTCAATGAAACTTTACATACTAACTGAATTAACTATAAATTAGGTATTATGTTTTTTATTTTTTCGAATTACCATTATTTTTAACGTAAAAAGCTATTACCTAAACCATCGGCGCCCAGCACTGCACTCAGTCTCGCTCTCACTTAGTCCGCGAGCAATATCGTGCGAGCGAGACAAAAAGCTAAGGTAGTATGAGCTCTTAATGATCCTTCCCTAATATTTTCTTTTTTTATATTTAGCTAGAATCGAAAATAGTTCGTATCGCAATATTCGTCACCTTTCTTTTCCCATTATCTTCATTCATCTTCTTACTCTTAATCTAAATCTTCTCTCATTCAGGAGCTCGTGGCTAAGTAATAACAGCCGCACAGGTCGATCCATCAGGTTAAGCTACACTTGCCGGGGTTGGTCCGTGGATAGGTTACCATCTTTACATACCGAGACTCCTCCGTGCCTCGGTAAGCATGTTAAGCCGTTGGTCCCGGCAGACATTTGTGGATCTTTGACAGTCGTTACGGGTCGTCAGAAGCCCGAAAGTCTGACAACCAGTCTTACCAAGGGGTATAGTATTACCCAGATCAGATAGGCAATCGGTCCATGTAAAATACTAGATATATTCAGCTGCATCTGATTAGACTGGAAGCCGACCCCAACATAGTTGGGAAAAGGCTAGGCAGATTCGACTGATTCACAATTTAGTACTATTTCTTTATTTTTTAAAACCCAAATATACGCAATGCTTTTCATTAAACGCGATGAATATGAAGTGTCTACCCAAAACAAAACTCCGTCCGCTTATTTTCTTTACACCCAAAAGTTGTTTCTTCAATCATCCTACCCGCACCGACTGTAAGTCGAGTTCACAAGAACGTAAAAATATCGCGGAGATTTTGTTTCGCGCACTGGATTTTCAACGCTCTGCTTAGCGCTGAGAGTTGAAAAACCAACAGTGTGTTTTTTCCACGCGCTAGAATGCACTCTATTGTTGTTAGGTTGGATTCTCAATGCTCGGCTCAACAACGAGAGTTGAAAATCCAGTGCGCGATAGTGGCAAGTTATCTTGTTAGGGTTCCGTACCCAAAGTGTGCCGCTGTTCGTCCGTCTGTCACAGGGCTGTATCTTTGAACCGTTAGCCGATGTTCGCACGGACGTAAAAATATCGCGGTAATTTTTTTTCGCGCACTGGATTTTCAACGCTCTGCTTAGCGCCACGAGTTGAAAATCCAACAGTGTGTTTTTTCAACGCGCTGGGATGTACTCTGTTGTTGTTAGGTTGGATTCTCGAAGCTCGGCTCAACACCAAGAGTTGAAAATCCAGTGCCCGATAAAATCCCGCCACGATATTTTTACGTCCGTGCGAACATCGGCTAACAGGTAGACACTTGACATTTTCACAGAGTGTGTACGACTATGGCAGCTATAATAACAAATAATGTAAAAAAAAGAGTAATGAAGAGTATTCTATCTATTTATAAAATAAAGTTAAAAATTAAAGCCAATACAGCAACGTGTTTTATCGGCATTTTTTTGCTTTGTGGTATGGAACCCTTCGTGTGTTTCAGCATGTTATGTTAGTATCACAAAAGGATAAGCCAACTTTTTATCCTACACTTTCAGCGGTTGTTGATGGCTACAAATGAATATTGTGTTATCATCCTCATGGTGTGACTTATGTGTCATATTCACATATGGGAGGAGCTCGTGGCTAAGTAATAACAGCCGCACGGGTCGATCCATCAGGTTAAGCTACGCTTGCCGGGGTTGGTCCGTGGATGGGTGACCATCTTTACATACCGAGACTCCTCCGTGTCTCAGAAAGCACGTTAAGCCGTTGGTCCCGGCTGTCATTCGTGGATCTTTGACAGTCGTTACGGGTCGTCAGAAGCCCGAAAGTCTGACAATCAGTCTTACCAAGGGGTATCGTATTACCCAGTTAATGGGTTGTGGAGGTCAGATAGGCAGTCGCTCCATGTAAAATGATGGTATTCAACTGCATCCTGTTAAACTGGAAGCCGACCCAACATAGTTGGGAAAAGGCTAGGCAGATTGATTTGATTCACATATGGGATTACAAATTCAAATTCTTTTATTTGGGACAACAAGGAACCATTTTTGTTAGTACACACCTTAGATACTACAACTTATACGCAAGGATTAGTAACAAAATTAAGAATAGCAAACAAGTCAGTGAGTCATGTGTACCTACGACCACGAGCCACTTCATGCGGACAGTGATTCCGCATGAGATGCCTCAGTACAGGAGCTCTCGGGTCCTCAGCCACGACTTTCAGGATGCTATTACGACTTTTCTGTAATGTTATGCACTATTTATGCTATGCTAGCTTTTGTCCGCGGCTTCGCCCGTGTGGATTACGGGAACGTACAACCGGGACATCCTTTCTTATTCCTTGCGTACATTATAAAGGAAACCTCTGTGCAAAATTTCAGCTTTCTAAGTTCAAGGGTTTGGGCTGGGCGTTGATGAGTCAGTCAGTCCGTCAGGACTTCTCTTTTTATTTATATAGATATATAGATTTACGGGTATCGGTCAAGTAGTATTACCTAACGCATTATAAATCACTTTGAGTTGTAGATTTTTGCTACCTGCAATGTCAACTATACAAAAACTTGCATGTGAAAGATGGATCTGATTGCAAAGTAAACACACAATCATGTCACACAGCAAATAGAATTGTTCGTAAATCATAGGGCCAAAGATAGCATATAACTTCGCAAGATGAATGAAATCATATGTTAATGACATTGTCCATTTCACGGACAGCTGTCTCGACTTGATAGAATTGCACAAGACACATTATACGTCCTTTTGGTACTCCAAAAATTTAACAATTACTATCACTAACCAACACATTGTGTGCCATGTACAAAACCTATGCCCGGTTTCTGAGATCCTCAGATAAACTCTCAACAGCTGTGATTCGACAAAATTATCTATTTAAGCGAATTCCTTCCCTATGCTCGGTTTTTGAGGTCCTCAGAGAAACCCTCGATAGTAATTAAATACAAATACAAAATCTTTATTGCAACAACAAGACTTCAAACTAAACTCTTCCTTATCGAAGTGTTCAGACACTATATCGAATCTAATCACTATCGAATGTCTAAACTCCGTTTAAAAACCTCAGAAGCCGGGCATTAGTGTCTCACAAAACGAATTATGTACCACTTACCAACCATACTCGATCATATTAAAGTGCAATAATAAACATTCATGAGCGAACGCATTCTGCCCACGCTAATGACTTGAAGCCTGAGGGCTGTCCAAACGAAAAAACCGGCCAAGTGCGTGTCGGACCACGCACAATGAAGGGTTTCTTAATTGAAAAGAATTGATCCCAAAAACAAAATTAACATTGTCATCCCAAAAAAATATTTTTTTATGTGATAAAATTACAAATTAACAATTTTCGGACTATTTCTTTTACTTGTGCTGTGAGACCTTGCTTCGTGTCAAATTTCATGATTCTAGGGCAACGGGAAGCGCCCTTTAGGTTTTTATTTACTTGCGAGTATCAAAATATGTCGCATAAATGGCGTATTTTTTTATTGCGTTGACTTAGAAGCTTCATTTTTTTATAACTCCAAAAGACCATAGACCTACGTATTTGATATTAATTTAACTTGATACCTCCATGCGTTCCAGAGAAAAAAGGTCTTGACAAACTGACAGATTTGAAAATATTTATTTATGTAAAAATTAACGATTTACGGAATTTTTCCTTTACTTCTGCTGTGAGACCTTGCTGCTTGCCGAATTTCATGATTCTAGGACAACGGCAAGTACTATAAGGTTTTGATTTACTTGCGAGTATCAAAATATGTCGCTTACATGGCCGTATTTTTTTATTGCGTTGACTTAGAAGCCTGATTTTTTTAGAACTTTAAGGGACTATAGACCTACGTATCTGAAATTAATTTCAACTTGATACCCCCACGTGTTCCTAACAAAACGGGTCTTGATAAACTGACTGACAGACACACAGACGAACTACGAAGTGATCCTATAAGGGTTCCGTTTTTTCCTATTGAGGTACGGAACCCTAAAAAGGGAGCATTTTCATCGGCAAGAAATGGAGCGCAGTCACGACATTGCGACATTTCAAAGATATTGACTATTTAATTTCTATTATAAGGAAAACAAAAAGAAAGAAGACAAGAGAAACAATACGGAAGCACGGAAAACTGAACTACAAATTTTTCACAATATGACGTCCACCGTCAGCTATATTGAATTTCCTATGGCGTTGTAATTTACTTAGAGCAAATTCTAGATCAACACATTCTAACACCACTTTATTTATTGTAATCGAGTCGGTACGTTAGGATTCGTAATCAATGTTTTTGTCTGTACCGTAGTCGGCTATAAATCATGAACAATTTCCGTCATACAAACAGATTCGTCAACCAACTATTCACCTTCAATTTTCGTTTTCAGTATGACTAAAACATTATTAATGCAACTGACATACTCTGTACATCAAACACGCTGCATTCTTAGTTTCAGAAATGTATTCAGGCCTCTCATATTTTAGTGTCAATTCCCTAGTGTTTTATGACTCCATATCATCGCAATATGTTCTTAAGGAAAAAACGTGAACCGGGTCGAAACGGCACGATGTCATCTATATATTCCTCTTCTTGTGTCTTTGGTTCATTTAGAAAAGTAAATAATAATACCAGCCTATTATTGTCCCACTGCAGGGTAAATGCCTCTTCTCATACAAAGAAAGCACGAGCATTGATCACCACGCTTGCTCAAGACGGGTTGGCGATTTCAGAATCCAGGTTTCCTCGCGATATTTTTCCTTCACCGATGTCAGTAATGTCAAAGAAACACTCAGAAAGTACTTACATAATATATGAATTTAAAAGTCTTTGTATTAATGTAATATTTCTTGTTTTTACGTAAGGTTTGTAAAATATTCAAGTTTTGTCTGACACAGTTGTGTAGTATTTGGGTTATCTATCAACCTTGAAAATGGCACTAATGCGTTACGGCTTCCAAACAATAACGTGGGTCCTCGTACCTATTGTTGGTACACATGGTCGAAGATGGAAAGATATTCATTTACTTAGATGATAATATGGTTAAATGTCTTTGTAGAATCAATCAAACAATTAATTATGGGAAGCCAGCTGTGTGATTATGTGATGGCTTTACACAATTCAATAAGTACTGCCGTTTAAATGCTCTCATTTCGTTTATGTCGCGCGCTAATTAGCAGACACAATTGAAATTCTATTGTTATCTGTACACATGGTGTGCAATCGACATTTTAAGAGTTAATGTTTATCTGCACTTAAAGCAAGACAAATTATTAGGTAAGTTCCCTTGATAATACCAAAAATGTTTGTCATTGCTAAGGAAAAAACAGCAGGAGTAAAAACTATCACAGATGAATCAATAGCACAATCAATCTGCCTAGTCTTTTCCCAACTACCTGCGAGTTTGTTGGGGTCGGCTTGCAGTCTAACTGGATGCAGCTGAATGCCAGTATTTTATATGGAGAGACTGCCTATTTGACTTCCACAACCCAATTACTGGGTATTACGATACCCCTTGACTGGTTGTCAGACTTTCAGGCTTCTGACGACCCGTAACGACTGTCAAAGATCTACGAATGACAGCCGGGACCAATGGCTTAACGTGCTTTCCGAGGCACGGAGGAGTCTCGGTATGTAAAGATGGTCACGCATCCACGGTCCAACCCTGGCAAGCGCAGCTTAACCTGATGTATCGACCCGTACGGCTGTTATTACTTAGCCACGAGCTCCTCTGAATCAGTAGCTACATTTACCGAAAAAAATCATCACCCAAAATTACTCGATCAGGAAACATAAGAACCGTAAGACAAGTACTTAGACATAAGGATGACTCATCACCAGGGCTCATTCGCCAACAGATTGTCTGCCGTGACGAGAATGGGTTCCACAGCCGTCATTAGTGACCACATCTCTAATTTTAGTCTTTAAATCAAGAAACCCAAGGTCGATAATGCAATACATGAATCAGAGAGGCAATTAGGGTCGTTATCATCATAAGCAAGATTGGCAGATGGTTGTTTTGTGTTGTATGACGATTTTATGAGATTGCGTAAGTCCTTACTTTAGGTAATTATGTTCCGAATGAGAAATTACGTTTTGTAAGAATATTTTGCTTAGTTAGTGGAATA
This sequence comes from Cosmia pyralina, assembly GCA_946251885.1. Taxonomy (NCBI): domain Eukaryota; kingdom Metazoa; phylum Arthropoda; class Insecta; order Lepidoptera; family Noctuidae; genus Cosmia; species Cosmia pyralina. Next base: position 11,066,156 of record OX276342.1, on the reverse strand, counting down.
TTAAAACCCGAAAAACGTACTAGCGGAGTTGTCTTAGCAGAGTCGCAATTCCAATTTTGCTTATCTCGGCGAAAACTTCAAGGATTTCCAATGCGGAATTAGTTCCAAATGTTTCTGTTTATGTAATTCGTGTAGGCATGAAGGTTTTCTAGTTCTAGGTTTGGTTACGAATCTGGATCTCATAGCTATTCGAATGAGAAATTTTGGTTTTGACTTTTGGAAAAAAACGAAATTCTAGCTTGACTTTTTTCCTTTAAATGGGACACCAAGTTCAAAATGCTAACTCGTAATTAGGAAAGACCGCCATACAGCATAATCAGCCTATATGTTCCCAATTCTGGGAAACAGACCTCGTTTTACTGCGAGAGGGAGTGGGCCGTAATCCACCACGCGGGCCCATTGCGGGTTGGTGGATGTCACATGTCTTAACCGCCATACACCTGCTTTGAATATTATAAACAGCTTAGTAGGACATTATGATTTAAACCAAATTGGCTCTAAACATTTCAAATCAGTACTAGTCTACATATCAGTAAGCCGACGTTCGCACGGACGTAAAAATATCGCGGTGGGATTTTATCGGGCACTGGATTTTCAAATCTCGGTGTTGAGCAGAGCGATGAAAATCCAGTGCGCGAAAAAAAATCGCCGCGATATTTTTACGTCCGTGTGAACGTCGGCTAACACAAACGAACTAGCCCTACCCACAGGCAACAGCACAGAATTGGAACAATCTGAATACACCTGTCCATTTACCTGAGCAGATACATTTGTATTGAGGTTAAAGCTATCATAGTTTATGCGTTATAAATTACTTGCTCAAGAACGTTTAAATCATTGCTCAATAATAAATTAGTTTATGTAAATGCAATTTGAATTGAATTAGTTTGAATAGTCCATGGATAATATTGTCGTGACTTTGCTTTATCTAGATCGTGTTCCAGAAGTTGTCAGGAACTCAGGACAAGGGTTAAACAGTAAGATAAAATGAAAGGAATGAAAAATCTTTAGGGCCATGTTCTGGATTATAATGGTAATGCAGAAATATTGCAAAGGAAATAAAGGAATACCGATCCTAGCAATCAAAACAGAGTTCAATAAAATTGAATGATAAAGCAATGTGGTGAAGATTTTATCTGCCATTTTCGATAATATTTCATATTATACACTTCTGGACACATCTTTTGGCCCACCTTGTATTTTCAGTTTCGTTTTGTCCTAGCTAAAATTTTATATTAGGTCGAGCAAAAAGTGTTTATGCAGTTTTGAACCTGGCACATTCACAATTTCATTCAATAGTCTTTTTTTGAATTTCGAACAAAGAATTTAAAGAAACAAAAGACAATTTGGAGCCTGTTTGTTGATACCAAACAATCGAATACTAAGAAAACTTGGTTTTATTGGTTTACTTGGATTTAATTCTTGAAAAAGTGATTGATATCCTTGGTTTTGCAACAAACATTACTTATTCTTAACATTAAGGTGAGGTTCTATCAATAATCTATGGATACTTCACCTGAAGTCGCCGCCCAAGCTGTGGCACTTATTCAGGCCGGACACAGCCAAAGAAACGTGAGTGCTCAACTTAATTTAAGTCGATCTGCGGTCCGAAATGTTTATCGGAGGTACCTAGAGACTGGCGGCTTTGTTCGTCGCCAAGGAAGGCCACGATCTCGGATCACAACTGAAAGGCAGGATCGATTCATCGTGACGATCAGCTTGAGAAATCGTCACCTTACCTCCATTGAGATACAAAACCAACTTCGCGACTTCCACGGAGTATCTGTGAGCGCTCGAACTGTTCGGAGAAGGTTAAAAGAACGCGATATGGTACCACATAAGCCAGCTAATGGCCCCAAACTAACGCGAGCCCGCCGAACAGCGCGCCTTCATTTCGCACGCAGTCATTTAAATTGGACACAGCAAGATTGGAGCCGTGTACTCTTTTCTGATGAGTCTAAAATTGTGTTACATGGCAATGATGGAAGGAAGAAGGTCTACCGACGTAAGGGAGAGCGTTTCGCACAATGCTGCTTTGAAGAGAGGGTTGCTTATGGCGGTGGCTCATGGACTGTCTGGGGCGGTATATCCGCGAGCGGCAAAACTCAACTTGAGGTTGTTACAGGACCACGGCTGCCAACATTAAATGCTGAAAGGTACATTCGTGAGTGCTTAGAACCTCACGTGATACCATACGCGGACTATGTGGGCCCAAATTTCCTTTTTATGCATGATAATGCAAGAGCCCATGCGGCCGGCATCGTCAGGGAATATCTTCGGGATGTGAACATCACAGTTATGGACTGGCCAGCCAGAAGCCCAGACATGAACCCCATTGAGCACATGTGGGACGAGCTAAAAAGACGTGTTAGGGCTCGTCAGCCAGTTGCCCAGACGATGGAGGAGTTGAAAACTGCCATAGAAGAGGAATGGGAGATGATCCCTCAAAATTTCATAGAGCGGTTGATAAACTCTATGCCTAATCGTATGAGAGCTGTGGTAGATGCCCATGGAGGCAACACGCGTTATTAAATTAAACCTTTATTTGATAAAACATGTTTTTTATTCAAAAATCAATTGCCTTTAACAAGGCGCATATCCGACTTGTTAGGCGTAGCTCCATGTCGTATGGTATTTTGAATTCAAATTTAAAACAATACGATCGAAAAAGATGGTAAAATGTATCAGGTTTAAAACTGCATCAACAGTTTTTGTTCAATCTAGCAATCATATTTCGGTAGGGGCCATCGAAACCTAAACTCTAAGGTGGGCCAATAGATGTGTCCAGAAGTGTATAACAAAATGCTTGCAGGTTTAAAGCATGAACATGTCCACAAACGCAGTGTTCGGTTAACCGCAACGCGTCAAAGGTAATCTTATACCGTTGACACCGGCGTTATGTAAGCGACGCTTCTGTATGAAAAATATTTAATAAACTGGCGTATTTTGGTCAAATCATAATAGCCCTCTATATACAACACATTATGTAATCGGAAGGCTTTGTAAATTTCTGGGATACGTTGATAACATCTAATATATTACATCATGTGGCTGTGAATATCAAATTCCGCGGGTATGAATATTCTACACTGAAATTAGTCCACTGTCAGTGTCACATCTAATGATGGAGACATTATTGCTCCATGTGTATAACTGTTTCATTGTCCTGATTTTCTTTTCAAATTATATATGAAACAAGTGGAGAGTGAGGAGCTCGTGGCTAAGTAATAACAGCCGCACGGGTCGATCAATCAGGTTAAGCTACGCTTGCCGGGGTTGGTCAGTGGATGGGTGACCATCTTTACATGCCGAGACTCCTCCGTGCCTCGGAAAGCACGTTAAGCCGTTGGTCCCGGCTGTCATTCGTGGATCTTTGACAGTCGTTACGGGTCGTCAGAAGCCCGAAAGTCTGACAATCAGTCTTACAAGGGGTATCGTATTACTCAGTTATTGGGTTGTGGAGGTCAGATAGGCAGTCGCTCCGTGTAAAATACTGGTATTCAGCTGCATCCGGTTAGACTGGAAGCCGACCCCAACATAGTTGAGAAAAGGCTAGGCAGACTGATATGAAACAAGTCATAGGAGCATCTATTTTCCTAACACTGGTAAGAATCTCTCGTTAGGTTCATAGGGCAATACGGTCCACAAGCCACCAAAAAGTTCGCCAGTTCAATACAGTAAACTACATTAAACAGTATAATTACCCGTACCACAAACCACTAAAGCTGTCACTGTATAAATTATAGCTTCAAACAGAACGCAACAAACGCCGGAAACGCGCCATAGAAATTAAACTGAGACCACATTCAAAGAAAGCAATGCCGTAGACCGAATGCACTCGTCAATCACGTACGTGTAAACATTTTAAGAGTAAGTCTGTAAAAGAGTTATTACGTCATTTTAACAGATTTCAAAAAAAGGAGGTTACTCAATTCGACCGTATATACTATATATTTTTAACCGACTTCAAAAAGGAGGAGGTTATCAATTCGTCGGAACCTTTTTTTTTCTTTTTTTTTTTTTATTTTTTTATTTTTTTTTTTTATGTATGTTCCCCGATTACTCGAAGATGGCTGGACCGATTTGGATTATTTTTTTTTTGTTTGAAAGGGTATACTTCCCAGGTGGTCCCATGATCATCAAGTCAGGATCTGATGATGGGATCCTGGAGAAATAGAGAGAACTCTTCCAATTTTATAGGCACACTTGAAGCGATTTGGATAGTTTTTGGAAGAGTACTTTCTTGGAGTGGTCCCATTTCAATTTGGTGAAGATCTGATGAAGAACTTCTGAGATAGGCAACGGAACTCCTCAATAAATGATAGCAAATGGACTGGGATTGCTGAAATCTCATGTCTGTTTGTTGTTCACACCAGTTCATAACATAACATCACGCCAGTACGCTGTGAAGGGGTAAGCACATGTGAACCACTAAAAAGTGAAAAATAAAAACTTTTTAACAAAAAAATACAACCGACTTCCAAAAACAACACTATAAAGTGAAAAATAACTTTAATTTCGGAAGTCGGTGGCAAAAACGAAAATACATTTAATCAGACACCGACTTCCGAAATTAAAGTTATTTTTCACTTTATAGTGTTGTTTTTGGAAGTCGGTTGTATTTTTTTGTAAAAAAGTTTTTTTTTATGTGTGTTCGCGGATAACTTCGTCGTTTATGAACCGATTTTTATGATTATTTTTTTGTTGGAAAGGAGATATCCCAAGGGTGGTACCATGGTAAGGAAACCAGGATCTGATGATGGCGTCCGAGAGAAATCGAGGGGAACCTTCAAATTTTATAGGCACACCTATAGCGATTTGGGTATTTTTTATAGTAACTCATGCATTTGCACCATTTAGTGAAGTGGAACTGATGAGGAAGACCACAGATGGCCATCGGAACTACTCAATAATACGTATTTTACGGGTTGCGATTCGATTATTGCTAAGCAATTTATGCTCGTCACAATACATATGTTGAAGTGGAGCTGATGGTGAATTCACCATCAGTTCCAGTTCTCCTGTTTCCTTACTGGGAGAACTCCTCAACAATTAACGTCCTTGTATCGGGAAAAGCAATATTTTGTAAAAAGGTGATGAGCAGTTGACATTAGGATATTGTAACTTAGATGAATTACAAACTGACCCACTAAAAAGTGAAAAATAAAAAAACTTTTTTACAAAAAAAAAAACAATCGACTTCCAAAAAAAATACTACAAATTGAAAAATAACTTTAATTTCGGAAGTCGGTGGCAAAAAGCTAAAATACAGATCCAAAGACACCGACTTCCGAAATTAAAGTTATTTTTCAATTTGTAGTATTTTTTTGGAAGTCGGTTGTTTTTTTTTTTTTGTAAAAAAGTTTTTTACTCTTCTTACGTTCCTTATTCAAAGTTTAAATGCATCGCAGTAGGTACAGCTTATTGTAGATTGGACATATTTTCTGAAAACCCAGTAGTCTCACGTTGGTCGTTATTTTTACTGGGTCGTTGTATGTCATTTGATCCTAAGAAGGGTCGTTGGTCATGGCTCTGAATAGAGTCTCTTGGGTTTACCAACGTGGTAAAAGTATTGGTCAGCTAGACTCTCCAAACTATGAAGAAATACAGTTTATTTCTTGTAGTTTTGTTGCTTTTAAGTCAACGAATCAATCAACCAATTCGGCTCATGCATTTCGGCACTACTTGGCAGAAGCTAGTGTCCCGCAAATCCACAAAGGCTTCTCCTAAGTTCAACCACAACACCCTACTCCTTCCAATTCTCGCCATCTGCTTCCAGTCTATCCTAGCCGCCTGCTTCAGATCATCGTACGCACACAACAGATAAAGACCTCATTATTTGTTCTGTGTTCGTACGTCTAGCTGGGTGTGACACTAAAGAATGGTTTTCATTTCAGTCATACTCATTTGAATATCTTTCTTTCTTTACATGGTGGTTTAGCGAACCCCAACAAAGATTTAGAAGACAATCACTAAAATATTTAGATTATCGTCATAAGACTTCCCATGCGTTGCCTTCTGCTCTGCTACGTCGTCCTCGTTCTTGTACTACTAATTCGTCTCGTATAAAGATATCATTCGCTTATTAGCACCGCCCTAAACACATTTTAAAATGATGTAGGGTAGACACGTGGCAGCATCAAGGGATTATTAGCCCCATTACCTCATTGTCGCATCATACAAGATTATTCTGGCGGAATGGCGGGTCGGACTTATTGATTAGTGAGAGTACATATGGTAAATGTACTCTCACTAATCAAAAATAATTTTTCAATATAAGAATAAAGTGATTAACGACAAAATTAATGTCATTGTAAAAAAAAAAGCGTGGGGTGCTTTCGAATTACAGAGTTAAAGCACCCCACGCTTTTTTTACAATGACATTAATTTTCTCGTTAATCACTTTATTCTTATATTGAAAAATTATTTTTTTACTTTTTAGTTCAGTTTAATGGTATTAAAGCGTGTTTTTTAGTTTTTTAAACTATAATTTATTTTTAAATTTTTTTGAGATAAATCATTAATCCTGATGATCCTGATCAGGATAATGGGACAAAAGTTTTAAATTATTGTATTGTCATCGGGCCCTGTTATGTGTGCAAAATAATCTGACCATATAAAGTGGGTAAAAATCTAGTTCAAAGATTCCGTTACATACAAACATACATACATACAGGTGAAGTTAATAAAAGCGTGCTAATAAAAAACGCAAGAAAATTTGAAATTTGCGGGCTACCGCTGCAGATCCACCTTAATCAGTTCAGCCACATGTAATATACTTGCAAATTGTTTTAGGTCATGCCAGTACATTGGTTATAATCAGTTCATTATTTTTTATTTCATAACTTCCTCTCATTGATATGTTTCCAAGGACTTCGCTCACGAACTGTTCGAGACGAGCAGTAACATTGTTGCTTTTCATGATTTCAGCTTACCTCATTCCAATCACATCAGTCACGATTTGAGTCACAGTGTATGGCGTTGTCGATGCATTAATCGCACGATATTATTGTTTTACGGCAAATAAATAAAATAGTAATGAGCTAAATTATACTAGCTAACTCGCCTGACGTTGTCCTATCAAAATTTAAAAATCTTTTTCCCATTTTTTTTCTTTTAAACCACCCCTATATAAAACAAAAAAAAAAATCAAATCGGTCAAGTCGTTTTTGAGTTTTAGCGAGACGAACAGCAATTGATTTTTATATAATTAAGAGTTTGGCATCCTCGTCAAATTTAAGGATGTGGTATAGACAATCAAACCGAACAACTTTTTCCATGGCACCAACATCGTAAACGCGAAAAAATAATCAGCCGTCCCATACATTTGCGTCGAGAAATTGGAAGTTTTCTATGGGACAGTTGAAATTTTTTTCTCGATTACGATGTTGGTCCCATGGAGAAAGTTATTCGGTTTGATGTTCTGTACCACACCCTGAAATTTGATGAAGATGCAAAACGACACGTTATACCAACCTCCGACTCGTACCTATATCCGTTCTGTAAGCTAGATGTCAGCATTCGTTAGTACCTACAGCTATCGCATAGCTCTTGCATACCTTCGATTCAAGTCGTGATGTACAGTTATGGGTGTATTTGTTTCAGGAGTATTAGCGTAGCTGCATTCGTACTAGGTTGTATTTTATAGCCTACACCGATTCTAACAGGAAAAATACCCTTATCTCCTATAGATAAGGATGTTTTTCCCGTTAGAATCGGTATTTAATGATGCCCATAATTTATTCTAGAACTATTGTTTCTTGGAAACCTACTATTATTATCCTGATTGAACACGTTTTACAATAGGGATGATGACTAAAAATTACTTTTTTGTCCGTCATGTATTTATTAAAAAAATATTGAACACGTATTTTTTTAACCGACTTCAAAAAGGAGGAGGTTCTCAATTCGTCGGAACCTTTTTTTTTTATGTATGTTCCCCGATTACTCGAAGATGGCTGGACCGATTTGGATTTTTTTTTGTTTTATTCGAGAGGGTATACATCACAGTTGGTCCCATATAAAATTGATTAACTTTGCTTCGGTAGTTTTTGAGTTAGCTTCAATAATACGTATTTTTTCCCCACTTTTATATGGATGATGTTCTAGTTTGTTTTGCAGGTAGTGGTATTAGAATTTGTGTAGGGTAGGTACACAACTAAAAAGTGAAAAATAAAAACTTTTTTACAAAAAAATACAACCGACTTCCAAAAACCACACTACAAAGTGAAAAATAACTTTAATTTCGGAAGTCGGTGGCAAAAAACGAAAATACATTTAACTAGACACCGAAATTAAAGTTATTTTTCACTTTGTAGTGTGGTTTTTGGAAGTCGGTTGTATTTTTTTGTAAAAAAGTTTTTATTTTTTCTTTTTTTACGTAATCAAAAGATTACGGCGATACATTGAGTTAAAATGTAGCATGACGTCACGCCTAGCTAGGTTTTATACGTAGAAGTGACGTAGTCAGCCCCTCTCCCCAACTTTAATGCGTGTTATCTAAATCATTTTTTATTAATATGATAAAACAAAAAATACATGTCTAATATTTTTTTTATTATCCGACTCGACGGACTAAATATAATTTCTTTTTTTTTTACTCAGGCATCATACCTACTTCCCTAGTGTGCTAAAAGCTGCACATGTTTAATATTTCCCGCAGTTACATCGACCACATCAGAATCAGTAACGGAAACGTCTAGCGTTGGCGTGGACCAATGTCACCCGGTCAGTCAGAAACCACGATTAGTGTAGGCTCAGATTGGGTCATTGTCAATTATAGAAAGGGAAGTCCCTAGAAATAGGTACCTATATAGTGGTGGAATCTTATCTTTCAACCACAATCATCTTTGCTGTTAATAGAATAAGTAGGTGCTATCGCAAATCTCAACGTTTCAAACCCTAGAAATTTATGTGCTTTGCTCGTGCACACAAGCAAGTCGCAGTGGGTGTTATATATCCTAACGATCTACCATGCTAGCTTTAGCTATCATAAATAAAGAAGAAGTAACGAGAGCTCAGTCATAAAAATAAGTGCCTTATCCCAATTACCCAACTACATAAGGTTTGCAAGACAATCGAAGCGCGCAGAGTGCACCATCCCAAGTTGCCAATTCCAAAGTGAACCTTCATCAACGCCCTTCTATTTTCAAGGCTTGTTGTTTTTAGCGGATTTACATGGTCGAAACTTTCTTAACATATTCATTAGGTACTTAATGTCTGCGAGGCGGAAATAGGACTGGGCGGTTCACACCTAACAGATGGGCCAAGATCGTCACACAGCAAGCCTGAAATCGGGCGTCATAACCGAGGCAGGCCTAAGAAACGCTGGCGTGAAGATTTGGATACGCTCTTAATCTTGACCGATTGGCCGGAGAAAACACAACATAAGGAAAACTGGAAAAGTATGTTGAGACCTTTGCCCAGCAGTAGGACAACATAGGTAAACTGAAAATAAATAAAAAATATTAAAGTCACATACCTCGTCTGCAGGCTTGGTGGGTGTGATGGCGACGGTCTCGTTGAAGCAAAGACAGGCACAGTAATGGCGGTTGGCATCCACGTCCGTTAATACGGACACGTAGAACCGAGGTTCTATACGCTCCGTCGAGAGAGACCATCCTTGCGGCTGGCAGAACTGCGGGATAAAACGTTAAGGTTAATTAATGATTTGGTGAAGTCAAAGTAGGTTAAGTCTACGTTAGGTTAGGTTAGTTACTATCATCATCATTCTCCTGCCCTTATCCCAATCTATTTGGGGTCGGCGCAACATGTCCTTTTTTTCCATACTTCTCTATTATTCGTCATCTCGGTAGTCACCCCCGTTCTAGCCATGTCATCTTTCACACAATCCATCCATCGTTTCTTTGGTCTTCCCCTACCCTTATAGCCATCGACATTTATACTCAAAACTTTCCTCACGACTTTTTCCTCACTCCTACGCATCACATGCCCATACCATGACAGCCGATTTCCGCACATTTGGTTAGTTACTATCATTCCATTGAATAAATAGCAGCAGTAACTAATCACTACAGACGGCCTAGACAAAGTAATAATCGATTAGCGATGACGCTAGTAGAAAAGCCCAAAAAAGCCAAAAATTGTCTGGGGTTGACATAAGCTATTGAAATGTCACGCGATCATGTCAATGTCACTTTGAAGCTGTAGCGATTGTAGAAATAGAATCGCTCCGAAGCGAATGTCATCTGTCTAGGACCTCAGCCAGGACTAGAGGAAGCAAGTGTCAGAACGAAACGTCCTCTATAATAGGGAAAATGTCTGGGTAAAAAAAAAAAAATCTACTTAGTCCGTCAGTCAGATAATAAATAAATATTAGACACGTATTTTTTGCTTTATCATATTAATAAAAAATTACTTAGATAACACGCATTAAAGTTGGGGATACGGGCTGACTACGTCACTTTTACCGTCATGCCACATTTTAACTCAATGTATCGCCGTAATCTTTCATTACGTAAAAAAAGAAAAAAATACCGTGTCCTATATTTTTTAATAACCTACATGACGGACAAAAAAAAAGTCATTTTTAGTCATCATCCCTATGTGTGTATGTTTAAGCTATCACTCATACAAATTAACTATTTCTGTAGGTGGTTATTTTTTACATTTCGTCTTACACTAGAGGACATATTTGCATATTGTCGTGGAAGTACTATTATGTATTCTGTGATATTGTATAGAAAGTTTATAAGTGCCAATTTCACCAAAGAAATTGAACGCGATCATCACATCTAAACTATTTTCAAGAGCTGTCAGTGGCAATATTCCACAACAACTATTAAACCCAGTTTAGATGTGCTGATCGCGTTCAATTTCATTGGTGGAATTTGCCCTTTTAATCCTTTAACTTTAATCCAAAACAAAAGCTCCAAATAACAATCTTCATCTCAAAACATTACAGTAGGTAACGCTATTGATTCTCCTCTTTCCCCCAGGCTTTGTTACCAAGTGTAACGAACAAATACAGTTTGAAAGCTCTCTTATTTATTTAAGGCTCAACAATTAATCGAAGATGGGTCCTTCGTTTCAATTACTGGACTGAACTTTGGTCCATCCACGACATTTGTTGAACTGGAATTATTGCTGGAACATTCTACGAACTGTTCTTGGGTATGCAGACGTGTCTTCATTGTAATCGATTCCGATGGCCGATGTTTAATAAATGGTTTAATGGTATTGCGATTTGAATGGGTTCTATTCTAGGAATGAAATGTCGCAGAATGTGCGATACTGACGTATGTGAACACATGGATTGATAATATGGAAAAGGCAGGTCAGGGCAAGGGGCTCGAAAGTGATGATTGAAAATAAATATTTTAGTAATTCAACAGATTCGGTAAATGGCCGCCTAAATTAACAAATTATTTATTTAGGATCTCCAACAAAAGATTTACACAGTACATGACACATAAAATAAAGGGAAACATCAGGTGTTCAGTAGGTAGTAAGTGTCTAAACACATTATGCCGTAGGTACGAAGTTCGGCATGATTACGCCTGCAATGCTATTTGAATTACTGACGACAAAAATTATGCCGAAATTACGGTGCGTTATAGCGTACAGCCGAACTTCGGTCGGGCGTAAGTTCAGCGGCAATTCGGCGGCAACGTATTCTGTAGAGCACACATTATACGCGACCGAAGTTCGGTTCGATTGCCGAAGAAGATCCGGGGCGGGGAGCAACGGGAGGCAGGCATGCCCCCACGGTGCTATAGCACCCAGCCCAATAAATAGTGCCCAGCTTAAGCTATAGCTTAAGCTGGGCACTCACGGTGAGTTCATTTGGATTAAACAAATGGATGAACCACCAAAATACTAAGATACTTGCATAGGAAATTTATTCGTGTTGCCTAGTAAATAAGGAACATAATCGTATCAGCGAAAAATTCCTTGGAAGCTCAAAGTATTTTTATTTGCAAATACGAAAGTGCTCCTTATTTATCTAACGACATGGCTCTATTTCCTATGCAAGTATTTATGTACGCCGCGCGGCGTGATGCCAAATGGATGTGCGTTTTCGCACTCACGGTAAAATGGCGCTACGCCAAACGGCGCGGCGAGATGCTAAGGATTTCGGTGCGCACGGAAAATCCGTGGATACTCACGGTCAAAATACTGGACTGACCGTGAATGCCCAGCTTTAAGGAACAAAAGTAAGGGAATCATAACCGGCCAGTTTAGAGATACACTACTCAATTTAATAGATTTTTAACTTACTCGTGTAGTAATATCAAAAGTTAAACTTACTTATTGATGGATGGCGCTGTTCTCAAAATGTTCATGGGCTTAGTTTAAACAATATATAAGTATGATCCATTTTGCTCAGATTTTAATAAAATAACAACCAACATTTTCTTTTACAAATTAAAAAAAATAGGATTTGAGACATTTTTATTTAATTAAAACGTTAAAACGTTGCATGTCTTAAAGCCTCTGCAATTGCTATTAATGCAAAATAGTCCATTTTTCGGGTTTCGCACCTCAAAAGTAATAACGGAACCCTAACAGGATCACTTTGTTTTGCGTCAGTCTGTCCGCCTGTTTAGATAACACGACACGATGCGACGACCTCATTTTTAACCGACTTCAAAAAGGAGGAGGTTATCAATTCGTCGGAACCTTTTTTTTTTTTATTATTTTTTTTTTTATTTTTTTTTTTTATGTATGTTCCCCGATTACTCGAAGATGGCTGGACCGATTTAGATTGTTTTTGTTTTATTCGAGAGGGTATACATCACAGTTGGTCCCATATAAAATTTATTAACTTTGCTTTGGTAGTTTTTGAGTTAGCTTCAATAATACGTATTTTTTCCCCACTTTTATATGGATGATGTTCTACGAGTACTTTGTTTTGCAGGTAGTGGTATTAGAATTTGTGTGGGGTAGGTTCCACAACTAAAAAGTGAAAAATAAAAACTTTTTTACAAAAAAAATACAACCGACTTCCAAAAACAACTACAAAGTGAAAAATAACTTTAATTTCGGAAGTCGGTGGCCAAAAACGAAAATACATTTAACTAGACACCGACTTCCGAAAATAAAGTTATTTTTCACTTTGTAGTTGTTTTTGGAAGTCGGTTGTATTTTTTTTGGAAAAAAGTTTTTATATATATACTAGTCTAAGGCCACAACAGCGTTCAAGACACTGAAGTTCCGCAACTGAATTTCCGCCGCGTAAGTTCGGCATTTATGGTGTGTCATATCAGCCGAACACGTCGGAACGTAACATCAGCCGCGGAACTTCGGTCGCGTAATTTCGGCAGTGTGTTTAAGTCACTTATGGTGTGTCATATCAGCCGAATACGTCGGAACGTAAAATCAGCCGCGGAACTTCGGTCGCGAACCTCCGGCATAGTGTGTTTGTGTGTGTGTTGTGTGTGTTTTTCTCCTTCAGGGAGCGAGCCATAGCCGAAAGAAGCCAATCCTGGACGCCATGGCGTGGCAGCCAGGTCACGTCGCCAACAATATGTATGGTACTATGGTTGGCTGCGTAACCTGGCAGACGCCAGGTGAGCCACCCCTTACGTATAGGTATACTAGCTGTAAACATTTAGTTGCCATCGCGACCTGGAGACTTCGCTATGGTATCCCGGTGAGATATGCCTCTTATAAGAGACCACATCATGCACAATAAAGCTAACATCTATGATTACAAAGCTAAAATATGAATAACTAGCTTTTGCCCGCGTGTAGGTCGGAAATTATTCCACGAGAACGTACTACCGGGATAAAAAGTACCCTAATCCAGGTCATGAGCTACCCATGTGTCAAATTTCATCCAAATCCGTTCAGCCGTTTTAGCGTAAAAGCGTAACAAACTAGCTTTCGCATTTTTAATACTCGATCGTAAGTCTCGAAACTGTAGGAATATCGGGATAAAAAGTATCTTATGTGTTAATCCGCGTTATAAACTATTTGTGTGCCAAATTTCATCAAAATCCGCTCAGTAGTTTTTGCGTGAAAGAGTAACAAACATCCATCCATACATCCTCACAAACATTCGCATTTATAATATTAGTAGGATTAGTATAGTTAAAATGAGGACATATTCTGCTTTTTAGGCTCGTGGCTAAGTAATAACAGTCGCACGGGTCGATCCATCAGGTTAAGTTACGCTTGCCGGGGTTGGTCCGTGGATGGGTGACCATCTTTACATACCGAGACTCCTCCATGCCTCGGAAAGCACGTTAAGCCGATGGTCCCGGCTATCATTCGTGGATCTTTAACAGTCGTTACGGGTCGTTAGAAGCCCGAAAGTGTGACAACCAAGTCTGTACCAAAGGGGTATCGTATTACCCAGTAACTGGGTTGTGGAGGTCAGATAGGCAGTCTCTCCCAAGTAAATTACTGGTATTCAGCTGCATCCGGTTAGACTGGAAGCCGACCCCAACATAGTTGGAAAAAGGCTAAGCATTGAGCTTGTTGTTATCAGCTTTAGATTAAATTAGCATTTTTTTTTATTATTTTGATTTTGTTAGTGTAAAGAGGAGTGTTACTAACATAGTCCATATTTGAAATATTAACAAGTTGTTAAAATGTCAAAAAAAAAAAAATAAAAAAAAAAATAAAAAAATAATAATAATAATATATAAAAAAAATGTCAAATGCCAGTGTCGCCTGAAATAAATGGTTTATTATTTATTTATTTATGTATTCATTAATATCTAGCCCTTTTTATACCAACAGATCTGATTTCCCCTATAGAAACTACTTTTCCCCTCAATAAATTTTCCTTCAACTGAAGAAAACCTTTTACTACTTCTATTGAACCTTTCTAAAATTCCTACTTTTCGCGTCTTTTACAACTACAGCGTCCTCAATAAAGGCGTTATTGGCGAAAAGGGTATTTTTTCGTAAAAGCTCTGACAATTGAGAGTGCCTAGTAACAGTTTCTTTGAGCTTTTCAACGAATATCGTTAGTCTTCCACTTACATTCGTCTTGGTTGAGGACCGTTTGCTATTTGTGAGAATGGTAATTTAAAACGGATAACATTTTTTTTTTATATAAGTCATAAAACTGATGTAGGTACTATTCAAACGCAGTAACAAAGTTATAACACAATAGGTCAGATTGACATCTACTAGATGTGAATCTAGCATGCTTAATTTATGCTAACACTTACTATTAAATTAAATTTAAAAAAACAGACAATTTAAAAAAAAAGAGAAGTAAGACTGGTTGGACTGGACTTTCCGGCTTCTAGCCGTAATGACTGTCAAAGATCCAAGAATGACAGTCGGGACCAACGGCTTAACGTACTTTCCAAGACACGGAGGGATCTCGGTATGTAAAGATGTTCACCCATCCACACACCCACCGCGGCAAGCGTAGCTCCTGACCTGATCGATCGACCCGTGCGGCTGTTATTACTTTGCCACGAGCCCCTGTACCGACAAAGGAAATAATCTTAACAAAATATTTACGTAACATCATCATCATTGAATCATTGTCAGCCTTGTTCCACACAGTGCTGAGTATATAGGTCTCCTCCCTCGTATGCAGGGACCGTACAACCCCGGTTAAGAGTTAAGTCTTTCGAATGGGTAAGCCGTTTATGAGGTTACCTTTATCATGTGTAACTCCTTGAATGGGTTTTAGGTTTGAAACCCAGTAAAAGGGTTATCCCTTCAATATGGATAACACATTGAATGGGTTCTATACTTGAAACCCAGTGAAAGGGTTACCGCTTCATTAAGATAATAACCTATATAATATAAGGGTTTTGTTCGGGTTACCATATTAGCTATTAATTGCAACGTATTCATGGGAATACGTTGCAATTAATAGCTAATATGGTAACCCGAACAAAACCCTTATATTATATAGGTTATTATCTTAATGAAGCGGTTACCATATTAGCTATTAATTGCAACGTATTCATGGGAATACGTTGCAATTAATAGCTAATATGGTAACCCGAACAAAACCCTTATATTATATAGGTAATATGGTAATGTAATATGATCTCTCGATGATGGCATCGAGAGATCATATTACATTGCTCCGAATCGGAATGTTATGCTGTTTCGTTTTGAGTTGAAGTGAAACCCTTTTGAACGGCTTAATTTAAGCCGTTCAAAAGGGATACCCACATCGTATGAGTTTTTGTTTAACCGCTTAGAAAAACCATATCGAAAACCCTTTCAATGATTAAACAAACTAGTCCCTTAGTGCCATTTAAAAGGTTGGTGATCTCGTATGGGTTTTTGATTAACTGCTTAGAAAAACCATATCGAAAACCCTTTCAATGATTAACCAAACTAGTCCCTTAGTGCCATTTAAAAGGTTGGTGATCTCGTATGGGTTTTTGATTAACTACTTAGAAAAACCATATCGAAAACCCTTTCAATAATTAACCAAACTAGTCCCTTAGTGCCATTTAAAAGGTTGGTGATCTCGTATGAGTTTTTGTTTAACCGCTTAGAAAAACCATATCGAAAACCCTTTCAATGATTAACCAAACTAGTCCCTTAGTGCCATTTAAAAGGTTGGTGATCTCGTATGAGTTTTTGTTTAACCGCTTAGAAAAACCATACCGAAAACCCTTTCAATGATTAACCAAAATAGTCCGTTAGTGCCATTTAAAAGGGTGGTGATCTACATCGTATGGGTTTTTGATTAACTGCTTAGAAAAACCCTATCTAAAACCCTTTCAATGGATAACCAAAAAGGTCCCTGGTTTTATACGAGTACCATGAAACTTTTTTAAAATAAAGGAGTTTTTGATTTCCCGCGGAAATTTAAAAAGCAACCAACAGGCACTGTTTATATTTCAGCCTTCATTTCCTTCGAATCAAGATAGGAGACTAGATTTTAATAATTATGACGGCGCCGGGGCGGCGCGCGGTGCAGACAGTGATAGATTCTTTCCTGCTTCTTTATTATGAGAAGCTACGACATTATTTGATTTTTATCGTATACTAGCTTCTACCAGTGACTACAACCGCGTGAAATTTCTTTTTTAACATAAAATATATTACATGACACTCGGCAATACTGTAGCTTTCCATTAGTTAAAGATTTTTCAGAATCGGATCAATAGTTTCGGAGATTACTCTCAATATACTAACTCACATACCTCTTTATAATATTAAATACAAGGTGCAATTTAAATAACGCACAACCTCTTATTAAGGGGCCATTGTCCTCATCATTACGCCCAGCTTTTACTATGGGACCAAAGCTGAAATCACGAAAAAATCAACTGTTCCCTACATTTTGACGAGTTATGCGAACATAAATGTAGGGAACAGTTGATTTTTTTTCGCGATTTTAGATTTGGTGCCACAGTAAAAGATGTTCATAATGATGAGTACAATGACCCCTTAAGAGGTTTTGCGTTATTTAAGTTACTCCTTGTAACCTAGAAGGTAAAGAAAACTAACTATGTGATGCGGACGAATGAAGGACACGTCATAAGAAAAATTTTGAGGATGGACATAAGAGTGTGGAAAGAAAAACCATAAAAACTATGTGGAAGATGGCTATGGCTAGAAAGTGATGAAAATTGAGATGACAGCCGATGAAGATGTATGGAAGAAGAAGCCATGCTGCGTCGACACCAAATCATAAGTGATAAGAGCAGGAAGATCACGTAGTGAAGAAAACTATAACTATGTATGTGCGAAAAGACACCATTACCAGAGATCTCAATCTACCTAGCCTTTTCCCAACTATGTTGGGGTCGGCTTCCAGTCTAACCGGATGCAGCTGAATACCAGTATTTTACAGGAGCGACTGCCTATCTGACCTCCACAACCCAGTAACTGGGTAATACGATACCCCTTGTAAGACAGGTTGTCAGACTTTCGGGCTTCTGACGACCCGTAACGACTGACAAAGATCCACGAATGACAGCCGGGACCAACGGCTTAACATGCTTTCCGAGGCACGGAGCAGTCTCGGTATGTAAAGATACCCGGACCACGGACCAACCAACCAAACAAGCGTAGCTTAACCTGATGGATCGACCCGTGCGGCTGTTATTACTGAGCCACGAGGGTGGCCGAGACACCATTACTAAACAAAAAGAATTTTCAATCTACAAAAATGCAGCCACACAACACATCACAACACAAGAGCCACACAACTCATATCACATCAACACACACACAACATCAACACAAATCACATACACACACAACATCACACCACAACACACAATACATACATTCTACATTTAAGCCAGACAACTTTTTCTTTCAGACCGTAGACACGGTCAGTTAGCAGCTGGATATGTGAAAATTCTAGACAACTATCTAAAACAGAAGCCAGACGTGTTTAATAATTCATGACGTTGTGTGTTGTGTTGACAAGGCACGAGCGTGATTCGTGGGATACTGATTTATAAGGAGGATATTATGTCTATGAATGAACGATTAGGTTAGATAATTAACGGTCTATCAAAGACTGCTGATAAAGAAAACTAGGCTTTAAACAGGGGGCTTTAGACACTACTTGCATTATATTTTCAAATACTTGGACAATAAAGCAAGGCCTACTGAATTCAGGCAGTCGTCTTCTGGGGAGGTTGTTGGGCCACTTCTTCCCATCAAAAGCACCAGGAAGTGGTTAAGGGAGGGCTAATTGGGGGACTGTCTTACAGCTCATTTTCATTAGTCGATATACAGCATGAGACTCCCCGCAGGCGGGGTAGTGACTAATGACAGTCATAAGTCGGTAAGTCGATCGGTACACCGTCTGCGGGGAATTCCCGTAGCCGACGTAGCGACCATATAAAATTCATCGGTCGGTAACAAGCATGCGGAGACTCCCCAATGAAAATGAGCCTTCAAAGCAACTGCCAAACGTGCAGTGCCGGTTCTCCGTATATCACAATCATTCTCTATTGACTAATGAAAACTGTTCCCTGCACGCGGGTCCTGTGGCATGCGTTACAGAGATCTCCCGCACCCCGCATATGAGCCCTATCATCAGCTGCCTAGCCTTTTCTCAAATTATATTGGGGTCTTACCGGATGCAGCTGAATACCAGTATTGTACACGGAGCGACTGCCTATTTGACCTCCACAACCCAGTTGCTGGGTAATACGATACCCCTTGGTAAGACTGGTTGTCAGACTTTCGGGCTTCTGACGACCCGTAACGACTGTCAAAGATCCACGAATGACAGCTAGGACTAACGGCTTAACGTGCTCTCCGAGGCATACGGGCCCTATCAACCAATGAAAATGAGCCTTTATGTAATTTTGTCGTTCAAAAAGTCCTAATTCTAAGCCTAATTTGAATATATAACGTTTGATTTTATAAAATTACAAGTGTGGGTGTACCTCCCTTCAGGGATTATTAAGGTGTTTAATTTGTTTACACATAAACTCTCCCCTTTGCACAGCAACAGACGTTCCGTATAATTAATGAAGTGTTATGACATTTGACAATGTTACGCGTTGCAAACAATAGCGTGATATATCAAAGTGAGTGTCTTGTACAGATAGCCTTCAAGTCTTTTGTTTGATAGCATAATGTTGGTGATTACATTGTTCGCTAAATGCTTTCACACCTGATGGCAATTAGTTAATTGGAAATTCGATTGTTTTATATAATAGACTTGATGCTAGGTTTCGGTTCCGAAAGTGAGGGAATTTAGGCTTTAATTAATACTAGCTGTTGCCCGCGTGTAAGTCGGAAATTATCCCAGGGGAATAAACAGGGGAAGCAGTCGTGAAACCGCTAAGCTATTTGCTTTGTTGAAAGCTGAATAAAACAACCGTTCTTATAAAATATAATAACCCCTCCCGCACCTCGGCAACGCCCATTACGAGTATATAGAGTAGGGAGCGTCGCGTCGCGGGCGGCGTCGAACGGTTCGCGTATTGCATTTTTATACTCCTGTTAACTACGAAATTAAATGTCCAATTCGAATGAATTAAAAAGTATTTTACTGCTACATAAATACCCTTGATGATAAAACTATTTATTTAAATAAGAATTAATACTACGATACGAATGTAACCAACTTTCGTTTCTACCGGCGATCTAATTACATTTTAGAACACAAAAGCTGCTATTGTGCTTAACTATGATAGTTAGATTATTCTTATAATTATATATTTTTGTAGGTAATAATGAGTACTTTAATCATGTAGTACATAATTTTTATATATTATCAATAGTTTTCTCAGTGCACGCCAAATAATGAATTTTATAGGCAAAATTTTGTACTTTGGGTTACATTATTGCAATTTTCTTAAGGATCTCTATTTTTTTTTTAAATAAATTATAGCCTATGTTACTTCCTAATAATTTAGGTTTCGTTTCCAAAAGTTATGTAATTTGGGCTTTAATTATTACGAAAGATCTTTGTTCGCAGACAACAACCATCAAACTCCCGATGAAAACCGCATCTATGACCCCTGTAATATATCTTCTAAATGTCTCTACTTTCAATGGTTTAGGCTGTATACGATGTCAGTCCGTCATTTAGTCCCAGAAGTTTCACACATTTAGAACACAGAATAAATTAAATGTTGTTTACATACCCATCCTATTCCGTCGTGGAAGGGTGTATCTTCCCAATTGATCTCAGGAAATCGCTGAAGAACTACGCCGCTATTCAGACCGCCCCCTGAAACAATACAATACTTAGGTAAGTTTACGTAAATAAAATGAAACAACTTGCAACTCCTGATTAAGCTTGCTGTGGACAACCAAACAAATGTTGTAATTTTTTTACGTTTCTTCATTTTGATTGTTTAGCATTTTTGGAGTAAGACTGTTTGTCCACCGCACCGGGAGCGGGACGTCAACGAGAAAACAGATGACGGCGCCGACAGTACATTTGCTATGGCGCCGTCATCTGTTTTTTCGTTGACGTACCATTCCCGGTGCAGTGGTGTAAGACTGCGTTTCCACCAGAAATGAGCGAGGATGCGTAGCGAGGGATGTGTAGAAAACTAACTAATGTTAGCCGCCGTTCGCACGAATGTAATAATATCGCGGCGGGATTTCATCGCGCACTGGATTTTCAACTCTCGTTGATGAGCCGAGCATTGAGAATCCAACCTAACAACAACAGAGTGCATTCTAGCGCGTCGAAAAAACACACTGTTGGACTTTCAACTCTGACCGTTGAAAATCCTATGCGCGAAACAAAATCACTGCGATATTTTTACGTCCGTGCGAACGTCGACTTATTCGTTAGTTTTACACACATCCCTCGCTACGCAACTTCGCTCATTTTTGGTGGAAACGCAGCCTAACTCTCTAGTTTTAACGATCTTTGGAGTACAACTAGATGTTCAGTAGCTAATGACATTATTATGTTCAAAGCAAATTGCTGTGAGTTTGAAGACAACTTATTGTAATCCCTTCCGACTTTATTGCAACACAAATGACACAATGAATATTCAGTATATACTGTATAACACAACGTTATAGCTCGTGGCTAAGTAATTACAGCCGCACGGGTCGATCCATCAGGTTAAGCTACGCTTGCCGGGGTTGGTCCGTGGATGGGTGACCATCTTTACATACCGAGACTCCTCCGTGCCTCGGAAAGCACGTTAAGCCGTTGGTCCCGGCTGTCATTCGTGGATCTTTGACAGTCGTTACGGGTCGTCAGAAGCCCGAAAGTCTGACAACCAGTCTTACCAAGGGGTATCGTATTACCCAGTTACTGGGTTGTGGAGGTCAGATAGGCAGTCGCTCCATGTAAAATAATGGTATTCAGCTGCATCTAGGCTAGACTGCAGGCTAGGCAGATTGACTGTATAACACAACGGTAACAACGTATAATGTATAATCTATGCATAATTAGAAAAACTACCTCGTTGGTCTAGTGGTCGCAAGCGCTACTGCTGAGCATGAGGTCTTGGGTTCGATTCCCAGGTCGGATAAAGTGTAATTGGGTTTTCCCATCGGGAATTTCTCAATAGCAGCCCGGAGTCTAGATTTGTGCCCGGTCGATGGCAATAGGCTCGCCCCCTATTACATGCTTAAACAAAACTGGCAAAATGTGGGTTCACCTCCGCCTAATTAGCCCTTCGGGGAATACAGGCGTGATAATATGTATATGTAAGTAAATAGAAAAAATTCGCCATCATTACTTGATATTTACTTTTCTATCGTACATTTCGTAGAAAGGGGTTCCGGTTCTTAGCCCTAAGAACAATGTAATCGCTGTTATGTTTATGCAAAATAACGGTTCGCCACACATATATTGTGTTGTTGTGTATTAGGGGCCGAGCATGTTGTAGTGAAGTGACGAGCTTGGTCTATCGATAGTTAAGCAATCAAACGATTAAATATAAATACCAGCCTATTATTGACTCACTGCAGGGCAAAGGGCTCTTCTCGTACAAAGAAGGCACGATTTCAGACTTATTGACTAGTCAAATCCAGGTTTCCTTACGATATGTTTTCCTTCCCTGACGTCAGTAAAGTCTATGATAAACTCAGAAAGTACCTACATATAAATTGAAAAACTCGATTAAATTTTGTATTTAAATTACGTGCTGACAAAACTAATGAAAATCACATATTATGTAAAGGATTAGAGCTAAGATAGAGTTGAATTAATGAGGAAAGTATAAGGCCTTCAGCGGTTACCAAAGCAGATAGGAACAAAAATCTTCATTCCATCGATATTTCTAAGTTCAAAATATCGCCAGAGATAGTCATTATTGGAGCCCAGAAACATCGACACATTTAAAATACTAATATCATTCATCATATTAATAAAAAGTAAATGTATCGACATTTAATTTTTAATAACATCGATATTTCTGGACTTATTATGTCCAATCTACGTCCAACACTAGGTGTCGTGCGTTCAGCAGATCAACACAGATTGTGTGTCGTCGGGACAATGAATGTGGAACGGTCATACTTTACAACACAAGCTAGTTTTCTATAACAAAATGTCAATACTCTGTAACGCCATAGAATGCCGCCAGTCACTTCACTTTATTTTAAATGACAATTAGGTGTATGTTAATTTCGTTATTGTGAATTGAAGGCGTCGATAAAGAAAACATAATAGGTAGCCCAAACACTTGGAAAGTAGTGAAAGGCATTTTAGGAGCTCTCATTTCTATTTTTTTTTTTAATTTGATTTTATGTTTACGACCAAGACCAAAGTAAGACTAGAAAGTTTAATAATTCAAATAATAATCCAAATCCACCAAGAAACGTCATAAAGTTTTGAAAAAACTTATTAAACCGTAATCATTTTCTTCCAAACTAAGTTAAAAAGTCACTGCTCTATGCGAAGGTTCGCCAATTCTCACTCGACATTTCGGACCTGAAATAATTAAAAGGAAATCCTGTTCAAAAGTATAAATTGTGCAGTGCTTGTAACTGAACGAGATCAGCATAGCCTCAACTCGAGCCGTCCATGATTCTTTCTATACTGCAATGAACACTGGCTGGGTTGACGCCTGGTTGACGATGAGACAATGAGGTAGGTGAGGTGATGCCGATCCGGTGCAGTGCTTATGTATGTGTGCGATGACCTTCAATCAGTAACCGTGATTAGTATTTTAATAACATATTTAATGGAAAGTTCTAGAATGCTAGTCAAATTTCACCTATTTCTTCTATCCTCATCTGCTAAACGTTAAACACTAGCTGTTTATATGCTGCTCAAGTCAAAAAGCCTCCTCAGAGAAAGTTCTGCTAGCGTAGTTGATTGACGAGTTTGGTGTTCACCAACCGTACTATATCAAAAACAAGTCATTGTGTAGTTTTCCTTGAACTCTTCAAGAAGCGAAGCTCATTATTCATCATCATCATTTGAGCCGGTAGACGTCCACTGCCGGACATAGGCCTCCCCCAAGCATCGCCACGTGGGCCGCTGTCTGTATTCTTCTCGCATCCAGCAGATTCCCGCGGCTTTCACAAGGTCATCGGTCCCACCTTGTGGGAGGCCTTCCAACGCTACGTCTTCCAGTATGCGGTCGCCACTCCAGAACCTTTCAGCCCCATCGGCCATCTGTTCTGCGAGCAATTTGCCCTGCCCACTGCCACTTAAGTATGACAATTCTTCGGGCTATGTCAGTTACCTTGGTTCTTCTACGGATTTTCAACATTATCTTTCGTGCTGAAAGTTTTGTGACGAGTGATGAGTTTCGTCTTGTCTTATGTGACATGTGCCTTCCACCATTTGTGAAGACATCAAAGGTCCAAATACGGCAGGTACTTGATCTCTCAACACAAAAACTGTAATGAAGATCCCTAAGAGATACGAATCCAAGTAAAAACAGCCGTCCAGATGTAAGCCTAGTGTAATGAGGTTTTTATTTAAGACAAGCTGACCTGATAGACGTTATCCTATCCAAATTTCAATAACCCGTACAATAATCCCATAGAAAAAGGACGTTAAATTTTTTCCGAATCAGGAAATTTTCCGAGAATTTTGTTTCAAATTTTTCTTGCTATAAAAACCTAATTCGGAATTTCGGACTGTTACGAATATTTTAAATCAAAAAATAGCCAAATAGGTCCTGCCGTTCTCATGTGATGCGCTTACCAACGGACAGAATTTCAGTTTTATTTTATAGATTTTCCATCATCCGAAGTCAAACAAACTCCTGTTTGGTGAGGGTAAAAAAGCTTCGCCTCACAAGCACTACCTAGGGACCGTTATCTGTTTATGGCTCCTATTATGCGTGGACTAAATATAAGCCTGTTCGTCGCCGAGTCGTCTCATTTGGGTCAAGGACGAGGTCAAATGAGACCATCAATTAGACAAGCCTTCCTGGTAATCTGGAGATTGCGTTACTTTGTTGTTAATGTAAAGCTAAAATTTATTCAAGCACTTAGTTAAGTAAATTACTCGAGGAGCTCGTGGCTAAGTAATAACAGCTGCACGGGTCGATCCATCAGGTTAAGCTACGCTTGCCGGTTGCTCCGTGGATGGGTGACCATCTTTACACACCGAGACTCCTCCGTGCCTCGGAAAGCACGTTAAGCCGTTGGTCCCGGCTGTCATTCGTGGATCTTTGACAGCGACAGAAACCCGAAAGTCTGACAACCAGTCTTACCAATATTTCCCAGTAACTGGGTTGTGGAGGTCAGATAGGCAGTCGCTCCATATAAAATACTGGTGTTCAGCTGCATCCAGTTAGACTGGAAGCCGACCCCCAATACAGATGGGAAAAGGGTAGGCAGATTGAGTTAAGTAAATTACCACTGGGTAATTACTCAACAAAGTGCTTACAACAAATTGAAAAAGAGACTCTAGGGCTAAGCTAGGGGGAACCGCTTTCCTAGAAAACTATACAGCAAGAGCCCGTGAACCCCAGACCTTCGTTATTTTAAACGGTACTATACTCCATTTATTATAACATTAGAAAAAAGAAACTCGCAGAAGCAGGAGTACGAAACCTTTTATTTTCAAGTTAAGTTCAAATTTTTTTTATAAATAATGTATGTGCTTTTTTGTAAGTAACAATGTATGGCATACAAGAAAGCATATTCTATCTATCTACTCGTCACGATGCTTGGATAGGTACATAAAATTAAACAATTTTTAGTAACAATCAGTTTATTAAAAACAACTTTATCATAATGGCATGTCCATAATATGTTTTCAACAAACCAAATAAATACGACACAAAACACCACTTAACAATTTAGTCACTGCTACCATCAGCCATCACAAATTATAATAATTAATTGACATTGGTGGTAACAAAAGTCATAATTTTAAATAACTATAATAATTTAGAATGCCAGAGGATTAGCAAAAATACACTTTCGCAAGCTAAATACCAACTATAAAACATTTTCCAGAGACAGAAGTGTGAGATGAGATTTATTGCTATTAAAGAAGAGAAAAGGTTTTGCCACCTTAATGATATAATGGAGATGATAGATGTTACAATCATAATTATTCATCATCCTCTGATGATAAGGATGAAGTTTCACCAACATTAATAATAAATCTTTCTACAACATTATCCATTATAACCATCAAGTTGGCAAAACCTTTTCTCTTCTTTAATTGTATGAGCAATGCAAGATTGTCATTTCTCTGCAGTTATGCTTATGAGTGCTGAAGGGAGCAACCGCTTCACTTCTTCTAATTTAAAACTTTTATTGTTTTGGGCTACATACCCCTTCATTTGAGCCCATACCAATTTTATTGGGTTGAGCTCGCAGTGGTAAGGTGGGAGGCACAATACTAATATATCTTTTTCTTTAGCCGTCTCATCTACAGCAAACTTTTGGTACAAATGTTTTACTTTTTCTAATAAAGTGGCCCTAAGATCTTTTTCCTCAAAAGGAATATTTTTGTTTTTTAGCCACTCCTGAATCTGCCTTTCGTGTGGCTGTAATTGGCAGCTTCTCCACTTTTTGGAGGTTTTACATAGCTTACCAAGTTATGTAAAACCTCCTTCATGCAAAAAAGACTTTATGAATATTAGCAGCACTGTACCTTCATTAATATATTTTTTTTCCTTCGTTCCTTAATCTCTTAATTTCATGGAGATATTTCACCCTCCATAATACAATCTCTTGTTTGTCAATTAGGGCACTTTTTCTACTTCTTTTAATATAGGTAAATTTTAATTTGTTCTTGACTAATTTGTATAAAGTGCTTCTTTTGAAATCGGGCAGAGACTCATCGCTATTAACGGCTTCCATAATCTTGTCCAACGTTGGTAACTCATTATCAAAGAAAAAAGAATGAATTTTTCTTCGTATTCCACTTAAAGTAATATCATCATAATCGTCAGATTTTAAGTATTTCCGTTGGCGAAGAGGGGGTGATTGCAGGCGACCTTCTGTATTGTATTCTTTGAGTAAATTATAGAGTGTTGCACGAGATATGCCTGTAAAATAAGATTAGTAATGTATTTTATTACCTCACAATGCATGTCACTTTCAAATACATTTATCTTTTATGGTAATAATTTTATGATCCTTACCTGCCATTTCTGCAGTTTTGTTAATTAACTGCGTTCTGGAACCAGGAGTACCTTCGGGCCAGGACTCCTTAACATCTTTATAAATATTTATCACTGTTCATTTTTCTGTAGAACGAAGCGTTGTTTGCTTTATTCTATTTTTCTTGGGAGACAATATTTTAACCTCGTGATCAACATTGGGGCCACGTTTTTTTCGCTGTTGACGCTGATCAGCGCTACCAGCAGTTTCAGAGCGTACATGTTGCGACTGCAAGCCACTCGGGCCTGCACCGGGATCGTCCCAGTCCATAGTTCAAAAAACGTACCGTTTTGTAGAAACAAAACAAAACAAACACAAATAACGATAAAAAAACAATAACAACAGAAAAACAGTAACAAATAACAACTAAACCACGAACATTCAGCAATAACAACGAGAAAAGGCGTAGCATTCAAAAGTATCCACAAGTGAATGACAATTGAAAACTGCAGATTATTTACGAAATTTGACGGATGGATGACATCATAAACCGACAAAATAAAATAACACGTGCTGCCACAACTTATGAAGGGTAACATTTTAGATTTGGTAGAGTTATAGTAACATGAAAAACGTTCCCGGTACTGACCGCCCCTGCTTCTTTTAGATTTTAAACATTGACACGACAATATTTTATGTAAAAAATAAATAATAGTAAATTAAAGCCTTGTAATTTCAGAAGGTAGATAGGTTAGATAAGTACAATTAAGTGTGAGAGCTGTTATTTAAATTGATTATATTTAACTCCACGTCAATCTTTACTGTAATAAGTAATGTTTGTTGTACTTTTATTACAAAGTGTGCCCCTAAAATAGCCTTTTTTAACTTCTGTCTAATGCTATAGTAAATGGAGTATAGAGGTGTGTAAAATACCGGTCTAAATTCATCAAATAACAAAGTGTGATTTCTTGGTATTACCTTCAGAATATTATTAAAAATCACGTCATTTATTTATTTATTTATTTATTTATGTTAATACGGTTTGTGGACCAATTACATTAACACATACAGTAAATATAACATAATAATAAAAAAGACAACAAAAAAAAATAGAACAAAGATATTATAAACAAAACACAAGTTTTAAATTTATGTGCTCTCACAAAAGTGAAGACAAGCGCACAAAACAGTTTTGAGATCATCTGCAAATAGGTCACAGTTCGGGTTGGCTTCCATGACGTTATTAAGCGCAGTCAGGGCGCGAGGAACAGGGGATGAGGCGCGGGCCACTGTTCGAGTTGTGGGCACGGCTAGTAGACGGTGTTTTCTACCACGGAGATAGCTGCTTGGAACGTAAAGGCGAATCAGCTCATTATGGAGATCAGGAGCATCTGTTATCCCACGACATATTTTAAGCATGATGTACAACATGTCATTGTCATATGTCATTCATTGCCAGACACTTAACATCGTGGCAACCCCTTGCCAGACACCCTTAATGTTCATGAAATTATAATTCTACTTACGTTACAGTATAAAACCTGATTTTTATATATAATACCTGGGTAATAATTAGATGATGTTTCCTCATTAGCCAGACATTTTTGATAGTTCCAACCCCTTGCCATACAAGCATGTATATCTTAAAAAGAGATTCGTGATTAGAATGACTTATGCGAATAAACTTTTTGACACAGATTTATATAACTAATAATCTGTGTAAATTTTAAAAACATCTTAAGAAAAGGCATTCGATGCTACAACAACCGACCCGACAGACGTTGTCCTGTCCAAATTTCAATAATTCATACAAAACTCTCATAGAAAATGCACTTTCAGTTTTCCCGAATTATCCAATTTTCCAGGCAACTTTTCCAATTTTTCTTTTCATAAGAACCTTCCTCGGACTTCAACGAATATATGAAAAAAAAAAAAAATTGCCGAATTGGTCCAGCCGTTCTCGAGTTTTGCGCTTAGCAACACATTTAACCATTCATTTTTATTTAAATTTATAACTTTTAGTGACTATCTGTGTGACTGCGTTGTTCTTCTAAACTACGCAACGGATTAAGATGCGGTTTTCACCATCATCTAGCTAGAGAATTTATTCCGGAAGGACAACAGGCCCTATGATCTGCCCTATGCGTACTGAACTGAAGTAGGCTCGCGAGTAGTTGCCTCGCGCATTTGGTAGGTATTTAAACTAGTAATTATTTAATAATTTTATCACGACAAACTCAGCGAATTGCGCTAAACAATTTTACTACCATTTCATTTATATAAAAAATAAGAAAAAAAAACGTCTGTTTTGTAGCTATGAGCACAGCTATGAGATTGATTAAACATGACGAAAAGGAGTAACTTTCTATAAAGAAAAGTAAATCTAATCGAAGCGATTGGCTATCCGTCAGATCCTTAAATAAGATATACCTTTTGTATGGATTCAAAAAACTATTAAGCGCGGTCTCTGTCGGGTCATAGCGCCTTAATATACTGCTTATAATTAAGAAATCTCGATTCAAGTCGTAAAAACCGCACGAAGCCAGGGCAGTTCAGTTGTGTACAAAACTATTCCATATTTCCTGAAAGCTCCGGAATTCATGTAACACTTCATTGAACGTGACTGCTTTCCACTCAACCGAATAACGAATAGCTTTCTGTACAAAAACATTTCCCGTTGTATTATTGAAGTGGGTATTTAGCAGGTCATTCGAGACTTTTGAATAAAAGATGATTTATTTCAGGCCTTTCCGTCCGGTTCTTCTAATTTGCATGACAAATAAAATATGTTAGATGCAACGCAAGGTATTTCCGTGCTTCGAAAAGCACCCCGTAGATATTTGACAGTCGTTACGGATAGTCAGAAGCCCAAAAGCCAACCAGTCTTATCAAGGGGTATATCGCGTGATCGTGTCATCGAAGCCGACCCCAACATAGTTTGTAGTTTGAAAAACTATGTTGGGGTCGGCTGTTTTTGATGGAAAAAGGTGAGGCAGATTGACAACGCAAGGTATTTAGTAGACTGACGCTCAAGTGGTCTCCTGAGGGCCTTATCACATCTCCGCCGCGAAACAGCGAAACTGTATGATGTTTAGCTGATGTTCCGCTTCTTGAGTACCGGAACATTATGCAAGTCAGTTGAATTGCGGTTTCGCTGCTATTGTTTCGCGGCGGTTGAGTGCCAAGGGCCTGAAACCTCTTGGTCTTTCGAGACCATCCTTGCAAACAAGTCCCTTTTAAGAGTCTCTGGAATAAATAACGTGTTTCATATCCAAGGAAGAGGAAGAGGAGCTCGTGGCTAAGTAATAACAGCCGCACGGGTCGATCCATAAGATTAAGCTACGTTTGCCGGGGTCGGTCCGTGGATGGGTGATCATCTTTACATACAGAGACTCCTCCGTGCCTCGGAAAGCACGTTAAGCCGTTGGTCCCGGTTGTCATTCGTGGATCTTTGACAGTCGTTACGGGTCGTCAGAAGCCCGAAAGTCTGACAACCAGCCTTACCAAGGGGTATCGTATTACCTAGTTAATGGGTTGTGGAGGTCAGATAGGCAGTCGCTCCATGTAAAATACTGGTATTCAGCTGCATGTGGTTAGACTGGAAGCCGACCCCAACATAATTGGGAAAAGGCTAGGCAGATTGATATCCAAGGAACCCTTGAATACTTATTGGTACTTTTTTCGGAATAAGCACAACTGGAAGCATTGATCAAACATTAGCAAATAACTGAAATTCCGACAAAAAAAATGTACGGCATAGTTCATTTCGTATTCATTGCGAGTTCGGGGATTCGAGGCCGCCATTTTTAATGCTCGTCACGTTTTTGGCAGGCGGTTTTCAAATTATTTAACCATATATCATTACTTACTAACGTGCTTTTGAGTGGCTTTTTGCTAAGTTTGGGTCTTTTATGTGGCTACCTGTTGCTACAGAATAATAAAGCTACAGTAGTTTATCTGGGCTGTGACCTTGAATTAATTACCTACGGCCGCTCGGTAGATAAATACGTGTCCGTCCGAGCGTAACTGCTGCGCGCTCGAACTGTTGCGGACCGGTAGGTACTGACTGAGATTTCGAAAACTACTGTATCATTATTATACTGTGCCGTTACGCAGAAAGTTATATAATGGAATTGATGAAATGTATAATGTGAGTGGAAACGCCGGGACGGGACGCCCTAGACTAGAACAACGTATAGTGACCTTATTGGTGATGTTCTTCAGAAAGGTCAGGTGCGTAGTACTCGCAACCGGCGTGCGTGTATGACCAGATGTATACCTTAAACGTAAACGAAGCAAAAGGAGTATGTAAGGATCGTAGCAGGTGGCATTCTGTAGTTTCTGCCTACCCCCATGAGAAGAAGGCGTGAGTTCATGTATGTATGTATGTATTTCTATAAATAATTACATCTATATATATATAAATAAAAAGAGAAATCCTGAATGACTGACTGACTCATCAACGCCCAGCCTAAACCCTTGCACCTAGAAAGCTGAAATTTTGCGCAGAGGTTCCCTTTATAATGTAGACAGGGAATAAGGATTTCCCGGTAGTAAGTTCCCGTGGAATATGTTCCGACATCCACGCGGGCGAAGCCGCTGGCAAAAGCTAGTCTTTGTGGCCTCTGCCTCGAATTTTGCGGGCAGCGGGGCGGCAGCGGCGGCGGCGCGAGAGCGACAGGATTTTATGCGTAAAAACAAATGGACCGGACCTCGAAAAAAGCGGCGCGGTAGCGGGGCGGGACAATGCGAGACGCACCGCCGCCGCCGCCGCCGCCGCCCCGCTGCCCGCGAAATTTGAGGCAAAGGCCTAAAGAATAACGTCTTTGATATCGATCTATGTTCCGTTACTTAATATTTTGAAAGCTACCTTGATGTGGTGTCAAACCGGTATAATTAGTGCGAAAGCGCTCTATTTCGTGTTTTAGAATGTATTAATTAAATCAGAACATAAAATTAGCGTGTATAAACGGTATTTAAAAAAAAACATTAAAATAGCCTCCATTAGTGGCTGCCTCGTGATCGTAAGCGCTATGCTGAGCATGAGGTCCTGAGGGCCTAGACAAATGCATTCGCTTCGGAACGATTCCATTTCTACAATCGCAGTCAATCGCTACAGCTTCAGTGACATTAACATTTTCTCAGTAGTCTGGATTTGTGCCCGTTGATGACAATAGGCTCACCCCATAATATATAGGACTTAAACATAACTGGCGAAACGTGGGTGTACACTATACTATTTTTAACTGACGAAAAAAAGGAGGAGGTTCTCAATTCGACACGTATGTTGTTTTTTTTTTTTTTGTGTGACCACGCATAACTTTTTACAGTCGTCCGATTTAAAAAAAAAATTGTTTTATTCGAGAGGCTATACCTCAAAGTTGGTCCCATATAAAATTGATTAACTTTGCTTGGGTAGTTTTTGAGTTAACTTCAATAATACGTATTTTTTCCCCACTGTTATATGGATGATGTTCTAGTTTATTTTGCAGGTGCGGTATTAGAATTTGTGTGGGGTAGGTACCACAACTAAAAAGTGAAAAATAAAAACTTTTACAAAAAAGTTTTTATTTTTCACTTTTTAGTGGGTCTGTTTATAATTTGTATAAGTTACAATAGTCTAATGTCAATTGCTCATCACATGTTACAAAATATTGCTTTTCCCGATGCTGGGACGTTAATTGTTGAGGAGTTCTGCTGGTAAGAACCAGGAGAACTCCTCAACAACCACTCACCACACGCATTGTGTGACGAGCGGAAATTGCTTAGCAACCATATTAAAGTAATCGAATCGCAACCCGTGAAATATTTATCATTGAGTAGTTCCGGTAGCCATCTGTCGGGTCAGCTAGAAGGTAAAAAAAAAATATTCTTTCTTTCTGTTCTACACTGCATGAGTTATCCTCACAATATAGTTCATGGCTATAAGAAAAGGCCAATGTCTAGCAGTGGTCGTCTTTCGGCTGATATGATGATGATGATGATGACGATACGATCCTGAAGAAGATGGAATCCTGGGTAGGTAAACGCCCATTGTGGAACTGCGCAGGCTAATCAAAATAGCTAGTAAAAAGTTCCGTTTGAACAATTTAATAAAGAATTTATTACTGTTAAGGCCTCACACACAAGCTCAATTAAAATGCACGCGTCTAGACGGATTTAAAGCGGGCGTTGTTTTGTTGCATTACGTCATCCGCCATCGTAACTGCGAACTGTGATGTCATTTTATGTCATACATTGATTTTGCTGTTTTAGATTTTGTAGTGGTTGCAAGCTGTATTTTTGGAAGAAGAAAAAAACCTTGGTACTAGCGACCCCCCACTGCTTCGCAATCGCACGGGTGCAATTCACATGATCTGACCAATGGACTGGCTGGACTTTAAGAGACCGTGACCTCAGAATTTGTTTCGCACTTACATCTCATAGTAGTCATATAGGAAACGCCGAACTCATCTAGTTTTTAAAATATGATTGACGTGTAAAAGTAGAGTACAAACCTACATAGGTAGGTACTTAAATAAAATCATTTAATTTTATCATTTAAAGAAAGCAGCGCAAACGCAGTAAAAATTCCCAATAAACAACAAACGATAGCGTCAAATTGATTGTTTACATATTGATTAAATTTCCCTAGCTGTTTAATTGTTGTATCATGTCAACAACATTTACAAGTCAACCGTTTTATCGTGTACAATACAAACTGCTACAATAATTTACATTATAATACAAACACAATCTCCTGGCATTTGAACCGCAAGTTGACTTATGAGCCCTTCACATGTATAGTTCAGTTCAGCTGGTTCCGAGCAAAAAGTTCAAGGCATTATAGTAGCAGGTGCAATTGCGAAATTAAATTTCAGTAAAGTCATTAAACCAACAGTTTTATCTACTCTTAGGGCCTATTTCACGGGGTCACGGGTTGTTCGAAAGAGATACCGTGGCCCTGGCACGGGCAACTGAAGGAACATGGGTGGGTTTTAGTCAGTAAAAGTCTGACACGCCCTCCCGCTCCGCACAGAGCGGGATAAGTCATTTGATGATTTCCCATCCACAAAAAAGGGCCTATTTCACGATGTCCGAATAGCCACTACTAATCGAATTAATTCAAAAATGGAACAGAATTTGTATGAAATTATCTACCAAGTAAGTTAAAAACTTTTTTACAAAAGAATACAACCGACTTCCAAAAACAACACTACAAAGTGAAAAATAACTTTAATTTCGTAAGTCGGTGTCTGGTTAAATGTATTTTCGTTTTTTGCCACCGACTTCCGAAATTAAAGTTATTTTTCACTTTGTAGTGTTGTTTTTGGAAGTCGTTTGTATTTTTTTGTAAAAAAGTTTTTATTTTTCACTTTTTAGTTGTGTACCTACCCCACACAAATTCTAATATCACTACCTGCAAAAAAAAAAACTAGAACATCATCCATATAAAATTGGGGAAAAAATACGTATTATTGAAGCTAACTCAAAAACTACCCAAGCAAAGTTCCCTCTCGAATAAAACAATTTTTTTTCAATTCGGACGACTGTAAAAAGTTATGCGTGGTCATACATAAAAAAAATAAAAAAATATACGTGTCGAATTGAGAACCTCCTCCTTTTTTTTCATCGGTTAAAAATAGGAACTTAATCGTAGGTGGTGAAACAGGCCTTTGGGTTAAATTTAAATGAGTGTTTTACCTGCTGGAAATAATCTCAAAAGTCGTGTAGGCCCAATCACGATTTAGTGCACTAGAAATATCTGAACCATCATCCGTCTGCCCTTATCCCAAATTTTGCGCAGTACCTATGCTTTCTTCTTCCATAACACATCATCAACATCTGCCTAGCCTTTTCCCAACTATGTTGGGGTCGAATTCCAGTCAAACCGGATGCAGCTGAATACCAGTATTTTATATGAAGCGACTGCTTATCGAACCTCCACAACCCAGTTACTGGGTAATACGAAACCCCTTGGTAAGACTGGTTGTCTGACTTTCGGGTTTCTGACGACCCGTAATAATTGTCAAAGATTCACTTATGACCGCCGGGAGTCCGGGACCAACGCAACGGCTTAACGTGCTTTCCGACGAGGCATGGAAGGGTCTCGGTATGTAAAGATGGTCACCCATCCACGGACCAACCGTAGCAAGCGTAGCTTACCCTGATCGATCGACCCGTGCGGCTGTTATTTCTTGGCCACAAGACCATGGATTCATAATTCTTTTACTAGGTAATCTTTCGCAACAAATAAATTCCGTGGTCTGCCACCATTTCATCCACCCTTTTGTACAAAACACTTTTACACGTCAACCATATTTTTAAAAACTAGATGAGGTCGACGTTTCCTATCCGACTACACTGAGAAGAAAGGCCGAATCAAACTCAGATGTCACAGTCTCTTTTAAAGTCCAGACATAAACTTGGTCTGATCATATGAAGACCATGTAGATTGGTGTCTGAAATGGTCTTTTGAGGAAGACCATTTCTCAGATTCTTTGTAGATTTAAGACATTTTTATTCAATGACTGCTACAAGAATTACAGCTGATTAACTAGCTCTGACTCTGAGCCCAATGTATCCTCTCAATGTATACTCTCGATCAAATCTACCAACCGTTTTCTCAAACGATCCATAGACAAGCCAACGGCCATCCGTTTCCTCGCATCATTTGTACTTTAATGTCATACCACGCTACTTGCTCAGATTACGTGTAATGAACGATGTTTTTTTTTATTATAATCGCTCCACTGAACATTGTGCTCACTTGTACAAAGGCAAAGGGCAAAAACTGTGCTGACTAAAGCGATGATATCGCTTTATGTGGATAACACACGAGTTTAACGACAAGAAAGGGGATTTGGCGTAAAAAGGAACGAGTTATCTCATGTTTTGTAGAAAAAAATGACGTTTGTATTTGGACAAAGAAATAAAAACTTTTTAGGGAAATAAGGAACAGTTTACTATCGCATTTTCTTAGCTTCATTTTCTGTTAAGTTATTCATACCTTGGTCTTAACAGTACTTATTTCATTGCAGTACAGCGCTAATCTAACTTGCGAAGAATGGCACCTTTTCATACTCGAATCGCAAAGAGGATTAAGTAATAAAATTTAACTTGTACATATTTGTGAAAGTATAGAACTGCATAGACTCCCTAACTGTAGATACTGAATGTATCACGTTTTAACATTGCATAACTGGAAGGTTAACTGGTCTCTTTATGCTTAGAGGCGGCACAGCCGGTTCTACGTGTTAAGGTGTTGTGCACCATCTCTTTACTGCGCAGTTGAAGGAGGTAAGAGAAATTGATTTTAGTAATCTAAGTTGTTTTTATTAACTTTCGTTGTGGAAACTAGTCGTAAATATTCATGTTT
The DNA here is from genome assembly GCA_946251885.1 of Cosmia pyralina. NCBI lineage: Eukaryota > Metazoa > Arthropoda > Insecta > Lepidoptera > Noctuidae > Cosmia > Cosmia pyralina. The sequence continues at coordinate 11,029,924 of OX276342.1, read as the reverse complement.
AAAAAGGTTTCGAACTAGATCGGATCTCCAAGAGGCAAGGTCGTCAAAAGTACGTTCTACTGGACATCGCCTTGCAATAAGCTCGTGACTCGTAAAACATTTGGCCAGGATAAGAGTCAAATGAAAGACTCAATCTGCCTGCCTAGCCTTTTCCCAATCATGTTGAGGTCGGCTTCCAGTATAACCGGATGCAGCTGAATACCAATATTTTATATGGAGCGATTGCCTATCTGACCTCCACAACCCAGTGACTGGGTAATATGATACCCCTTGGTAAGACTGGTTAACAGACTTTCAGGCTTCTGACGACCCGTAACGACTGTCAAAGATCCACGAATGACAGCCGGGGCCAACGGCTTAACGTGCTTTCCGAGGCACGGAGGAGACCCGGTATGTAAAGATGGTCACCCATCCACGGACCAACCCCGGCAAGCGTAGCTTAACCTGATGGATCGACCCGTACGGCTGTTATTACTTAGCCACGAGCTCCTAATGAAAAAAAATAAATGAAAGACTTTACAACATAAAAAACCTACGCACTTATTACTCAAACTTTGAAAGCATATCAAAGTCAAAACGAATAACCAATCACCACCCGTTATCAATGTTTCACTTGGCCTTCACAATCGTATGTAAATTCACGGTACATTTACTCAAACAAAGCTAAACATTATGTAATGGCTTAAGGAAACATTGCAACTACTTATATCGCTTCAGGAAAACATTAGTAAACAATACGGAAAGAACCAGTAGAATAGTACTTCGGTTATGCATGTTACAATAGACGAGTTTTTAAACGATAAAGAGTTATAACAATTAACAATACTGCATTAAAAAAAAAATGTTGACATATATGTGTAATTTTTAATGAATAATAAATAGCATTATTTCTTTTATTAATGGTATTTTTGAAAATGACAAATGTAATACAATACACGAGTTTTTAAATGATAAGCATTTAATAATAACAATTTAAAAAAAAAAATTGACATCTGTAATTTTTTGTGAATGGTAGAATGTTTCTTTTTATTAATGACTTTTTCCTTTTTTATTTGAAGCATATTTACTTTGCATGTTACCATATTTGTATGTCTTAAGACAAAACATAGCGTACTATTTTATATGTAAGACCTATTGTATACTTACCTATGTTTCACAAATAAAGTTTATGATTATGATTATTATGATTATGTTGTTCAATCGTCGGGGTAAAGTATCGTTTTGGGAGATTTTTACCAAGCTTGTACCTATATCGCATCGCCCGCAATCATACATCACAATGCCTCTCTGACAGCATCGCAAATAAGAAAGAATTATAAACTCCTATAAAGTATCTACGTGAGCAGTAGCTTTACGATGCAACCTTCAGCTGACTAAAGCCACGGAAGGAGAAATGGTGGGATAACGAACCAAGATTGTGGAGATTTATAGACGAGCCCAGACGGTGGGGGACAAACGATGAGACACTTGTCATCACCCCCAGCGTTCCCCGACACGTGTACGTTACAGGAACTAATAAACACTACTGGTAACGCAAGTGCTGAGCAGACACCATTTAGATTGCCATCGATACCAACCAACAGACCAAGTTAAATTAGACAGCACCAAAACATAAAAACTTGTACTAATAAGTCACCAACAATAAAGTATTGACCACAGAAATTGGAGAGGCCTATGTCCAGTCGTGAATTGTGATCGTGTTAATAGCACATAACAATAAACTCCAACGTTACACGAAACAAAGGAATCTGCGTGCGCGCAATAGAGCGAACTGCACTGATTAAAACACTACAATTGAATTTGAATAGAATTACTGTGGCCACACTATTTTATTTACTAACTACACAATAGTACTTATTTTTAAACGAAACAGGAAAACGTAAAGAATGACAAATCGAGAATTCAATTCATGTCACAGACATAACAATAGCATGCATAAAGATGAAAGTGATAACAAAACAAAATGAATCACTTTTAAATTAACCCGTCGCGCGCCAATTAGCAGACACAATTGAAATTCTATTGTTATCTGTACACATGGTGTACAATCGACATTTTAAGAGTTAAATAATTGACATTGAAACGTAACTTTGAAATAATATCGCTTCTCGATGTTCAACATTAGTCACACGGTTCATGGAGAAAGAAGTTCAGAAGGTTACTATGCTAATAGTGATCTAATAGGATTATTAAATCAAGTTCTTCTAACTGTGCTGCTGGGGAGTTGGTTGCGCCACTTCTTCCCAGCTAAATCACTATGAAGTGGTGAATGGCGAGCGTTTTGGAGGACTATTTTATGTAATTTTGACGTTCAAAAAGTAGAATAGAACAGAAGTGGCGATTCTCAGCCTAATTTGAATAAGTGGCTTTTGATTTTCAAACCTGTTTTGAGAAAATTGCTGACAATTCAGCGGCTGGAAAGTTTTAGAACTGTCTGTTGGGATTTGGGATAGTATTTCACCAGACTGCCGCCGGTCTAAACTTTAAGAAGAAGCAGCCAATGTAAGTCTGGATTTTTAAGGTGACCTCACCCGAACGCCATCATTGTAAGACATCGAGAGAAGCAGACGAAGCAAAATCAAAAGCAAAGAAATGCGGAACAGCAAAGTCAGAAATCAGGTCCTCAAAATCAAAAGTAATTTTATTCAAACTAGGCTGAGAATCAGGACTTTTTGAACGTCAAAAGATAAGACAGTCCACCAAAACACCCGCCTTCCACCACATCCTTGTGCTTTAGCTGGAGAAAGAAGTGGCGCAGCAGCACAGCTGTCTGTGCTAGAAGAACTTGATTCTATACAATAGTATGCAAAGTAATAGAACAGAAGCTAGTGTTAAGTAATAACAGCCGCGGGTCGATCCATCACGTTAAGCTACACTTGCCGGGGTTGGTCCATGGACTCCTGCGTGCCTCGGAAAGCACGTTCAGCCGTTGGTCCCGGCTGTCATTCGTGGATCTTTGACAGTCGTTACGGGTCGTCAGAAGCCCCAAAGTCTGACAATCAGTCTTACCAAGGGATATCGTATTACCCAGTAACTGGGTTGTGGAGGTCAGATAGGCAGTCACTCCATGTAAAATAATGGTATTCAGCTGCATCCGGTTAGACTGGAAGCAGACCCCAAAAAAGATCGAAAAGGCTAGGCAGATTGAGTACCTATGCAAAGTAATCAACTATATTCGGCTAGAGTCCATGTTTTTCGCCCCAGTTTCATCATCGAAATCGCTTTTATGCTACAGTTGTTTTTCTGCACATCATTTTGTGGCATGACTCACACGAGCAGTCGTGCGAACGGTGACGTAATACTGATGTCAGATAGCAACTAGGAAATGGGCAAAAAATGCACTATTGTTGAACTTGTTATGGTATTAATGGCAAAGGTTACGTGACTGGCGTGGCGTTCGTAGATCGTACACTGATTTTAGTGTTCGGTAATTTATTTGGGGAATATATTTTTAGCGTTCTTACAAGTTACATTATTTAACCCGTCGCGCGCCAATTAGCAGACACAATTGAAATTCTATTGTTATCTGTACACATGGTGTACAATCGACATTTTAAGAGTTAAATGCGTTTTGAATTCGACCACATGCGCCAGAGTGTCTGTCGTTCGTGTCCGGACGTGTTTATGTTCAAGACATGAATCACAAGTTCACAACACAGAATCCTAATCGTTTTGGTGTAATGACTATATTTATTTGGGAGATGACTCCAATTTCCCGTCACCTCCTGGGCTGAGTCAGAAGGAACACGGGTAAACCAGTTAATTCATAGCTAGAACGGCATATAATTGGATTCGTTACCGTACATAGTTTAATTTCTTTACTCGTGTGGTTTCGGTACTGCATACTTCATCAATTACTTTTTAGCGTTGGTCGTAAAAGGGTGGTAATTGAGAGTATATGAATGAAATTCTTTAGTTGCAGGCACTTGGCACAGACGAGTATGTTTATTTCTAGATTTCGTTTTTGGGAAGTATAACTAGTTTTATTTTTCCTAGACTTTTAGCGAAATTTGCGATTTCGGTTCTAAATATTAGTTATCATATAAATTCTATGTAATCTTTGATTTGAATCGTTATGCTAATACTTCTGAATGTATGCCATGTAGTTCATTGCTCTATGTCACACAATATAAGCCAAAGTTGCTAGGCAATCAATCAATTTACACATTTATAGCGCTGCCAGTATTGGCGCACCGTGAAGGGTCTAAAGAAGCCATAAATTGATCTACTTTCCATTCCCTTGCTGACTCAGACTAGGTAAGCAAAAAAACAGTTGATTCATAGGCAGAGCAGCGATTGAACTAACATTTATTACTTAAATAGGCTAAAATAGATAATTAAATATGTAAAATACCTCTTTACCTTGTACATCTAAAAAATTACAATGTACTAACTTTATATAGGGTGACACAATGGGCGGTTTTATCGCTAAAAGCGATCTTTTAAAGACAACCTTTGGATGGACTAAGGGCGAAGGAGAGACAATACTGCAGGTAATCTGTGGTGTACCATTTACAATACATAAAACATATACAGCGTGTATCAAAAATGCGTGGTTATAAGGGTGTGGTACAGACCATCAAACTGAACAACTTTCTCCATGGGACCAACATCGTAATCGGGAAAAAATAATCACCTATCCCATACAGCACTTAACCTATTCGACCCAAATGTATGGGACAGTTGATTATTTATATATCAATCTGCCTAGCCTTTTCCCAACCATGTTGGGGTCGGCTTCCAGTCTAACCGGATGCAGCTGAATACCATTATTTTACATGGAGCGACTGCCTATCTGACCTCCACAACCCAGTAACTGGGTAATACGATACCCCTTGGTAAGACTGGTTGTCAGACTTTCGGGCTTCTGACGACCCGTAACGACTGTCAAAGATCCACGAATGACAGCCGGGACCAACGGCTTAACGTGCTTTCCGAGGCACGGAGGAGTCTCGGTATGTAAAGATGGTCACCCATCCACTGAACAACCCCGGCAAGCGTAGCTTAACCTGCTGGATCGACCCGTGCGGCTGTTTTTACTTAGCCACGAGCTCCTCCTTGATTATTTATATATAAATACTTTTAACATAGTCCAACGCACCTTGAGCAGTTAGCCCAGTCACGAAATTGTTGCTTAGCAAAGCTAATAAATGTAACCAAAGCCATAGCCAAGCTATTCTATAATTACTTCTTCTTCTTCGTGTCGCTGCCGCGCTCTGGCACGACTGTTTCTAAAATTTCGTTGGCCTAGAACGTCGTCACTTCCACGGCGTTTATTGGACGGCGGCGCAGAGGTCACTTTGGCTGCATGTTTTGGAGCACAGAGGGCATGATCGGAGGTGCCTGCTGCCAGTTTATAGTTACTATCGACATAAGACATGAATTAAATGCACCGACCCCAGCGTGGTTTGACCAGACTCACTGGAATGTACCCAAAGATTCACACTAGCCCCTGTTGCCTGTTCCATGGTGCAACAAAGACCTTTGCATATCAAGGAGTAGACCAGGTAGCACGATAATGGTAGAAGACGTGCCCTTGGGATATGGAAGGAATAAAGAGCATACCGAGTAAGAGATAAGGTAGGTTGTATTGTTGAGTGATTGTAAGCAATGGAATTGGGCGTAAGAGACGGATGGATGGGTTGTTTTTACACGTAGCCACCAGGTTGGTTCAGGTGTCAGTTCAAGAAGAAAAATCTCAATAAACAAGACGTTACAAGATTACCTTACTGCAGAATTCGTTAAATCCGGTATACATGTACAGGAATAGATAACTAAATTTTTCTGTTCAAAGTCTACGCCAGAAGATTCGTATATAGGTATAAACAATCAACACACCGTATCAAAGCAGTTCTTGACCTTTCAGAATCGTGTAAAGAATAATCAAGACTGATAGATTTAATTTATAGCTTCACAGTTGTTGATGATAACGAGGTGAGGAGAATTTGAAGCATCTCTGACGTTGATTGCGTTCCCAGTAAAACTGAGCTTAACTGACTTTAACTTTTGGCGTCTGAATCCATTCTAATCTATACTAATAATAAAGCTGAAGAGTGTGTTTGTTTGTTTGAACGAGCTAATCTCTGGAACTACCAGTCGGTATTGAAAAAATATTTTTGCAATTTTGATAGCCCAATTCTTGAGGAAAGCTACAATAGGCTATTTCACATCATGCTAGGATCCTTAGGAGCCAAGCAAAAGCCGCCGGGGTCGCGGGTAGTTCGAAAGAGATACCGTGGCCCTGGCACGGGCAACTGAAGGAACACGGGTGGGTTTTAGTTAGTAAAAGTCTGACACGCCCTCCCGCTTTGCCCAGAGCGGGAGAAGTCAGTTGATGATTTCCCAACTATGTTGGGGTCGGATTCCAGTCTAACCGGATGCAGCTGAATACCAGTATTTTTTTTTTCATGGAGCGACTACCTATTTTACCTCCACAACCCAGTAACTGGGTAAAACTCCCCCCTTGGTAAGACTGGTTGTCCGTCTTTCGGGCTTCTGACGACCCGTAACGACTGTCAAAGATCCATGAATGACCAACGGCTTAAAGTGATTTCCGAGGCACGGAGGGGTCTCGGTATGTAAAGATGGTCACCCATCCACGGACCAACCGCGGCAAGCGTAGCTTAACCCGATCGATCGACCCGTGCGGCTGTTATTACTTAGCCATGAGCCCCTAGGTGGACTACAACAATATCACAAATTCAGAATAGCACTGGTATTCCGAAAATCAATAACATATTTTTAGTCTGCGATTGAGTCTAGCTACTAAACGAAGCCAATCACAATACGCCTAGAGCTGTCGTGGGTAGACAATACGTCAGTTGTACATTTATCGCTATGAGGAAATTAAATTTAGAATACAAAAGATGGAGGACAAAATTAAATAGGTTCTTACAATATACCTAAATAAGTAGATGTTTACAGTGTTTTAGATGCTAATTATATTACAAAATTTTCACCAGTCTTTACATGAAACACTTGAAATTACAACGGACTTTTTCATACGCAATTTTTGAAGTGAAAACTTCATAAGACTTCAAACACAGTGGGAGCGGCGCGGATGGCGGTAGCGGATGTGGAAAGGATTCCCGCAGCGGATTACGCTCTCATACTTTGTTCATAGACAAAAGGAATTACGTGTTTACGACACCCGCTTGCGGAATCCGCTACCCGCACCGCTCCCACTGTGTTTGAAGCCTTACGGCCCGGCCACGACATTGCGCGAATTGCGGCGCGGCAAGCGTTTTATCTGTTTATTGCGCGGTCGAGACGCGCAACGCATTGTGGCTAGTTGGGATCACAACACGCAATGAATTAGGAAAACCGCTGCCGCTGCCGCCGCGCAATGTCGTGGCCGGGCCGTTAGGCGCGTTGAGCGATTTTTAGATAGGTTTTTCTTTACAATACGTCCAAAACTGTTTACGAATAATACTAATCTATATCTACATACATCATATACTCACGCCTTTTTCCCATGGGGCTAGGCAGAAACTACAGAACGCCACCTGCTACGAACCTTATATACTCCTTTTGCCTCGTTTACGTTCATACATCTGGTTATACACGCACGCCGGTTGCGAGTACTACGCACCTGACCTTTCTGAAGAGTATCACCAATAAGGTCACTATAACAACTCACTCACTGTAATCTGTATCTAAATAAAAAACAATTGCCAAATGTACGTACGCGACCACTTCAAAACTGTTGCACCTATTTGGCTTATTCTTTTTTTGTTGTGATTGTATTGTAATTTTCTGGACAAGGTTTGTATGAAAGAAATTTTCCGGAAAATCCACCGGAAACACCGGAGCAACGTCGCGCCGGGCAAAAACAGCTTGTACCTAAATAAAAATGCATGCTGTTCGTTGGTAAGCGCATCACTTGAGAACGGCTGGTCGATTTGACTATTTTTTGTTTTAAAATGTTCGTATATTCCGAATTAGGTTTTTATGGTAAGAAATTTTTTTTAAAGTTTCCCGGATTTTTTTTCCGGGAAAAACTCAACGACCTTTTTTCTATGGGATTAAATTGTATGAACTATTGAAATTTGGACAGGATAATGTCTGTCTGTCTGTAAGAGTATGTTACCCACAGAACAGATAAAGAGACCTCTTTATCTTTTCTGTGATGTTACCTTTTCACGCCAAAATGGCTGAACGGATTTTAATGAAATTGAGCACACAGGTGGACTATGACCTGCACCCTAATTGCGTAACACATTATCAATCGGAGTTGGTTTCATTTTGACAGTTCAACAACATTCATTGCGTTATTTACGTTGTCGAGCAGACAAATTTACCGAACATAAGAAGCAATGGATTAGCAATTTGTTTCAAAATGAAACCAACTCCGATTGATAATGTGTTACGTAATCAGGGTGCAGGGTTGGGACATAAGATACTTTTTATCATGGTAGTAAAGTTTTCCTGAGATAATTTCTGACCTGGCCGCGGGCAAAAGCTGGTACCAAATTAATTAAGCTCATTATATTCATGTACTCGTTTCAAAAAAGTCGTTTCAAAAGTATTTTTAACCTACTTCAAACAAACAAGGAGGTTCTGTATTCGACCCGTATGTACGTATGTTTGTTTGTTTGTCCGCGATTTTCTCAAAAACTAATGAGCCAATTTTGATGATTCTTTGACTATCGTAATCTACATACTTTCAAGAAGGTTTTAGTATATTATAATACATTAGGTAATGATTCTTGTGTACGAAGTTATATATGCATTACTGTACTGTATCTCCTACATTTCTAAGCGGATTTTGTGATGATTCTTTGTTTCGTTCGTCTTGGGCTCATGTAATTGTCCTAATTGTATATTCAACTAAAAATGGAAAAATTAATTTACTTTAAAAAAAAAGTAAAAACCGACTTCAAAACCTAAAACGAATAAAATAACTTTAAAAAAAAACTTAACAGCTTCTGAAGTCGGTGTCTTCCATCCTTCAGTGCACCTTAGCTTGACACCGACTTCAGAAGCTGTTAATTTTTTTTTTAAGTTATGTTATTTGTTTTAGATTTTGAAGTTGATTTTTACTTTTTTTAAAGTAAATTAACTGAGCCTAACGCCGTCCCTCTAACTGAGAGGAAGCCTGTGTCCCAACAGTGGAAAAATTACTGACTTGTAGTTAATAATATTAATAAGTCTGTAATCGCCAACCCGTCTTGAGCAAGCGTGGTCATCAATGCTCTTGCCTTTTTTGTATGAGAAGAGGCATTTACCCTGCAGTGAGACAATACTCAATACTCATTATTTTATTGCATTCCATAATGTGTACATACATATAATAGTTGGTATGTTAAAACATCGCATCAATTATGGACCCGGTCAGGCACAGCAAAGTTAATTTTTAATAGGAGAGAGGATGAAGGCGCTTTTAGTTAAATAAATATTCAATTAAAATAGTATGATTAAAATTGTAACATTTGCTTTTATGGTATTTATATTTTTATAAGTATTTATATATTTGATTTTAAGTTATATTTATATTAATATTGCACGATTTACATTATTAACACTATAAATTATAATAAACTAAATATTTACAATTTTATTGAGTCTTGTAGAATGTTGTTATTATTAAATGTAGCACATTTAGCACATTCATTTTTAAATTAACAGTATTTTAGTGTTTTAAAATAAATTTATATGTTACAAAGTGAAATTTAAAATGAAATGTAGGTATCATGTAAAAAATAGTTTTTATTGTTGTTGAAATTTATCGCTAAAATATTAGTCAATAGTGTAGCAGCTTTGATTATCAGCAATTGTTTTAATTTATTGATGAAGATATTATAAATAATAATAGGCTGGTATTATTATATTGCTTGTGCTATCTACGTCCACTGTTGTACAAAAGCCTCTGAAAAGTTGCCCCCTACACCCGTTTCTTCGACTTCCGTATCTAGTTTGAAACACATCATAATAGCCTAATAATGTTTCCACTGCTGGGACATAGGCCTCCTCTCTTCGAGAGGGAGTGTACTGTAATCCACCACGCGGGCCCAGTGCGGGTTGGTAGATGTCACATGTCTTCGAATTTGTTTGTTTGAAACACATGATACGCCAGCAAAACAAAAGCTTTGGGATTCATCCAAAATTAATGAAGAATCGTGATTTTATGCCCTCGTTTCTTTTGCCGTAACAAAATCCCTACGGGAAGCCCTGAAATGGACGTTCGTCCCTCTCATTTACATGTTAATAATTTTATAATGAACTGGCTGCCCCCCGTTTCTAACTCACGGTTTTGAAATTGATGTTAATTTAATTGGGTTACAAACTCAATTCAAGTCTATCCTGAATAAACAATGTAATACCCACAATATAATGACCGACTGTCGGTTTCTGAAAACCTGGTACAGTTTTCGAAAAGTCTGATGTCAAATATAGCTGTTGTGATTGGATGTCTAAAATAACAATAAGGAATTGTATCGTTACTAGAAGATACAACAGAGTACAATGGGGGTTTCTATAAAATGGGTGATATGATAAGTCTAGCTAAGAGGTATCGTGTTACCCAGTAACTGGGTTGTGGAGGCCAGATAAGCAGTCGCTCCATGTAAAATACTGGTATCAGGATGCGTCTGATAAGACTGGAAGCCACCCCAACATGGTTGGGAAAAGGCTAGGCAGATTGATTGGGTGTTAACATCATTCCAAATATACCGCTGCCAACGGACTGGATGTGGACTGCATACGATAGAAAAACCTTGTGTACCCTGATTACTGTGACGTTCTACATAAAACATAACATCAAGCCTGTAATCCCCGAAGGGTTAGCCAGAGGTGTACCTATATTAGGAGATACACCCACATTTCGCCAGTTATGTTTAAGTCCCATGTAATAGGGGGCGAGCCACTATGCCAAAATCATCATCCTCCTGCCCAAATCCCTAATTAATTTGTGCGGCGGCATGTCTTCTTCCTCCATAAAATCTGTATCACCCCAAAATATTACGAAAAAATTAAGGGAGATAAGACATCCAACTTTAATAAGGGCGTTCGATACTTCGTAACATAATTACAACATGTTTTGGGGCGCCGCCGCCGCCCGTGAAATAGGTCAATCACATCCATTACTGGCGGTCGAAGTTCATTAGTGTACTATTTTGGGAGCCCTCAACGACTAGGATTCGTGTGTTCAAACGAGCAACAGGCACGTGCCGGAAAATAGTTCTGTATAAGGTACAAATAGTGCAATCCCCGAAGACGAGCCCCACTATTCCTCCTAACCGTTTATAGTATATGTGTGCAAGATTCCGCCAATGTTTGAGTGTTATTGGTACACACTATAGTTAGTACACCGTAATTAGTACCGATAACACTCAAACATTGGCGGAAGCTTGCACACATCTATATAAATAAAAAGAGAAGTCTTGACTGACTCATCAATGCCCAGCCCAAACCCTTAGACCTAGAAAGCTGAAATTTTGCACAGAGGAGGATTTTTTCCTTTATAATGTAGACAAGGAATAAGGAAGGAAATCCCGGTAGTCTGTTCCCGTGGGATATTTTCCGACATCCACGCGGGCAAAAGCTAGTATACTATAAACGGTTAGAAGGAATAGTGGGGCGCGTCTTCGTGGATTGCACTACTGTACCTTGGGAACATAGAAGCTAGTTCTTTCTACGAGGCATATTGTAGACGGATTCGTGATAGTGTCTTCTCACATATCGGCATCATCATCATCTGCCTAGCTTTTTCCAAACTACACATACGCTTCACGATGCCTAGTTTGGTTTTCGCTGGACTCTGTCAACTGAAAGTGCTATTTTGACACTAAAGCACACAGTAGCTTACTCTGTTGATAGGAAAACACCCACATACGCTTGTTTTGGACCTAACGAAGGCCTTCGACCTATTCGATTATAATAAGCTCTGGACTAAGCTTGGGCAGGTTGGGGCTTCCGCCGAACTCATTAATATATTTCCTTTCTGGTTTAAGCACCAGAAAAACTTTGTCAAGCAAGGGAAACGCATATTCTGAAGAATAATCACTTGAGTGTGGAGTGAGGCAAAGGGGCCTGACCTCTCCAAGACTTTTTAATCTGTATATCAAGCAGCTGATAGGGAGCTCAGCAACAGCCGTGTCGGATTTCATATAGATAACGTTTGCGTCAATAACATCAGTTACGCGGAAGACATGGTGTTGCCGAATCCATCTGTAGGAGCACTAAGTAAGGAAGCTGTTGAATATTTGTGAGGCCTACGCTGAGGGTCACGGCTTAAGGTAAGTACAACGATAGAAAAAATGAGTATATGCTCATCAGAGGCAAAAATAAACCACCTGAGCATATACCACCAGTGTATCTCAACGGAGTCGGGTCTCTCAGTTTAGGTGTCTAGGGCATGTTGTGACCGAAACCCTAAGATCTCACATGATGACGGAGATATAGAAAGAGAGCAGAGAGCATTATCGGTGGGCGCTCATGTTGGACATGTTTGCGAAGTGTACAGCACAAGTAAAGGTAGCTTTATTCAGATCCTACTGCCAAAGTCTTTACACCAGCGCAGCGCCCTATGGACCAACTACACGCAGCGGGCCTACAGTGCTCTCAGTCAGAGCACAGTATAATAACGCCTTTAAGATTCTGGTGCGACTATTTTGCAGTGCCGCGGGTATGTTTGCCGACGCGAGGGTGGATGACTGTAATGCTGTAATGCGCTGTAATGCGCAAGAAGTCAGCCTCACTGTTTCGCCGAATTCGAGGGAGTGGCAACGGAATCATACAGATGATTGCAGACAGACCAGTATCGGCAGAGCTGTGAGAAGGCTCATCAGGTTGCACGATGCCTGACGATTTTTTGTATTTTATTTAATTATTTATTTCAATTAAATTTTAATTTATTTTCTATTATTTATTATTATGTTACCTAATGCATTAATTGATCGCGTCATGACTAACATAGAGTTAATGTAATACCTAACAAAATATGGACAAAAATTGGTCTAAATTAAATGAATTTTAAGATAAGATAAGATAATATTTATTTTATTAATATGTTTTTATATTCTTTTTTTTATTATTATTATTACTATAGAGCAAAAGCCTCTTTTCATCACACAGAATAAACGAGCTATGAATAAAAAATTACGTACGTTGTAAAATTTACCATTCAACAGAGTTTCACAACATAAAAGGTATCGCAGGTAGGGACAACATTTTACAGGTATGCAAAACTTAAACACCGGAGCTACTGAAACGGTATGGAATTTTCATTGCCTGAGTTCCAGCAATGAATACGCCATGAACCATTGTAGTTAAAACAATGAAAATATACCAACGTATGACAATAACATACCTACCTACTTTATTAATACATTATGCAATATTACAATAAAATTGTTTGAAAGTGAAGTAGGTATGCGGGGGTGCGTGCCAATTTGTAATTTTAATTTTGATCACTGGTTGCAGATACAGAAGCAAAACATAATAATATGAGGATATTTATATTAGAACGAATGGTCGATGACTTCATTATTACGTACGTTACGACTGGTCGTCCCAATCAATTTTTATACTTAACGTGGCGAATGATGAAGTAAGTATAAACTGTAATGTTTATGCACGAGGTAAGTAAGTATAATGACGAAAAGCAGACCAAGGCCATTTTTGGGCCATGTACGGATTTTTTCCTCTCTTTTCTAATATTTATTGTTCCCTGGTTTCGGCACCAGCTATATCGTGCGCGCAAGTGCTAGTCACTGCCTGATGTAGGGGCCACACCAACGGGATATGCCGTGGATTATCGCGATGATGGACGTAGGCCGTAAGTGTAACCACAACTTATCGCGATAATTTTACAATAACATTCACATTGCCGATTGACGTGGCGATAACTAAGTGGCGGCATTCAAGTGTGGCCATTCAATTTATCGCGATAGTTATCAGAATAATTACCGCGATGTTTATGGCGATGATGGGCATATTATTGACATTGACGTTGATGTGGCACCGACATGAGGCATTGTGAGCGGTGAGACGGGGATTGACAAGATTGGCAGACTGAGTTAGCTCGGCCTATGTCTACCACCCCCGTCTCACCGCTCACATAACTCAGGCGGTGACTAGCACTTACGCGAGAACTATCAACGAGAATATTAGCTCAAGTCGAGATGAAAAGATCAAGAGTCATTTATTTGCAGAAAATACAGTGTTACTTACTTACCAGATGTAAAACGATCAATGAAGTCGAGTAATAGGGTCTTTTAACTTACCACAAAAAATACGATATTTAAGGACGCTGTTACAAATGGGTAGTCAAATCATTACTTTTTTACACAAAAGTATGTTTATTAAATGAAATGCTTTGCATTCTTAAAATGTTTTTTGGCCAAATTGTTGATAGATGTGCATGGTACGATTCTGAACTATAAATATAATTTTAAATAGGTAGATTTTCTCAATAAATGTACCGACGTAAAAAAATTCGTCCGGTACATTTATTGAGAAACTTTACCTATCTAAAATTATATTTATAGTTCAGAATCGTACCATGCACATCTATCGACAATTTGGTCAAAAAACATTTTATGAATGTAAAGGATTTTATTTAATAAACATGCTTTTGTGTAAAAAAGTAATGATTTGACTACCCATTTATAACAGCGTCCTTAAGTAAATGGCATTCACGAGTGTATTTAATTTAAATATTATACGTCCGGCGCAAACCCTCTCACAGAGAGGAGGCCTGTGTCGCAGCTTATATTTCTATGGTCCCAGTGGTGGGAACGTTATAGGGTAATATGGTGGTGGTGGCGCATCCTGGGCAGTCAGCCCAGTTACCAACTTACTGACTCACTGACTGGTTAATATTTTCATGAGCACATCGTTTTTGCCGATTACAAAGATCAAATTTTACATTGCTCTTAAAAATACTAAACCAAACAGCGAATTCTCGTTGATTTGGCGCCAAAAAATAACAATTTAATTACTTAAAAGTGGTTCCAAATTGACTGAACGAGCCGCGTCATAGGCCAATAAATAAATCAATACAATGACATCAGTTCTGACTGACTATTTAACGTGAACGTATCCCAAGGCCGAATGAATTAGGTATCAATACAGACGCGCGCTTAAGAAAACGTATTATTGTTATGCTGCAAAACCTCCAAGTTACATTGCTGTAGGTCCTGTTAATGTTACAACATCTTGGTTTTAATGGGACAATGATTATGCACCAGATGTGCACAAAGTTCTGGAAGACAGGTCAGTAGCCAGTAGACTGATCATCCGCTATTATTCCTCTTCACAAAAATGGTTCCACCAAGAAGTGTGAAAACAATAGAACCTTATCACTCATGTTCCACGCCAATAAAATCCTCCTGCGCAAAACTAACACGAGATTATCAGCGTATGTAGACCTCCAGATACCGAGAGGACAAGCCGGTTTTGTTGCCGGCAAGGGAACTCGAGAGCAAATTTTGAATGTCCGCTTTCTCATCGAGAAATGTCGTGAATTTAACAACCACTAGTGTTGTGCTTCATAGATTACGCTAAGGCAACTGCGTACAATGGCGGACAATGTTGGATGTTCTCATTAAATGGGCACACGCATCCCACATCTCACTTTTCTGATCAAGAATCTGTACGTTGATGGCACCAGTTTTGTAAAATTGGAAAAGTAAAAATCGCCGGCTTTCCATACGGAACGGGTCGTGCGTCAAGGCTATACTGTCGCCAAAATTATTCAACTCTACGGGGAGCATATTATGAGGATAGCGCTTGATGGTTGGCACTGCGGAATCGCTGTTGGCGGTGAAAGACTCACGGACCTAAGATATGCGGACGATACCACTATAGTTGAGAGCGAGGAAGAGATGGTGGATCTGCTGAAACGTATAGAAGTAGAGTATCAACCATGCAAAGACAAAAGTAATGTTGGCAGACCGTGCACTTCTTCTTCCGAACTCAAACCTACTCGACGGCTATGAGAAAGTCAGCGAGTTCGTGTATGTTAGGTCTTTGATCACGAATGAGGGCAGCTGCCTTCCGCCGACGCCGTCGTACTGGTATAGCTAAAAATGCAATGACCAGTCGAGGAAAAATTTGGAAGTGGCATCCGTCGGAATAGCATAATACGACTGACCCGAGCTCCAGTGTTTTCTATCTTTTTATGTGGCGCTCAAACGTGGTGCAACAAGTCTCGAAAGCAGTAAGACGACGCTTTCGAGATGTGGTGTTGGCGGAGGCTACTTCGTATTCGTATACGATGGACCGCCATGAGAACGAATGAATCCATACTCCAGTATGGAATCATTCATTCTCATAGCCAATATGTCAGGAGCGTGCCCCCAGCTCTTTCGGACATATTATGCGTTCATCTACGCATGGTCTGGAAAGGTTTATGATTCTGGGCCGGCTGGAAGGAAAACACGTTCCAGGTAGAGCACCGACAAGATGGTCAGACGCGATCAAGAAGGCTGTTGAGGCAGCATTTACCGAGCGGTCCACGCTGCAGAAGACCGCATAGCTTGGAGACGCGTCGTAGTCGCGATCATCAGCATTGAGGGCACGGCGAAGCAGAGAAGACATTCCCGTGGGATAATTTTCGACCAGCAGGCGGGCGAAGCCGCGGGCAATAGCCATTGCCCTATATTTAATAATAAAACAGAGCACAGATAAGTATGTACTGTCAATGAACTTGATGAGTCATGTTTATATAACTACAGTTAATTGTTGAATAGGGGTCCTGTATCAGTTGGTAGTCTTCATTCAATTTTAAGTAATGGTAGGTATAAGAATTAAATAATGCATTGTATATATTACGTCTCTAACATTTCCCGGACCATTGGAAGGCTTACAAAGGGGCCGAAGCCAACTCACTGAAGCCCATAAGTAATTTTAAATTAAACGAGGCACCAACCGACGATTATCCCTGTGTAACGAACTATGCAAGTGTACCCAAGGACAATCCCTGGTTGGTGTAGGGCTATTGTAGGATATGGAAATAGGGATTGGACCACAATGTTCAGTTTGGGTGGCTAAAATGGACTGGTTACCTAGAACTATGGAAAGCCTATTATCATTCTATTCTTATGGATGACATTGGATACTTTATGAAGATGTAACTTGGTTTAAGAGTAAGGTGGATGACCAGGTTTTGTGGGAATGCCATATGACTAGCGGAAGACTGCTAAGTTAGTGAAACATAAGCCTGCTTTTAGTTGTTTGTGTGAATGTCTCTCATAATTTGTATTTCAAGATCATGGTTATTTTTATGCTAATAGAGGATTATGGAAGAAAAATACATTTTGTACCAACTCCAAATAAATTGGTAAAAGGGCAGAAGAATGATGATGACAATCATTATTATTATGCTTAAAACATTTCTTGTAATAAGATTAAATTAATGCAATAGCCTAATGAGAATCAGGCCTGAAAATATTGTTTTACCGGCGGATGGTAAATGAGACAAAATAGAAGTTTTACTGTTATGCCGTCTAAAGATGTCAAGCGCCCGCGAAAGCATTAAAGACATATATGTAGAAATTTATGTCCAGCAGTTGAGAGCTGATTATGATATCAATTCTAGAAAGTTACATTTACATAAACATAATATAACATAATGTCTGTTTTCCCTGAAGGGACACATACATAGAGGTATACCAAGTCCAATAGTACACCCACATTTTTCCAGGCCTATTGCCTTCAACCGGGCACAAATTCAGACTCCAGGAAAAAATACATAGTCTTATTCTTCTTTATATTATTACGCCAAGTAAGTATGGTCAAAGTGCCGGTGCTTGGGGGCGACATGTCCAGCAGTGGATGTCTTTCGGCTGAAATGATGATGATGAAGTACAAGAGTAATACTAACAGAACAAAATAATAAAAAACATTTAAACATACTACAATATTGGTTCTTATCACCATTTATCATTTTACTTGATGTTATAAACAACAGTTATGGTAAACTATAATGAGATTGTATAATCAAATAATGAAAAGATGAGAAAGCTTGCTCATAATTTTGTTAATTTATTTAAATAGTTACTAAAAAAAATATTATTGAGTTGTGTCGAGATAATTACAATTTTCATTAACAAATTAATGTTTTGTTGATACAAGAAAATTCTGATAAATATTTAAAAATTGCGTAACACATGATTTCAAACATAAAATTATTGTTAAAATGTAGGTAATAAACTTCTATAATTTGTTAAAGACTTAATTAATAACTAACACCAATTTTAGGCAAAGGTCATTATGTATTCAGCCTGTTGCTTTTTATACCTGTTAGTTTTTTCGCGCCACATAGGCCCGTATAATAAATTACGTGATCAGAATAATTAAGTATCTAGGTAGGTACATAAAAGAAGTTTTTTACTTACTCTCCTTCTCGTGGTCGAAGCCCACAATAACGAAGTAGTCGACGAGCCTGGACATTGCACTCCTACGGCAACATTCCAGCACAAATACAACAAATACACTTTGTAATTGGATTACACGAATTTACACACATTTTAAACACAAAGCTACTCGTTTGCACATTTTCACCGCACTTTACCGATCACCGATAGTTCCGTACACACAACGCGTAGAATTCGCACACCATACACTTCACGGAATGTAAACAACACTTTCATTTATCGCGAGCTAAAGAATTTTTAGCTTCAATTACGAGAAAGATTATAGATTGTCCAGACAGAGGTTATGCACTAATCCTTACAAAGATACCGGTATTCAACGAAATTTTATTTTGGATAAGGTCATCCACTATATTATTAACTGTTAATGTAACAAATAACGCCCTAAATTGTATATTTTAGAATAAATTTTGTAACTAAACGTCACAGCAGCCGCGAACTGTCGCTCGTCCATCCGAGTTCATCCGACATTTCTAAAAAAACTACTATGAGTAATAAATCTACCGTTAATTATTGCCATGTTTGTTTTGTAAATAACTACTATATTTTATTTCCTTAGTGAAATTAGGTTTTTTTAGAAAAATTTAAAATATAGTGTCTTTTATTATTTTTTATGATTACAGAGCAAAATCTCAGGCAACTCGAACAAAACATTTTGAGTTTCTTTTTTTCAAACGTCTAAAACTAAATTAAAGTTTTTAAACTCTCGCGTGTAAAAGAACATCAAACATTCAGCAATTCACAGTTTGCCAAACCGAATGCTTAACACACTCTCGATGTTTTTTAAAGTTTTTCATAAACCCAGGTTGGGTAATCGGGCTCATCCGGGTAGTTGAATGGTACTTGAATCATGAAATACGACTTAAACGATGTGACGTTATCATAATCATCACAATTTTGTGCGAATTTTGTTGGTTACTTGGTATCGCGCAAACATTCGAAAATGGTACTGCGTATCCTTGCGATGGTTGCGTAATCGCATAAGTACTCTTAGCCGACGTAGCACGGATGTAATAATATCGCTGCGATCTTTTTCGCGCACTGGTTTTTCAACGCTCTGCTCAGCGCCGAGAGTTAAAAATCCAACAGTGTGTTTTTTGAAGTGCTGGGATGCACTCTGTTGTTGTTACATTGGATTCTCGAAGCTCGGCTTAACACCGAGAGTTGAAAATCCAGTACGCGATAAAATCCCGCCGCGATATTTTTACGTCCGTACGAACGTCGGCTTAGGACAACACTTACAACTGAAAAATCGAAGCAAGCAATGCAAGCATCAAGGTGCTGAACATTTCGACTTTTTGCAATTGCGGAATTTGCGGGTAGCACCTAGATGAGACTAACACAGTGTATTGGTATGGATTCTATTCTACCTATTCTATTGGCACAAACAGAGAGAGAGGCCGCCTATGCCATACAGTGTGAGAAGTTGGATGTGGTTAATGATGATGATGATGTAAGTTACAAGAAAAATATTTATAATATTGGTTTTCCCCGAAAGGTTAAGTTACGCAGATGTAACTATAATATATACATACATTAGCCTCTGCCCGCGACTTCGTCCGCGTGAAATTTTTGCCCCACCGACCCACCCCGTCGCATAGCATCACCTGCTGGCGTTATTACTTTGTTTTCGCTTAGCGTTTTTTCAGACTTTTATTCCTTTTTGTTCGGCTCCTAATGGTCCTAGCGTGGTATTAAATAGCCTAAAGCCTTCCACGAGAAATGGGCTATCAAATGCAAACGTATATTTTCAAATTCGATTGGTAGTTCCAGAGATTAGCGCGTTCAAACAAACAAACAAATTCTTCAGCTTTATTAATAGTATAGATAGAGAAGATAGATATTGCGTCATAGAATAGAGTGCGAGCCCAAAAACATTTGAAATGCGTGTTTTTGCTTACATCGAATTGAAACATACGGATGGCTGTTACTGTTGTTTTTGTGAGGAAATGTTCAAAGATTATAAAGTTACCTTTGTTGATTTTCATCAACTTTGATTCAAATAAACTACTAAAAAAACACGAAGGTGGCAACATTTAAAGATTTTATCGTCAACTTTTTTTATCTGTGCACTTGAAAACTTTATAAAAGCTTGCTAAAGATAAAAGTTTATGAGAACTCTACCTGTCTCTTTTAGTCACAGGCAAACTTGCGAAGCAGTGACAGCGATCGTATTACTCTTTAATTTGTTCGCAGTCTATTCACTGATAACGCAAACAATGTATCAAAATATTATTGATGTTTGATTATTACATGAGATTATTAACCTTATTACCGTAAATTCAAAACTCAAAACAATGTCGGATGCCCCAAATAATCAAATACCAGGATTGAAACAGAAGAAAGTGTTTAAAATAATAGTGTTAGGTGATTCAGGCGTTGGCAAAACGTGTCTAACTTATCGCTTTTGCGAAGGCCAGTTTTTAGATAAATCTGAGGCCACAATCGGTGTCGATTTTAGAGAAAGAAACATAAAAATCGGTGGTGAAGATATAAAGGTAACTAACATAAATATAATACTAAGATTACACATCTAAATTTCCTGATTCAAATATCCAAGTTTAAACAAGTTATTTTTGCCTATTAACGTTGTTTTGTACAATCTGATGGTTTCGATAGAAGCTATACTTCTGACCTAGAGAAGGGAAGGACTGTATTTAGGCTACACACCTCCCTGTTATGGATTAAATGCCCTGCATCTGGATTCATGGTCCAATTAGTCCAAATCCAAAAGTGTCATTATACCTGAAGACTATTGCCAGGGTCTGGTTCTAATTAGCTTACCAGTTTGGGAACTATAGAAGCACGTATTTTTTTTTGTAATTTTTGGTATGCAAGAGACTAGGTCAATGTAACAAATATTGCCACCTCATCTCATTTCATCTGGCTTTACCACCAGAAATATTTAGATCATGATTGTTACCTCAATGTAATTTTAAACATTTGAGAAACAGAATAGGAAACAATTTGTTTATCATTTTGTCAATTAATTGTTTACAAAAGATTCTTTTGCTGCATTTTGCACAAAGGCATGGTAATTATTTTAAACAACTCCTCTACCTAGCCTTTTCCCAACTATGTTGGGGTCGGCTTTCAGTTTAACCGGATGCAGCTGAATACCAGTATTTTACATGGAGCGACTGCCTATCTGACCTCCACAACCCAGCGACTGGGTAATTAATACGATACCCCTTGGTAAGACTGGTTGTCAGATTTTCGGGCTTCTAATAATAGATCCGTAACGACTATCAAAGATTCACGAATGGCAGCCGGGACCAACGGCTTAACGTGCTTTCCGAGGCACGGAGGAGTCCATCCACGGACAACCCCGGCAAGCGTAGCTTAACTGATAGATCGACCCATGCGGCTGTTATTATTTAGCCACAAGCTCCTCTAATCTAATTAAACAACTAATTATAATTAATATGTTATCTATTCCAGCTCCAACTATGGGACACTGCTGGTCAGGAGCGGTTCCGAAAATCTATGGTGCAGCATTACTACAGGAACGTCCATGCAGTAGTAATTGTTTATGATGTCACCAAACCTGAGACGTTTCATGTGAGAATTTGTTTTAACAATCAAATAAAAACCACTTATTTGAAAATATTACGCTGCTAAAGCAGCAGAAGATTGGTATGTAGCATAATCAGCCAAATAACGTTCCCATTGCTGGGACACAGGCCTCCTCTCTGCTAGAGGGAGTCGGCTGTATTCCACCATGTGGGCCCAGTGCAGATTGATGGATCTCACATGTCTTAGAATTTTTGGTTCTAGGACATGCCAGTTTCCTCACTATATTTTCCTTTACCGTTTTGAGGGCAGTTTTGATGAAATATTTTACACAAAGTGATGTGCCAATATGGGTTTGAACCTACAACCTACAACTCGTAAAGCTTTGATTTCTGAAAATCTGTTATTTTCACCAGTATTTTACATTAAGTCAAACCCCGTCCAAAGATTTAAATTGCTAGATTTGCCCTCACCATACTTAAGTCACAAGAAAATGTGTCCATACTGAGAAGAGTGAGCTAACACATTGTTAAACCGCATTTCCATGATAATCAAGTGAAGCCACTGCGTCATTGCGTGTCAGAGGTGTCAAAACAAAACGAAACAGAAATGCGACTATCTTTTGACGCGGTAGGGCGAATCTAACGATTTAAATCTTTGTCGCTGTCATCATTTCCATGACAGCAACTACGGTCACTGCGGCCGTTAAGTGCGGCCACCGCTCTTCTAGGAAATTAGCAAGTCGCGTCCGTTTCCAATGGGCCACCATCACTGCTCTATCGATTGGTGTGTGATGTTGTAACATGCATTGAGCTTCAATTACTATCAGGTCAGATAGAGCTCAAACGTGAGTCTATTAACGTAAAATAAAAAACAAATAGATTAGGTACAGTTTCACTATGATTCAGAACGCATACTTAGGTTTAAAGATTCTTTATTTATTCTAAAAGAACATACATTGTTCACTTAACGAATAAATACATAACTACGTAAAGTGTAGTCCAGTAGCTAATAATAGGTCTTTACCTATGAAATTGCCGTTTTGTATGAAAAAATTTAAAAGAATTTTTTTCATGCATTTTTTATTTGTATTAATCGAAGTAATCACCCATGCAATCAATGCTTCTTTGCCTACGCAGTGGCTGTTTATTGATGCCCTTCTTAAAGAAATCAGCTGGACGGGAGGCAACAAATTCTTCAAAGGCATTTTGTACTGCCTCTCGGGTATTGAATTTTTTTCCCGCCAAGAAGTTATCCAAATTCTGGAAAAAGTAGTAGTCTGTAGGCGCAAGGTCTGGTGAGTAGGGCGGATGACGGAGAGCTTCCAACCCCAGTTCTTGCAACTTGGAGACCGTCTGCTGTGCAGTATGAGGTCGCGCGTTGTCGTGCAGGAGCAGCGGAGACGAGCGATTGACCAATGCTGGTTGGAGATGTGCCAGCTTCTCCATCATTGTGTTCAGTTCTTCACAGTACACATCTGAAGTAATGCTCACCCCGTTTGGTAAGAAGCTGTGATGAATCACACCGGCGCTAGACCACCAAACAGTGACCATCACTTTTCTAGGGGTAAGTTTTCGTTTAGGGCATTGTTTAGGTGCTGAACCAGGATCCAAGCAACTTGCTGAGCGCTTGCGGTTATCAAACAGAATCCATTTTTCATTGCAGGTAACAATGCGGTTCAAAATTCCTTCATTTGTGTGTTTGTTGAGCAGTGCAAGGCACGTCTCGACGCGTACTTCGCGCTGGCGATCATTGAGTTCGTGGGGCACCCATTTGTCAAGCTTTTTTACCTTGCCAATTTGACGCAAACGGACCAATATTGTTTTGACGCTAACGTCGAAAGCTGCTGCTAATTCAGCCGTAGATTGTGTATCATCAGCTTCCACAATCGCCTTTAATTCGTCATTGTCGACCAAAGTCTTCGGACGACCGCGAGGTTCATTTTTCAGGTCGAAATTTCCAGAACGGAAGCGAGCAAACCAATAACAAGTGGTGCGTTGGTTTGTAGTGTTAGCTCCGTAAACGTCGTTGATGTTGCGTGCCGCTTGTACCGCGTTGCTGCCACGACGGTACTCATATTCCATATTTACTCGAATTTTTAACGTATCCATGATGACGAAAAAGATTGAAATGCGATGAAAATGTAACACTAATCAATAAACAAATGATTACTTTTGGAAATAAAAAATCCATGTTTTTAAAATAAAATTAATTTGAAATTAGAATTCTTAGCCAAACAAAAATTATTTTGATTTGAAATGGCCAGTACTGCAGAACGGCAATTTCATAGGTAAAGACCTAATTATAATAGTATTTTTCTTATGTTGTTAATTTAATAGTTTTGCGTTGTTAGTGACGTGCTGTTGGAGTTTAGCTTTAAATATGTTAAAAGAGGATGTGCTCCTGATGTCTGCCGGTAAATTATTATAAAGTTGTACACCTTCATATTTTATATTTTTCCTGCCATAATGCGTCCGCGGGGGTGCGTCTGTATTTAGTTTGGGTTTCTTTGGCTTTATTTAGATGTTTTTATGTTAAAGGATAATTGCGTGTGTATGGTTTTGTTAAGAATTTTCCTAATGAGAATGCAGGAATTTAAAAGTGTAAAGTTGATGAATGCTCATTAATTTGGTGTATTTGTATAGTTCGGAAGTAGGTGTGTTATAGTCGTAGTTGAATAGAAGTTTAATTATTTTGTTTTGTGCTATTTGTAGATCTTTAATCGTAGATTATTTGGTGGCGCATCCCCAGATTTCGATTAGGTAATTTATGTGTGAGCGAACTAGTGAGTTGTAAATATTGTAGCGGATTTTTTTTGGAATGTTATTAATGTACCCTCGCATTGATCCCATTTGCGACTTCTAGCTTAAATCTAAGCGCACATTATAGCCGCAGCGCGCCGCATTGCAAAAATGCGCGAAAGCACATTAGGAACCGGGGTGGGCAGCATCGCAACGTACTTAATTGTTTGAGACATTAAAATTTCGATTTTGATTATAGAGGCATGAGGAACAGGGTGTAAAGTTCACTCATCCTCCATTGAAAAGGGAGGATCCTCCGAACAGAAGGGTGTCGTGTCTGGTGGGCAACTGCACAACGGTTGATGTCGGGATGTTGTATTTATGCTAAAACTAATTGCGCTATGCAAGATTTTGCGTGACGTCAGTGTGATGCGTAGTTCGCATGTGGCGATGTAGATGCCGCCACATGAATTTGAACTGTTTCCACTAGTGCAATGAGGCTCGCACACATTTGGGCGGGCCACATAGCGACGCAACGCATTGCAAAAATCCTCCTAGACCACTTTCGGACATAAAACAGCAGCCGCAAAAATCTAGCGATCCGCCAATGCGTTGCGCCTTGCGCTGCGGCCCGGTATCGGCCCGCCTGTGTGTACGATGGTTCATACAAAATGTACTATGCTCTTTCCAACCATTTATTTTACTTTTGACATAAGCACGCCTATGAATTTCCTTATTTATTGACAGGCAACCATAGACAAAAAATTCAATACTTCATGGACGCTATGAAATTACTTACAGGCAACTATAAACGAAAAAATCCAATACTTCATGGACGCTAAAATAAAATAAATGATTGGAAATATTATAAAGTGATGCTGGAGGATTTTTGCAATGCGTTGCGATGCGGCGTGGCCCACCCGAATGTGCGCGAGCCTTAAACAGACAGTTACTTCAAAATGAGGGATTTCAATGATGATACTAAAATACTAGACTTTCTCTTTTATTTGCAGTCAATAGCCAGTTGGATGCAAGAGGTAGAGTCACATGGTCTGATGAGGGCTCCAAGAGTTCTGGTCGGTAACAAGTGTGACAGCGGGACCCCCGAGTCTCGACTAGCCACGACGTACGCTCAGAGGCTCGCTGATAAGTACGGGATGCCTGTAAGTTCTATGTTACTGTCTTGCTCCTTCTTTTGTTTTGGCCCTAAGTCATATTTTTTCAAACCGTTAGGCACCAGTCCCACCGTCACGTCGACGAGGAAGCGACTAAACTGGTGCTTATAGCACAGGAATCCTCCTAGTTTAAGCCCAGTTGCACATGTATTGTATCTTGCCAGTAACTTATTTCAAATAAATGTAATAGGTTTAAATCTTGAACAAATAAATATTAAAAAAGACTATCTATCAACGATTTTCTCGCTCAAGAAGCGTATAAAAGATTGTAGGTCCCTTGGAAGTAAAAGAGATATGTATATGAGATGATCGCATACTGCGTTTTAGTACTCGTTTGTCGCAGCGACAAGAGCTATCTATCACAAAGAGATTCGCTAAGCGACTCTCGCTCGGCGGGCAGAACACTCGCTGAGAGACTCGCTTGGTAGACTGCATACCAGCGAGTAATCGCTCGTCGTCGCCGTCGCACACTCGCTGCTCAACGTCAACAACAACGCCGTCGCTCGTGCTCGTCGTCAACTCGTTTTTAGTTGCTAGCTCTACTCGCTTCTCGTTAATGCGGCGGTGGGACAGGTGCCTTAGTCAGACAGCAAGACTATTAGAATGTGGGAAATATATGTAATATTATGTCATATGTATACAAATAAATAAAATTGAAGTGTCTGTTCGTAATGTCAAAATAACAGCTTTTTATTAAATGCATAAGTAATATACTTTCATATTATGAAAGTATATACTTACGGTACTTATAACAAAACAACAATTTAAAAAATGTTTGTCTGTCTGTCTGTTTGTTCCGGCTAATCTCCGAAACGGCTGGACCGATTTTGACGGGACTATCGCTGTCAGATAGCTTATGTTATAAGGAGTAACTTTTATTTTAGAAAAATTGTTAGGGCAAAAAAATTAAAACTCATGAAATTGTGAACAAATGGCAGGCGATGCAACGCGGCGGGTCGGGGGACGAGGGAGTTATATTAAAATGTGGCTGTTATTTTAGTATACTTATTGTGTATCTTACGGCTTTCACGCGACCGAAGTCGCGGGACACAGCTAGTATTATATAAATAACGCATCAAAATAGTGTAGGTAGGCATAAAATATACAGTGAAATATTCATCATTGATGTTATTGAAAAAATATATCATTTTGCAATAGGTTTATCAGCTGTATGAGTGGCATTATCAAGGTCGTCACAGCATACTGGAACACTCATAGCAATGAGTCATCTTGTCATAGATCTGAGTTATGTACTTTTGCCTAAATTGATTTATTACACATATGTGCCTATAATCCATTTGCAATAAGATTAGCCATTTAAATAAACCTTTTTTACAGTCCGTTCAACCGATTTTGACTTCTATTCCGAAGGCATAAGGATGGCATTAAAGGCAATACTGTTTTCTGCAGCTGCCTTTTGTGATGCCGCCAACGCAATAGAAGTCAAAATCGGTTGAACGGACTTTAAAAAAGGTTTGTTTAAATGTCTAATCTTATTGAAAATGAGTATAATTGCTTCTACAGCGTGTATCAGAAATGCGTGGTCATATTTAAGGGTGTAGTACAGAACATCAAACTGAACAACTTTCTCAATGGGACCGACATCGCAATCGCTGAAAAATAATCAGCTGTCCCATACATTTGGGTTGGGTAGGTAGGTATTGAAGTTTTGTATGGGACAGCAGATTATTTTTTATCGATTACGATGTAGGTCCCATGGAGAAAGCGGTTCGACTGGATGGTCTGTACCACACCCTTTAAGTTTGACTACACCTTTCAAACACAAACTCAAAGCGTTTATTTCAAATAAACAAATAAAATTATAGGCACTTTTGAATTGTCTACGGGTCAGTCAGTCAGAAAGATGAAGCTAGTCGCCCATTCCAAAGCGTAGTAGCTATACCTATGGAGAAGAACGGGCAAGAAACTCCACGGACACTCTTTTAAATCAAAATCAATTAATCAATCTGCCTAGCCTTTTCCCAACTATGTTGGGGTCGGCTTCCAGTCTAACCGGATGCAGCTTAATACCAGTATTTTACATGGAGCGATTGCCTATCTGACCTCCACAACCCAGTAACTGGGTAATGCGATACCTCTTGGTAAGACTGGTTGTCAGACTTTCGGGCTTCTGACGACCCGTAACTACTGTCAAGATACACGAATGACAGCCGGGACCAACGGCTTAACGTGCTTTCCGAGGCACGGAGGAGTCTCGGTATATAAAGATGGTCACCCATCCACGGACAACCCCGGCAAGCGTAGCTTAACCTGATGGATTGACCCGTGCGGCTGTTATTACTTAGCCACAAGCTCCTCACTGTTTTAAATCAAAATATGGTTACAAAATATTGGTCACATCATTCATGTTGAAATTATACATGTGAGAACGATGCAGAACGCTAAAAGCGTCCGTATTAAAAAAAACAATTTCCATCTGGAATTTCTCAGTAGCACCCCGATGAATAAATATTAACTACTATTTTTATCTTTCCAGCTGTTTGAAACATCAGCATTACTAGACTCTGAATGTAACAACGTGGAGTCTATCTTCATGACGTTGGCGCACAAGTTGTACTCCAAACAGCCTCTAAGGGTAGTCAGTGTAGAGGTAAGAATGTTTAATTACATCAATCATGCATATACTCCATCGGTTTAGGTAATTAACTTAAGGTAAACAAAAAACCACGTGACGTGGTATACCAACGATACGTCATACCTGTCACTTCGGTTGTCATGCTACGTCACAGTTGTACTCTTCAATTTAGCAACGTTATAATTCGCTGTAGGTACCTATCTTTTTGGGCTCTTTAAAATAGACAGATTACAAAATATTCTGTTATTATTATAATGGCTGTGTCAGCGAACGATATTCGCGTTGCTGAATTTTGGGCCAAACAAATTTAAAAAACGAAGTATATTATATGTTTTTTTTTCGAGTTGTTTTTGCCATCGACACGCTAAGAAGAAGAATGTAAGAAAAACATTGTGCTCAAGCAGATCCGATACGTCTACGAATAGTAGTTTATGAATAAATGATAAAGTTTAGCATACATTTTATACAAGAGGAAACTATCGTAAATGTCAAAAATAAATTCAATGTATTTTTTTAATTTGGTTAAGTATAACGTATTTTTAAACAAGAAAGTATCATATAGTACCTACGCACGGCTACAGATCAAGCTTATACTGGAAATGTATTTCCAGTATAAGCTGATCTCGCGTTGTATAGTATTTCCTTACAGTGAGAGGTCAGTGTAAACTGGAAATGTATAGCATGATGTGTAGCCGTGTGCACCTAGGTAAAAGTCTGGAGAGTTTATTCTGAATGAATATTTTGAAGACCTTTAACCCTTTTTACGATTTGTTTACCTTTAGTTAATTACCTAAACCGATGGAGTATACCTACAGGGTGTACCAGAAGGTGTGGTCAAATTCAAGGGTGTGGTACAGACCATCAAACTGAACAACTTTCTCCATGGGACCAACACCGTAATACCGAAAAAATAATCAGTCGTCCCATACATTTGGGTCGAGTAGGTATTGAAGTTTTGTATGGGACTGTTGATAATTTTTTCGCGATTGCAATGTTGGTCAAATCTGACTGGTAGTTCCAGACATAACGCGTTCAAATAAACAAAATCTTCAGCTTTTTTATATCAGTATAGATTACTTCATCAGAAATGCCAGTTTAAATTTTTTGTATACCTACCAGAAATATCATACAACACCTGAAATCACCTCTAGTCTCCACTCTGAAAGATAAAATCAGGAATGAAGTTATCCGGAAAAGAACCGGAGTAACCGACAGCTTGCAGAGTAAGCAAACTGAAGTGGCAGTGGGCTGACCATGTTTGTCGATGGACCGATGGCTGGTGGAGCAGACGAGTCCTGGAGTGAAGACGGCGTAACGGCAAACGTAGGGACGCCCCCCAGCTGATAAACGGACGACCTTAAGAAGGTGGCTGGGACAGACTGGATGCGGAAGGCGAATGACAGGGCGTTGTGGCGCAGCCTGGAAGAGGCCTATGTCCACCAGTGAACTGCGATAGGCTGAGTTGATTGATTGAACCTAGCAGTAGATAATATTTTAAGCTGCTCATGTCGTCTCAACTAAACCCTGTAGGCCTGCTTACTGTATTACCTGGACAATAAACTATTTATATTTTCCATTTTCAGGGAGAACAAGGGTCAGGCTTAGTAAATCTTCAGCGACAGAAGCGGTCCACGAGTTCCAATGACAGCTGTCTATGCAGCTAAACTACGCACCGCATAGCCACTGCAGAATGTACACGATTCAAGTCTATTCCGTCTGACATCCATGATCAAACTTACCGCGACAGAGAATAGGGATGATGATAAAAATTTTTTTGTGCGTCATTTGTATTATAAAAAAATATTGGACACGTATTTTTTATTTTTTTACGTAATCAAAGATTACGGCGATACATTTGAGTTAAAATATGGCATGACGTCATGCCTAGCTAGATTTTATACGTAGAAGTGACGTAGTGAGCCCCCACTCCCCAACTTTAATGCGTGTTATATAAGTAATTTTTTATTAATATGATAAAGCAAGAAATACGTGTTTAATATTTTTTTATTATTTAACTGACCGACTAAATAGAATCTTTTTTTTTACCCAGACATCATGCCTATTAAGAGGCCCCCCGGC
This sequence comes from Cosmia pyralina, assembly GCA_946251885.1. Taxonomy (NCBI): domain Eukaryota; kingdom Metazoa; phylum Arthropoda; class Insecta; order Lepidoptera; family Noctuidae; genus Cosmia; species Cosmia pyralina. Next base: position 10,999,443 of record OX276342.1, on the reverse strand, counting down.
GCATGCGTAGTTCATATAAGCGAAATACCAAAATAATTTGTAAATCAAACATATTTTAAATTTTATTCAAATTCAAATTCTTTATTGCGAACTAAGTGTATAACTTTGAAGATGTTAACAATAATAGGTTCTTAGAACTTAGTTGCCTGTTAGAGCATTGCAATTTAAATTGTTATAAATATTTATAAACATAGGTATACGTAGGTACTTAGTATTATAGTTATACAATTTACATTATATTATATTAGTTATCATTATTCAAAATTTTTTATTTTTATTTTAACAGACTATTTCTACAAACACCACTATTACAATTACAACTACAACTACTACAACACAACTACAACTACGACACTACGACTATTCTTACAATTTACATTACATTATTTTTATTTTTTCTTTTAATATTTAATAATTAATTTCTTCAAGGAATTCTTTTACAGAGTAATATGCCTTTTTAATCAGGAAGTCTTTTAGCTTCCTTTTAAAAATACCAATTGAATGTAGGTTCTTAATGTCTATAGGTAACTTATTATATCTTTATGCCCATACAAAAAATGCTATTGCTATATACTGCAGTGTGGGATGTTTTATTGCGTAATGTATTTTTGAGTCTACTGCTTGTTAATGTGTCATAGCATATACTTAAGGTACTTAGTGTGTATTTATTCCGACTGGAATACAGAATATTTAGGTTCCCAAATATATTTTTTGAAAGGACACTGATTTAAAGACGAGATATGAGGAATTTCAAATTTCTATAGAAAACGTATTTTTTCTCATATTTCATGTTTAAATCAGTGTTCATATTTAATATACAGGCTGTACCAGAAGGTGTGGTCAAATTTAAGGGTGTGGTGCAGACCATCAAACTGAACAACTTTCTCCATGGGACCAACATCGTAATCGCGAAAAAATTATCAACTGTCCCATAGACAACTTCAATATTTATTCGACGCAAATGTATGGGACGGCTGATTATTTTTTCACGATTACGATGTTGGTCCCATGGAGAAAGTTGTTCAGTTTAATGGTCTGTACCACACCCTTAAATTTGACCAAACCATCTGGTACATCCTGTATGTATATTTGGGAACCTAGATATTCTGTAATCCAATCGGAATAAATACATAAGAATATACATAATATCGAATATGTTTGACTTCCAAATTATTTTGGTTTTTTTGTATGAACTACGCATGCTCCGGGGACCTCTTAAGCTATTCAAATTATTAACAGCTATGCTTGCCATTTTGTAACCTTGTAAGATCGCCTTGAGAAAACCTTAAGCCCAGGTACGCACGGGTAATTTTTTATGGTGCACTGGACTTTCAACTCTAGTGGTTGAGCCGAGCATTGAAAATCCAACAGAGCGCATCCCAGTGTGTCAAAAAAACACACGTTGGATTTTCAACTCTCGGCGCTAAGCAGTGCTTTGAGAATCCAGTGCGTGGGTACCCAGGTCTAACCATACATAAAACCTTGATATATTATCCACTCGGGTGTCGCTTTAAAGCGCAAGTACGCACGCGCAATCGTCATTATTATTAATCAAACAATCATTATTGTCATTAATAATCAATTATTTTTATTAAACCGACTTCTCGTATAATTTATAGAAGTGTATAGTAAACAAGGTACGTTTTAAACTGAACATGACATATAGGCCGCTCTAGTCGCCTGGACGTTTACGTTTTGGGCCGCTCTAGTCGCCTGGACGCGCGAGTTCGAATGGGGACGGACGTCAAAAATGTGACTACTCGGTTTTTTTTTACAAACGAGTACTGAGTTATGTCTCTCGCACATTTCCGATATTGACAGAGTGAGATGTCGGGGTGGTCAACGCCTTTGTTTTATTTTATTTTGAAATTGGTAAGGCCCGTTCATATTGAATTCTTCTAAAATTTACTGTACAGGAGACATGTCCGCCATGACTCACGCATAAACAATATCGTCTGGTTCACTCACTAAAACACGTGCGACGCGCAGGTGGTCGATGACTCAACTAAATGAAACGCCAAACGCAGTAGTTACATGTACATGTAACTACAGTGTTTGGTTGTTGTGGAACGGACTTTATGTTGATTACGTGGACCAATAGCAACGCAATCAACATTTTCGGTACTCGTTTGAAACAGAAAAAAAAACAGAGTATAGTAATCAATCAAAATCAAAATATTTTGTTTCACATAAACCTACATGGGCCATGAAACATCAGAAGCTAGGTGCAATAATCAACGTTTTCGTAGGGTGATTACGCAAACAACGCAGAAAAAAGCAGGGTCAAATTAAATTGACTAGCGAAACTATAAAAATATAAAATCATACTTTTTACCCGACTGCGCGATGCATAGGAGGGTAATGTGTTTATATTGTGTTGTCATGATTCAATATCGTCATGTCTGTGAACTTTCGCCAGTTACGGCGAAAACGCCAGAGTAGCCCGCGAAATTTTGTAGGTGATTCTAATGATTATAATTCTGTAAATACATATTTGTTACAGTCGCCAATTATATTTTGATCAACATACAACCTGACACTGACCTGTGAATTGCAAAAACCGCAAGAAAATTTGAATGTCGCGGGCTACCTTAGCGCATGCTCCTTAATTTGATTTGAGCGTGTATGGTTGCTCTCACACCAGTCTTGATATTCTATCAAGCACCAATTTTGAAAATATACGCTTACTTGCTTTTGCCCACTGCTTCGCCCGCGCGGATGTCGGAAAATATCCCGCCGGAGCCTACTACCAGGATAAAAGTATCCTATGTGCTAATCCAGGTTATAAATATCTGTGTGCCAAATTTCATCCAAATCCGTTCAGCCGTTTTTGCGTCATTGAGTAATAAACACCTAAACATACAAACTTGCACATTTATAATATTATAAGTAGGATTACATTGTTATTTCGTGTTAGGAATAAATCTAAACTATATATTACTAGCTTTTGCCCGCGGCTTCGCCCGCGTGGCATCGGAAAATATCCCACGGGAACGTACTACCGGGATTCAAAGGAAGCGAAGCGATGATAGCATACCTAATAGCCGAGGAAAAGGTCTTTGACTCCTGTCCTAGGGCTGCGCCGCCGCGCATCGGTAACTGTAGGTTTGCGACTGTGATCACAGATGTGCGAGTTGCGGTGCATGTAGTCGTGCGCCAAGTCCAGGTTCAGTGATTGCGATGTTAGCGCGTACCATATCTTCCTCTAATATATCAATGGTTAAAACAAAAAAATTCACGCGGACTAAGTTGCGGGCAGAAGCAAGTTATGAAATATCGCTCTATGTTGCACTAAAGTATTGATTATAAATTGCAATAATGAATGGGTTCGGTGTTGTAATAGTTTTAGGTGTGAAAAAAGCATTTGGAAGATTTCAAGTGCCTTTTTTACACTTAAAACCGAATATTCAGTCTTACGATATTAGTTATTGCATTTCTTAATCAATTTTTAGTACAACTCAGAGCGATATTTCATAATTTCATTTAGTAATATTGATTATATAATCAAAACAGCGAAATATTTGACAGCTATTTACGACGTTGCCAGCTTTCAGAATGTGCCCTCTTAACTAAGGAATTAATGGAGGCTAAAGCTGTGGCGAGATAGAGCACCCATTCGTTCAACCAGCTGACAATCTTCCACTTGAACATGAAATGTGTTGACCTTTTTTTTTTGAATGGCATCTCGCAGGTCTACCTGGTAGGTTGTCGGCAGATTAAGGACACTATTACAAGTGGGTAGTCAAATCATTACTTTTTTATAGGTAGGTACATTTTCTCAAAAAAAGTACCAAAATAAAAAAAAATCACTTCAGTACATTTATTGAGAAACTGTACCTATCTAAAATTATATTTATAGTTCAGAATCGTACCTTGCACATCTATCAACAATTCGGCTAAAAAAACATTTTTTGAATGCAAAGCATTTTATTTAAACATACTTTTGTTTAAAAAAAGTAATGATTTGACTATTCACTTGTAATAGCGTCCTTAACCGGATTTTCTTGTGAATGTCTTTAATAAATTAAAGCTTCCAGCCAGGGCATAAAATTAATCGACTACACGCAAAGGGCGCCCGGGCCCTGTTGAGTACGGACCTCGGTTTAGGGCGTCGCTGGGGGAGGGCAGCAAGACACAGGCTGGATAGGATGAAGAATTGCCTTGGCTTACCTGGCAGTTTTTAAATAGACTCCGGGCCAGACAAAGAAAACTTGCTCAGGTGGATATTCACAAATGACTCCACCCTGGAGTGTAAATGTGGTGCAGTCCTGCAAAAATCATCATCTGCCTAGTCTTTTCCCAACTATGTTGGGGTCGGCTTTCAGTCTAACCAGATACAGCTGAATACTAGTATTTTACATGGAGCGACTTGCCTATCTGACCTTCACAACCCAGTTACTGGGTAATACGGTGTACCACAAACAATGGGGCACTTAACATCGTGACGCGTGACGCTACTAAAGGTGCCAAACTCATAGCCAAATTCTGGGGTGACTCTATTTAGACTGGTATCGGCATGCAAGAAAAGGAAGTGCTTATCCACTCATTAAATAGTACGCAATTGTGAATGTTCTGGTTTTCTAGCCTTACAATTTACAATAGTTGGTACTACCTAATATTATAAACGCGAAAGTGAGTTTGTTTGTTTGTTATGCTTTCACGCTAAAACGGCAGAACGAATTTGATGAAATTTGGCACATGGGTAGACCATGACCTGGATAGGATAATTTTTACCCTGGTAGTACGTTCTCGTGGGATAATTTCCTACCTCCACGCAGGCGAAGCCACGAGCAAAAGCTAGTACACATATAAGTTATGCGCCTGCACAAGTTACGCTTCCGAATTTTAATTTAAGTTCCGAGTTAAAAATGAGAAAGTATTATTGTTTTATTATATAAGATTAGCGCTTGTGCTGAGATTCATCTTAATATTGACTCCTATTTTAATTTAAAATTAACGGAATAAATCACAGTAAAAATAAATCTTGGAGGTTGTGTTAATTTTATAATAATCAGTTTCTGAATTTACAAATGATCAAGCATTCCATTTTTGGGTTTCCGTAGCCAAAAACGAACCCTTACCGTCTTATTACAAAACAAGGTTCATCTTCAAACCCAGGTTCAAACCATGGACCCTTTTTTGAATTTCGAGCTTTATTCTGACACGTTTAGATGTCAGTTTTACAAAACTGACAACTTAGTACCGGACTAAGTTGTCAGTTTTGTATAAAGAACTGTATTTCTATCACAGCTAGGTTCATATTACAAAAACTGGCTCGATGGTTTAAACCATGACGAAGAAAAACCTCGTTTTGTAATAAGACCGTTATAATTTTGTCATGTCCGTCTGTCCGAATGTCACACAGACATTTCATTCGGAGACTATTTGCACTAGGTATATCGATGGTGTACCTACTATTGATCTTAGGTGAATTAGGGGTGGCACTCCCCATACATGTAGGTAACCGACGAATCTTGGATCTCATAATTAAAAAGGTTATGTTTCTAAGTGAATTTGTTTCAAATCATTACTTTTTTAGACAAAAGTATGTTTATTAAATAAAAATGCTTTGCATTCTTAACATGTTTAATGGCCGAATTGTTGATAGATGTGCATGGTACGATTCTGAACTATAAATATAAGTTTAGGTAGGTGCAATTGCTCAAAAAAGGTAGCGAAATGAAAATGTTTACTTCGGTACCTTTATTGAGAAACTTGTCTAAAAAAGTAATGATTTGACTACCCATTTGTAACCTCCTTAAGTCAATAGTTTTTGAGCTGTGGGATATTTCGGTTACAACCGCGAACATAACTTTTATTTTCATAGATCTTTCAGTCGGTAAAATCAGTACTGTGCATAAAAAACTGGCTTATTTAATTATTATTATTAAATAATAATTACAACAAACATACACAAATTATTACAGCGCAGCAACAATGAAAACATTGTTGCTGCGCTGTAATATTTTGTGTTCAGTTTGTGCGTCATCCTAAATTAATACTCGAAGTCTGAATGTAACTTAATATTTATTTTGAAGTTTTACGTCAGGCATTTTATATTTATTTTATTTATTAATATATATTTTTGATTTGTAATGATTTTAAAAATATTTTAACATCTTTTTTATTACTGTGCTTGTGCTGCTTGTATTATTTCGAAGATGTTGTAAAATTTGATCTCCATCAAATTAAGAAGGCTGTCGATTTCGTCACCACTCTCGCTCACACGGGACCTGGAAAAAAAGATGCTATTTTGAAAAATCGAATCAATTAAAAGACTAGAAAATAATGTTAATTTAATAAGTACCTAACTATTAAAAACACATTTTTATTGTGGCATTTATTTAACTCATCTCAAAAACAGATAGTACTTTTTGAAATGAGTTTATTAGATAACATTTTTCAAAAAAACATCTTTTAATTTAACATTCTTAAAAATTTGGTCCTGTGTGAGCGAGAGAGGTGACAAAACGCGCCAGCCCTCTTAAGACCTCATGTTCATCATCCTTGTAAAGGAGATTGGGTTAATGTGTCCTAACGCCCAATAGGTTAAGATGATCCAATAGATAGATCTATTAGTCTTTAGGGCAGATAGGGTTGCCAACCGTACTTTATAATAAAGCATTCTACTTTATTGCTAATCTATACTGTGATGCGTAAAACGAAAGACTTATATGGGTAATTTCTGATCAAATTTATCGATATGTACCTATAAGTCAAAAAAGAAAATCGATTAATAAATTTACTTTAAAAAAGTAAAAACTGAGTTCAATACCTAAAACGAATAAAATAACTTTCATAAAAAAACTTAACAGCTTCTGAAGTCGGTGTCAAGCTAAGGTGCATTTAAGAATGGAAGACACCGACTTCAGAAGCTGTTAAGTTTTTTATGAAAGTTATTTTATTCGTTTTTGGTTTTGAAGTCGGTTTTTACTTTTTTTAAAGTAGATTTATTTTTCCATTTTTAGTTCAATATACAATTAGGACAATTACATGAGCCCAAGACGAACGGAAAGAAGAATCATCACAAAATCCGCTTAGAAATGTCAGAGATACAGTACATTTATGCATATAACTTCGTACATAAGAATACTTACCTAACGTATTATATACTAAAACCTTCCTGAAAGTATGCAGAATACGGTAGTGAAAGAATAATCAAAATTGGTTCATCCGTTTTTGAGAAAATCGGGGACAAACAAACATACATACATACATACGGGTCGAATATAAAACCTCCTTTTTTGAAGTCGGTTAAAAAAGATATAGAATTTTCAGAGTAAAATTTTGTTCCTATGTTTAAGACAAACCAGTTGTTTGACAAATGGCAATATATACTTAAGAATGCATCTGATAGCTTACCAAATGTAAAAAAGTATATAAGTAAGAAATATTTTTTTATATTTAGTAAGATCTCTGTGGGAGCCATCTTCAGCTTTCACTGCGAGTTTTTTCGGTAATGAATCGCGAGAAGAGAGAAACATATTTAGTCCATAATTTATTTATTTAATTCAAAATTTTGGTTGTAAAACTAGCTTTGAAACTTTCAAAGACAACAAAAATTGTTAGTGTTTGCCTAAAAGTACCCAAGAATGTGTTTTTAAGGGGATAAAGACATCTTAAATTAAAAAAAAAAAAAACATCCAAATTTCTTTTTCCAAAGAATTTGATAAGTACGTTATTTTTCTCAAAAAACAATTGGCAACCCTAGGCCATAGTTCCCGTAGAACCCATAGTTAGTTGCCCATTCTCCTTTTTAGAGCAGCTATTCATTATCATCATCATAATTATTTAATTGATAACTTTTACGGCGTAACACCAATTTGTGAAAAAACTACCTGCCAAAGTAATCATATGCCTGTTTTAAATAAACCTATGTGCCAATGTGGTCACCAATATTGCAATAAAATAGTTCTAAACTGTAAGTGGCGGTAAAATAAGTCAACTTCTAGTAAATAATAAAAATTACCTATAATAAATTATGTAACAGTATTTTATCTTCCATGTTTCGTCGTCTATAAATAAATATTCAATATTTTTACCTTTATATTCAAATTATTCAATTAAATTAGTTAAGTATGGTCGAATTATAGCATGTGCTGTGGATAGCAAACAAACAATGTATTTCAGGCCTTATTTGAAAACAGTAGACCTGTTGAAAATGTGAGAATATGCAAAAATTACATTTAAAAGATACTTACCAATGAATTTAAATAAATTATGTGAAAAATAATAAAATTGGTAATACTTAATTTATTTTTATATAAGAGTAGCACTATAAGTATTAGACAGAATGCGTGAAATCATTGAGATATTAAATAAATCATTTTACGTTGTTATTTTTGGCTATTTATTTTTACCTATAGTAGACACAGATGGATGGACGTAGTTGTGGTGACTTTTGGATATAGACCTAATTCCAGCAATGAGCGTCTTTCGGCTGAAATTAATAGGCTGCACTACACTACCTCGCGAAGTTGCTTGGACGCTAAAACTCAAGAACTTTGTGAGCAGCAGGCCATCTCAGAGCTTCTTCTTCATTTTCCCTTGAGCGCAACTTCTAACTCCCTGTCTGGGTGCAAACATAAAGAAGCATGTTGCCGGTACAGACAAATCTGTGCGACAAGTTTAAACCTGCATCTTTATAAGTGAGCGCATAAGATAACATATAAATGAATACCTGCACCGATTGGTACCGAACCCGCCCGTACCGGAAACCTGTTTCTTTATGTAAGCACCCTTAGAGAGTAAGCCTGTGTCACATCAGCGGGAACGTTCTAGGATGATTATGCAACTTCTAAGACATGTTGCTCAAAAACCGTGTGCGTGTATGACACTACTTTTTTTCGGGATGAAAGGTACCCTATGTCCGTTTCTGTACCTACACCTGACAACAAATTAACAATTTTCGGACTTTTTCCTTGTGCTGTGAGAGCTTGCTTCTTGTCAAATTTCATGATTCTAGGACAACGGGAAGTACCTACCGTTTTGATTTAGGTACTTGCTAGTATCAAAATATGACGCATAATGGCCGTATTTTTTTAGTGCGTTGACATAGAAGCTTGATTTTTTTAGAACTCCTTAGGGACTATAGACCTACGTATTTGATATTAATTTCAATTTGATACCTCCAAATGTTCCCGAGATAAAGGTCTTGACAGACAAACAGCTAGACGGACAACGAAGTGATCTTATAAGGGTTCCGTTTTTTTTCTTTTCGAGGTACGGAACCCTAAAAACTGACAAAAGATAGGACTTTCCCATTATTGAAGCCCAATAATTTAGGTACCTACTGTGAGAACTCGATTCTCACAGAGGTGTAGCAAACTGCAATTAAAGAGGGAGGGAGGTAAAGAGGGATATACAGGGTGTTTGGCAGAACGTTGAACATACGAAAATTGTGGATACGTGGGGTCATCTGCTACTTACTCAGCCCTAATTTATTGGGCCCTGGCCCCCTGGATATATTAAAAAATTTAAAAAGCTATTTTCTTTGTACGTAATCAAGAACTTACATAATTTCAATCGATCATTTAATTTTTACCAACCTTGCAGTAATAAATTTCGCAAAACATTTCACTTTCCGTAGAGTTTCGTCAAAAATTTCCTACTTGATAAAATTATGAAATAACTCAGTTTTTTTTTTTATAAAAGCAAATTACATACCATTAGAAAGGTCACACACTAGGGATGTTTTGCTAGAATTGGAACTCCTCAATCATCTTTTGTTTTTTTTTTTTAATGCAAGTTGTAATTAAGATTTAAGTATTTTTTACATCTTTCTGTAAGTTTGAGGACTCATAACTTTTTTTTTAGCTAACATCTGAATAAAGCAGTAATTTTATAAGAATCTGCCAACATTAAAGATTAAAAAAAACAAAATATTGCCTGTTTTACTCATTTTTAATAAAAATTACACTTTAAAGTTAAGAAAGTGGTGAAACTAGAAGAAAGCAAAAAATTTTTTTTTTTAATATCCAGGGGGCCAGGGCCAAATAAATTAGGGCTGAGTAAGTAGCAGATGACCCCACCTATCCACCATTTTCGTATGTTCAACGTTCTGCTAAACACCCTGTATTTTCTGATCCTCAGTTTCAACTTAAAATAATCACGCACTTATCGCTTAAAAATGATACTGTCCTTGATCAAACAAAAGCTAGAACAGATTTCATTCAAAAGTAATTCGATGCTAGAGTCATAGAATGTCAGCCTGTATCATAATATCGCTGATCGTTGTATTAAAACTTTATGGAGGCCGTACTATGACGTGAAAGATCATGGATCCAGTGAGAGAGAGAGAGAGAGACGGAGTTATATACGACCTATAGCACCATCCTTTTTTCTTAACGGAATCATGATGGATCCATGATCTTTTTTCACGTCATACAATACGCACGTTGACATGAGTAACTCAATTATGTCTGCCTCTCAAAATGGATTCAGGAACGGGTCCCGCGGTACCTACTAGCTACTCCACTCCGACATGGCCATAGGATAACAGATTCGTCGATCCCACAAGGATTTGTCGACATACTAGATAGATTATGAAGGCCTATGACTCGGTGCCACATGCATGGCTCATGAGGGTGCTGGAGTTGTACAAGATAGTTGCAACTCTACGCAGCTTCTTTGAGCCATGTATGGGGCAATGGAGGATGGTCCTTCGCTATCCGGGGTGTCGAAGATCCAGGGGAATGATGAGCCTGTATGGATTACATGGGGAATATTTCAGGGCGACATACAGTTTCAATCCACTTTGGTTCTGCTTAGCTCTGAATCTTCAAAACCCACTGCTGGATGAATCAGGCTGGTGGTCAGGTCATATCTCACCTCTACATGGACGATTTGAAACTCTTTGCCCCCCAACAAATTGCTACTGACAGAGCTACTGAAGGTAACACTGAAACTTTCAGTAGCGCCATCAGGATGGAATTTGGTGTGGACAAATGTGCAGTCATGCATGTAAAATGAGGGAAGATTATGGAATCCGAGGGAATTCAACTCTCGGATTCCATACGCCTTCGATCCCTCTCCTTATCCGAAAGCTTAGTAAGTTTATAAGCTTAGTAAGAAAGTATTTGAGTAAGTATGTCGGAAGCGTTAGGCATCAACGTTGCTGATATGAAACAATCGTTGAAGGAGCTCATCCCGCTCTCCATGCCTAAAGAGAACTAGCGCAAACTTGCAATACTTACTACCGATGATCGCAAAGGAGGTATGGCAAAGCAAGGAGGTTCACGGGCGCTTCTATTGGGCTCTTCATGAGCCCGATGTACTCGTAGATTATCGTGGCTACCTTTCAGTGACCTTTTGAAACTGAAGATATCGTCTGTGCAATTATGGACGAAGTTATCTTGATGAATAGCTACCAGAGACATATTACGGACGGGACATGCACCGTCCGGTAAGTCCAAACCTTGGTTGTTCTCGTCTGCCTAACAGCGAGTACCTACTTGCATAGGCATAACCAAGTGGCCAGGATTATTCACCAGCAACTTGCTTTGAAATATAAACTTGTGGATTCTGAGGTAGGTACCGTATCAAAATCAAAATCAAAATCATTTATTTGCGTAAATAAGGTTCAGAGGGATCTTAAAGATAAGGTATATGAATCTCTTATTCTACCATTATTGTCGGCGTGCAATTACGGTACCTCAGAGTCCACAAGTTTCCGACTTATATCATTAGGTACCATCGCGCCCTAGTTCATTCAAATCCTTTCACTTTTCATCACCTTCCAGTTGTTAAATTTCAATTGTCATTTTCTCCGTGACTAAACAAGATAATAACTCGCCTTCCACTTTTAACGAATCTGGCGACAATCTTAACTCGATTAAGTAAGTACTTAATTATAAATAAAAAATAGGGTGCCCTTTTGTTATATATGTGGCCTCTTTACTTCGACTTCATTCATTATCTCATTTACTTCTTGGTTACTTTGTCATGTCATTTTGTGGTCACTGTCATATTAAATAAAATATTGAAGATGAATGTAATTATTTAATTATCAGAAACATAATATTGGCGACGATGGAGGCAGAACTGGCGCGACTTACTCGCCTGCGCGCAACTATACGCGGCCAGCTTACAAAGTTCGAACGTACACTGGAACAATTACAAAATCCTTCGGATTACGAAGTAAGTTCACGTCTGACAAATCTAACAAATTATGAACAAAAATTTGAAAAATTACAAATTGAAATCGAATTGCAAATACATGATGTGGAGACTGAAATTGAACAGCGGCATTCTACAGAAGAGCACATATTACAATTAAAGCTAAAGCTGCATGGCTTACGCCCTACACCACCGACCACACCAACGACTTACGTCACGGCTTCACTTGAAAGTACACCGGAAACGACACCAAGAATTAACTTTCAATCGTTACAGGAACGAGAAAGTTTTAATAACTTTGTTCAGAGATTAAAAACCTACATGAAGCTAAATAATTGTGACAATTCATAAATCCAGACCCGCACGCTGCTTAGTTTATTGCCACCAGAATTAGGTACACCAGAAAGCTTACGACTTGCGAAATAGAATTTGGCAGCTTGGTTCAAATATTACAAAATTAGGTATATAGATCCAAAACCGAGCATTCGGGCTCGTCAACATAAATTTATTTCGCGACTTCAAGGTTCTGACGAGACAGTCACATGACATACTCGTCACACTTGAAACATTTAGCTCAAGATTGCGAGTTCACGTGCAATAGTTCTGTAAGAAGTCGATCTGTGATAATTTTCTTACCTTACAATTTATAAGAGATACCGAGACTCCTCCGTGCCTCGGAAAGCACGTTAAGCCGTTGGTCCCGGCTGTCATTCGTGGATCTTTGACAGTCGTTACGGGTCGTCAGAAGCCCGAAAGTCTGACAACCAGTCTTACCAAGGGGTATCGTATTACCCAGTAACTGGGTTGTGGAGGTCAGATAGGCAGTCTCTCCATGTAAAATACTGTATTCAGCTGCATCCGTTTAGACTGGAAGCCGACCCCAACATAGTTGGGAAAAGGCTAAGCAGATGATGACAATTTATAAGAGGATTAAATGACACCGATATTCGTACCAAAATACTACAGGAAACAATGGTAACCGATTTATCGGACTTAATTAATAAAGCAACCACTATTGAATTAGCAAAATCTGACTATATGTCATCAGCTCACTCTTCGAACCAAGGTCTACTGCAAGTGAAAACTGTTCAAGCTGACCCCAAACACCGCAGTCAAAAGTCAGAGTATAAACCTTTAACGATTAAGGACTTACGAGGCTTTCGTTGTGGAAGTAAGGAACATCAAGCTATTAGATGTCGCAGCATCAAGGATACTTGCAGCAAGTGCAAACGAGTAGGTCACCTTGCTCGCGTTTGCTTACAATCAACACCTGGGAACAACCAACTGGAGCCTGAACATGTAGTGGTGCAGGACACGGACAACTCTTCAGATACAGTCGATGACACCACCCCCAGGGATATGAATTTAATACGATCCAACAACACAGACAAATTTATGATAAATGTAAGCATCAATGACTCGAAACTCAAAATGGAAGTAGATACAGGAGCAGCTCTGTCATCTATCTCTCACAAAGATTTTAAAGCATTGAACACTGGATGCAAGATTTACAAAACTAACATTACGATGAGAACATATACTGGAAAAATCTTCGCACCTCTCGGAGTAGCCTACGTTACGTGTAAATACAATGACCAAACACTTGAAGGAAAATTATTCATCATCAAACATGATGTTGACCCTATCTTCGGTCGAGCATGGATACGAGCAATCAACTTGGATCTGGCATACATAAACGCAGTTACGAGTAATGCTAAAGAACATCAGCTAAAACTGGATAGGCTACTTTCGGAATACTCGAATGTATTTGATGGCTCCCTTGGCTGCATACCGGATTACAAAGCTCATTTGACCCTAAAGGAAGAAGTGTCACCAGTTTTTATTAAGCCAAGACGTACCTATACCTGCTCTTAAAAATAAAGTCGATGAGGAAATAGTACGACTCTGCGAACAAGGGGTAATTACAAAGGTTGATAGCTCTGAGTGGGGAACACCAGTGGTTCCTATTGTCAAACCAGATGGCAGTATACGCTTATGCGCGGATTATAAAGTCACCTTAAATAAAGTAATAAGAGATGAAAAAAAAAAATACAAACAAAAAAAAACAAAAAATACAAACAACAACAAACAACCTATTCCGATCATATAGGACATTCTGGTAGAAATGAACGGAGGTCAAATATTTTGCACACTTGATATCAGACAAGCTTACTTAAACATGATGATGGACGAGGAGAGCGCTATGATGCAAACATTAAGCACACATAAGGGAACATTCAAAGTAAATAGACTTATGTTTGGCGTCAAGGTTGCCCCGAATTTATGGCAAAAATTTATGGATCGTTTGCTTCAAGGAGTAACTGGAGTGAAATGCTTTTTCGATGACATAGTAATTCAAGGACATTCAGAAGAACAACTTCTTTTAAGACTACGCTTGGTATTACAAAAATTACAAGACAAAAATTTGAGACTCAATAAGGATAAATGTAACTTTTTCCAAGAGAGAATCGAATACTTGGGTCATACCATTGATAAAAATGGACTGCACAAAAATAGAAACAAGGTGAACGCTATTCTGGATACAAAATGTCCCAGCAACATCAACGAACTGCGGACATTTATAGGAATGGCTAATTATTATAATAAGTTCATAGCGAATTTAGCTTCAATATCCAGCCCTCTTAATAACCTACTCAAGAAGGACATTAAATACGAATGGACGCACAAATGTAATGAGAGTTTCATGAAAATTAAACAGGAAATCCTCAGTGAGAGAGTTTTAATGCATTTTGACCCTGAAAAGCCCTTGGTTCTCGCTAGATGCTTCACCTTTTGGACTTGGTGCAGTTCTATCGCACCGATTATCGGACGGATCTGATCGGCCTAATGCTTTTGCAACACGTTCATTGACGAGTAGTGAAAAAAAATACAGTCAGATAGACAAAGAAGCGACGTCTTTATTCTGGGGATTAAAGAAATTTTTTCATTACTGCTACGGAAGAAAATTCATACTTATTACAGACCATAAACCATTAACTACGATCTTCAATCCACACAAAACTTTACCGGCTATGAGCACAATGAGACTCTTTCACTATGCACATTTCCTATCTGGTTTTGACTACACTATTGAATACAGAACATCGGATGATCATAGCAATGCAGATTATCTATCACGATTTCCGGTAGATACAGTAGCAAATAACCTAATTGACGTACATTGCGCATTTCAATTAAATCAAATGAACACAATTGCCGTTGACCGTATAAAAATTGCCGAAAATACACAACTAGATGACGAATACAACAATTTATTGAAAGCTTTTCAAAATGGTACCTCAGTGAGAAGACATGGCTACAATGATAACGAATTGACCATACAAGACGGTTGCATTATAAAAGGAACACGTGTGATGATACCGGCAAATCTGAGGCAGCAGGTTTTAGAAGAACTACATACAGGACACCTTGGAATAGTAAAAATGAAATTACTGGCGCGTGGATACGTGTTCTGGAGAAATTTGGATCAAGATATAGAAGACATAGTTAAAAGCTGTCGAGAATGTCGACTTAAGCAAAATCAACCTGCATGCGCAGTACTACACCATTGGGACTCACCATCAGGCCCATGGCAAAGGATCCATACCGATTTTGCTGGGCCGATTAAGGGGTATTCCTTATTTATAATAGTAGATGCTTTTACAAAATGGGTGGAAATTATAGAAACGAAAACAACCACAAGCTCATGGTGTATCCGCCAACTTAAAGAACTTTTCGTGACATTTGGATTTCCGCTTATTTTAGTATCAGACAACGGTCGACAATTTGTTTCAAATGAATTTGAATCATTCCTTAGAGAAAGCGGGGTTGTTCACAAAACCACAGCCCCATACCATCCGGCCACGAACGGACAGGCAGAGCGATAGGTATAAACAATTAAAAAGGCAATACATAGCGTCAACGCAGAACCAGGCTTTATACAAGACAAACTGCTGGGTATTAAGGAACGCCTACGGAGGACGCCGAGTAGCAGCACAAATAAAAGCCCATATGAGCTCATGTTTGGCAGGGAGATAAGAAACACCCTAAGTGTTCATTTCAAGGCGAGGACGAGAGATGAAACACGGCCGCCGACTGATGAGGCAACGGTACGTTCATTTATTGTTGGGCAGAGAGTGCAAATACGCAGCTACACAAACGACCATATTAAGTGGGAATTCGGAACCGTTTTAAGGATATTAGGCCAATTACATTATCAAATAGAAACTGATTCCGGTCAGATTTGCAAAAGACATGTTGATCAGATGCTGGGTACATTAATACCAAGAGAGGAACAGTAAAACCGTAACAATAACCTCCGGTACTTAACAACTAGAGGATTTGGGATGGAGGTGTTATATATGTGGCCTCTTTACTTCGACTTCATTCATTATCTCATTTACTTCTTTGTCACTTTGTCATGTCATTGTGTGGTCACTGTCATATTGAATAAAATATTGAAGATGAATGTAATTATTTAATCATCAGAAACATAATACCTTTGGTACCGCTCAGGTACGGAACCCTAAAAACAAAAAGTACTTAGTTCTGAATTCAAATTATTATACACGTTAGGGGCCAATAATTTGAATTCAGAACTAAGTACTTTTTGTGCCGCCGGGGTCGCGGGTAGTTCGAAAGAGATACCGTGGCCCTGGCACGGGCAACTGAAGGAACACGGGTGGGTTTTAGTCAGTAAAAGACTGACACGCCCTTCCGCTCTGCCCAGAGCAGGAGAAGTTATTTGATGATTTCCCATCCACAAAAAAAAAAGGGGCCTATTTCACGACGTTCGAATAGCTACTTATCATCTTCCTGCCCTTATCTCATGTTACGTGGGGTCGGCGCAACGTTATCTTCTTCCATTCTCCCCCGTCAACCGTCACGCACGTCACAGATAAAGAGCTCCTCTTTATCTGTTCTGTGGTAACGCTATCATTCACTCCCTTCTCTTTCATATCATTCCTCACACAATCCATCCATCTTTTCTTGGCCTTCCTCTGCCTTTCCATCCATCAACATGTATATTCATTATGTCCGAATAGCCACTACTTATCACAGAGTACATTACTACTTACCGAATATTTCAAAAATGGAACAGAATTTGTATGAAATTAGGTATCTGCCAAGTAAGTTTATTTATTTATTACAAAATCCACAGCTCTTTAACAATTTTACTTAAATAGATAAAACCAATCTTACAGCCAATTATGGATTTACAATTTATAGCAACACTGATTACATGCATCAGAACAACAGGATGACATGCTACGAGTAGAACCATCTAAGCAAGCATTTCAAAGTGTGTGCGGGGATGTGTGTGTGTGTGTGTTAATAGGAACTTAATCGTAGGTGGTGAAACAGGCCCACCTAATATTAGCAATCATATGCATTCAGAAATGCGATGATTGTCGAGGAAAATAAACTACCTAGGTACCTACTTATATAAAGCGAGTGGTAGGTAATTTTAGCGTCCAACTGCAACGACTCCGTGGCGCAACGGTAGCGCGTCTGACTCCAGATCAGAAGGTTGCGTGTTCAAATCACGTCGGGGTCAAATGTCTCTTTTTGAATTTTGTAGTACCTACATATTTTCACTTTTTTATTGTTTTCATTTTTATTTCGTTTTTAATCAGAATAAACAAGTGCAATTAACAGTGTATTTAACTGTCAATTTATTGATACCTCTACGCGTTCCTAAGTATAAGGCTATTGACAGACACATGAATGATCCTTCAAGGGTTCCGTTTTTCCTTTTGATACGGTTACCCTCAAAATTACCAAAACCCGATATCTGCGTAATGCGAGGGATGCATCAAATTATGACCATTAAAATCATCAATACAAGTCCCCCAAGGTCAAATTACTTTACTGAATGTGTGAAATCGTGACCAGGTCAATTTTAACGAGTTGTACTGATCTGTAAATTAAACACATACAGGGTCAAATTAAATTAACTCCGCTGACGTGAGGAGTATTAATTTGATTATAAATTTTAAAAAGAAGTAGTTTTTTTTGTGGGGTTATCTACGGCAGTTAGTATAGTCACTTGAAATAATAGCATAAACATGTTTTTTTTTTTTGTGTGAACTTCAGAGACATGGAAGAGTACCAATATATAAACGTGATTGAACAGAAGAAAACCGATTTTCTCAACGTTCAAGTAACAACACTACCAGCGCGAGCGCTCGTTGATCTAAATAAAGCATCAAATCTTTTTATTTTATCGCGTTCAGATGTCGATACCCCATCACGTCTCAGCAGACGTCTCAGAAATTAGGTAGCTAAACTCAGCAGTTTAGCTAGCTAATTTAATTTGACCCTGAATATATTACTATTGGAAATCATATTTTTGTCAACATAATCTAGCCCTGCCAATTGCAACAAACGTAAGAAAGTTTGTATTTCGCTGGCTACCCCGAGTCAATATTGAACAGCTTTGGAAAATCTAATAGGTACTAAGCCGTAGCGTTATAATAGTGTGTCATGTGTTTTTGATAGGCGAATGGATAGAAATACATTATAAATAAAACCACAAAATAATATCATTTCAATTATATTAATTTAATTAATAAGAGAACATAGACAGCATTCGCCGTAAGGTACAACCATAGACGGAGCCCCATACACAAGGGAACTAGCCGAAACACTTGTAATACTAGATAATTAACAGATTACAGCAGTGACGTCACACTAGACTGGAAATATATCAGCGACAAATGAAAAAGAAAAGTTTTTTTCTGTCATTATTTTACGGAACTAAAGATAATATTCGTTGCCAAAAGATCCACATTTTTATTATAAGAAAATGTCTTTGGCATAATTATAATAAAAAATCATGTAAATCTATTGAGATGACGATCGGCAACGAATATATCGTGTGTTGATTTTGTAACATTAATCGGTTGAAGTTCAGACCAAGCGGAAAAATCCTCGTACTCCATTGAAAATAGGGCCGTATTACCATAACTAAGACCTTAAATTGTATTAATATCGACACAGTACTTTAGGCTATGGTAATACAGTCCTATTTTCAATGGAGCCAGTAAATTCCGCGAGGATTTTTCCGCTTGGTCTGAACTGACCTTTACGTACCAGCCGTAACGACCCGCAGTGTCAATTTACGTGATCTTAAAATCTCACAATTATATGCCGACATAATTGTAGTGTAAAATCCAGATTTCAAAGAAATACATATAGTTTAAGTAGATTTATTTTCTAGCTACACTACAGTGCTAATGCTCAAAAGATGCTTATTTTTATCTTATAAAAGAGCCGCGCTACAAATCAACACACAACCCACTAGATTCAAAACCAATATTACGGGTCATTATTAAAAAAAAATACAAGTCAAATGTGAGAATTTCCAATTTAACGGCCCATAGGCAGAGTTAGTTTGACGAACTACAATCCTACAATTCAAATCTTCGAAAACCACCTTCCTTCAATTCTGAACTACGGGCGACTAATCATATAAATTTAATATATCACATAAATATATACAAAAACAGCAAAGCGTCTGTTTTATTCACAGCAATGTCAAGTTTAATATTTGAAAATTGTTAATACTAATTACATTGATAAACTAGCAGGATTATTCTTAACATCTTTGAGTTTTCAAACGAATCGAAATTGTGTCTCAATTCGATTCAAACTCGAAAATAGTGGGAATAAACCATCAAATTATAATAGTAGCTAGTACATCCATTAATCTCAAAATTGCAATAACTTGCACATTACTAAATCTTTCTTCGCTAATTCTTTGTTGTAGCCTAATTCTTCTAAGAACATTAAAAGGGGAGCCAAAAATAAAAATGTTAGCTATATTTCTGCTTACCCCTGGCGGTTGATGTATTACAAAGATCTTTTGAAAGTGCTTAAAAACCAAAGCTGCAACATATCTATGTAGTCTATTGTGTTAGGAATCTCTTTAAAGTAGTCATTTAAGAAGAATACTATCTAGAAATAACATTAAATTTACATAAACCTATCTAAAATTAAGAGAAAACACGGACACACGGATTATTTTGATAATTGCACTAAGATTTACACGCGGTTTCTAAAAGGTGACATCCTGACATTCAGCTGTCAATTCTTTATACAAAATTATGACAGCTGTTGTGATTGAACGGTATGAATATGAGATTTTGCTTCCAGAAACCGAGTGTGAATGCTATACAGGGTCAAATTAAATTAGCTAGCGAAACTCCGCGAAGTGATGGGTACCGATATCCAAACAAGACAAAATAAAAAAAAAATATTTTTTGGGTAACGATCTCTCGTGGTGTTACTTGAAGTATGAGTGTGTTTAGATACCGATACCCATCACGTTTGTAAAGTTTACACGAAGAAAACTGATTTTTTATACTGATATTTCAAGTGAATACACTACCTGCAGTTGATGACCCCAAATAACATCATCAAATTAAATTATTTTCATGTTTAGACATCGGCACCCATCACGTTTGCGGAGTTTCGCTAGCTAATTCAATTTGACCCTGCAATACTGGTTAGGAACTAAATTATGATAATGTTACGTTAACAGTGGGGACATTGTATTAGGTGCGTATTATTGCCACGTGGCCCCGGCAAAGAAAATATTTCGGAAGTCATCCCGTGGCATTGTAAAGAGCCAAGAATTAGAAGTATACACTATTCATATTGTATTCGATTGTATCTTTTCTGAGCTAGGTATAGTGCGCGTCACGTAAGTTTGCCGCTCTGAAACCAGGCTTTCCGATGCGCATGGCATGGCGCGATGCTGTTTTAGTATACAGGGTTAATGGTAACTCGATGTATTCCTTGCATGACGTCACAATATCAATCTGTCTAGCCTTTTCCCAACTATGTTGGGGTCGGCTTCCAGTCTAACCGGATGCAGCTGAATACCATTATTTTACATGGAGTGACTGCCTATCTGACCTCCACAACCCATTAACTGGGTAATACGACACTCCTTGGTAAGACTGGTTGTCAGACTTTCGGGCTTCTGACGACCCGTAACGACTGTCAAAGATCCACGAATGACAGCCGGGGCCAACGGCTTAACGTGCTTTCCGAGGCACGGAGGAGTCTCGGTATGTAAAGATGGTCACCCATCCACGGACCAACCCCGGCAAGCGTAGCTTAACCTAATGGATCGACCCGTGCGGCTGTTATTACTTAGCCACGAGCTCCTCCTTGCATGACGTCACAATAGGGTTAAAATGCAACAAATTAAGCCACTTAATGTTCTACTGAAATTCAGTAGTTTTGAGATTATTAAAGTAATGACAAAAATTACGAAAAATAAAATATTTAATTAGTGATCTCTGCCAGTTTTAGGAATTTTGGAACTTTTAATTATTAACAAATATCTGCTACGGCATCAGCTATGATAATAACTCAAATTCCAGTATAGTCGCGACGTAAATCATTTTTAAATTGGATTTTTCATAAAAGAAACAAAAACTTAATTAACTCAAAAACTACTGGATTTCGGTAGAACATTTGGTGGATTCATTTCTTGCATTTTAACCCTACTATGACGTCCTGCAAGGAATACGTCGAGTAACCCTGTATAAGGTGTCAAAAAATTTACTTTAAAATTTTTAAGAGGTGCATAAAGTTATTCAGTTCCATGGTCAACCATGGAACTGAATAACTTTTACTATGGGAAAAACTTCGAAATCGCGCAAAAAAAAAACAGATGTCACACACAGTTTAGAATATTAAACTTTAGTATGGAACAGCTGATTTTTTACCGAGTGATTTTATGTTTGTGTTCTTCAAAACCACTAGATCTAATTTCAAGCCGATTTCTTGTGCAGCTATGGCAAACTCGAGTGACATAAGTTTTCTGGTGTTCTTTATTTCTATGAGCGTAATATCAAGGTTCGCGGAGCAATTCTATTGCTTATTGATTTGAATACACAAAAGAAGTTTTATTGTTATTACGTCTGGGGGCGTTTTTTTTTTTTTTTTTTTTAAATTACCTTAAGGACGCTATTACAAATGGGTAGTCGAATCATTACTTTTTTACATAAAAGTATGTTTATTAAAGAAAATGCTTTGCATTCTTAAAATGTTTTATGGCCGAATTGTTGATAGATGTGCATGGTACGATTCTGAACTAAATATATAATTTTAGATAGGTACAGTTTCTCAGTTAAGGTACCGTACCATGCACAACTATTAACAATTCGGCCAAAAAACATTTTAAGAATGCAAAGCATTTTCTTTAATAAACATACTTTTGTGTAAAAAAGTAATGATTTGACTACCCATTTGTAACAGCGTCCTTAACACATTCTAAAAGTTTATTTGATGACAACACTGTCATTGTCATTACATAATCTAAAGTTGACATATTAATTAAAAGTATTGCATGTTTCAAAACTGTTTAATTAAAACTAGTTATGTTGTGCAAATGTGTAATCTAAAAATATTTTTATGGGGAGTCTGATTTCTGAAAACCTTATCCACTTTTATTCTACTTGTCAACTTGTAATGGGGGAGGATGGATATCCGGTACGGCTCTAATAATCCATCCATATCCTAAGGTCATGATTGTCTTCCCTACCATTACCGCGCCCCCCGGTCTACTCCTTGATATGCAATGGTCTCTGTTGCACCATGTAACTTGAGGCAACAGGGGCTAGTGTGAATCTTTGGGTTCATTCGAGTAATCGAGTCTGCTTAAACCACGCTGGAGTCGATGCATTTCATTCATTCATACTGTTTGTCGACTGTTATTTTGCTAGTAGATTTCAAAATTGGTTAGGCTTTCTGAATCCAGAAGTCAATGTTTCTAATTCTATGGATCGGGACATATTTTGATTTAAATACCATTAAAAATCGTGTACACATTATTTTAATTACTTTTCATAACTTACATCATTGGGACCCCTTTATTCACAAAAAATATAATATTATGTCGGACAGGCAATTTACGAAATCCTGCGTATTTTTCAATTTTAAAGTTAAAATTTTCTCCATATAGTCCAAGACTTATTTAGCAAGTAGAGAAAATAAAAATAAATAGTTACGTTATTAATTCTTTCAGTTTTACAATGTTGATTCATATGAATAAAGGGATCAATCAACACAATTTAAAATCTATATTAGATCTATAATCATCAAAATTCATTGGTTAGTAATTCAAAACACATAATATTTTAAAGAAAATCACAGTGATTACAACTAGATTGTCTTTGTGCCAATTTAACACTATTTGATAACACTGTTAGTTATTGATACCACTGGCCCAGTATTGGGCAAAACGGGTCACCTGCAGGTAAAACGGGCCATCTTTGGGCGAAACGGGTCATTTCCGGACAAGTTGGGATATTTATAACACAAGTTGCCTTTGGATTATTAATATTGGCTAGGCTTCACAATATTTTTTTTCTTTCATAATAGCCTGATTTTATGTCAACGGGTCGTAAAATTTCACACAAATAATTTTATGCGATATTCTATCGAGTACTTTTCTAACCGCACACAAGCAAAGCCACGGGAAAACCTTTAGTTGCCAGTTCTACCATTTTATGCATAAATCGAAGATCAAACTCAGACTTATATTTTCCGAGTTGTGAATAGTTGCCATCTACCTTCGAGTTGTTGAGCTTTTCCCTATAGTGTCTGTGGCACTGACAAGTATGCGAGTAAACACGCATATAACATGTGGCGATGATGAATGATGGACGAGAGTTATAGTCACAGCTCAACATTGCCATATAACTCGCGAGTTGTTGAGCTACTCCCTATTGAAGCAAGTGTTGTGACGAGCCTCTGCAACAGTGCCAAGCTAGCCACGTGGTGGTAACGAGTTAGATTGACGAGGCATACGTCAGCTCAGCTCAACATATCAGCAGTTGTTGAGCTATTCCCTAGTGTAGCGAGTGTTATTGACGAGCGTCTGTAGCAGTGACAGGTCGGCGAGAATGCGCGCGTATCACAAGTTCTGCCATGTTGTGGTGACGAGAACGTTGGTGTCGAGGGCGCGCGCGATTCGTTCGTGTAAGCCGTGTGAGAGCCACTGCATGCGGAGTGTTGAGTAACGCGATGGGCACAGGTGGAGCGGGTTGCCGCGGCGGAGACCCTGAGGATAGAAATCAACAGTTATTTTAGGTATTCATTTGAAACAGTCGTGTCAGATACAAATACTTCATCTAAAACTAAAAAGATACACAAGGTGCTAATTACGGCCAAATAAGAATATCCAACGCGTTTTTCTGCTCAGATTTTGCCCGAGAACAATAGATTTTGAAACGTAAAACGTTTGTAGCGTAGGAAACCTGCAAGATGGTCAAACCTAACCGTGGCAGAGGTTATAGGTTAAATTCGGGAAGCTCGACATATAAGAAGCAATCCATATCTTTATATAGTATAAAATGAAGTCGCTTCCGCTGTCTGTTCGCTTAGATCTTTTAAACTGCTCAACGGATTTTAATGCATTTGTCAGCAATAGATAGAGATTCAAGAGGAAGGTTCTCAGGAAGAGAAAAATTAGAAAAATTGCCGGGAAAATTGGAAAATTTTGGAACTGAAAGTACATTTTTATGGGAATTTTGTATGAATTATTGAAATTTGAACAGGACGTCTGACGGGTCAGCTAGTTTACTATAATACAGCGTGTATCAGAAAGGTGTGGTCAAACTTAAGGGTGTGATACAGAAGACCATCAAACTGAACAACTTTCTCCAAGGAACCACCATCGTAATCGTTCCATACATTTCGGTCCAGTAGGTCAATACCCACACTCTGACGGCTGATAATTTCGAGAAAAAATTATCGAGAAAAATTATCAGCTGAATTTTTTCTCGATTACGATGTTGGTCCCATGGAGAAAGTTGTTCAGTTCGATGGTCTGTACCACAACCTTAAATTTGACCACACCTTTCTGATACACCCTGTATACAGGGTCACATTAAATTAGCTAGCGAAACTTCGCAGACGTGATGGGTATCGATATCTAAACATGATAAAACATAAAAACCTTTTTACAAAAAAATACAACCGACTTCCAAAAACCACACTACAAAGTGAAAAATAACTTTAATTTCGGAAGTCAGTATCTGGTTATATGTATTTTCGTTTTTTGCCAACGACTTTCGAAATTATAGTTATTTTTCACTTTGTAGTATTTTTTTGGAAGTCGGTTGTATTTTTTTGTAAAAAAGTTTTTATTTTTCACTTTTTAGTTGTGGTACCTACCCCACACAAATTCTAATACCACTACCTGCAAAACAAACTAGAACATCATCCATATAAAAGTGGGGAAAAAATACGTATTATTGAAGCTAACTCCAAAACTACCAAAGCAAAGTTAATCAATTTTATATGGGACCAACTGTGATGTATACCCTCTCGAATAAAACAAAAAAAATCCAAATCGGTCCAGCCATCTTCGCTTATCGGGGAACATAAATAAAAAAAAAAATAAAAAAAAATAGGTTCCGACGAATTGAGAACCTCCTCCTTTTTGAAGTCGGTTAAAAAGAAAACAGATTTACTCAACTCATACTTCACACTACTCCACTCCACTACTTAAATTTGTATACATACACTAAGGTAAATGCAGTAATTGGGCGCGTCATTTCAGAGTGGACAAGATATATCAAAGGTGGTTGACCCCCAAAAAAACCATCAATACTTTTTTTCTGTTTAGATATCGATATACCCATCACGTCTGCAGAGTTTCGCTAGCTAATTTAATTTGACCCTGTATAATATTATAATGCGAAACTGTCTGTCGTTACCATTTCATGCCTTAACGGCTGAAAGGATTTAAATGAAATTTGGCTACTTTGTATCCCAGTTGTACGTTCCCGTGTGATAACTTCTGACATCCACGCGGGCGAAGCCGCGAACTGCAGCTAGAGATGTCTAGAAAATAAAGTTCTTATGAAATCTCACCTGATCAGTCTCCCCATAAGAGTCCAGATAAGGCGCAGGTAGCTTGGCTCCTCGTGCGGGGGCCGCTAGTAGTAGCAGCTCACAATCCCGCACTCGCATGAACACGCCGGCGCCGCCGCCGCAGGACACACAGTGCGCTACTACTGCGCCCACGCGTTGGACTTCACTGCCGCGACCCGTCTGATGAATTAACATGGTTTTAGTTGGGTAAAATAGCCTATTTAACTTTCTGTAGGTTTAATCCGGACAGAAGTCAACTGTTAACGCCAGGGTAGCCCGCGAAATTCAAATTTTCTTACGATTTTAGCAATTTGGAGGTCAGTATCAGATTGTATGTTGATCTGAATATGATTCGCGACGTAACAAATCTGTATTTATAGAATTAAAATCATCAATACAACTCTCTAATTTCATACTACCCTACTGAATTAATATTTCATGAAATCTTGGCATTTGAAGATTATACTAACTTAATTAAGGAGTTGTATAACTGATTCTAATGTTTATAATCAACATGCACCCAGACACTGTACTTTGCAGAGTTGCAAATTGTAAAAATCGTAAGAAAATTTGAATTTCGCGGGTTACCTTAGCGCTTTCGCCTTGACGATACCACAGATTAATACAGATGGGACACAGCCGCAGTTTAGGTATGAAGCTACAAGTACGCGGCGGGCTTATCTCACTGGGTCAATTCAGTGTGGGCTGCCGCGCACCGGCCGGCTCGCACGTTAGTTCGATACTCACGCGCCGCTTCGTAAAAGAAGACAACCCTAACGAGTCAGAAGGTATAATAATGAAGCGTTGTACGACCTGAATTGCACTTGTATTGTGTCGTTGCAAGAGTCGCTTTTTATTTAAATGATTTTGCGGAGTGTCCCATCTGTATTAATCTGTGACGATACCAAGGATAATATATTTCTTGGTACGAACTGCAAGGCAAGACAACTATAGAATAACCTAGTTTATGCTATAGCGTAGGACGAACTAAATAATTGGCTTACTGATGGCGATGCGAAAGGAGGTTGAAATCGAATCCCAAGCTAGTGTCCAATAAAAATATGATCATCATAGGATTATGACTTCCATAGTTTTAGAGGCTGGTGCCGAAAATGATGTTATAATAAAATATGGCGGCGATATCAATTTTACAAATATTTTGTTATGGGATGTTTAACGAAAATAAGTTCTACTCTCAGATCCAAGAGATCCAAGATGCTGAAATGAAATTATTCAAAATCCGTATCCCGATATTTACTGGATTTACTAGAAAAGCGAGGTCAAATTTAAAGGTGTGGTACAGACCATCAAACTGAACAACTTTCTCCATGGGACCAACATCGTAATCGCGAAAAAATAATCAGCCGTCTATGTCTTTGGGACAGTTGATATTTTTTTCGCGATTACTATGTTGGTCCCATGGAGAAAGTTGTTAATTTTGATGGTCTGTCTGTACCACACCTTTCTGGTACATCCTGTATACATCTATATGTATGAAATCGTATCAGACACAATCAGCCTATAACGTTCCCACTGCTGGGACATAGGCCTCCTCTCAGTGAGGGCTGTAATCCACCACGCGGGCCCAGTGCGGGTTGGTAGATGTCACATGTCTTCGAATTTTTGGTTCTAGGACATGCCGGTTTGCTCACGTTGTTTTCCTTCACCGTTTTGACGTAACATGTAATAAGACAAAACAAAACGGAGGAGCTCGTCGCTAAGTAATATCAGCCACACGGATCGATCCATCAGGTTAAGCTACGCTTGCCGGGGTTCGACCGGGGATGGGTGACCATCTTTACAAACCAAGACTCCTCCATGCCTCGGAAGGCAACGTTAAGCTGTTGGTCCCGGCTGTCAATCGTGGATCTTTGACAGTCGTTACGGTTCGTCAGAAGCCCGAAAGTCTGACAACCAGTCTTACCAAGGGGTATCGTAATAATAAGATAGGCAGTCGCTCCATGTAAAATACTGGTATTCAGTATATTTCAAAATACTGGTAGTTGGGAAAAGGCTAGACAGATTGACTGATGTAAAGACAAAAAAAAAAAAAACTAACCTTTGGTATTTCAACTTGACAGCAATAACTCTGCGAGCACAGGATCTGCCCACACACCAGACACATAGTAGGCTTCTTACTATCTTCTCGTTCCGAATTAGGGCACGAGAACTCGGAAACCAAATTCATCAGTTCCGAAAAATCATCAGGCAAATTGATCAGTTTCGGTGGTTCTTTAGGCTCAGTCACGACATGGGCCGGTATTTCACCACTGAACCATTCTGTTGATAGTCCCACCCATTCGGATATCTTCTTTTTAGCGAGCGGCGTATCTACTAATTCTTTGTAAGCTGTAGGCATGCCTAAGTACCCGCATGTACTCTCCCATGTGTCTCCATCGACAACTGCTAATTCTGAAGGAGAACTAATATCACTTAAGAAGTGGAAGAATAGACAACAGCAACGGAGGAAAGTGTGGCATTGACTTTTGATTTTCTGCCATACTTCCACTGGGTTCAAATTATCTTCTAGCACTCCTTTGCGTAGTTCCTTCATGAATGGTAATAGGTTTTCTAAATCAGGGTTTTTGAAGTCTTCCTGTCCTTCCATGGGCTCGCTCTTGCATGTGGTTACATCCGTGACCAGTAAAGCTCTAGCTAGGGTGGCTCTAAAACATTGTAGAGTGATTTGCTTCGCTAGATTTGTCGGTCTCGCTGGCGTAGCGACTTTGCAGAATAACGCTGGAGCTGATAGTACTAACGAGACGAGAGTTCCAAATGGTTCGTGAGTTAATGGCGACGTACTTTCAAGAGTATTTAGAGTACTTAAGGCGTGGTGTGAAAGGTGTTTCGGCGAGGCCCATACGGCTGGTAGGGAGGCCGATAATCGGATCAGCGCTTGTAGCGTGTCCCTATGTCTGGCAGGGAGGTCCCCTAATAACGGCCGTTTTTCTGCATGTAACACGGCGTTGGTACTAAATATTGTGTAGGATGTGGACCGGTAGAGGGCGGCACTTGATACCATACCCCCGTATTCGGTGATTGGAAGAATCTGTGAAAGAAATTGAATAATCAATAAAAATAAAATACGAGGATCGCGTTAATAACAAATCGACACAGGGCTAGTTTTTCAATCAAGACATAAACATGTTTGACAGCTTTTGTATAGAAAATATGTCGAACCGCTATATTTATTTCTCAGATAAAAGTTATTTGACGATTGAAAAATCGGCCCTTATTCCGACCAGCATTAAGTGTTTAAAAAAAATAAAATAAGAGGCTAATGGTCTATTTTCCAGCTTCTAATACGTTCTGTTGAACTAATCTGGCAGATAATTTCATATAAAATCTATTCTAGCACCATTTTGAACATTGTAAAATAGGCTCTGAATATGTTGCAGAGGACGAACCTTTAATGTAAAGCATTTTATTTAATAATCATACTTTTGTGTAAAAAAGTAATGATTTGACTACCCATTTATAACCCCTTAAGGAGGGTGGGCTAAGGTAGCCCCCGAAATTCAAATTTTCTTACGATTTTTGCAATTTGCAGGTCAGTGTCAGGTTGTATGTTGATTAAAATATGATTCGCAGCCCCGTAACTAATATGGATTTATAGAATTATAATCATTAGAATCAGGCTGAATTAGCAATACAACTCCATAAGTTAGAATTGACCTCAAATCCCATGTTTTCATGAAATAGTCATTCAATAGGGTAATATGCACTTAGCGAGTTGTATTGATGATTTTTATGATTATAATTCTATAAATAAATATTTGATACGGCCGAAAATCATAATTAGATCAACATACAACCTAATACTGACTTGCAAATTGCAAAAAACGTAAGAAATTTTGAATTTCGCGGACTAGCGAAATTCAAAATTTCTTTTTAGACCAAATTGTGAATACAGGCCCACAAAGACTTGCACAAGTTCCAAAAATTCTTAGTAAACAAGTCAAACTTAATTTTAACATTGAAGAAAACGTCTTTTAACTGGCAGTTGGTTAAATAACAACAAAAAGTAATTAAAATAATACTCACATTAGCAAAATCCTCAATGAGCGCCTTAGTCATATCATTATAAGGCGGAATCTCCCCTTCAAAGTGTACCAAGAAGTCTTGCTTCAGCAGGTTCTCAGCATGGGTAGAGACATACACTTCCGTCTCATCAGCCGACTCGCCATCCTCCATATCTGAGGACATTGCTCCCACACTCCTCGCTCTCGCCTGGCAGTGCATTTCTTCACAGAACTCCGTACATATATGCAAAGCTTCAGAGCTGACTTGGTGTTTTAACTTAAGTATCAAGTTCACTGATTCGTTGTATGTTTCTTCAGTCAGGGTGGGTGGGGTGCCTGAGGGCATGGAAGGTGCGGGGAGAAGAGGGAGCGCAGTGTTGCAGAGGCGTTCGCAGAGGGGACAGAGATATTCTTTTTTTTCGACGTCGAAAGCGGCTGGTTGGCGGCCGCGGTACGGTCTGTGAAAAATAAATAATATTTTTTATTATTCCAAAAACAGTGTTACAGATTATTTTTCCACCAGTTTTGATAGGCAGTGGTGATGGACTGGGCCACCACTGCTCTCAAAACGGTCAAAGAAAACATCGTGAGGAAACCGGCATGTCCTAGAACCAAAAATTCGAAGACATGTGACGTCCACCAACCCGCACTGGGCCCGCGTGGTGGATTTGAGCCTACTCCCTCTCACCGAGAGGAGGCCTGTGTCCCAGCAGTGGGAACATTATTGGGTGATTATTATGCATTGATAAGCAAAAACAATACAGTACTTAACTTTAGTGGAAAAGATAACTTAAAAAAAAAAAACGTATCATACGGGGCCTTCTGCTTTAAAATGAGTCAGCGTATTAATAATGTATGTAAGCCGATGTTTGTTGGAAAAACCTAAAAGGAAATAAAAAGTTACATGAAAAAGTACGAACAAGTTTTGTAATTAAAAGAAAGTAACTTTAAAGAAAGGGATGTTATAAAAATGCTTTCAGTATTTTTCGTCTACGGTTTACGGGTTTACGGTTTCGTCTAGAGGTAAAAAGTAAACGATCTTTAGTTAGTAATTCTCATTCAAAATTGTACAAATAAAACACGAATTCAAGAACAGAGATCTGCTGTCTTTAAATCGATATATTTCTCAACAATAACAGTCCCTGCTATAAAAATATATATGCTGCTTATAAAAAAAACCCTGGTTCTTTTCCAAAAGACTTTAAAAAACAAAACAGCTAACGAGTTACCAATTATAAAAAAAAATTAAGCTAGCTGACAACGACTGTTACTCAAAATAAAGACCTGGCGCCGTACTGTGACATGAAAACAGATCATGGATCCATAGTACGGCCCCAGGAGCAGTTTATAATACTGTCTCACTGCAGGGCAAAGATTTCTTCTCATACAGAGAAGGCACGATCATTGATCACCACGCTTCCTCAAGACGGGTGGGCGATTTCAGATTTATGTTTTTACCTTATTTTTTTGCTTTTGCTGTCAGGGACAGTTAATTTACCAGAAAGTGTAACATTCTAAACCTAGAAAACGAATTTGAGATCAAAAATGTAAACAAAGACATGTCATTATCAAAGTGACAGCTCAGGGGTAGCCAACATTTCCCTAGTCATTCTAATTATTTGATTTTGAAATCGGATGACAGTACTATTACTTTCCTCTATGCCGTCGATCGCTTCTTAGGATGACGAATGAATCGATTATTAGGATGACGCAATATTATTTACGATTTTTTTAACGATTCACTTGTTTAGAAGGAAAAACATTTTATAAATAGAAAATAATTGATGAAAGTCCAAATGTTTAGAGCTTCTGCCTTATTGCCAGTATTATAAAAATAATTACACGTTTTTATTTCAAACAGTTATATTTTATTCTTGGATCGTAGTTTACGTCACTTTAGAGCTGAAAACTGTGTGCAATATTATACACTTCTGGACACATCTATTGGCCCACCTTAGAGTTTAGGTTTCGATGGCCCCTACCGAAATATGATTGCTAGATTGAACAAAAACTGTTGATGCAGTTTTAAACCTGATACATTTTACCATCTTTTTCGATCGTATTGTTTTAAATTTGAATTCAAAATACCATACGACATGGAGCTACGCCTAACAAGTCGGATATGCGCCTTGTTAAAGGCAATTGATTTTTGAATAAAAAACATGTTTTATCAAATAAAGTTTTAATTTAATAACGCGTGTTGCCTCCATGGGCATCTACCACAGCTCTCATACGATTAGGCATAGAGTTTATCAACCGCTCTATGAAATTTTGAGGGATCATCTCCCATTCCTCTTCTATGGCAGTTTTCAACTCCTGCATCGTCTGGGCAACTGGCTGACGAGCCCTAACACGTCTTTTTAGCTCGTCCCACATGTGCTCAATGGGGTTCATGTCTGGGCTTCTGGCTGGCCAGTCCATAACTGTGATGTTCACATCCCGAAGATATTCCCTGACGATGCCGGCCGCATGGGCTCTTGCATTATCATGCATAAAAAGGAAATTTGGGCCCACATAGTCCGCGTATGGTATCACGTGAGGTTCTAAGCACTCACGAATGTACCTTTCAGCATTTAATGTTGGCAGCCGTGGTCCTGTAACAACCTCAAGTTGAGTTTTGCCGCTCGCGGATATACCGCCCCAGACAGTCCATGAGCCACCGCCATAAGCAACCCTTTCTTCAAAGCAGCATTGTGCGAAACGCTCTCCCTTACGTCGGTAGACCTTCTTCCTTCCATCATTGCCATGTAACACAATTTTAGACTCATCAGAAAAGAGTACACGGCTCCAATCTTGCTGTGTCCAATTTAAATGACTGCGTGCGAAATGAAGGCGCGCTGTTCGGTGGGCTCGCGTTAGTTTGGGGCCATTAGCTGGCTTGTGTGGTGCCATATCGCGTTCTTTTAACCTTCTCCGAACAGTTCGAGCACTCACAGATACTCCGTGGAAGTCGCGAAGTTGGTTTTGTATCTCAATGGAGGTAAGGTGACGATTTCTCAAGCTGGTCGTCACGATGAATCGATCCTGCCTTTCAGTTGTGACCCGAGATCGTGGCCTTCCTTGGCGACGAACAAAGCCGCCAGTCTCTAGGTACCTCCGATAAACATTTCGGACCGCAGATCGTCTTAAATTAAGTTGAGCACTCACGTTTCTTTGGCTGTGTCCGGCCTGAATAAGTGCCACAGCTTGGGCGGCGACTTCAGGTGAAGTATCCATAGATTATTGATAAAACCTCACCTTAATGTTAAGAATAAGTAATGTTTGTTGCAAAACCAAAGATATCAATCACTTTTTCAAGAATTAAATCCAAGTAAACCAATAAAACCAAGTTTTCTTAGTATTCGATTGTTTGATATCAACAAACAGGTTCCAAATTGTCTTTTGTTTCTTTAAATTCTGTGTTCGAAATTCAAAAAAAGACTATTGAATAAAATTGTGAATGTGCCAGGTTCAAAACTGCATAAAAACTTTTTGCTCGACCTAATATAAAATTTTAGCTAGGACCAAACGAAACTGAAAATACAAGGTGGGCCAAAAGATGTGTCCAGAAGTGTATTTTACCTGTTTAAGATATGCCTACAATTTTAGCACTATGTTATAGTACTTTTCGGCAAACTGCGTAATTGAGGTTATTATTTAAAATTGGCAACACCTTTGTTCACATTTTTGATCCGGAATTCGATTTCCGAGTTTAATTTATATATATATAAAACCATATTGCAGTGAACCCACCTCCTATTCTCCTTATCCTGCACATTGTCCACATAGTTCCTCCAGCAGGCCGCGTGTAGCGCGTGTCCACAGCTGGACACGTGCGGCTGGAGCCCTAGGCCTGCAGGCAGCCAGCTGGAGCGCCATTGCTCCGGTATTCGGCCGCAGCCTCCGCGACGGAGACGGTTTAGAACGCTTGATTGTTGCACGAACGCGACTAGGACTAGGGGTTCGGTTCTGATGTCTACGCGAGCCTGGGGGGAGATGACTTTTGAGTTAGACAAAGATGGTATAATTTGTAGGGCTCGCACTGGTAGGTACTGATTCACTTTATGCTACAATTACAATATACAGGGTTAGTTTTCAATGACCAGCCAAATTTTCACAGGGCGTTCTGTCCGTGAATATAAACAACTTTTACTATGGGAGCAACTTTAAAATCACGAACAAAAAACAGCTGTTTTATACAAAAGTTCAATACCTACTCGACCAAAATGTATGAAACAGTTGATTTTTTTTTTCGTGATTTCAAAGTTGGTCCCATAGTGAAAGTTCTTCATAATCATGGGTAGAACGCCCTGTGAAAATTTGGCTGGTCATTGAAAACTAACCCTGTATATAAACAACAACATGTGTGAGCAACATGTATCTATCAAATAATTAACTTATCTGTCAATCCTTCATTTTCAATACTTTGTACGCACGGCTACAAATCAAATTATACATTTCCAGTATAAGCTGATCTCGCATTGTATTGGATTTCCTTACAATTAGAGGTCAGTGTAAACTGGAAATTTATAGTTAGATTTGTAGCCGTGCGTACAAAGTATTGAAAATGAAGGCTTGTTGTGTAGCCGTGTGTACCTATTATATTAAAGACATTTTATTCCAGGTACATCATCTTCACATATTATTCATGTATATGTCACCACGAACTTCGTTAGTTCAAAATCTATCGGTATTATTTCCGTTAGGTTATAAACTGTCTAAAAATTGTGAACTGCAACAAACCAATTACAATTTAAAGCATTATTTTTCGATAGTTTATAATCTTACCATGGAAAACTGACAAATTGTGAACTGGTATCAAACTTGCTTGCGCCGTAACACACCTTGCTCTTATACTAAATAGCCTGCCTAGCTGCGAGCAACTTGAAAGTATCGCTCGCTCAGCTCGCACGCGGTTTGTCACAGTTCTAACCTGACCCATTTCACCCAGTTAGCAATTTTTCAACAGTTTACGGAAATAATACGGTTCTCACAATCTTACAGTCACACGTCATACAACATATTTTAAAAGTGTAAAGTAACAATGGAGTTTCTTGCCCATTCTTCTCAAGTGTCTTTTTCCTACTTTTTTTACCATTTAAACAAATGATTAGACTCGACTTTTCCTCTGGTATTGACGACTAATATCATTTATATTCTCAGATTTTTACTTATAAACATAGGCGCTGGTAACAGAGCTAAAAATATAATTTAGAAAATCTCAAAGCAGGCGAAATAAAAGGAAATATTTTCTTCTAAACTCCAGCCGTCGCGAGCGAACGCGCTCTTGACACCTATCAGTGTCATACTAAGGATTATGTGTTTTGCCAAATTGATCCTTATTCCAACTAGAAATTGTCCAACTGAAAAGTGTCAGGATCGTGATCTCGCGGCGGCCGCAGACTGTAACTCAAGATACATACCTCTTCCTGGCACATGATACAGACGCGCGGAGGTTCGGGCACTCCTCCGCCCCACACACCTAAAGCTGCACCGCAGTACAGCGGCCGCAACTCTTCTTCTTCTGCCGTGACCTGTTCATAATAATAAGTTATAGAAGCTGCATGATTCTGTTTGGCCTTTGTTTGAGCTGATAACTGAGTCAGAATCTTAGTTCAAACTTATCTATAAGGTGAAGAGTTTGTGTGTGAACGCGCTAATTTCTGAAACTAAGCCGATGTATGGACGTAAAACTATCGCGGCGGGATTTTATCGCGCACTGGATTTTCAACTCTCGTGTTGAGCCAAGCTTCGAGAATCCAACCTAATAACAACAGAGTTCATCCCAGCGCGTCGAAAAAACACACTGTTGGATTTTCAACTCTCGGCGCTAAGCAGTGTTGAAAATCCAGTGCGCGAAAAAAAATCGCCGCGATATTTTTACGCCCGTGCGAACGTCGGCTAAAAGTCGGATTTAAAAAATTATTTTTGCATTTGATAGCCCAATGCTTAACATCACGCTACGACCGTTAGGAGCCGAGCAAAACGATAAAAAGTCAGAAGGAAAGCTAAGGGAAAACGAAGTAATAGCGCGGGCGGGCGTTGCGATGCGACGCGGTAGGTTAGGGGCCAAAATTTCACGCGGACGAAGTCGCGGGCAGAAGCTAGTTATTATTATAAGCCTGTTGTCCGACTACACGGCAAAGGCCTCTCTTCCCTCTTTCCACTTTTCCCGGTCTACTGCTACTGCGGGCCAGTCCTTCATGAAGGAGTCTAGCTCATCCCGCCATCTCTTTCTGGGACTGCCGCGTAAACTTATTTATCAAAATCGTATTGAAACTGCTCCATCCGTTACGGAGCTACGATATCGCAAAAGGTTTATTTTAATCTATTATTTTCACGTCCAAGGTTTTAAATAAGCACAGAATTTAGATTGTCAAAAACCAACCAGGGTTCCGTACCACAGTACATTATTTAACAATAATATTTAAAAGAAATGCTCCGGTTAAAAAAAAAATACGAACTTAACTTTTGTTTTCATTTTTTGTTATGGCGGCAATAGAAATACACAATTCCTGAAAATTTCAAATGTTGACCTGTTACGGTTCATGAGCTACCGCTGACAGACAGACGGACGGACGGACAGCGGAGGCTTAGTCCCTAAAAAGCTACGTCAGCTTCGCCAGTTTCTCTTATAACGCCAATGAACAGAACAGGGCACATAATGCTCATGGTTTTTAACATGTTTACAAATAAAGAAACCAGAAGATCCTTAGCGGATATCCTGCAGAAGACTACCTTTTGGGAGCGGCCCCAGTAAAAGCCCAGAAAACTTGATGTTTAGCCCACTTTCATTTAAACTTTTCAGCGATACTTCCATACCACAGAATATTTTATTTGAATCGTTAATATAATATGTGGCATTCAATGCACAGACAGCTGTAAGCCACATTTGCAAAAGCTCCAGCTACTTACACTTCCCTGTCTTTACATATACGAAGTTGCAAACTATGTTAAGACAAATATACACATATACAATCACCCAAAGAGTTTACGCCACAAAAATAAAATATGCGCAATACCACATAAAAAAGCTATTTTTAATAAAAATTTTCTTGGTATGGCACCCAAAATCTATAATAAGCTACCGGAACACATAATTGAAATTAAAAATTTGGATCAATTTAAAAAAAAACTACACGATTTTTTAGTTGCAAAATGTTACTATCATATTAATGATTATTTAAATGAAAGATGCTAGGCCTACTACATCCGATTTATTATATTAGGGAAAAATCGTTAGTCAATCATACATGCATGTCATGTGTCGTTAATTATAAAGATTATGAATTATCAATTAATTATTTTCAATTTGATTTGTATTAGTTTTATTTTACTTTGACATTTAATTTTTTATGGACTTTTTTATTTTATTTTGACATTTAATTTTTTATTGATTATTTTATTTTAATTTGACATTCAATTTTTTACTGATTTTTTTTTTTTGACATTTAATTTTGTATTGATATCTTTATTTAATTTTGATACTTTAATATTACTATAATAATTTCATAACTGTGACTGTCAATTTTTATCCTGTACCTATTTTCATTATTTGCATACCCATGTGATGGTTAAACATGGAGAACTTTATTATTCATTTAAAAACAAAACATCAATGTATATTTTTACCCATGTTTGCAAATTAATAAAATTATTTATTTATTTATTTAATATAAAACGTGTTCCTTTTGATATCCCATAACTCTAGGGTATTAATGAGTCCATCAATTTGATCAACTTTTACTATGGGACCAAACCTTAAATCGCGAATAAAATCAGCTGTTCCCTACATCTATGTTTGCATAACTCGTCAAAATGTAGGGAACAGCAGTTTTTTTTTTGCGATTTAAGGTTTGGTCCCATAGTAAAAATTGTTTGTTATCATCAGTACAATCATGTGTTTAAGTATCGGTCACTAATTACCAGTCACCCTTTTTAAAGTAAGTCAATCTGCCTAGCCTTTTCCCAACCATGTTGGGGTCGGCTTCCGGTCTAACCGGATACAGCTGAATACCAGTACATACATGTTACATGGAGCGATTGCCTATCTGACCTCCACAACCCAGTAACTGGGTAATACGATACCCCTTGGTAAGACTGGTTGTCAGACTTTCGGGCTTCTGACGACCCGTAACGACTGTCAAAGATCCACGAATGACAGCCGGGACCAACGGCTTAACGTGCTTTCCGAGGCACGGAGGAGTCTCGGTATGTAAAGATGGTCACCCATCCACTGACCAACCCCGGCAAGCGTAGCTTAACCTGATGGATCGACCCGTGCGGCTGTTTTTACTTAGCCACGAGCTCCTCACTTAGCCACGAGCTCCTCCTCCTCCTTTTTAAAGTAACTAAGCACTTAAAATAATAATTTAAATAATACAGCAATCGTTGTGCCGGTAGTAGTGACGGCCAATGGCATAATAGCCAAGAGCCTCGATCAACACCTCAAGAGGCTCTCGTTAGACAGCTGGATCAAGGGCTTGATTCAGAAAGCGGTACTTCTGGACACGGCGCGTATCGTTACGAGGTTCCTCTCTCAGCAGCCCTGACCACCGCACCGGTAGCTTAGACTCTGTACCCGATACCGGTGGGCTACTATTATTTATATTTTTAAATATATTTATTATTTTCTAATATTTAAAAATGTTATTTATATGTATATATTCATGAAATAAAGGATTTTAATAAATTTAAATAATATATTTTTAAATGTTTTCTTTTATTTTATTTTTTATAAAAATATTTTTAAAATGTTAATTATATAATTATTTAAATGAAATAAAGCAAATTTAAATACCATTGAAGTTTGAACAAAGCAAACCAAACAAAAATATAATGCATCCAAGAGATCCAAAAAGAGACATTTGACCCCGACGTGATTTGAACACGCAACCTTCTGATCTGGAGTCAGACGCGCTACCGTTGCGCCACGGAGTCGATGAAGTAGGATGCTAAAATTAATGCTCATTCTACAAGACTCGGTACAACAACGTTTAATAGTTCCAACGTTTATTTTCGGAAAAACCGAACTGTGCCGAAATAAATGGACTGGTCCAATATGGGAGTGACAGAATTAGTGCGTCAATCTATACATATAAAAAATGAATTGCTGTTCGTTTGTCTCGCTAAAACTCGAGAACGGCTGGGGTGATTTGAATTTTTGTTTTATTCTCCTCTTCACAGGGGTGGTTTAAAAGAAAAAAAAAAAAAATAGGAAAACAAAAGAAATTGAAATTTTGACAGGACAACGTCTCGCGGGTCAGCTAGTCTACAATCTATACATATAAAAATGAATTGCTGTTCGTTTGTCTCGCTAAAACTCGAGAACGGCTGGGGTGATTTGAATTTTTGTTTTTTGTTTTATTCTCCTCTTCACAGGGGTGGTTTAAAAGAAAAAAAAAAAAAATAGGAAAACAAAAGAAATTGAAATTTTGACAGGACAACGTCTCGCGGGTCAGCTAGTCTACAATAATTTATAAATAGGTGGGAATATAAATAAATTTCTATTGGTCGATAGTCACATTTTATTCGCTATATTTCGCTTTTTCTGAAGATCAAAAATATCAGGACGAACACACTGTTCAGAATGATCTCGACAATTAGACTTTATCTCAATTGAATAAAGTTCTTGCCAGAATGACAGTTGACGTGTATTGCCTTCATTCTGAAACATTCCTTGTATCATTGAGTTAATATTTCATTTAAATAGTTGTTTAGATCATTTTGAACAGTCTGTTCGTCCCGACATTATTGACGCTGACAGTACAGGCAAAGTAAAATAAAGAGAAGTTTAGCAGTAAGAGAATATGCTGTGCCGACACAAAATAAATAGGGATATGCGTAGGATCGCATTATGATTTTTAGTTTTTAATTTAGGTTCATTAGAAAACCAGCGTCAGACGGCATCTGTCTGGCATTAATGCTGAAATTAACCTTTTTGGCGCAGCCGTGAGGCACACACAATAGCGTATTACACTCATATTTGAAGTGTCTCAATTAGATTGATGATTTTTTTTTTTTTTTTTTTTGATTGTGCTAATAAGCCACTAAATAACACAAATTTATATTCAATCGATAAGTGCCCTATAAATGCATTTAAATTTTACATTTTCAAATTTAGCGCGAAAACGCTGGACGCAGAGGACGCCATATTGTTCTGTGGTCATGACGTCAGTTGAATGAATAAACAAACACTTTTAAAACGCTGATCAGTTGACATTGACGCTTTTTAATTTATACAGCCGTATGTTTCATGGTATTAGAAAAGAGACTAAAAAAAACTGAAATCTTTGAATTGAATTTTAAAATTTATATTGTTATTTTATGAACTAAAACTAAAATTTTCCGAATTTGCCTAAGCTATCTAAATAATATTTTTTTCTCATATAGAGTAAAATACCGTATTTGTAGTTAAAACATTATTTTCACATTGTATTTTTTTTCTTTTGTTTTTTGTGTTTCACGAACTGTGTCCAAACAAACGTTTTTCTTTATTTTTTTTGTTTTTATTCAATAAGCTGTTGTACCAACCCGCACTGGGCCCGCGTGGTGGATCATGGCCCACTCCCTCTCACAGAGAGGAGGCCTGTATCCCAGCAGTGGGAACATTACAGGCTGGTTATGCTTATGCAATAAGTTATTAGTCTTTTATGTATGTAGTTTCAAAGTTTGATAACTATTCTTAGTGATTGATTAGCATTCGGATATATTGTTGGACCTGCTGAAGATTAAGATGAGAGAAAACTTTCTTTGCATTGTTTAGATTCAATCTCTTAGTATTATATAATTGCATAGCACGTGTGAGCACTATGTAGCTACTATTAAGCTACCTTTTACTGGGTACGTCTTTCACTGACTTGAGTGTGCCCTGGCGGTTGAGAGTATGTCATGCTCACTCAAATGTCTCGCTGATGGTGGCGTGTGTGTTGGATCATTAAGTTCCCTTCAAAATGGTTGAGCTAAATGGTGCTGATCCATGCGTCATGTTCGTGAACGGGCGCCGTCAGTTGGGACTGGTCGTCTCTTAGCTGCCATGGCTTATTTGTAATTTTAATATTTAATTTAGTTGTTTTAGTTATTTATTACGGACGCTTTTTAACGTGCACGTCTTTCTACATTGTTCTCACATGTATATTTTCAACTTGAACGATGTAACCAATATTTTGTAAAAATATTATGATTTAAAAGAGTGTCCGTGGAGTTTCTTGCCCGTTCTTCTCCATAGGGATCTACTACGCTTTGGAATGGGCAACTAGCTTCATCTTTCTGACTGACCGACCCATTGACAATTCAAAAGTGCCTGTAATTGGTTTATTTGAAATAAATGGTTTGAGTTTGATTGATATCTTCTTCTTTATAAATAAAAATGAAATGTAAACCGCATCACTTGAGAACGGCTGAACCGATTTGGTTAATTTTCTTTTTGAAATGTTTGATATAGTCCGAATCAGGTTTCTATGGAAATAAATTTGGAAAATACTGAAATTTTGACAGGACAATGTATGTCGGGTCAGCTAGTTTTTAATAAAATAAAAGTAACGGACCTCACTGATGAACCTAAGGATAAACTATACAAAGTGAAAAGTGTACCTACCTACTTATGCGTAGTAGTAAATACTTGGAAGAATACCAGTATTTTTAGATATCATCATCTTTTCTTAACTATGTTGGGGTCAGCTTATAATCTAACCGAATGCAGCTGAATACCAGTATTTTCATGGAGCGACTGCCTATCTGACCTCCACAACCCAATTACTGGGTAATACAATACCCCTTGGTAAGACTGATTGTCAGACTTTCGGGCTTCTGACGACTCGTAACGACTGTCAAACATCCACGAATGCCAGCCGGGACCAACGGCTTAACGTGCTTTCCGAGGCATAGAGGGTTCTTGGGAATGTAAAGATGGTCACCAATCCACGGACCAACTGTGGCAAGCGTAGCTTAACCTGATCGATTGACCCGTGCGGCTGTTATTACTTAGCCACGAGCCCCACCAGTATTTTTAGGGTTCCGTACCCAAAGGGTAAAACGGGACCCTATTATTGAGACTCCGTTGTCAGCCCGTCTGTCCGTCTGTCACCAGGCTGTATTTCATGAACCGTGATAGTTAAACTGTTAAAATTTTCACAGATAATGTGTTTCTGTTGCCTCTGTAACAACAAATACTAAAAAACACAATGAAATCCCATACAACAAACGTGATTTTTTTGCCATTTTTATAGATAATGGTACGGAACACACCGTGCGCGAGTCCAACTCGCACTTGGCCGGCTTTTTGTTATTAGATATACGATCCGTTATTTACCTCAGTAGTGGTCTCCTCGAACAGCGTAGCGTTGTTAGATATGAAGTTGTTCATCTGCGCCTTCATCTGAGCCATCAGCTTGGCGCGACGCTCTGCCGCTAGTTTAGCACGCCGACACTTTTCCGCTTCTGAGAAACAACATTTATATCAAGTTACTGTATTTGTCCAATGGCAGCAATTCTAGCAATTTATCCCGCTTGGGGGCGCTGTTGTATATGTAGACCTGTTAAATACTTTCGTGTCAAATTATCCTACCATTATCTTCAATCAATAAACGAAATCTCTATGGAAAGCACATACGTAGTTTCCATGGAGATTTAGTACAATACGACTAAAATGAAATGTCGTGTTATAAAATTCAAAGACAATAAAGTATTACGTATCGTAATGTAGAGTAAAAGAGATGGGTATACAATATTCGTTTATTCTTTTTGAACGGATTACGATTCTCGTAATTTATCCCGCTTGGGGGCACTGTTGCAGATGTAGACCTGTCTAATACTTTTCGTGTCAAATTATCCTGCAATTCATAAATAAGGGCGAGAATACACATGACTGTAACTTACACAAAAGTATGCAAGTAGCTGGCATGCCGTGTGCCATAACAACTTCTGATTGGTGAATGTCACAATGGCATGCCAGCTACTTGCAAAGCTTTGTACATGTGTATTCACGTCCTAATGGTCATAACTCCTGTTTCAGGAGGCCAGAGAGAGTCCAATATATGCTACGTACCAGCAGCCTCATCAGAAGCGGGCTTCTCTTCCTGATCGGTCTCCATATTGTCACCGTCACCGACTTCGTCATTCTGGCCCAGCAGAGTCCTATAAAAATAGAAAAAACACGGAAAGTCAAGTCAAGGAAAGTCGTAGGGAATACGTGTGAAAATTGAGCTAGATTTTTTTCTTCATTATTATAATCAGCGTATGTTCCCACTGCTGGGACACAGGCCTCCCCTCGGTAGGAGAGGGAGCAGGCCGTAATCCACCACGCGGGCCCAATGCGGGTTGGTAGATGACACATATCTTCCATTTATTGGTTCTAGGACATCCCGGTTTCCTCACGATGTTTTCATTAATTATTCTAGGTTCGAACCTACGACCTAGAAGTCGTAAGTCGAGAAGTGGCTGCCTCTTCAATCCCGTTACGGCTGTCAAAGATCTACGAATGATAGCTGGGATCAACGTGGTCAGGAGGGGTCTTAGTACTTAGAAATATATACTCACTTCATCTTGTTAAGCACCCATCTGGCTAGATGCCAGTGCGCGTCAACCCTGGGACTGGTGACTAACTCCTGCAGTAACGCCAGGATGCCGGAGCGCGCGGCGCTCTCGGAGAACTGTAGGAACTCGTAGTGCCCGCTCTCTTCGTCGCGGAGAGCGTAGCCCATTAGGTGTAAGGCCTGAAAAAATAATTATCTTTATTACATAACTGAGGGAGGACATCGCCGTCGAGGCAGGCCACGGCGAAGGTGGTGTGACGATCTGACAAGGTTTGCAGGGCCAACATGGCCAGAGATCGCACAAGACAGGGAGGTTTGGAAGGAAAAAGGGGAGGCCTTTGCCCAGCAGTGGGACACAATGTAAGCAAAAAAAAAAAAAAAAAACTTTAAGAGGCAGGAAGAAATTACATTTTTATCACAAAATGAGAGAGACTCAATTAAGATAATAATAAGATACATAATAAATGAGAAAGAGACAGATTATAAACAAACAAACAAGGCAGTCATGGGGACTGCCGACACGAATCGCGGTGATGAGAACCTGTAAGATTTTCCCCAACCAAAAATCGTT
This sequence comes from Cosmia pyralina, assembly GCA_946251885.1. Classification (NCBI taxonomy): domain Eukaryota; kingdom Metazoa; phylum Arthropoda; class Insecta; order Lepidoptera; family Noctuidae; genus Cosmia; species Cosmia pyralina. The sequence continues at coordinate 10,955,323 of OX276342.1, read as the reverse complement.
CAAATCGCCTAAAGAAGTTTTCACTTCAAAAAAGAAATATAAGCCTTAAGGGGGCGCGCGTAGTCCGCGAAATTCAAATTTTCTTACGTTTTTTGCAAATTGCAGATCAGTGTCAGGTTGTATGCTGATTAAAATATGGCTTTACAGAATTATAATCATTAGAATCAGCAATACAACTTCAAAAGTTAGAATTGGCCTCAAATGTCATGATTTCATGATATAGTCATTCAATAGGGTAATATGAACTTATGGAGAACCCCCCCTCCTCCTCGCGCCTAGAATTTGCAGTTTTGTGAAGCTTCAGATTTATTGTTCTGCGCAAATATCCTAGTCTGATTTTTATTCGATGGAATTCTGACAGCTGTAATTTTTTGAAACTTCAGATATCATAAACCTTTTTTGTCCTTTTTATAAGTTATTTTTATGACTAGAATTTTTTGGATATACGAGTAAAATAACAAAAAATATGAATGAGAATGAGATCAAGTAAACTATATGACTATGTAAATAGTGTTTGTTCTGTGCATTCAATGCACACTAACTAAAATATTAATTTTATATGGCTAAATGGAAAAAAAGAATACATATTTTTTAAATGTAAATATTTATTAAGGTATCATTATCACTAATATCATCATCGTTGTCTGTCTGTAGTTACAAGCAAAAAGGTATTCCTAAAATAGGTTTGTAACTAATAATTACCTTACTAATTATTGTAACTTCAATAATTTGATAACAAAAAATCTGATTACCATTTTAAAATTATCAGTCAATTTTTAAGTTTTAGATTTTCTAATTGAAACCTTAAATTCAAGAAAGATTTTTTTGATTTCGCCTAAATCCGTTCCGTTTTTAGTAGGACCGTTTTATTATAGGCAACGCTTCTGAAATGTTAGAATTCCGTCGAATTAAAAATCAGACTGTAGTCGAGTCGAGTCATCAGTTAATACTATCGAAGTCAAAACTAAGAAGTAAACCAGATCAACACTGAATCCTTACCTTATGCACTTGCGTCTCCGAGAATGACCTGGCTCTAAGGTCTAAAGCTCTGTCCAGAACAGTTTTCAACACGTGGTGAACTGAATCACTTTGTAACAGGTTAGCTAGAAGGCGGAATGGAGGCGACAGCTTCGGTAGATTTGGAGGTGGGCAGCACTCGGGTAGACCTGGAATCAAGAGGACATAGTTGAGCACAAAGGGACACAGGCCTCGTCTCTGTGAGAGGAAGTGGGCCGTAATCCACCACGCGGGCCCAGTGCGGGTTGGTAGATGACACATGTCTTCGAATTTTTGGTTCTAGGATATGCTGGTTTTCTCAAGATGTTTTCCTTCACCGTTTTGAGAACAGCAGTGATGAAGAAATTTACACAAAGTATAGCGCCTGTCTGGGTTCAAACCTGCGACCTACAACTCGAAAGTCACGGCCGTTACCACTGCGCCACCACTGCTCACTGAGCATTTTACTACTTATAAGCCCTACCGCAAACTGTATCTTCACAAATGACCTATATAGCAACCATCCAATTTGCATGGTTTTTATTTACTTCCAAATGACGCATGATGTTATAATTTCTACATTAGCCAGTCCGTTCTTCACATAGTAACGGAAAGAGGTATCTTAATCAGTTTAAATTAACACATATTTCGTGGTCATGTTGCTAAGGAGGAGCTTGTGGCTAAGTAATAACAGCCACAAGGGTCGATCCATGAGGTTAAGCGACGCTTGACGGGTTTGGTCCGGGGATAGGTGACCATCTTTACATACCGAGACTCCTCCGTGCCTCGGAAAGCACGTTAAGCCGTTGGTCCCGGCTGTGTCATTCGTGAATCTTTGACAGTCGTTATGGGTCGTCAGAAGCCCGAAAGTCTGACAACCAGTCTTACGAAGAGGTATCGTATTACCCAGTAACTGGGTTATGGAGGTCAGATAGGCAGTCGCTCCATGTAAAATACTGGTATGCAGCTGCATCCTGTTAGACTGGAATCCGACCCTAACATAGTTGGGATTTTTTTTTTTTATTTTAGTTCTTGCTATATTTCTAAAAATTGCCTTTGATACGATGCTATTCAGTTTTAAAAACGACTGCAATTATGTTGAAGCTAGTCAGCCGAACTTAACTTTGATGGATGTCTCCCACATTGATTCGGGTTGATGTTAGTCGCTAACAAAATTATTATTGTACTAGCTGCGCCTCGCGGTGTTACCCGCGGAACACGACATTTTTTCGGGATAAAAAGTAGCCTATGTGTAAATCCAGGGTGTCAGCTACCTCCATACCAAATGTTATCTAAATTGGTCCAGCCGTTTCAGCGTGACGAAGTAACAAACATACAAACACAAACTTTTGCCTGTATAATATTAGTGTGATTTCTATTGGTACGCGGTAACTCACCAGCCGCCTTCCTCCTTGTCCTCTGCTCCTCCTCACTCCTGGACAGTTCCTCCCTCGTGTAGTGGTAGAAGAACGTGTCGTATTCGTCGTATAGATGAGGTTTCAACTTGTAGACGCCGCGGTTGTTGCCTCCTGATGGTTTGATGAAGTCAGCTACTTCGTGAATTACGACTTCTAAGCCTGTTTCGTGGAGCTGGTCTTCTGGTAAGGATCTGAAAGGAGATAGAGTTGGAAGGTTAATCTAAAATCTCCCCTGAGAAAAAACTGACACGATCTTGGCGTGATTGGCAAAGCTCAAAGCTTATTGGTAACTATATTTTCGAGCCGTTTGGGGTTGAAACCCTCGGGCCGTGGGGTCCGAGTGCCCATAGTCCCTTTAAAGATATATCGAAACGTCTGGTTGACACTTCCCGTGACCCAAGGGCTGGCTTATACCTTGGCCAGAGCATTGCCATACAACGTGGCAATGTCGCCAGTCTCTTGCGTACTTATCCGGTCCACAGCGATGCGTATGATTTTTTCGACGTCTTGTTTTAGTTTGCGAATAGTTTTAGTTTTATATTTTTGTTATTTTTGGGTTATAAATAAATAAATATAAATAAATAAATAAATATGTTTGGACATATCACACATCGCCATCTAGCCCCAAGCTAAGCAACCTAATGCTTGTGTTATGGTAACGAGATGGCTGATAAACTACTTATATACATTTTTTTTTGTAAATACATACATATTATAGATAGAAAAACACCCAGACTCGGAACAAATACTTGTAGGTCGTACAAATATTTGTTCCGTGCGGGAATCGAACCCGCGACATGCTGCGCAGCAGTCAATCGCTCAACCACTGCGCCAACCGTGTCGTCAAAAATATGTATTAATATTATGTTTTTACAATCAAATAAAAGAGTTGTATTAATGTCTCTTAAATTTAAATGGACTCGAGAAATGTTATGTATCTCAAAGTCGTCCAACTAATCGAGTGCTGTGTAGAGTTTATCTACTCTGAAATGACGCGCCCGCATTTACCGTAGTGTACGTATACAAATTTAAGTAGTGGGGCGCGTCTTTTCATAGTAGACAAGCAATAAGCAGCAATATTATTTTAATCGATTTAAACGTAATTTCGGTGACAGTCTATGAGCGAAGTACAGTGTTTTGCTTGTCTGGCTCCTCACTTATGATTTTTTTTTTATTTTAAGGCCTTTTATCTGGATTCTGCAGCGCATCGGCAATGTTTGCCGACGCAAGTGTCGATGACTTTTATGTCATTATACGTAAGAAAACAGCTGACTCTCTGATGCACCAGATTCGCGGGAGCGCCAACGGAATGATAAGGATGATTGCTGAGAGTTTGCTGTGCTGAGGAAATTCATCCAGTTTCTTGTGACGAGATGACATTGTGATGTGAATGAAATAAGACTGCTATTGCTTGCTCTATACCTTCCGACAGATAACCGTGCAATATAGGTCATTGACACCCTCTACCATTGTATTCTAATATTTCAAAACGATACGAAAAAATGTTAAGGCAGTGTCGCTAACACGATGAAAACAAACGTATCGCGGTAAGAGGCGTCCTTGACGCGTGCACCTTGTTTTTTATTTTGTTTGCATTTAAGTTTCCATACCTTTTTTTACAAGTGGGAACAATGTATTTTATTGCACGGTTATGCGGTGGAAGATATAACTGTGTACTTTTAAACGTAAAAACGAGTAATAATGACAAACCTGTTAAGTTCAGAGTGCGGCATAGGCTTGACGCAGAGCATTTGCACGATTTCCTTCATGGTGCGGTCGTCGTTAGTGACCTCGCCTACACCGGGCATGTAGCGGGAGCCGTAGACTGGAAGTAAGCAATAAATAAACGGTTAAAAACCATACTAATAATAATATCAGACTACAGCAATCGTGCCGATAGTCGTGACGGCTAATGATATAATAGCCAAGAGCCTCGATCAACACCTCAGGAGGCTCTCGTTAGACAGCTGGAGCAAAGGCTTGATCCAGAAAGCGGTACTTCTGGACACGACGCGTATCGTTAGGAGGTTCCTCTCTCAGCAGCCCTGACCGCCGGTAGCTTGGACCCTGTTCCCGATACCGGTGGGCTACAATTTTTTTTTTAAATGTTTTTTTACTTTTTATATTTTAACACTTAAAAACGTAATTTATATGTATATACTTATGAAATAAAGGAAATAATAATATCAGTCTTATTTCGATTTTCAGTTTTTGTTATTAGCTGAGGAAACTTCACAGACTAATAAAAATAAAAAATAAAAGATTTTCTAAATGCATAATTATCTGCCTAGCCTTTTCCCAACTATGTTGGGGTCAGCTTCCAGTATAACCGGATGCAGCTGAATACCAGTATTGTACTATCAGCAAAACTTAAGCATGCTCAGTTTAGAAAATATTACTGCGAAAGCGCAACTGTGACAGACCACACCCCTTCCTGATTTCGCCTAATTAGAGAAAATATGCATTTGTGTGAGTACAGCGCATAAAACAAAAAATAACAACAAACATTTATTTATATATATAGTTTATTGTACACCATAAAAATACATAACAAAAAAAAGACACAAACACTACAAAATATACAATGGGCGGCCTTATCGCTTTCTGCAATCTCTTCCAGGCAACCATAGAATGGACAGTGATTTGCCTGGATATGAAATGGGGCTGTCTTTGGTGCAAATAATAAGTGCCTACTTACAATATTATACTAAAATAGATACATACATAACCTAAATAATAAATACATACATACTAAATATAAGCAACGAAAACAAATGAAGACTAAAGATATTTACAGTTACGTGAACACGATCACAACGACAAATAATGTTCCTTTACGAGCCTTTTAAACATAGGTAACGACTGCGCCCGTTTTATTTGAACTGGCAATGCATTCCACAAACGAGCAGCCTGGACAGTAAAACATTAGCAACAAATCAAATCAAAAACAAACATGTGTCCTATTGGTCAAAAACGCATGCATCGGGCGATCGAGTCGAGAGCCGTGCTGTGCGATTATCGCCTTAAAGGTGAGCATGCGGAAGTTTGGTCGATAGTATATGGAGCGACTGCCTATCTGACCTCTGAAGACTGGTTCAGGTCAGGCTTCTGACGACCCGTAACGACTGTCAAAGATCCACGAATGTCAGCCGAGACCAGCAGCTTAATGTGCTTTCCGAGGCACCGTGGGGTCTTGGTATGTAAAGATGGTCACCCATCCACGTACCAACCGCGGCAAGCTTTTTTTTTTTTTGACGCTGGGAAAAATGCATTACGCATGCCCACCCGTCGGGGGACGGGTGGGGTATGTGGGACTCCCCGGTAAATCCGGTATACCCACTAAACGACCCAGCGGCGCTCCCGCATCGCCGTGACGGGAGGGTCATGGGAAACTGGCTCAGCCTTTACATCCACAACCCTCCCGGCGCATGCCCGCCTAGCTGGCGGGCCCCGCTTGCCCCCCAGCAGGTTGAGGGGCTACGGGAATGGCCGGGAGCACCTGACCATTCCCGTCCGGCACTGGTAACCGCGGCAAGCTTAACCGCGGCAAGCTTAGATTAACCTGATCAACCGACCCGTGCGGCTGATATTACTTTTAGCCACAGGACCCTCTCGTATTATCTAAATTCTAAATGAATAAATTGACCATTAATTAATCAGCTGCAGGTACTTGAATTTATGAATCCTTTTTTTATCATTCATCACTTTAGATATCGATATCCATCTGCAAAGTTTTTCCAGCTAAGTAATTTGATTTGATTTATGAGTGATTCGATTTGATTTTTTTTGATAGACGGTAGATCTCGCAAATCCACCCTTTATAACTAAATCAATTTTTTTTTATTCATCCAGTTGAAGTGGCCAAACAGCATGGATTTTATAATTTGATACAATAATTTGAGTGAATAGGGAAGATGCCATTCTGCTACTTTGCATGGCAAAATGGCAGATTTTTTATAAATATTTCTACGCATTCTATGCGTTTAGGCATGCTTAGGCATGGCAATGTGTAATTTTGTCTATTCTTCCGTCGACAAAACAACGCGTGCGTTCGACTGTTTCTAAATTACCGGATTTATATGTAGAACGTCGATCGTCTCTATCAGTCATACTATGTGAAGCTCGATGTGTCATACAATAATTGTGAGCGCAAGTGCTAGTCACCGCCTGAGGTATGTGAGCGGTGAGACGAGGGAGGGCGCGATTGACAAGATAGGCAGACTGAGTTAGCTTGTTGTCTACCTCCCCTGTCTCACCGCTCACATACCTCAGGCGGTAATTAGCATTTTAACACTTACTAGTAATGAGCAGTCCTAGGAACTCCTCCAGCATGCTAATAGTATGCCGGAGCGTGTCGTCTTCAATGGCGCGCTGTTCAAAGTCAGGAGCCGCCCAGTCCAGTAAGTTGAACTTGTTAAGAACGTGGATGATAAACTCGTTGCTCTCGATTAGGGAGGCTCCGATCTGTTAACAAAATCCACAATACAGTGTTTGATAAGGTTTTTTAAAATAAGAAATTAGTAAATGAAATGCTACAAAAAAGATGATTCTTGGGTGAAAATGTCCTATTACAAAAACACCGTAATAACACGATACAATTTTATAAAATGTCTAGATGTTACTGACAATAAAGCTGAAAAGTTTGTTTTTTGTTTGTTTGAACGCGCTAATCTCTGGAACTACCAGTCGGATTTGAAAAATTATTTTTGCATTTGATAGCCCAATTCTTGAGGAAGGCTATAGGCTATTTAAAATCACGCTATGACCCTTAGGAGCCGAGCAAAAAAGAAAAAAAGTCAGAGTAATAGCGCGGGCAGGCGATGCAATTCGACGGGGAACAAGAAATTTCACGCGGGCGAAGCTAGTGTATAAATAAAATATGAAATGTTGTTCGTTGGTAAACGCATCACTTGAGAACGGCTGGACCGATTTGGCAATTTTTTTTTTTTAATGTTCGTAATAGTCCGAATTAGGTTTTTATAGAAAGAAAGGGAAATGCCCATCAGCCACACAAAAAAATGCTTGAAATGAACAACAATGAAATATACGCCAAAATGCACTACAAATAGTAGGGAATCCATTACAATTTCAATAATTATCAAAAAACTAGGTAGAAGCCAGTTACAATTTTTTTTTTTTTTTAATATAGGTTAAGTCAAGGTTAAGGATTAATATGCAATAATTAAACAACAAAACAGCATTTAAATGTTTTAATCATCATTAGAAACCACTAATATATCATCAAGAAACTGTGCAGGAGGATAGATATTAGATTGGTACCGGGCCCAAGCTAAGTACCATATTATTGACATAGTATGAGCACAGGTACCAACTGTTCGCCGTCCCACTAGGCAGTTACAATTATGTAAACAAAACTATTTTTTTTTTTTGAGAAATATGTCTACTAAGTATTTTTCCTCACAGTAAAAAATAACTACCCGGAAGACCTAAATCCTTAACCAATTCGTTATCCATTTCCCTGCATATCTCAATCCTATACATACTATTAGCTCGTGTATGCTCGCCATAGTATGATTGAGTCTGTTTTATTTGATAAGTTCCACATGCCAACAAAACCATTTCGCTGTATGTCAGTTGGTAAAAATGAGTCAAAATGGGTAACGTGTGCAGAAGTAAAATCAATGTCCTTAAAAAATGGCCAAAGTCGTCGTTAAATATCCTAAAAAGCAATGTACTAGTAACTCAAGTCGCAAACGCAAAACCATGAATCGATCAATTCAACAATCAAAAAAATTAAATGCAGTAATGTCAAACTGTCAGTAAGGCAAAGGACATATGATGCATACAGCCTACGATACGTTTTCTATTTTGAAAATAATTTGATTTTAATTAATAATGACATGCATATAATTATTATTTAATTAGATTTACGGTATAAATAGATCGAATTATATTAAATGAATGATAACTGTGCAATAATGCTATAAAATAGTTCGTTAAAGATTATTTGACGATTCCCGTGTGGCTGAATGTCGATTACTCATATCAAATAAAAACTGACCTCCATGATAAAATAAGAATGTATTAGACGGATATCAAGTTAAATATTGATCGTTATATTTTCACCCTAGGTATAGAAACTTGAGAATTATTTCATTATACCTAATTTATTCTAAATAGAATTAAGGACTATTAGTAGTGTCTGTCTATTTTAAGCATTTTTCAGGCATTCCCCATTGGAATGTCCTTTTTTCTATGGGTTTTTGTATGCGTTGCTATTGGTCCACGTAATCAACATAAAGTCCGTTCCACACAAACCAAACGCTTTAGTTACATGTACATTCAGGTGAGTCATGGACTACCTGCGCGTCGCACGTGTTTTAGTGAGTGAACCAGACGATATTGTTTGTACGTGAGTCATGGCCGACATGTCCCCTGTACAGTAAATTTTAGAAGTATTCAATACGAACGGGCCTTAACAATGTCAAAACAAAACAATGGCGTTGGCCCCACCCCGACCAATGACCCATCTCACTCTGTCAGTATTGGAAATGTGGAGAAACATAACTCAGTACTCGTTTGTTAAAAAAAACAGACTATAGAAATATATAATATAGTAGTTACCTGCAGCATCACCACATCTCTGTCCAACATCTCGGCGCGGCACTTGACGTTTTGGTAGAAGTACAGCTGGTTGATGAGCGCGAAGCCGTTGCGGCGCCACATGCCGGCGTGCACTTGTCCTATCATGGCCATGGTTTCGAGGACTGGCTCTGTAGATAAACAGTATGGTAAGTTATCTTCGAATGAATACGTCATTAGTTTTGTCATTTTTTAAGGTATTTTACAATTTTGGGGATCTCCCCAAGTGTGAGCGATCACATGATTGGAAAAGCTCTATTGGTAGCCAATGATACGTTTGCGAACTAATAATAGAGATCCGAAAGTGTGGTAAATGATAGAAAATCACGTCAAGCATCTTAGTGCTTGCGTGAGACCTTTATAGTTCTTGTTTCGGTGTATGCTCAAATACTCATCGTAAAACATCGTACTGTAGAGTTCATGGGGGTGCCTGCCGTTTTGCCAAAAAGATTTTGACAAAATTTCATTACCCAAACAAATTTTAGCAACCTTTTTTTATACCATTGCAATATTTCGAATGATTTTAGTACGCATATTTTCATTTGGTCAAATTTTTACTTGGCAAAATATTACTAAGTATAATGTCATTATGGAATTTGGTCTTTAATCAAATGATTTATTACAGCAAACAATCTTCAGACAATACACGTTTGGTGAAATGATTTGTTAAGACAAAAAATATTAAGGCAAAAATAAGATTTTTAGACATTTGACTTGCTGGTTAAATTTGATGTCTTTTGCGTACTTCTTTGTAAGTTTTTGTGCTTAAATTGGTCTGAAACAAGTCAAATTTATGGTTACTTGATATTAGTTTATTTATGGAAGTAGTTAGAGTAGGTTAATTATTTAAAAAAAATGGTTAGGTTAGGTTAAAAATGTGACCTCCTACGCACGAGCCGAGCGAGCGAAGCGAGCGGTGCCGCGGTAGCGGCCGGCGAGTGCCAGACACGACTTGCATTAATAGAAAAAAATATATTGTTTTTAGTAGGTTATCCGGAACTCAACAATTTAGATTAGGTTAATTTCTTCTTTAAAAAAAATGGGTAGGTTAGGTTAGGTTAAAACTGTGACCTCCTACGCACGAGCCGAGCGAGCGAAGCGAGCGGTGACGCGGCAGCGGCCGGCGAGTGCCAGAAACGACTTGCATTAATAGAAAAAAGAGATTGTTTTTAGTAGGTTACCCGGAACTGAATTATTTAGATTAGGTTAATTACTTATTTTATAAAAATGGTTACCTACTGTGCCAGGAACGACTACATTATATAGAAAAAGAAGAGCACACATTGAGCGCCATTTATGATTTACCTCCTACCCACTTAGTAGTTCACATTTTTGTCATTGAAGTTTGACTGAATAGGAAAGGGTGAATTGAAAACTGACGATACTAAATAAGTATTTGGCTTATTTGATTTTGCCTAAAAACTGTTATTCCAAATGAAATATTTGACTAAATAAAAAATGTTAGAAGTACTAGTTGGTAAATAAGTTATAGTTTAAACGTTCATTTGCCAAACAATAGGTTTGCGTTACAACTTTTTGTGAATAGATTTTTTGCTAAGTAATAATTTGGCAAATGAAATTATGCGAAAAATTTTTTGGGAATTGAAAATTTGTCAAATTCCTTTTGGTCAAACAAGGGAGACCCAGTTCATGGGTACCAATTCGTCAATGGGAGAACAATGAGAGGTAAAAGACAATCCGCTAACAAGACACTGACGTCAGAGCACTGATCTGTCGGATTGCGCAAGCGCAGAGACAGCTGTCCAACACCATAATCTTGGTCGAACGTTTACAAAAGCACCTGCAATGGAGGAATATTCCTTTCTTTTAACTAATGACACCTTGTTATCCATTTTTAACCCCGATGGAAACAGAGGTGCTATAAGCTTAAGGTGTGTATCTGTCTGTGGTATCGTAGCTCCCAAACGACTGAACCGATTTAAATTTTTTCGTTTTGTTTGAAAGGTGACTTGATCGAGAGTGTTTTTAGCTATGATTCTAGATTATCAGTTCTTTTCTAGTTGATGAATGGATGTGAACATCTTGCACAGGTGTGATCGAGTCGAAATTAGCTTTTCTGTTACTTCAATGATATTAGAAAAACATAGTAATCTTGAACTGATGCTGCAGCATTACCTGGAATTTGCAGGATACCTAACTTCCTCACCAACTTACAGCAGAGGTATAGTGTTTGGGCTCATTGAAATGGTCTCATTGAATAGGCTTTTGTGTCGAGGTTTTTTTTAAACAAATTTAACTTGACATAACAATCATTCTATATTTCCTATATTTTTGTACATTTAACTATGTTACTGTAAAGCATTGATGCTTTGATCAAGCCTCGTTAATATAATACTGGCTGACATTCAATCATTCAAATATGGAATATCTTCTGTCAAGAAAACGATCTCCGTTTTCCGATAGGATGACAGGGAGAATCTGGTCAGGGCTCGGCATAGAACTATTTTAGTAGGAGTGTTATTTGATGTTTGATCTGAGCTTTAAATACTGAGGGCTTCAGCCCCATTTAAGTAAAGTCCCTCTCGTATTATTTAATAGTTTAGTAAATCTCCTACTGTGAGAGACCTCACATTACCTATAAGTTGCTCTGGCGTGGGCTTGGGCCGGTCCTGTCGGTCGAACTCCCGGCTGTGGTAGGACAGTCCATGCGGGTGCAGCAGTAGGTGCAAGCCCGCGATGTACCGCGACAGCGGGCGGTGGATGGAGACCGGCTCCGTTGATACGTCGTAGGGGATCACTGACGCGATCTGATTGCCGAGTTCTGGGGGAGAAAGTGATGTTAAGAATAGAAGACTTTTAAAGACAAAGTTAGACAAATAATTCGTATAGAAAAACTTGGAAAACGTATAATAGGGATGATGCCTGAGTAAAAAAAAAGAAATTCTATTTAGTCTGTCAGTCAGATAATGAAAAAATATTAGACACGTATTTTATGGTTTATCATATTAAGAAAAAAAAAAAACACTTAGACAAAACGCAAGAGGGAGTGAGTAGGGGAGTGAGGGGACTAGCTATGCCACAACTACGTACAAAATCTATCAAGGCTTGACGTCATGCGACATTTTAACTCAATGTATCGCCGTAATAAAAAATAAAAAAAAAATACAAAAAGTTTTATTGGCAAAAGAAAAGATGATGACAGTCTTACATAAACACAAATATAACTTTGTACATCACAACAATGCATGGTTTGACCGTTGACCCACAAACTAAGCAGGGCTTGTATCTTGTGGGTCGGAGTGCGATTGAGCAGAGAGAAATATGTCGGTTTACAAGCCTATGGCTAGTTTAGTAAGGCAAGGTAAGGGTAAGGTAATCTTCATAAAAAAAAGAAAAAATTGTGTACAATATTTTAATCTAAATGACGGTCTAAAAAAAATTTGTCGTCATATTTTCAATTTGTGTTAGCCCCAGACGAAAAGTCTTTAAATTTTAGAAAGTTCATTATAATTTTTTGGCAAACCCTTTAGTCGGAATGAGTCCTCAACATTTTTTATTTAGTTGATGAACACCAGCAAAATTTTTACCATCAGTCCCAGCCTAAACAAATAATTATTGATTAGGCTAGGAATAACGTTAAAATTATACGACAAAATTTCAATCACCTGGCTTAAAAATCGCAAATTAAATAGTTAAAAAAGGGGCTAGTTTTTTTTCCAATTTTCTCGAAAACTACTAAACCTATCAACAATTTGAAAAAATGTTCTTCTAGAAGACAAAATCTGCAACAAACAACCTTCGGCTCTACTCACCCCTCACAATCTTAGCAGGCGGGGTGTAAGTCTCAACATGCTTCCTCAGCGCCATGCGGTACACAGCGGTAGCTAACGCCTTCTCTGCCGCACACCACTCTAGGGATAGCGTGATGCTATGTGCCAGCTTCACGTGGAGATTGAAGGCGGATTCCCATTCTGGTTCGTATTCCATGTGTTGGCCGACCTGGATAAGGAACATAGAAAATTAAGTCAAATTTTGTGGTAGCTTGTATCAAAGATAAATACTTAGTAACTAGAACTTTCTTTTTTTTTTTTCTTACTTTCTTTTGATTTAAGGACGCTGTTACAAATCGGTAGCCAAATCATTACTTTTTACACAAAAGTATGTTTATTAAATAAAATGCTTGCATTCTTAACATGTTTTTTGGCCGAATTGTTGATGGATGTGCATGGTACGATTCTGAACTATAAATATAATTTTAGATAGGTACAGTTACTCAAAAAAGGTATCGAAGTTAAAAGTGTATTCGGTACCTTCATTTCAAAGAGATCCTCCATAAGCAAATTCCTACCTGTCTGACAACGGAGTCCATTCCCTGCATCATCACCAACAGGTTCAGCATCAAAGAGATGCCATGCATGAACCCCTTGCGAAGGTCATCGTCGAAAGTGGCGGGTACTGAGCTCAGGAGGTACTTCACGTCGTATAGAATGAACTGGGCGCGTTTGAACGCCATTGGAACGTGGGAGCGGTCGAATTCTAGGCGGCCCTGTAGGAAAAAAATAAATTATAAAAGTAAGTAAGTCTTTAAATGCGCCATTTCTATGTACAAGCATGTGGATCTAGATTAGAATTATTTAAAACATTGTTAAAGCTTTCGATATTAAATGTGTTACAAAATGTAATATTTTATTTTCACAAAATAATCTTATTTCCACGCAAAATAATTTCGAGAGCTAATTTGATGTTTTGTAAATTTATCATAATTGGAGCGAATTGAATTATGATCAACATACAACGTAAAACGACGCAGCAATTAATAAACCCTATTGAATGAGTATTTCATAAAATGATGACATTTGAGGCCAAAGGCTAGATAATTTGAGTAGTTCTAAATTTGACAGGACTACATCTACAGCAGCGCCCCTAAGCGGGATAAATGGGAACAGCAATCGTCAAAATGGCGCTGTCTTAGCTAGTTCCCAACACAAGCTAATAATACAAGGCGTGAGGTGGTTTTATTTTATTTTTTCGAAAGTGACGCGTTGTTGTGTTCCTAAATACTCCAAAATTGGAGTCCACCATTTTCCGTGACACCCTAAAATTAGAAGATTGTGAATTAAAGCTTTTTAGAGCTCCAGGGGACCATAGACCTACATACTTGTTATTATTTCAACTTGATACCTCCACGGGTTCCTGAGAAAAAGAGGCTTGACAGACTGACAGACAGACAGACGGACAACGAAGTAATCCTATAAGGGTTCCGTTTTTTTCCTTTTGAGGTACGGAACCCTAAAAATTTTTGGAGAACTATTGCTAAAAAAAAACCAATTGATTCCTACTCACATTATTACACCGCCTATTACATTCGCTTACAAACGTATTCATGACGACGAACAAGGCATCGTGCTTCGCGATCAGATGATGCGCAAGAGTCGGCGTCGTGTACAGTTGGACTGATAGTGACGAAATGGAGAACGAGTGATCATGGTCATCTCGGATGAAGTCCTTGAGGATTGAACCTGAGAACAAATGGAAAATATTATGAAGGTTCAAGCTATGCTTGCCGCGGTCGGTCAGTGGATGGGCGATCTTTACATAAAGAGACCCCCGTGCCTCGGAAAGCACGTTAAGCCGTTGGTCCCGGCTGTCATTCATGGATCTATGACAGTCGTTACCGGTCGTCAGAAGCCCGAAAGTCTGACAACCAGTCTTACAAAGGGGTATCGTATTACCCAGTAAAGCTGGGTTGTAGAGGATAGATAGGCAGTCGCTTCATGTAAAATACTGTTATTCAACCGCATCCGGTTAGACTGGAAGCCAACCCTAACATAGTTGGGAAAAGGCTAGACAGATGATGGAGGACAATTTTGCCCTTCAACATCATCATTTCAGCCGAAAGACCACTGCTGGACACAGGCCTCCCCGAAGCACCGCCATTTCGACCGGTTTTTTACTTCCCGCACCCAGCGGATTCCTGTGGCCTTCACAAGGTTATCGGTACACCTTGTGGGAGGCCATTTTGCCCTTATTGAACGGAAACTCACCATAATTCTTCGTAAACAAAATAGCCATAGTCCTCTTGGTAGTGTAGTCCATGAGGGTGGTAGCGATGAGCAGGCGATGCCAGGCGGTGCGCGCCGCCTTCCACATGCGCGAGTCGTTCTGCATGACGCCGCACGCCACGCCCCCTCCACCGCCCACAGAGTTGGTGGCGCCCCACACCTCCTCGCCCAACGCCACTTGACTGACAGCCAGGCGAAGACTGGGTTCTTGGCTTACGAAGTTTTGGAGCCTGTTGGAGTAGGTTAGCATTACACAAGAGAAGGGTAAGTTACGTGTCTCTTACTCCCAGATGTATTTTATTTATTGGAACGAAGTTCTTTAACGTGGCTTGTGGTTGGAGTAAACTGGTAGAAATCGTCACGTAACGAGAAAGCGTTATGCCCGAAAAAGCCAGTTTCAAGTGACAAGTTTTTGTTTTTTAATACAGGGGGCTGACTATGTGTTCTTATAGCAGGTCAGAAGTTGAACGGTTCCAGTGTGAGAGAGAGAGAGAGAGAGAGAGAGACGGAGCTATATACGACCTATAGCACCATCCTTTTTTCTCAACGGACCCATGATGTTTTTTCACGTCATAGTACGGCCCCAGAACCATCAAAAACTACAATCACTTTTGACATTTGAAACTTGAGGCCATACTAGATGGCTCTGTATTTATTAATACATAATATACAGCGAAAGGAACTTCGTTCTAACCTGGCGTCCCACGACACCTCCCGTTTTTTTTTTTTTTTTTTTGTGCCAGGTGTCTTAGAACCCTTGTGGACATGAGCTTTCATTAGCAAACATACTAACAACATGTTTTTCTACTTGAAAGTGCAGAAAATTAGAAAAAGACATCATTACACAGATATTCAATTTTCAAACGATAAAACACTGACTAGAAAAAAAGAAGGACTCCGCGCCACGCGTATCGAAAGTGAAGCACCGTACCGATCCATGTGTGCGTGATTTGACAAAGACGCCGTCGCGTCACGTAATGGCGGCCGGTCGGCATACTATGATGTAAATGTGTGCGTGAGGCGTGTTTGTACAAATGGTCCCGGCATACTTACTGTGCTTCAGTATCGATATGCGTGGCGCGGAGTCCTTCTTTTTTTTCTAGTCGGTGCGATAAAACCAATATTCACGGTAGCCACTTTTCACGGCATTATATCCAGGTATCGAACCCAGTAAGAGGGTATAACTCAGATTATCTTCCAGTATATTCCCTGAGATCATCTGGTTGATGATCTCAGGGAATTCACAATAATGCCACCGAAGTTTGTTGCGCTACTCTTACCAGTCCAAACACAAAGAAGAGGTGGACATTTTAGGGTCTGTCTTTTGTACTTTTTAACGTTTCAAAAAGTCCTGATCCTCAGCTCAACTTGTACGTAAATATGTAAATTTTTATTTTCATAAGAAACAAAAGTAAACTCACCAATGCAGCAGCTTCATCGCGAAGGTCTGATGCGCGATGACGTGCGCGTGCATGACCAGCACCTTGAGGCTCGGTCCGTGGCGCGACGTGAACCTTTCGAACATCGCCGTACAGCTGAGCACATACGTTCACATCACCCCACACCAGCACGAGTAAGGGAGATAGCGGATAGTTTGTTAAGCACGTACGTGATAGCGTGGGATTATATTTTAAAGATAGAACAATGCGATATTATAGTAATGGACATTTTTTTATTGTAATGGAATACCGAATATAGTAAGAAATAGAGAATCAGCCATTTAAGGTGTTTGCGCTGTGGTAGCCCGCGAAATTCAAATTTTCTTGCGTTCTTTGCAATTTGCAGGTCAGTGTCAGCACAGTCAATACATCAAACAGTCGTCCGACGAAGCCCGAGCTGCATACGAAGTTCGACGAACTACGTGAGCAGCTCGGGCTCTCGTCGGACGACTGTATGATGTATTAGACTGTGGTGTCAGGTTATATCTTGATCAAAATATGATTCGCGACTATAAGAAATTTCGCGGGCTGCCACGACTGCGCAATCACCTTAATTAGCTTATGACTTTTACACTATTGCAAACAAAATAAGTACCTAGGGATTTGTTTAACTAATCTATTAATAAAGCTCAAGAGTTTGTTTATTTATTTGAACGCGCTAATTTCTGAAAATTCCAGTCGATTTTGAAAAAATAGTTTTGTATTTGATAGCTCAATTCTTGAGGAAGGCTATTTAACATCGCGCTACGGCCCTTAGGAGCCGAGAAAAAGGATTAAAGGTCAGAAATAACGCTAAGCGAAAACGAAGTACGTAACGAGCACGGGCGGGCGACGTATTGCGACGCGGTGGGTCGGGGGAACAAGAAATTTGGCACAAGCTAGTTTAATAACGTCTAAGGAATGAACATCAGTTTTTTTTTTATTTATTTGGATTGTTATTGCGACACATATTGTGGACCAAAGTCGTCTAATAAATGAAGATTACTATTATTATGTAGTCAACAAAAGTGATATCTAGGCAGGGTAGAGTAACATATTTGTATGTGAATTGCTTCATTGTAAGGAGCTTGTGGCTAAGTAATAACAGCCGCACGGGTCGATCCATCAGGTTAAGCTACGCTTGCCGGGGTTATCCGTGGATAGGTGACCATCTTTACATACCAAGACTCCTCCGTGCCTCGGAAAGCACGTTAAGCCGTTGGTCCCGGCTGACATTCGTGGATCTTTGACAGTCGTTACGGGTCGTCAGAAGCCCGAAAGTCTGACAACCAGTTTTAGCAAGGGGTATCGTATTACCCAGTTACTGGGTTGTGGAGGTCAGATAGGCAGTCGCTCCACGTAAAATTCTAGTATTCAGCTGCATCCGGTTAGACTGGAAGCCGACCCCAACATAGTTGGGAAAAGGCTAGACATATTGATTGTTACACACCAACACAAAATTGTATATTTTCACGAAATTGAACATGAAGCAATTCACATACAAATATGTTAGTACACCCTGCCTAGATATCTCTGTTGTTGACTGTACCTATACCTTGATTACCTGCATGCCGCGCTGTCACGTAATATGCGAATGTTAATAAAGTTAGTAGGAGTGGGGATATGGAAATAATTCACATTAGAACATAGATTACATTCCACAATGATGCGTCTTTGACTCTTGTAACAAATACATAAAGTTTAAATTAGAATAGTATACGCGTCATGTTGAAAATGGATGATTATTGCCATTAGTGAAAAGCATTAGTTAGATTTGAAAAACTTTACTTATAACAAAAACAAAAAACTGCTTTTTCTGCGATGACCCAAAACTACGTCATTTAGGATTCATACTTTATTTAATGATTTCCTTTTAATTGAATTTACAACAGAATTTTACATCAAGTCCTATCTAATGACGTCCTTTCGGATCACTTCAGGACCTGGCTTCCTCAGACAATGCTACTCGAAATAGATCAGTCACTTTCATCAATTACCGATGAGTAACTTTTAGTTGCATATAGCTTAATCAGCCTATAATGTTCCCATTGCTGGGATACAGGCCTCCTCTCTATGAGAGAGAGAGTGGGCCGTAATCCACCACGCGGGCCCGATTAGTACATGTCACTTGTGTTCGAATGTTTGGTTTTAGGACATGCCGGTTTCCTCACGATGTTTTCCTTCACCGTTTTGAGAGCAGTGGGTGATGAAATAAATTAGTGTCTGGGTTCGATCCTACGATCTAATACTCGTAAATCGTGACCGTTACCATGGGCCACCACTGCTCTTTATATTCTGTTTTTTTTTAACAAACGAGTACCGAAAATTTCGACTGCGTTGCTATTGGTCCACGTAATCGACATAGAGTCCGTTCTACACAAACCAAACACTGTAGTTACATGTACATTTAGTTGAGTCATCGACTACCTGCGTCGCACGTGTTTTAGTGAGTGAACCAGACGATATTGTTTGTGCGTGAGTCATGGCGGACATCACTCCTGTACAGTAAATGTTAGAAGTATTCAATTGAATGGGCCTTAACAATTTCAAAACAAAACAAAGGCATTGGCCCCACCCTGACCAATACCCATCTCACTCTTCAATATCGGAAATGTACGAGAGACATAACTCAGAACTCGTTTGTTAAGAAACAAAGACTATAGTAACTTTTAGTACCAGCACTTAATGCATTGTAAGCCCGCGCATAGCACTATCGACGAGCAATGGAGTTAAAGGCAAAATTCGAGAAAAGCCATGATTAGCATTGTTTGAATAGCCTTAAATGAGATACTCAACGCTAGAATATTTTATCACATATATAGAAGCGTTTGTTAAATAGTAGTACATTATTCGGTGTAACATGGACCAAACCTCGTCTGCTAATTGAATAACAGTTTTCTTTATACATCATACTCAAGGAGTGGGCAGAGGTATACCAATATCTCGTTAGGTATGTGGTATTAAGTCCCATCAATAATGTTATTAAAAAAAAAAAAAAAAAACTCGACTGCCCTGCCAAAGAACGAACTAATAAGTAAAAAAAAAGTTGTATTCCCTAACTCAATCAATCAGTCAACCTGCCTAGCCTTTTCCCAACTATGTTGGGGTCGGCTTCCAGTCTATCCGGATGCAGCTGAATACCAGTATTTTACATGGAGCGACTGCCTATCTGACCTCCACAACCCATTAAATTTTTCCCTAACTAAACCGATAATATGTCATTGCTGTCGGGAGGCCGTTCTGTTGAACACTTTTTAATGTAAGTGGATTTTATTTTACACATTTTAGTGACAATTTAGACATTCACAGTTTTACTAAAGTCTGATTAGGTAAATCGTTTGCAGACAAAGATGAAATGTTTGTTTTGCATGTACCTATGTAAAATTTATGCTAATAAATTATATAGCTTTTTTGGAATGTGCTCATCAAGCAAGGCCTTCAATTTGATACCCATACTGCAGCAAAATTAATTAAAAAAAAATATATAGCCATTGCCACTCGGGATGATGTGAGTATTTTAACAATACCCATACATCTAAATCTGTTCTGGCATTAAAAAATTATGGTGGAATAAAGAAACTGACATGCATAAGAACCCTGTTGAGCTAATTAAGTTCTGAGTTGAGCTGCACGATTACTGACAAATGCGTGCACTGACTGGACAGGTCCACTCAATCTGTGTGGTTTTTTCCTCAAAAGACCATTTCAGACATCTCCACATGAGCTGACCAAGTTTATGTCTGGACTTTAAATGAGACTGTGACCTCTGAGTTTGATTCGGCCTTTCTTCTCAGAGGAAATGCTGACCTCATCTAGTTTTTTATTAAAAATATGATTGACGTGTAAGTGTTTTATAAGCCTACTTACAAAAATAAATCATTTATCAAAACATTCCATTCCTTTATTGTGCAGTCGTGTAATAAAGGGCTACCTTATTACAGATAGTGCAATCCACAAAGACGCGCCCCACTATTCCTCCTAAATGTTTATAATATGTGTGTGCAAGCTTCCGCTAATGTTTGAGTGTTAAGGGTACACACTAATTACCGTGTACTAACTACACTTCTGGACACATCTATTGGCCCACCTTAGAGTTTAGGTTTCGATGGCCCCTACCGAAATATGATTGCTAGATTAAATAAAACTGTTGATGCAGTTTTAAACCTGATACATTTTACCATCTTTTTCGATCGTATTGTTTTAAATTTGAATTCAGAATACTATACGACATGGAGCTACGCCTAACAAGTCGGATATGCGCCTTGTTAAAGGCAATTGATTTTTGAATAAAAAACATGTTTTATCAAATAAAGGTTTAATTTAATAACGCGTGTTGCCTCCATGGGCATCTACCACAGCTCTCATACGATTAGGCATAGAGTTTATCAACCGCTCTATGAAATTTTGAGGGATCGTCTCCCATTCCTCTTCTATGGCAGTTTTCAACTCCTGCATCGTCTGGGCAACTGGCTGACGAGCCCTAACACGTCTTTTTAGCTCGTCCCACATATGCTCAATAGGGTTCATGTCTGGGCTTCTGGCTAGCCAGTCCATAACTGTAATGTTCACATCCCGAAGATATTCCCTGACGATGCCGGCCGCATGGGCTCTTGCATTATCATGCATAAAAAGGAAATTTGGGCCCACATAGTCCGCGTATGGTCTCACGTGAGGTTCTAAGCACTCACGAATGTACCTTTCAGCATTTAATGTTGGCAGCCGTGGTCCTGTAACAACCTCAAGTTGAGTTTTGCCGCTCGCGGATATACCGCCCCAGACAGTCCATGAGCCACCGCCATAAGCAACCCTCTCTTCAAAGCAGCATTGTGGGAAACGCTCTCCCTTACGTCGGTAGACCTTCTTCCTTCCATCATTGCCATGTAACACAATTTTAGACTCATCAGAAAAGAGTACACGGCTCCAATCTTGCTGTGTCCAATTTAAATGACTGCGTGCGAAATGAAGGCGCGCTGTTCGGTGGGCTCGCGTTAGTTTGGGGCCATTAGCTGGCTTGTGTGGTACCATATCGCGTTCTTTTAACCTTCTCCGAACAGTTCGAGCGCTCACAGATACTCCGTGGAAGTCGCGAAGTTGGTTTTGTATCTCAATGGAGGTAAGGTGACGATTTCTCAAGCTGGTCGTCACGATGAATCGATCCTGCCTTTCAGTTGTGACCCGAGATCGTGGCCTTCCTTGGCGACGAACAAAGCCGCCAGTCTCTAGGTACCTCCGATAAACATTTCGGACCGCAGATCGACTTAAATTAAGTTGAGCACTCACGTTTCTTTGGCTGTGTCCGGCCTGAATAAGTGCCACAGCTTGGGCGGCGACTTCAGGTGAAGTATCCATAGATTATTGATAGAACCTCACCTTAATGTTAAGAATAAGTAATGTTTGTTGCAAAACCAAAGATATCAATCACTTTTTCAAGAATTAAATCCATGTAAACCAATAAAACCAAGTTTTCTTAGTATTCGATTGTTTGATATCAACAAACAGGCTCCAAATTGTCTTTTGTTTCTTTAAATTCTGTGTTCGAAATTCAAAAAAAGACTATTGAATGAAATTGTGAATGTGCCAGGTTCAAAACTGCATAAAAACTTTTTGCTCGACCTAATATAAAATTTTAGCTAGGACCAAACGAAACTGAAAATACAAGGTGGGCCAAAAGATGTGTCCAGAAGTGTATATTGTGTACCGATAACACTCAAACATTAGCGGAAGCTTACACACATATACTATAAAAAGTTAGGAGGAATAGTGGGGCGCGTCTTCGTGGATTGCACTATCTGTATCGGGCGACTACTAAGAAATATCGAATGGAAAACACAAAATCACTTTGCTAATTTGTACTCGTTCTTTCTTACAAAATAGCAGATAAGGCTTGGTCGATGTCAGCACAAGTCAAGTCATATATGCGCCTATCACACGTGCTTGCTTGACCACAGTTTTGCTCGCTCAAACCGGCTTGTACACTTTAATCTTTATTTATTATCAAAGAGCCAAATCAAATTCGTCCATCTCAATCAAAACATAAAAAAGACAAAAAAAAAAACCAACCGACTCCCAAAAACAATACTACAAAGTGAAAAATAACTTTAATTTCGGAAGTCAGTATCTGGTTATATGTATTTTCGTTTTTTGCCAACGACTTTCGAAATTATAGTTATTTTTCACTTTGTACTATTTTTTTGGAAGTCGGTTGTTTTTTTTTTTGTAAAAAAGTTTTTTTTTCACATTTTAGTTATGGTACCTACCCCATACAAATTCTAATACCACTACGCGCAAAAGAAATTAGAACATCGTCCACATAAAAAGTGGGAAAAATACGTATTATTGAAGCTAACTCAAAAACTACCCAAGCAAAGTTAATAAATTTTATATGGGACCAACTTTTAGGTATCCTCTCGAAGACAAGCATTTTTCAAAAAATGTACGTATCGAATTGAGAACCTCTTCCTTTTTATCGTCGGTTAAAAATGAACACCATTATATGAATTACAACGCTATGCTTTATTTGAGGCAGAGTGAACGTCTGTGTCTGTGCTAGTATAAACTGTGTTACAGACACACACTGTACGTGTAGTTGGTAAAACGGTAGCAATGCACAAAGCCCAAAGCGCGGCTTGATGGTCTTTCGACTTGCTTGAGACTGTGGCATGCCAGAATTTGCAAGCCAGACTTATACAAACTTGTCTGCGCGTATTTTGTCAATAGCCAGTTTTTTGTTCACTGTGAACTTTTACGCCTTGTTCTTTTTTCAAAATCAAACGGTTGAAAAATACTAACAGAAGACAATATAAATCTTCATTGTTATACATTGTTTCCACGACGGCGATTTTGGTGCGAATGTGGAACTGTGCAAATTTAACTGTACCGTGTTGTATCACGTCCGTGTTGAGTCTTTTTATGCGATATAGTAGCGCAAGCAAAACTGTGTTGAACACACGCACGTGTGGTAGGCGCGTTGCGCCGAGATCTATAAACGCGTTATTCTTGTCACTGTCGCACACCTGTCAAATTGCAAGTGCAAGATAGAGACAACTTGAGAGAATATGTCTATGTTAAAGGTAACGTTTATTAGATCTCAGGCCAAATCATATACCAAAAGGTCAATATCACACAAGCAAACACTTACATCTCGATATCAGTCTTCAGTTTATCGCAGACTTGGAAAGAGTTACATTTGACGAGCGCTCTTCCTTCGCGGTCGATCAGACTCACAAGTTCTAACGAATCACGTTGGTTGCATTTTGTTACTCTTACTAAGGTTGTTATGACCTGAAAAAAGAAACAATGTTAGTTTAAATATAGAACACCCTTTGATAACAAAGAGAGGCCAAAGACTGCAATTTGGGAGAAAACCAATCAAAATTGATTGTTTCAAAAAGTACTTAATTTAGCAAGGAAAGGGGACCAATAGTTAAGGCAAAAATATCCACCCTGAAATATCATCATCATACTACATTCATCCTTGAATAAGATCGGTGGAGGAATACACCGTTTTTTTTTTTTGTGTTTGGCATCTCGTAATTGACCATGAGAGGTCGAGACTACTTAAAGCGCGGACTCACTACGATTTTAAACGGCACACAACCACGTAATCTATTGTCACCATTAGCGAGCTTGAAATAAGGTTGAAAATTGAAAATAATGTTTGTGTTGCCGAGATGTAACTAAGCTGCGAATGTGCAATGTGCATTTATTTTCCGGGTTTTCTTTAGATCATTCAGAATATACACAATAAATTAAATAATTGTCCGGTTAAAGTTTAAAAAAAATGTTAATTCTAATAAATTTTTAAAAAGAGAATGTCGTTATCGCTGAAAATACAGATATGTTCGACGCCAAAGTTTATTTTTGTGGAGCAACTTCCAAATTTTTTATTGGGAATAACAAACTATTTTTCTATTTGGTTAAACTTTTTCTTTAAACCCTTCTCTGTCCACTGTATTTTTTGCGTCGGATAGTTTCATTGCGTTACGTCATACTCGACAATCCAAGAAACTAATTTTTGTGAATATTGAGCTAATACCGCGCCTTAACTGGACAATCCTGTGGGTGCCTTAAGCGAACTCAAAGCCTCCAGCCAGGACATAAAACTAACTTATAAACTAAGCGACTGCACGCTAAGGACACCCCCCGTGGGGTACGAACTTCGGCTCAGGGCGTCGCTGGGGGGGAGGACAGCAAGGGGGGACAGGCTGGATCATATCTGAATAATAACTATTATGTAGGGGGTTTAAAGTTACAGGCTCAGCTACGCCACCAGCTGGCACATCTTCACTGAGCACGGGACGGGGTGAACACACCGTGAGGAAACCCCGGACTAATACAGGGTGTAATTTTAATCGTCTTTATCCTCTTAAGGGGCCATTGTACTCATCATTGTGAACAACTTTTACTACGGGACCAAACATGACATCGCGCAAAAAAAAAATCTGCTGCTTCCTACATTTTGACGAGTTTGATATAGATAAATGTACTGAACAACTGATTTTTTTAGCTGTGTGTGCGTATTCGGCAATTGTTTTTTATTTATATAGAAGAACTAGCTGCGTCCCGCGGTTTCACCCGCGTAGACCGGAATAAAAAGTAGCCTATGTGTTAATCCAGAGTCTAAGCTACCTACATACCAAATTTCATCCAAAAAGGTCCAGCCGTTTGACCGTGAAGAAGTAACAAACATACATACACACACACACTCACAAACTTTCGCCTTAATAATATTATTGTGATACATACCTGATCAAACGTGTGTGTCTCGTCGTTGTACAGAACAGTGCAATAACAGTCGGGCTGGTCCAGGATCTGCAGCAGATCCCTCTCAGCGTCTTTCAGCCTGGAAGGGTTTATCGTACTATTTCTCTTATTATTACATTTCACTACTATTATTGTAAAAAAAAAGATATAGCATCATACATAACATCACGTCTGTAATAGGGATGATGACGAAAAATTTTTTTGTCCGTCATGTAGATAGATTATTAAAAAATATTGGACACGTATTTTTTCTTTTTTTACTTAATCAAAAGATTACGGCGATACATTGAGTTAAAATGTAGCATGACGTCACTCCTTGCTAGATTTTATACGTAGTATAGTTGTGACGTAGCGAGCCCCCACTTCCCAACTTTAATGCGTTTCATCTAAGTAATTTTTTATTAATATGATAAAGCAAAAAATACGTGTCTAATATTTTTTTATTATCTGAATAACGGACATTTTTTTTTTAAATATATTATCAGTTAGGAGATTAGGAATTAGGCAGAGGTGTACACTATCAGAGAAACGAACGTCTATACACCGTAAGGACCATTTTTGCTTGCAGCGCTCGGCCGCTATAGTAACGGTTGCTACCAGATGCACGATGATCTGTGCACGGATTTTTTTTCCGGTGTTCATGTTCGTTTCTCCTTTAATGACACCCACATTTCGCCAGTTATGTTTTTTAAGGTGGGGTGTGCCTACTGTCATCAACCGTGCACAAATACAAACTCTGAATTGCTACTGAGAAATTTCTGATGCAAAAACCTTATAACACTTTACTCGACCTGGGAATCGAACCCGGGACCTCATGCTCAGCAGTAGCGCTTGCGTATCGAAACATAGAGAAGCTCAAGTCTGGTAATAATAAAACTTACCTTAGATCATTAGGTAGCCCAGGCGCATGGTCGTGTGTAAGTAATCTCAGGCAGTACGTTAAGCAGACGGAGGCTACGATCTTCATGCGTTCTATTACATCCGGTTTGATAGTAGCTTCCGCTTGATTGTCATCTTCTGATGCCTGAAAGAAATGTTTGTATTTAGAAGACTGAACATATACACGGTTAATTTTAGGTCGTTCTGGAACCGAAAGCCATGAAGTCGATCATCGGAACCGAATCGACTGGGACTATTATTTTCAAAAAGTAACAATAAAAAAAAACCACGAAAAATTAAATTTATTGTTTTTTGTTTTTGTGAAATAATGAGAACTCGAAGTAACGCTTCCTTTCGATCAATGCATATCGTGTGTGTAAAACGTATCGACAAACGGCAACACATGTGAACGGTACCCATTGAAAAATCAATTCATCGATCAGACAGCATGATCCGTAAGCCACGCTAGTTGAAGCGCTACTAAAATTTAAGTCGAATGACATAAAAAAGTGATAAATTTCTAACTTCTCTATTAGATGTCTTAAAAAAACAATAACAGTGCCAATAGTAACTATTACTCGTCTGGAGTTACTGTGTTTCGGCTCCAGAACGATGTAAAATTAACCGTGTATTGTTTGAGCCGATTCTGTATCGAGGAAAGGCATATGATGATTATGATGAAAGGCTATATATATATAGGTACTTCTATTAATAATTTTATTAAGAGGTAGGCCTATCGTTCACAAATGACGCTACTCAAAAGTCAGTCCCGACTCGCACTTAGTCGCTTTTTTATAGGTACGTAATAGAAAAATGCACGGTTCCTATAGGAATCTCAATACGAAACCGCTGGACGCAGCTGTGTCGAAATATCAGAAGTCACCTTTTTTTAAAATCTGAAATACCATTTTATTCTTTCTTTGTTCATTTCAAACATGAAAATTTTTTATACTCGTAACTTTTTTGTGTTTCGGATTCTGAAGCTGAAACTTTTACGTATTGTTACTGAGTTGATAAAACACTTTTTTTTTTAGTTTTCTGAACGGTATGCTCGTGTTTCAATTCAAATTGAGCCACCACTGGACTGGCCATCTTGTGCTCGCGCTGGAGGTACTCGCTACGGTCTGTAATGTGTTACTTACGGCATGCAGCTGACAGAAGGGGTCTCTCTTCCACGCCTCAGTGTCGCCGCAGTCGCAGCATCCGCCGCCGCTGGACTGGCCCATCTTGTACTTATGGTGCCGATGGGCGGAAACCTTGAAGCATTCCACGCAGAGTACGCAAGTGTTGTCCATGCCTGAAGAAATAGTATATAATGTAGCACTTCCGTTAAAATTGATTAAGTTGCCAATTCAGTAAAGGCAGCAAATTCTGGTTTAAGGATCACAGGTTTCTGGTATTTAAATACTCTAGAATATATCTAGTGTTACAAAACCAACTTTAAACAAAATGTACTATTACTTTGAACGCCGTAGACTCATGGGTCAAAACTTCTTTTCTAAGACCTGAAGAAACAATAAATCCAAGAATCTATCATCTGTTCTGAAATACTAACCGCACTCTCGACAGCTGTAAGCCGGATCGCCCTGTTTGAACACGCGGCCGCATAGCGTGGAACGCCTCGGAAGTGGCGGCTGTGAACCATCGCTGTTGCCCCACACGAACTGCTCCAGAGGTTGGATCAGCAGCTTGGCTGCTAGGTCCTCGTCGAAGGACCAGTCTGGAATGTTAAGGAGTAAATTATAGAGAGATATTCAGTTACTGCAATCGGGGATGTACTCTTTAAATATCAAGGTACTTTCGCCTCTTTGCGAGAAAAACGTGACATTTCGGAAAAGGTATTTTTTAAAATTGAATATTAGATTATAGAATCTTTTTATGTATTTTTAAAAGTTTATTAGATGAACGTAAAAAGACAGTAATTTACTTGTCATATTTTTTTTTAAAGTTTACAATTATCGCTTCCTGTGAAAATTGCATTTTTCGAGATACTTAGCACTTTTTTTTTGCAAAGATGCGATTTGACCTTGTTGGGGTCGGCTTCCAGTCTAATCGGATGCAGCTGAATACCAGTATTTTACATGGAGCAAATACCTATCTAACCTCCATAACTCAGTTGCTGGGTAATACTGGGTAGTCCAGTGCCTAAAGGGATTATAACCAACTCCCGTTTCCGAGCTTGCTGTGTTTTAAAGGGTCCAGGAAAAAAAAATTTCTTCTGTAAGATACAAAATCCTAAATCTTACTACGTGGTAAAGAGAACATGATGCTACGTCCTACTTTTTTGAAAAGAGCTCTTTCTTCCTATTTTATGAAACAGTAACTCATATACCATACTCAGCTCAAATTCACTCTTTATCTCGCTCGCACACTACTGCTCGCGGACTGAGCCGGGGTACTGGGCGGCAGCGAGCCAGGGAGCGCCGATAGTTTAGGTAATTGCTTTTTAAGGTAAAAATAACGGTAATTAAAAAAAAATAAAAAAATATTATATCTGCTTTACATTTAGTTCAGTTATTAATTATTATGCAAAGTTTGATGATCTAATTTGAAGTATTTTTTTAATACTAGCGGTTTATTGTTCGGTTTGGATGTAATTTGTATTTTTTTTTCTGTCGAGACTATTTTATGGAATCGTGTTTTCGTCAAACATACTTAACATAATCCTCAACTTGACCATATATTTATTTCAAAATTAATGCTGCAGTATTTGCAACATAATGGAGGATCATGCTAAGCAATTTGAGGTATTGTAGACTCCTGTGTTTTAACTTTAAGTTAATCAGTATTTAAATTCAATTTTTTTAGTGAATATGCTTATCCATATACCTAATTATCTTCGCTTACGACAAAGTGCGTTGACCCCAACACAAAAGCAATCATTATCTAGTCTACTCTTCCACATTTAAAACATTCTTCACGCACAAATAACAAACACATACAATTTACGGACGCGTTAACCCAGTAAAAGTAAAGTAGTGTAAAAATGCTGCAATGTTTATACAATTGTTCATTTGGTACAATAGTCACACTCACAGTAGGTGCGATGTGGACTAAAATCAGTGAAGTGAAAATCTATTACATCATTAGTATGAAACTATGAATACAATTTTTCGCTAGCGTCTTTTTCTTTTAGAATCTAAACCATAAAGAATTAATCATCAATCATTCTACCTGTCTTTCACTTAAATTGGTTTTTAACATTGGAAATGCTTTTTCGATCGCTCTGGTATGGGCACTATTTTCAAGAAAAGTGCGACATGCCGATATTTCCTATAGAAAAGCAAATCTGCTGTTGACTAAATAGTGGCAAAGAAAGAAAAACGATTCATGTTTGATTTTAAAAGGATCTCATACCCTACTGAAAGTCTCTATCAGGATAGTGGACTGCTTTCTGTTAGAAAATTAAACACCGTTCTAAAAAAACATAAGAATCTACCATATGATCCGAATAAAGTAACAAGAAGACGTAAAGACCTCATAGCACAGGTTCCACAAACTAAAACTAAATTTGCTGCCATTCAGTATGGTAAACTATCATGTCAAATTTATAATAGGATGAATAAAAAGGTATATATACACAATAAACAATTACACGAATGTAAAAAAATATTAACAAATTGGATAAAGACCCTAAATTACGCCGATACTGAGGAACTATTATACTATGTTTAATTTAATTTTATGTTCATGTATTGTTTAATTTAATATTGTTTAATTATTCTTTGATTTAAATTTGATTGTGTTTAACTACTTAAACTCATACAATTCTTAACTATGTTTAAAATGATGATGTATGCATGATGTGTTCTCCTATAACTGAAGGAGCACAAATCTTCAAAGTACCTACTTTGTATAATAATGCATGTAATGTGTATCCTTTGTTGGAGTTCCTTTCTCAATAAAAATAAAAAAAATAAAAAATAAAATAAAAACTATTGCAACACACGAAATTATACTCGCATGCACACACCCACATACTCACCCACATATCACACCCTCACACTTACACACACCCTCACACACACACACACACACACACACACACACATCACATACTGCTTATGTTTAAGTCTAAGATACTGAAAAAATTGTATACTGCTGTGGAAGAGCGGAGTCACCTAACACAGGCATTACTTGCCTAACAGATGGCTCCAATCACCAACTAATGTACAACTTTTTGCTTCAGTAATAAATTTGATTTGATTTGATTTGAATCTTTGCAGAAAGCCGGTTTTGTTACTAATCTGTGACTTTTGAGTGGATTTTCTATGAAAGATAACCATCTCTGATAAGGACATTAAAATTCGTTAGAAAGTACCTATTTAAAATTTTTAATGTTGTCTTATTCACAGTTCGTTTTTCCCAAAAACGTCAGTTAGCCGGATTTGATTATAAAGGACTCATTTCTAAGACAACATAGTTAATTGTAATTGAGGTGTCAAAACCTTTGTATTGACGAGGTCTACAATGTACAAAAAAGTAAAATTGAATTAGTCAAGTGGTAAAACTTGTTTGTAAGAGGAAAGGGTCTGTGGACGGGCGAACAGGAAATTTTACACGGACAAAGTCGCGGGCAGAAGCTAGTCTAATAATAATATGGTTGCTACAAGTACTTATTCAAAAACTCATTCCGCATCAGCGACACAAATGGCCCTTATGCCTATTAATTTAAAGTTTAAAACAAAGGTCGAGCTATCAACCCTTTCGACTGAAAGGGGTGACTTGACTACCCCTATTTTCTATGACAAAGAAAAAGACATTCATTCGTCGGATATGGTTGCAACAAAGCTGGTATTTATAATAATTGTGTACAGGACACATCCGCCGCTAAAAGCGGCATACGAATATTTACAATAATTTGTATGTGCACATGGGGATAAAACCTAACTTATACATATACTATATACCTCATTCTCCTGCCCTTATCCCAATCTATTTGGGGTCGGCGCAACATGTCCTTTTTTTCCATACTTCTCTATTATTCGTCATCTCGGTAGTCACCCCCTTTCTAGCCATGTCATCTTTCACACAATCCATCCATCGTTTCTTTGGTCTTCCCCTACTCTTATAGCCATCGACATTCATACTCAAAACTTTCCTCACGACATTTTCCTCACTCCTCCGCATCACATGCCCATACCATGACAGCCGATTTCCGCACAACTTTTCAGTCACCGGTGCCACTTTTAGACTTCCTCTTATGTACTCATTTCTTATTCGATCCATTCGTGTAACACCACACATCCCTCTTAGCATTCTCATCTCAGCTGCATGCAACTGCTTTTCATTCATCCCTTTTGTGGCCCAACATTCTGATCCATACAAGACAGCAGGTCTAACCATTGTTTTATATATCTTCCCCTTAAGTTTAAGGGCAATGCGGGAGTCGCAGATTGTCCCCGTGACCTGCCGCCATTTCATCCATCCAGTGTTAATCCTATGCTTAACCGTCCGATCTACTTCGCCATCGCTTTGCACGAGTGAACCGAGATACCGAAAGTCGGAGCAGACTGGGAGAAGCGCGCCATCAAGCGCTATGGCTCCAGAACTGGAGATACCGCCGAAATCGCAGAACATATATTCATAACATATATACTATGTATATACATACGCAGAACATAATAGGTCTTTACCTATGAAATTGCCGTTTTGTATGAAAAAATTTAAACGAATTTTTTTCATGCATTTTTTATTTGTATTAATCGAAGTAATCACCCATGCAATCAATGCATCTTTGCCAACGCAGTGGCAGTTTATTGATATAAACTGCCACTGCGTTGCCGTTTGCCCTTCTTAAAGAAATCAGCTGGACGGGAGGCAACAAATTCTTCAAAGGCATTTTGTACTGCCAATCGGGTATTGAATTTTTATCCTGCCAAGAAGTTATCCAAATTCTGGAAAAAGTAGTAGTCTGTAGGCGCAAGGTCTGGTGAGTAGGGCGGATGACGGAGAGCTTCCAACCCCAGTTCTTGCAACTTGGAGACCGTCTGCTGTGCAGTATGAGGTCGCGCGTTGTCATGCAGGAGCAGCGGAGACGAGCGATTGACCAATCTGGTTGGAGATGTGCCAGCTTCTCCATCATTGTGTTCAGTTCTTCACAGTACACATCTGAAGTAATGCTCACCCCGTTTGGTAAGAAGCTGTGATGAATCACACCGGCGCTAGACCACCAAACAGTGACCATCACTTTTCTAGGGGTAAGTTTTCGTTTAGGGCATTGTTTAGGTGCTGAACCAGGATCCAACCAACTTGCTGAGCGCTTGCGGTTATCAAACAGAATCTATTTTTCATCGCAGGTAACAATGCGGTTCAAAATTTCTTCATTTGTGTGTCTGTTGAGCAGTGCAAGGCACTTCTCGACGCGTGCTTCGCGCTGGCGATCATTGAGTTCGTGGGGCACCCATTTGTCAAGCATTTTTACCTTGCCAATTTGACGCAAATGTACCAATATTGTTTTGACGCTAACGTCGAAAACTGCTGCTAATTCAGCCGTAGATTGTGTATCATCAGCTTCCACAATCGACTTTAATTCGTCATTGTCGACCAAAGTCTTCGGACGACCGCGAGGTTCATTTTTCAGGTCGAAATTTCCAGAACGGAAGCGAGCAAACCAATAACAAGTGGTGCGTTGGTTTGTAATGCTAGCTCCGTAAACGTCAATGATGTTGCGTGCCGCTTGTGCCGCGTTGCTGCCACGACGGTATTCATATTCCATAATTACTCGAATTTTTAACGTATCCATGATGACGAAAAAGATTGAAATGCGATGAAAATGTAACACTAATCAATAAACAAATGACTACTTTTGGAAAAAAAAATCCATGTTTTTAAAATAAAATTAATTTGAAATTAGAATTCTTAGCCAAACAAAAATTATTTTGATTTGAAATGGCCAGTACTGCAGAACGGCAATTTCATAGGTAAAGACCTAATATATACTATATACCTATACTCTACAAAACAATACAAAACACGACACATTAATTATTATTATTCTCTGGTATAACCTACACTAAAAAATAAACAATAAAAACAACAATAACCTAAACAAACAACCTAATTATAAATCTAAATAAATCTAATTTAACCCTTTTAATAAAAAAAAATCTTCTAGAGTTTAAAGGTTATTTTGAATAAGCCATATTTTTAGTTATTTTTTGTAACAATTAAATGGCAGTTCTCGTATTAATTTTGGAATGTGGTTGTAAATTTTTATGGACATAAGGTAGCTGTTTCTGTAGTGGAGAGTGCTGTTACAAAATTGTTTTTTTAACTTTTTTTTAAACTTTTTTTTTAACTTTTTTTTTAACCTTTTTTGTAAATCAATTGATTTCGGCTACTGTGGAGAAGAAGTGTGAATTTTTCCTAACAAATATGGCTATTTCTAAAATGTAAATAGAAGCTAGCGTTAAAACCTTTAACTTTTTTTAAAATTAGTAAATTTGAACCAACGCTATCGTATTCTCATTAAAATTTCAAAAGTATCGAAACAAAACTCCGGACTTTATACGTCTATTCTTTCCGATAAAACATTTTGGTCAGGGACAAGCTGCTTGATTGACGTAACCCCTACTTTAATATTTTACGTTCGATTAGTAATTACTTACGTTTAAATTAGATTAGGTTCAAATAACATAACATAACGCCTGCAATCCCCGAAGGATTAGGCAGAGGTGTACCTATAGTAAACCTACATTTCGCCATTTTAAGTCCCATGTAGGGGACGAGCCTATT
Organism: Cosmia pyralina; assembly: GCA_946251885.1. NCBI lineage: Eukaryota > Metazoa > Arthropoda > Insecta > Lepidoptera > Noctuidae > Cosmia > Cosmia pyralina. Next base: position 10,921,486 of record OX276342.1, on the reverse strand, counting down.
GCCATCAACCAGGCACAAATCTGGACACTCTCCTAGTGAGAAATTCCTAAGAAGAAAAGCCTTTAAAAAAAAAAAAAAAAAAAAAAAAAAAAAAAAAAAAAAAAAAAAAAAAAAAAAAAAAAGTGTTAATTTCGGAAGTTGGTGTCAATAAACTAAAATATAGAACCAAATACACCGACTTCCGAAATTAAAGTTATTTTTCACTTTGTAGTGTTTTTTTTGGCAATTTTTATTTTTCACTTTTTGGTTGTGTACCTACCTCACACAAATTCGAATACAACTACCAGCAAAAAAAAAAAATAATAGGTTGGGGAAAAAGTTTCTTCGCATTTTTTAAGAAAATTCAAAACATTTTTTAATATACATTAAGTATTTACATTTATCTAAAGTATGTAGGTACCATTTTGTTCGATAACTTTTTGCCATCTTGTAGGTAAGGACATGATCCCATTACTATTGAAATTTTGGGACTTCTGATCAAAATACCGCGACAAGTGGTTTTGGCAGTCCTCTCGTGATGTTAACCTGACACTGCCTAAAGAATTCTGAAGAGACTGAAACAGGTGGAAATCTGAAGGTGCAAGGTCAGGACTATACGGCGGATGCATTAACACCTCCCAGCCAAACTCTCTTAATTTTTGCTGAGTGGCTAAAGATGTGTGAGGTCTAGCGTTATCATGATAAAAAACCACATCCCTTCTGTTGATTAATTCCGGCCGCTTTCTCTCAACTTCTTGCTTTAATCTCATCAGTTGTTCGCAGTAGAGTTCAGAATCGATGGTCCTGCCTGGTGGTAACAGCTCATAATGAATAATGCCCTTCCAATCCCACCACACACACAGCATCACCTTGTTGCGAGTTAACCCGGGTTTCGCCACAGTCTGTGAAGCCTGACCGGCCTTTGACCACGACCTTTTTCGCACGTTCTTGTCGTACGTGATCCACTTTTCATCACCAGTTATCAGCTTCTTCAAAAATGGTTCGGTTTCATTACGTCGTAATAAAGAATCACAAATGAGTACACGGTTCATTAGGTTTCTTTCAGTGAGCTCGTGAGGTACCCAAATATCGAGCTTTTTTGTGTACCCAGTTTTTTTTCAAATGCGCCAAAACTGTTTTGTGGTCAATTCCCAGTTCTTCAGCTACGTCGTAACTACTGATATGCCGATATTGCTCCACTTTTTCAAAAATGGCATCCATTTTAACCGTAATAGGGCGACCAGAGCGACGTGCATCTTTGACATCAAAATTACCGGACTGAAAACGCTTAAACCAAATTTGTGCTACTCTCACAGATACTGCACTGGGTCCATAAACATCGCAAATTTTTTTCGCGGCTTGCGTTGCATTTTTACCTTTTTTGTAGTAAACTTTAAAATGTATCGAATTTCTTCATTAGATTCACTCATCTTGACAGTACGAAAAACAAATGAAAATCACACATTTTCCTAATTTGAATTTGGAATTATGTTCTTTAAAATTTAAACTTACAATGATACCAAAACCAGCCAGATACAAATAGTATAGCCAAAGAGATTTTATTTTAAGTTCATACATACTATAATGCGAAAAGACTTTTTCCGCAACCTAATAGAACATCACCCACATTAAAAGTGGGAAAAATACGTATTATTGAAGCTAACTCAAAAACTACCCAAGCAAAGTTAATAAATTTTACATGGGTCCAACTTCGAGGTATGCCCTCCCGAATAAAACAAGAATCTTTAAAATCAGACTACTCTATAAAAAGTTATGCGTGGTCATAAATAAAAAAAAATATACGTGTTGACTTCGAGAATGAGAACCTTTTTTTTTTCGTCGGTTAAAAACCCAAATAACACTTTGTTCGACCTGGGAATCGAACCCAGGACCTCATGCTCAGCAGTAGCGCTTGCGACCACTAGACCAACGAGGCCATCAGACCAACGATGGGTATTTAGCCTGTAATGTTCCACTGCTGGGCAAAGACCTCCCTCTGTCTTTTCACGTACGTCTGTGTTCTGCTATAGCGGGCCAGTCCTTTCGGTAATAGTCAATTTGATCCCTCCATCTTTGTCATGATCAGTTCAAATACATAAATTAACTGGTGCAACTTCATAGACATGACAGGTCATCATCTGCCTAGCCTTTTCCCAACTACATACGTTGGGGTCGGCTTCCAGTTTAACCGGATGCAGCTGAATACCAGTATTTTTTATCTGACCTAAACACAATTACCTACTTTGTGAGTAAAATAAGTAATATTGACCTCTGTCCATGTTTGGTTTTGATTGTCAAACTAACACAACGTTATTGAACCCGATGGTTCAATAACGTTGTGTTAGAATTGTTATTATTATTATTCATTTATTCAATCAAGTTACATAAATTACTCATATTTAATATATTACACACACCACAGACAATACATTAACATTACAATGAATACTAAACAAAACAAAAACATCTTCGCTGTCAACACTTAATTGACCGACGACTGTAGGTTATGTGTAAGTCACCTCACCGTCGTATGTATGGACATAACCCTTTCTAACTCGGGAGGAAAGAAAGAAAAAAAAATATTCTGCACAAACAATACGCACATAAGGAAGGACCATCCAAGGATTTCACGGACATAAAGTAGGATTAATGTATGTTCAGCCCACGGACTAGAAAAAAAAGAAGGACTCCATGCCACGCGTATCGAAAGTGAAGCACCGTACCGATCTATGTGTGCATGATTTGACAAAGACGCCGTCGTGTCACGTAATGGCGGCCGGTCGGCATACTATGATGCAAATGTGTGCGTGAGACGCATGTTTGTACAAACGGTACGCATACTTACTGTACTTCACTTTCGATATGCGTGGCGCGAAGTCCTTCTTTTTTTTCTAGTCCGTGGTCCAGCCCATAAAATTGAACTTATTTATTACACCCCGTCCTAGATCCTTACTTTGACCACGTTTGTTTGTCCCATAGCAACAATCCCTCACCAATGTAAAGCATTTTGGGAGATTTTACATGTCAAAAATGTTTATTTACTTTGTTAGTTACATTTATTGATTCAAAATGCATTAAAAATTCACACAAGAGTCGGAAGTTGCATACGTGTATAGCAACTAATGATTGCGGGCAACCCTTTGACATTTGCAACATGCAAGGGAAAGCTAACAGCTGTGTCATACTTTCTAAACTCAGTCAGTTTCTAAAATCAGTTTATTCCGCGGCAATGTACCACTGTACCTAGGTAATACACATCAAGCTATACAATTCCAGTTTACACTGACCTCTCATTGTAAGGAAATCCTATACAATGCGAGATCAGCTTATACTGGAAATGTGTAGCTTGCTCTGTAGCCTTGCTCCTATCCGATTCGACAGAAAGTCCTACAGCCTACGTGGAAAGGGTAAAAAGGTACCTGTACCTACTAAAATGCAGTATATATTATATATTAACATAATATCACGCCTGTTATTCCTCGAAGGGATAAGCTAAGGTTTATAGAGAAAAAAAAACCGGTCAAGAGAGAGTCGGAATCACGCACCGAAGGTACCGTTCCGATTTCTAAAAAAAACTTTTTTACAAAAAAATACAACCGACTTCCAAAAACAACACTACAAAGTGAAAAATAACTTTAATTTCGGAAGTCGGTGTCTAGTTAAATGTATTTTCGTTTTTTGCCACCGACTTCCGAAATTAAAGTTATTTTTCACTTTGTAGTGTTGTTTTTGGAAGTCGGTTGTATTTTTTTGTAAAAAAGTTTTTATTTTTCACTTTTTAGTTGTGTACCTACCCCACACAAATTCTAATACCACTATCTGCAAAACAAACTAGAACTCATCCATATAAAAGTGGGGAAAAAATACGTATTATTGAAGCTAACTCAAAAACTACCCAAGCAAAGTTAATCAATTTTATATGGGACCAACTGTGATGTATACTCTCTCGAATAAAACAAAAAAAAAATCCAAATCGGTCCAGCCATCTTCGAGTAATCGGGGAACATACATAAAAAAAAAAAGAAAAAAAGGTTCCGACGAATTGAGAACCTTCTTCTTTTTGAAGTCGGTTAAAAAGTGTGCTATTTAGAGGAATCATTTTATTTTTAGAATAATTTCTGATTTTTGTCTATGCAAACTTCGGAGATTAGGAGGGAGAACGGTATTTTTTTTTTTTACATTTTTGATCAAAAGTCGAAAACTATGCGGCCTAAAAAAAATGTTTGAGAATGTGCAAACAGCGTTCTTCCATATGGTATGGTAAAAAAGCATCATTTCATTTAACATTCTTAAAAATATGGTCCCGTGTGAGCGAAAGAGGTGAAAAAATACGACAGCCCTCTTAACATTAAGGCGATACCAAAATAAATTGAGGGGCTTTTTCGTAACCATTAATTTTACTATTACAGCATGTAATGTACGGATTTAATTTTTGGATAATTATATGTTTATTGACTATTTGATTAATACTCTGACTGAAGGAAAACACAATCCGTCTTATTACAAAACAAGGTTCATCTTCAAACCCAGGCTTAAACCATGGACCCTTTTTTGAATTTTGAGCTTTATTCTGACACGTTAAGATGTCAGTTTTACAAAACTGACAACTTGGTACCGGACTAAGTTGTCAGTTTTGTATAAAGAACTGTATTTCTATCAAAGCTAGGTTCATATTACAAAAACTGGCTCGATGGTTTAAACCATGACAGAAGAAAAACCTCGTTTTGTAATAAGACCGAATTGGATTAAATTTCCTAGATAGAATTTAATTCCGAAAAGACCTCTATTTTTTTTGCCTGAAATTCTAAAATCCTAAGTAATTTCAATGCAAAATTGCATTCAAAATGTGCGTATTAGGTAATTGAAAACTCTGGCTGAAAAATATTTTTGATAGCTTAATTTATTTTTAAACAATTTTTATTAAATTTGGCACTTTTATTTTGGTTCCAGCAGCGCATTGTTGCGCTCTCTTTTTTTTGCATGTGGAAGTAATTGACTCTATCACTTTCTTATTCTCGCCCAGTTCGCTTTTTACATAGCACCTTAAAATAACATCGACATCCCCAATAGGATAAGAAAAGTAGTAGACAATACACCCACATTCGCAAAAATGTAGAGACGAAATTATTACAAAAGAAAACATAATGCCGCTCACTATTAAATTCACCTTTATCGTGTGTGCGTTTATAGTAACAAAACTCACTTGCACAAACACGCAGACGCGGAACAAACTGAACTTTGCAGTAGGCCATACAAATATTTACTCTGTGCTGTAAATGAACGCACGGTCCACCGTCGCAATAGGATATGCAAGAGATTTTGTACCCAGAAAAGTTTGTCTTTTATTTCTTTTCTCTTCCCCGGCCGTATTCTTTACAAATTTTAGTAATCGAACAGTGGCCAGGTTGACTTTGAACCCAGACTGCTGCGAGCTGCTTACGTAGTTCGTCGAACTTCGTAAGCAGCTCGGGCTTCGTCGGACGACTGTATGATGTATAGATTGTGCTGTCACCGACAAGATACAAGGGAAGAGAATACGAGATGATAGTCCGATGGGCTGCTGTGACCAAATCCTCTTCCAAAACCAAAAGCTCGACACTTAGCATACAGAATGACATACTTGCTGCCTAAAACAGGACCAGATGGCGTTACATAGTCAAACAGTAGGGATTGGTCATCTCTTAAGCTCGGCACTCACGGTCAGTCCATCGTGCCAAATGGCGTGATGTACTTACATCCAAAATTTGATCGTGAGTGTCGATTCTTCAATCCAAATTTTGGCGAGACCTCAATCCACGGATTTTTCGTGCATCCTTAGTCCAATCCTTCATTTGTCAGTGAGCGCGAAAACCATGGGCATCACGATACGTGGCATACGATTATACTCCTTATTTACAAGGCAACACGAATGAATTTCCTACGCAAGTATTTTAGTATTTTGGCGGCGCCCACCCATTTGATATAATCCAATTGGACTGACCGTGAGTGCCCAGTTTTAGCTGCCACTGCTTATTTTAATTTAGAATCGTTTTTTAGCATTCATGATAATGACACAGGGAGGAGGACATCCTAAAACGATAGGCCATGCAGATTGCACAATGCCATACTTACTGGATATTGAAAACAGACCCAGATAGCGTTACATAGTCAAACAAAAGTGATTTTCAATACACTTCCTCGAAAACTGGTTCATATCGCACTACGATTAGGTTCACAATCCAATATATTTCACACGCGTGCGATTTTTCATTTTCCAACACGTGTGCGGGAATAAAAATTGCCACAGATAACTTATACCTATACTTAGTCCAAATTGGTTCCTCTATTCACACCGTCTCTATTCAGTGGTGAATGTTTTTTTTTTAATCTCGGCAAAGAGAATGCGTCTTTACGGCGTTAATATTTTTTGAATATTTAAATAACGTTTATAAATAGAATATCATCAAAAACCATGATTTACAACAAAAAAAAAAAGTTTATGAACAAATTAACATTTATTTGTGTTCTAAACTCAAAAATATTTGAATTTTCTATTTTTCTTAGTAGGCTGTTTATCTGCTTTATACCTTTGCTTCTCCTCCAACCTGGCGAAAGCAAAGCACGGAAAAAAAAAGAAAATTTAAATCATAGTTTCCTAATCATTCATGACAAAAAATTTTTCGTTATTTTATTTTATTTCTTCAAAAGTGTATTGAAAAACGTCGTCGTTCACGTTAAACACGTGAACATTTGTTATTGCAGTTCTCGGCTCAACTTGTATCAAAATGTACTATAGTGGCACACTATAAAATTGCCGTGTCCAGTGTTCGCATACTTATTTCTACGACAATGTTTACACGAGTCGACAGTTTCAGCTTCAGTAAACAATTAATGTTCCTGTATCCAAACTTGTGGAAAATTGACGGCCCCACTCCGGGAAAAGCCGTGGGAAAATATAACGCCACTGTATCTTTTTAAACGTGTATTAATGGGCCATACTTACAAGAGGTAAGCTGTATGGATGTTCTATTTTAAAGTCTTCAATCTAACAATAATTCGATCCCGGCAAATATCACGCAATTTTTTTTTCCGCAAGAATCATTGTGCGAGGAAACTGTGTAGGTAATTATTATAAAACAATGTTTAAGCAAATTATGTTTATTTAAATAAATCTAACGCAATCGAGCACAGATTAACGTATTTACGCATACGCATTACGCGCGTTGCGCACGCGTTGTATTTACGTATTTATTATACGCATTTTGATACATCTCACGAGAGATTAGGGGAGAGAGGGGGTTGAGCCAAATCTCACGACATCTATCCAAGAGGGAGGGGGGGTCGAAAAATCACCAAAATCGCCTCAAGTAATTAATGAATGCCCCTTGTTATGGCCACACGGCATGCAAGCTGCTTGCATACTTCTGTGAAAGTTCAGCCATGTGTATTCTCGCCCTTACTTAAGTAATTAATGAATGCCCCTTGTTATGGCCACACGGCATGCAAGCTGCTTGCATACTTCTGTGAAAGTTCAGCCATGTGTATTCTCGCCCTTACTTAAGTAATTAATGAATGCCCCTTGTTATGGCCACACGGCATGCAAGCTGCTTGCATACTTCTGTGAAAGTTCAGCCATGTGTATTCTCGCCCTTACTTAAGTAATTAATGAATGCCCCTTGTTATGGCCACACGGCATGCAAGCTGCTTGCATACTTCTGTGAAAGTTCAGCCATGTGTATTCTCGCCCTTACTTAAGGAACTCTTGCGCAAAATTACATTCTTCTAGACTCGGTGGTTTTTGAGTCTAAGGGTTGCTGTCAGTGAATGAATGAATTTAAGATTTTTATTACGTAGACGGGCGGGACGAGCTTGACTCCTACCGAAAGGACTGGCCGACACTAGCAAAAGACATAATTGTGTGGAAAAGGGTGAGGGAGGCCTTAGCCCTGCAGTGGGACAGTACAGGCTAATTAGATTATATTAGATTACGTAAAACATGATAAAGTAGCTGATGTACAGTCTGGCAAAAAAGAGTAGAAAAAATGGGGGCGCCACTAGCCATACATCATAAAATTTAAACTTTGAAAACCATTTTTCTGACAGAACTTTAGTTATTATTGTAAATTTTAAATCAATCTAATCGTTGTCATGCGCATTTGTTGTTTGATAAAACACGGACTGAGACAACACCGATAAAGATTAAAAATTAGTTCCGTTTCTAGACTTTTTTACCAGACTGTAGCTGAGATTTCGGTGATATTATTTTAGCATTACTCGCTCGTGGCTAAGTAATAACAGCCGCACGGGTCGATCCATCAGGTTAAGCTACGCTTGCCGGGGTTGGTCCGTGGATGGGTGACCATCTTTACATACTGAGACTCCTCCGTGCCTCGGAAAGCACGTTAAGCCGTTGGTCCCGGCTGTCATTCGTGGATCTTTGACAGTCGTTACGGGTCGTCAGAAGCCTGAAAGTCTGACAACCAGTCTTACCAAGGGGTATCGTATTACCCAGTAATTGGGTTGTGGAGGTCAGATAAGCAATCGCTCCATATAAAATACTGGTATTCAGCTGCATCCGGTTAGACTGGAAGCCGACCCCAACATAGTTGGGAAAAGGCTAGGCAGATTGATTTTAGCATTACTCAAAGGAGATTCAAAGAAAGCCCGGTTGTACCACTAACCCCGATTTCTGAAGTACGAGTAAATCTGCAGTCAACATTTTTGTTATCATTTGGGATTTGTTGAACATATTAATAACAGCAAATCAATTCCCTCGACATGAGTTATGTATGACTACAGATTACCTTGAATAAGCCTTTAGAAACATTATCGAAATAAAATCAGATAAAAAGATATGTAAATCAGAACAACAGAATTTTAACAGCACCGATAATAACTTCAAATCAATCTGCCTAGCCTTTTCCCAACTATGTTGGGGTCGAGTTCCAGTCTAACCAGATGCAGCTGAATACCAGTATGGAGCATGCAGCATGGAGCGACTGCCTATCTGACCTCCACAACCCAGTAACTGAGTAATACGATACCCCTTGGTAAGACTGGTTGTCACACTTTCGGGCTTCTGACGACCCGTAACGACTGTCAAAGATCCACAAATGGCAGCCAGGACCAACGGCTTAACGTGCTTTCCGAGGCACGGAGGAGACCCGGTATGTAAAGATGGTCACCCATCGACGGACCAACCCCGGCGAGCGTATCTTAACTTGACGGATAGACCCGTGCGGCTGTTATTACTTAGCCACGAGCTTCTCGAGCACCGATAATAACTTGTCATCTACTTAATAAGAATCTTAAATTTATTCATTCAATGAATGACAGACAACGCACAGCCTAAACTGCTTGGTCTAGAAGTAATAAATTTTACACAAAAGTTCCTTTTATAATCTTTACATACCAAGACTTCTCCTCGGAAAGCACGTTAAGCTGTTGGTCCGGGCTGTAATTCGTGGATCTTTGACAGTCGTTCCGGGTCGTCAAAAGCCCGAAAGTCTGACCACCAGTCTTCTGCCAAGGGGTATCGTGTTACCCAGTAACTGGGTTGTGGAGGTCAGATTAGGCAGTCGCTCCATGTAAAATACTGGTATTCAGCTGCATCCGGTTAGACTGGAAGCCGACCCCAACATAGTTGGGAAAAGGCTTGGTACAGTTTCTTTTATCGAAAGTGAGCACTAAGGATCTTTGAAAATTCATCCCCTAAGGCAGTTAAATAGGGGATGAAACTTTGTATGGAATTTCGTCATTATTGCCGATGGTAAATCCCATCGGGCACACGGCTTGTCCTTACATAATTATAAAACGCAGTCTGTTTGTCACTCCTTTAGTGAGCTTATAACTAACTTGAGAACCACTTATCAGAATTCCTCTTATAAATCGGCTAACAATTCATCGGTCAAACGATAAATCGGGCAAACATTCTTCGTGCAAGAGAACTTCGGGCAATAGTGACGCACTCCCTCCACAGCCACAGTCGTCCGACGAAGCCCGAGCTGCATACGAAGTTCGGCGAACTACGTAAGCAGCTCGGGCTCTCGTCGGACGACTGTTTGATGTATAGACTGTGGCCACACGCTACAGCCACAAAACGCCTCCACCGAGCTGCGGCCTACTGATACGCCGCTTCTCGCTTCGTGTGGCCGCCACCAACCTCTAAACTATACGCTAGCAATCTATACTCCATTTGCAATAAGTTTAGTCATTTATACAAATCTTTTTTACAGGCCGTTCAACCGATTTTGACTTCTATTGCGTTGGTGGCATGACAAATGGCAGCTGCAGTAAACAGTTGGTATTGTAACTACTTTTTTGCCTATAATGCCATCCTTGAGCCTACGGAATAGAAGTCAAAATCGGTTTAACGGACTGTAAAAAAGGTTTGTTTAAAAGTCTAATCTTATTGTAAATGGGGTATAGGTGGGTTTCAAGATAAGTATTTAACAAGTTCACAAGGGGTAGTTCCTTTGTGCTATTACCACACATATTACTTGCAATTCATACCTTTTAACGTTTTCGAAATTTTTACATTTCAATGATTGGGTTGTAATTATAATTAATTAAGTAGCGACCACCACCACCACCCCCAAAGTAGCGACCGACCACTTGTGTCCACCACCGAGCATAAGTGTCTGTCGCGCACTTCTGCCACTTAGTAGCCGCTTTCAGCTAGTGGTGGCGGCGTTTTGTGGCTGTAGCGTGTGGCCCGTCTTCGTTGTGGAGCTTATCTGGGGAATTCCCGTCAAGAGCGTCGCCGGTATGAAGATGGATGCCGGTGACTTATAGACACATAAGACCTTTTAACACTGCCTCTGGGATGGCATCGCGGACGCGTTGGCATTAGAGCACAGGAGAATTGTTGTTGCTGCTGATGATATCAGAGGCATCATATCTATGACTAGCTTCTGCCTACCACGTCGTCCGCGTGAAATTTATTGGTCCCCGTCCCACCCCGTCGCTTCGCATCGCCCGCCCTCGCTACTAGTTATTACTTCGTTTCTTTTTGCTCGGCTCCTAAGCCTAACCTACCGCAAGAATTAGGCTATCAAAAGCAAAAGAATTTTTCAAATCCAAGTGGCAGGTAGTTCCCGAGATTAGCGCGTTCATACAAACAAACAAACTCTTCAGCTTTATTATTAGTATTTAGGTGTTGTTGTTTAGTGTTTTGTTGTTTCTTTTTTTTTTTTTTAGCAGATGTCAATAAGCAGCACCCATAGATGTATTTTTTATATTTCTATGGCAGCAGCTATTAGATATTTCGACTGCTCATTTGTGACAAAATAGCAAACTGAGTTTGTTTGTTTGTTACGCTTTCACGTTAAAACGGCTGAACGGATTTGGATGAAATTTTGCACATGGGTAGACCATGACCTGAAGAAGGACACAGGATACTGTTCATCCTGGATCGCAAACGAATTCGCGGGCAAAAGCTAGTAGAGGAATAAATCAGAATTTTGTTACTAACCTAGACAAGTCCTGTTGGGTTGCGGAGAGTATATCCTGGGAACAGTGACCCTCCAGTGGTCTAGGAAGTGCGCTGGTGCGAGGGCACCTTCCTCCATCCTGGACCTCCATAGCTCCACCACAGCATCAGCTCGCCCGGGCAACGTGAACCTGTCACACATTGTCACTTTGTCACTAATGCACCTTTTCTTAGTTCATCATTTTCTTAAGTCAATGATTTTAACGTCATTTGGTATAGCAGTTTGTTTCGTAATTCAGTCTTCAAACAAGCACTGATTCCGAGGGGACAGATTTTTTCAGAAGAGTTTTATTTTAATTTTTAATAACAATATTAAAGCGTCAATTTATCACAAAAACATACGTAAGCACCACATTTTTTTCCGTCTTCCAAACTCTCGACATTGGTCTCAATTTTTTTACTGTATTTATTACACTGACAAAATACCGAACGATGAAAAACTTAAATTTTAAATATAGTAGAAAAACGTAGCAACCTTTCGCTACGGTAGTAAACAGCATACTGTCTAAAAACCTGGCGACGCGCCACCACGCAAATACGTTCTATATATAAAAAATCTAAACAAGAATAAAGATCAAGAACAAATAAAAACAATATAAATGTAATTGTGCAATACGACATTTATTCGTTTGTTGATAAAGTTCAAAGTTGCTTGTCCTCATGACCTGTGAGTTAATGGTTTCTTTGCACGAGTCAATTTGCCAAATGACTCGATGCATGCATTCTCATTATTGGGCGATAGAATTTGAGAGGTAATGATTGAGTAGATAATTTATTTGAATATTTGTTGCCATCTGAACACGGAACTATAAAAAAAAACATTTACGGGGCAATTCTAAACATGTATAATGCAAGGATTCACTGCACAATATCAATTGGACAAGGGTTATGAGACCATACAATAACTATAACTAGCCTAAAGTGCTCCCACTGCTGGGACACAGGTCTACTCTCTTCGAGAGGGAGTGGGCTGTAATCTACCACGCGGGAACAGTACGGATTGGTAGATGTCACATGTCATCGAATTTTTGGTTCTAGGACATGTCGGTTTCCTCACGTTTTCCTTCACCGTTTAGAAGTGAGTCTTATTTACACAAAGTAAATCGGCTGCTTGCGGGTTCGAACTTCGAAGGAGGAGCTCGTGGCTAAGTAATAACAGCCGCACGGGTCGATCCATCAGGTCAAGCTTCGCTTGCCGGGGTCGGTCCGTGGATGGGTGACCATCTTTATATACCGAGACTGCTCCGTGCCTCGGAAAGAACGTTAAGCCGTTGGTCCCGGCTGTCATTCGTGGATCTTTGACAGTCGTAACGGGTCGTCAGAAGCCCGAAAGTCTGACAACCAGTCTTACCAAGGGGTATCGTATTACCTAGTTACTGGATTGTGGAGGTCAGATAAGTCACTCCATATAGAATACTGGTATTCAGCTGCATCCGGTAAGACTGGAAGCCGACCCCAACATAGTTGGGAAAAGGCTAGGCAGATTGATTGGGTTCGAACTTCGAACCCACAACCTCCAACCCATAAGTCACGGCCGTTACCACTGGGCCACCACTGCTCTACAATTAACCTAAATTGCCCAGTGAGCACAATGAACAAGAAGATACCAGTGTTCCAGAAAACTTCAGTGAACAATTTATACATAATTTCGGATTTTAAGGCAAAGCAATTCTCAGTGGACTATGAACACCGTTGCAAGCGATACCATTTCTTACCGTTGAACATAAGACGTAATGTTACTGACATATGTTTTTTAGTAGGCATAGCAAATGGCTCGATTGATTGTCCAGAACTACTCAGCAAAATACTTCTTCGCACTAATCAAAATAACCTACGCAGACGACCTCTGCTTCAGGCACCATGCGCATCGACTAATTACAGGCGCAACGCCTTCTTCATTCGTAGTGTAAAAGCCTTCAATAGTTTACCACCGCACCTGGATATAGATCTATTTTGCACCAACGCACACAGTATTAGAAAGATGCTAAACAAGGAATATTTTTGAGATAGTCATGAATAACTGTTAAACTATTTTGATGTTGCACGATTCGACTTATTAGTATTTATTACATTTATAAACTTTTTATTTTTGTTTGCAAATCGCTGTTAACAAACACGGTCAACTGAAATATTTGTATATAGAAGTATCTTATAATTAGCAAATTGTCCTGCCTATGAATGATTGTTAATTATGATATTAGTCTGTAAGCTTTCTGTAAGAATAAATAAAGAATAAATAAATAAATAATAACATAAGTAGCATATAATGATCGCAAGACTGGGACACAACACATGCCTCATCTCTGTGAGAGGGAGTGGTCCGTAAACCACCACAAAGGCCCAGTGTACGTAGTTAGACTTTTCAGAGGACAGTAAAACTTGATCAGGTTATACTTAGCTACTTCTAATGAGTCACCTTCCATTGTAATAATAGTTTCTAGATTATTTAGTCTATACTTTATTCAACAGATGCTAACAATGCTAGTTACACAAGTCTATTCATAGCTTCATTCAAATTAAATTCAACAAACTTTGAACTCGGGCGTTGTCACTCAATACGTCTAATAACCCCTCCGCCCACTGCGTCTGTCCAGTCCATTCCAGTCAAACCGGATACAGCTGTATACAATTATTTTACATAGAACGACTGCCTTTCCGACCTCCACAACCCAGTTACTGGGTAACACGATACACCGTGGTAAGACTGGTTGTCAAGATCTACGAATGACAGCCGGGACCGACAGCTAAATTTGCTTTCCGAGGCACGAAGGGGTCTCGATATGTCGATAGCCTGCAATCGACCCGTGCGGCTGCTATTATTTTACCACGAGCCCAATAATAGGTCTAATGACTGTTCATTAATTATATCAGCGGTCATACATCGACTTGTAAACATCTATTGCAGAACATGACCATCCCTTATACAAAGTAGGGATGGCAAACTAATTGGTACCTACACAATAATGACGTGAAAAAAAAAAACATAAAAGCCGAGTCTACAACAAATTGTGGGCACGGCATTTATGTGTCTACACAACCATTCTAATTAATTAAATAGGTAAGCTTTCTAACACAAAATAAAACAGCATTGAAACCGTTTCATCGTTTGTGAGCTATGACGTCACAGACAAAGGCAAAACCAGCTCCTTTCCCCAACTTGGTTTGAACCCATGGAAGCCGAACAAATATTGGGTTCGGCTTCCAGTTTAACCGGATGCAGCTGTACATGGAGCGACTGCCTACAATATGACCTCCACAACCCAGTTACTGGGTATTTGGGTAATACAATACCCCTTGAAAAGACTGGTTGTCAAACTTTTGGGCTTCTGACCACCCGTAACGTGTGTAGAAGTTTCGAGACTGCGTTGTTTATAGAATAAATATGTGCAGTATGAAGCACACTGTTATTTTAGTACACATGAGCTGGACCTGTCTAAATAAATCTCAATACTCCAGATTCCACTAAGTCTGATGAGACAAATCCCCTTTGATGCTATTGTTGATTTGGGTGAAGTAAAGGCAGAATCCTGATCATCATCATCTGCCTAGCCTTTTCCCAATTATGTTGGGGTCAGGTTCCAGTCTAACCCGATGCAGCCGAATACCAGTATTTTACATGGAGCGACTGCCCATCTGACCTCCACAACCCAGTAACTGTGTAATACGATACCCCTTGGTAAAACTGGGTGTCAGACTTTCGGGCTTCTGTACGACCCGTAACGACTGTCAAAGATCCACGGTTGACAGCGGGGACCAACGGCTTAACGTGATTTCCGAGGCACGGAGGAGTCTCGGTCTGTAAAGATGGTCACCCATCCACTAACCGACCCCGCCAAGCGTAGCTTAACGTGACGGATCGACCCGTGCGGCTATTATTACTTAGCCACGAGCACCTCATTACTTATTTTTTATTCGACGGTTCGAATCTCGTCCGGGCATATGAAACACTTTTTAGAGGAGCTCGTGGCTGAGTAAGGCAGGATCCTGATCCTTTACTCAAAATGGTAACTGTATGAGCCAATTAGAATATAGGGGAAGACCAAAAAAACGATGAATAAATTATTGTGCGAAAGATGATCAACATCGTCATTCTCCTGCCCTTATCCTAATTTATTTGCGGTCGGCGCAACATGCCTTTTTCTTCCATACTTCTCTATTAGTCGTCATCTCGATCTCGGTAGTCACCCCCTTTCTAGCCATATCATCTTTCACACAGTCCATCAATCGTTTCTTTGGTCTTCCCCTACTCTTATAGCCATCGACATTCATACTCAAAACTTCCCTCACGACATTTTTCTCATTCCTGCGCATCACATGCCATGTCCCTACCATGAAAACCGATATTCACACTATTGTGCGAAAGATGATATGGCTCGAAATAGGGTGGCTAAGTAATAACAGCCGCACTGGTCGATACATCAGGTTAAGCTACGCTTGCCTAAGTTGGTCCGTGGATGGGTGACCATATTTACACACCGAGACTCCTCCGTGACTCGGAAAGCACGTCAAGCCGTTGGTCCCGGCTGTCATTCTTGGATCTTTGACAGACGTTACTGGTTGTCAGAAGCCCGAAAGTCGGACAACCAGTCTTACCAAGAGGTATCTTATTACCCAGTAACTAGGTTGTGGAGGTCAGATAGGCAGTCGCTCCATATAAAATACTGGTATTCAGCAGCATCTGGTTAGACTGGCAGCCGACCCGAACTATGTTGGGAAAAGGCTAGGCAGATTGACTGAGATGACAGCTGATAGAGTGTATGATGGGACGGCAGAAGATATGCCAGCTGCGCAGCCGCAAACTATTGAATTGATGGCATGACAGGAAAGGGTTGGGTTAAACCAGCGTCATCATCATCTGCCTTAGCCTTTTCCCAACTATGTTGGGGTCGGCTTCCAGTCTAACCGGATGCAGCTGAATACCTACCAGTGTTTTACATGGAGCGACTGCCTATCTGACCTCCACAACCCAGTAACTGGGTAATACGATACCCCTTGGTAAGACTGGTTGTCAGACTTTCGGGCTTCTGACTACCCGTAACGACTGTCATAGATCTACAACTGACAGCCGAGGCCAACAGCTTAACGTGCTTTCCGAGGCACAGAGGGGTCTTGGTATGTAAAGATGGTCATCCATCCACGTACCAACCGCGGCAAGCGTAGCTTAACCTGAACAATCAACCCGTGCGGCTGTTATTACTTAGCCACAGCCCACAAGCCCCCAGGTTTAAACCAGCGTGTGGCTCTATTTACTCTATTGCAGTGGAACGTGGCCAACTATGTGTTAAGGAGTTTGTGTGGCGCGCGATAATATCGCGTGTCGCGCCTGTTTGCAGCAGTCTTTATTTTATAGGCTGAAAACTTTTATCAACTAACATTCCAACACTGGTCGCAAGCGATACTGTTGAGCATGAGGTTCTGGGTTCGATTCTCAGGTCGGACAAAATGTTATTGGGTTTTTCCATCAGGAGCAATCCGGAGTCTGTAAGGGTTGATCCACATCTGTCAGCACGGAACAGCATTTATGCCGTGTGTGCTGCAGCGTGCTATCGCGTGCTTCAGCGTAAGATCGCACGCCGTCGCCGTTGAGTGTTGTCGAATACGATCATGCAATGCAATGGAAGCATGACATCGCGCTCGATAGCACTCGTCAGCACTCCAGCGCCTCTCAGCCATTTTGGCCGTGGTGTCGAGCGCATCGCCGATTCCACCGCGCGGTCTCTATCTTTATCGCTCTAGGAAATGATGATCCTAAGAGATAGAAAAGGATAAAGCACGAAAAAAGGCGATTCCGTGCTGACAGATGTGGGTCAACCCTTAGTGCTCGGTTGGTGGCAATAGGCTCGCCCCCTATTACATGGGACTTAACATAACTGGCGAAATTTCGGTGTTACTATAGGTAGATGCACTTCTGCTTAACTCGTCGGGATTACAGTCGCAATGTTATGTATACATTCCAAGCCTCAATTTATTGCTATAAACCCAGTTAAAAGTATATATTAAGTACCCATAGATATATGAAAGAAGGAGATATGCCCGGTAGTTGAAAATGTATCAGAACCCGATGTCGCTAGGTTGGCCCCACCACCGCGCCACTACTACACATGTAGTTCAATAAAAGCAATAGATACAAAGTCGCGCACACACTTGCAATTCATAAATCAGAACATACTACACAATCAATTATAAACCTTAACTCGTCACACACAGCGTGTATTTACCATGCACCGTACAACTTACTCACACAAAAACATCTGGCGCTATTATTGTGTTGTGCAAAAAGCAATTTATTTTACATATACGCTAGTGATTGACTAAATCGGAAAGTTATCGATACTTCCATTTATTACTGTACAAGAAAAATTTGGGGTCCTGAAAATAAAATAAAAAATGATATGTCCAGAAAGTATTATATATTTTAATTAAAAAAAAAATGTATATTAAAAAAAAAAAACACGAATCAATAAATTAAAACAATCCGGTTAAGTTGGTTTAGGCTGTGAAACCATAGGAATTTGATTGATTGATTTTAAAAGTCTTTAATTAACATAATTTTACAAAGTGCATACAATAAGATCTTATTCTAATCGTGTACAACCATAAAAAGTAACAAGTTCTTAGGCTAACTTACCCTTACAAACATTTTACACTGAGTTTAATTATTCATATTCTAAAACATTATACAATAAGTCCTAAAGAACACAATGATATTCACAAGCACAAAAGTCTTAGTAACACTGACTCTAAACGCATACCACTACTGTTTACCTACTAAAGGTAATGCACTCAACAATAATACAAGTATTATTTGAGGCGCGGGATAAAACATAACAATAGCATAATAATAATATAACTTATATTTAAACGTTATTACTTGATGAGTTAAGACAAAGAAATTACAATTCTGATCAGTGGGTAATTATCGTGACTTTCGCCGAGTATGCTTCATGCGACCGGGTGAGGGTAGACGGTCGGTCCGGTGGTAGGTAGATATTGTTATTCACTCAGAAAATAGTGATGTGGTAAACGATATCGATTATATGTAGTTGAATACGATAAGTTATTATATCTACTTTTACCTATACATGAAATTAACGGGTTACAATGCTTGGGATTTTTAACTAAATAGAATTTTCTGGCTGATTTTAAGATGAAATTTTTAATTGTTGGAAATTTTATTTGTTCGTGCAAATGTTTTAAATTTGTACGAAAGGCAGTGTTAAATGATATTTTAATTGCCTTATTTTGAACAACTTGCAACTTATTGAAGTTTTTATCGGTCAAGCTACTCCAGGCTGGCGCAGCATATGTAAGACATGGTCGAACGAGGGTGGTATAAATGCGTAATTTAGTGGCAGCGCTTAACTTGTACTTTCTGTTAAGTATAGGCTTTAGCGCATAAATAGCCTTCAGACCCTTTTCGCGAAGCGCATCAGTGTTTTCATTCCAGTTAATTTTGCCATCTAGAACTACACCGAGATATTTGACTGAACGGCTCCAAGGTATGGAATGATTTTTAAAGTTAATGCACCTGGAGGGTAATGATCGTTTACGTGAGAAAAGAATAACTTCCGTTTTGCTAGTTTAATTTTAGTTTCCATCTGGTGAAATACATGTCAAGTTCGTTTAGTGCTAGTTGAAGCCGCCCAATTATTAAATCAATATCCTCTGAAGAAGTATATGAGGCAGTGTCGTCAGCATATATAGCGAGATGAGTTCTTGGTTGCTTAGGTATGTCATTAAGATACAGGATGAAGAGAAATGGTCCTAAATTTGACCCTTGGGGTACACCAGCTGCTATAAATTTCGCCTTAGAACAGTGTTCACCTATGAAAACTTTGAAATAACGGTTACATAGATAGTTTTGGACTATTTTGACAAGTGAGAAAGGGACGTCATTAACAATAAGCTTGTGAAGTAGACCCTCGTGCCAGACAGTGTCAAAGGCTTTTTCAACATCTAGCATCACCATTCCCGTCGATTTGCCTTCATTCAGGTTATGTGCAATGTGTTCCGATACTCTGGCCAACTGCTGAGTGGTGGAGTGTGCCTTGCGAAATCCAAATTGCTCAGGTAACAGTAAGTGTTCTGTAACTTTTAACAAACGGGTAAGAATGAGAGACTCAAATAACTTGCCCAGGCACGGGAGAAGGCTTATGGGACGATAATTTGCAGGGATGCTGCCATCTTTGCCAGGTTTTTTGAGCGCGATTATCTTAGCCATTTTCCAGGATGCAGGGAAGTAGCCTATTCTCAGACAACCATTAAATATTTTTGTGAGGTAGACCAGGGCCTTTTGAGACAGGTTTTTAAGTAGCCTATTGCTGAGACCGTCTAGACCAGGAGCTTTGCGGGGTTTCAATTTTTGTATGATTTTTAGAACTTCCCTAGGTCTGACGAGAGGGGAGTGACTGCTCATGTCTTTGGAATTTAATGACGCCATCGATTCCTTGACGGCAACTTCAGTTTCAAGATCAGTGGTCCATTGATGAGTGAGACTCGTATTGCCAACAAATGCATCAGCTAGAGCTTCACACTGTTCCGATACTGAGGTCGTCATTTCATCGCCTCTGATTTTTAGGGGAGGGATATTGCAGGGGTTATGGTTGATTGACCGAGCTAGACGCCAAATATCATTACTAGGGTTATCAACTTTTGAGAGCTTATCACTCCAAATACTGTCATTCAAGGTCTGGATACTAACTTTAATTGAGTGTTGTAGCTGGTTAACTTTAAAGAACAGTTGGCGTCTGAGGCAAGGATTATACTCATTCAATGCCTTTCTGCGAGTGTAATTTTTGTGTCTGATTTGGCTCTTAATGCGCCTGGGCAATTTTAAACGACCCTTGTTTATTTCGATGGTAGGAACACTCGCCTTCCGTGCATTTAACACACTGTCAGTGAAGTGATCTACAGCAGCGTCAATAGAGGGTATTGAGTCTAAAACTGTACTGTACTGTAGATAGTGTGATATTGTTGTCTAAGTGGGATCTAAAATATTTCCAGTCAGCTTTGGCAAAGTTAAATGCTGTTTGAGATTCGGAACTATACTTTCCACCTACAGTGAAGTGTACTGGCAAGTGATTTGACGAAAGACTTGTGAGAACTTGCGGATCACTTACATCGTGAGTATTATTGGCTAATATAACATCTGGAATAGACGGTTCATGAGAGCTTTGATAGTGTACTAGGGTAGGAGAAGAAGGTGCTAGTATTTCATAATCGTTAGCTACCATGTGATCAAAGAGGATTTTGCCATGTGAATTAGAGGTAGTGCAATTCCAGTAAGGGTGCTTGGCATTTAGGTCACCCATTATCAGGGATTTGTAATTTGCACCTATCAATAAGTCTAGATCACTATCTAGCAAAGGGAGATTAGGTGACTGGTAAGTAGAGTAGATAGCCAAATTTTTCTCTGGAGTTATTACCTGAACACCTATACACTCTAAATTATACGTGTTTGGAGTGGGAAGAAGGGAGTGCACTATGTTACTCCGGACCAACAGTGCCACTCCCTGCCCGCGGCCATCAGCCTTTTTATCGTGCCGGTAACAATTGTAGCCAGGAGTTTCAAGCTTGAGACGAGAAGAAATTCTAGTTTCGCACAAAGCTACAATATCTATGGATAAATCACTTAACAGATCAAGCAATTCCGTAAGTTTGGTGCGAATGCCATCGGCATTCCAGTATAATATACGCAAATTGTTACAATTAAACATACTGACCGAGGTGGGTCAGAATTAATATTACCTTATCCATCATATTGTTGCAAGCTACAAATTGGTTTTTGATGGATTTGATTGTCTTGAGTATTGCTAACATGTCAGCAGTGGCCTTATCTTGCGTGCCAATTTGAGGTTGAGCTCCAATGGTGCTTGATTCCATTGTGTTTGCAGCGACAGAGTTCCAG